>OZ010685.1:6413110-7040898 GCA_963932265.1 Thymelicus lineola
AGGTCTTTAAAATATTAAGAGTCTGAAAATCAATTTTTCGATTCATGGGTCCGTTTGTGAAATATTCAGAATTATAGGGCTAATTTTGGTCAGAGTCAAGTGTCCCCCTGCCAGCTAAATGGTAGGAGTTGGAGATGTGAAAAAATTCACGGTGATAACTTATATTTGTGATGAATATAAGTAAAACGGCTATTGAGGCGTTAATATTGCACGGTGGTACGGAAACCTTCGTGTACCTGTACAAGTATTATCGAACTTGGCCAGTTTTTACCTTACATTGATAGCTTGATTTAAACGTTATAGATTATTTCTAAGAACAAGGACATTACATTTAAATAGGTAATACTGTGCGACAGCTACTAAATAAAATCCTCAAACTGACACAAGAATGACTCACACTAACACTTACGTACTATCGATTTATATTAAAACTAGGAAATCGCCCTCGCTTCGCTTCGGCAAAATAGTAAAAAAAAATATAATATAGCCTATGTCACCCGCGGATAGTATAGCTTCTCAACAGTGAAAGAATTTTTCAAATCGGTTCGGTAGTTTCGGAGCCTATTCAATGCAAACAATCAAATCTTTCCTCTTTATATATTAGTGTAGACTAGCTGTGCCTCGCGGTTTCACCCACGTTATTTGTGGAAAAAACTAACTACTAAAATGTATGGTGTTATTTTTAGTCTTCCTCGATAAATGGAATATCAAACACAAAAAGAATTTTTCAATTCGAAGCAGTAGTTCCTGAGATTAGGGCGTTCAACCAAACTCTTTAGCTTTATAATATTAGTATAGATAGAGACACATGCGTCATGCTAAAAATAACATTTTGATAGTGAAATTTATTTGCATGATACATAACAATTATTTTAAATATTGAAAGGTTAATGACCTTTCGATATCTAATAGCAAGAGAATTTTAAATCGGAAGTAGTGTTTGATCAACTGGAATTGTTATTTTGCGAGTGTAACTGAATTTTATAGAATAACAGATTGTTACACATAAATAATAAAAAAAATATACAAACTCACTTAGTTTATAAGAGCACTAACTACCTTTTTAAAAGGATATAAATCCCAGTAATTGAGTAAGTAAGTACCTTTTTTTGGTAAAATGTATGACAA
This sequence comes from Thymelicus lineola, assembly GCA_963932265.1. Taxonomy (NCBI): domain Eukaryota; kingdom Metazoa; phylum Arthropoda; class Insecta; order Lepidoptera; family Hesperiidae; genus Thymelicus; species Thymelicus lineola. The sequence continues at coordinate 6,414,239 of OZ010685.1, forward strand.
AGTTTTAAATAAAATCCGTACAACTTCTAATCCCAAAGGCAAACAGGTAGGTATACGAGTAATTATTAGGGAAATTTTCATAAACAGGATATATTTAAATTACTTTTATACATTGAAGTACTATTACTTCGTATAGAACAGACACCCCGAACATTGAGTCGGGTGCATTCATTGTGGCCAGGGTGGCTCACTTCATTCACTCACTCGCTTGTCACTCACCTGCGCTCATGGCGGCCGCATGTCAAAATTGTTTAGTAAAATACTGAAACAATGCCGTCGTGCGTAATAACAACGTGTCACAATCGCACGACAAGAAACAAAAAAGATAACGGTATTACTTATCATCGGTAAGAAAACAAAATATTAACTTAAATCAAATAAACGAATAACATTAAATTATTGTGCAATGTTCCCGCCATTTTGAATGAAATTAAGTACTCTGTGGAATGAAAAAATTATGAAGCGGATTTACACACTTGACAAGCCGTAAGCGTGTTAATGGACTAAATAGACTTGCTTAGGCTTGCCGACGCTTGTGATGTGACCAATATATTGTGATGTTGGTTTTTCGACACGAATCAATGGTAAACGATTGAAAATCATTCAAACGCTTTTGCACGCTTTTATTTTTAATTTTGTTTTGCACATTAAATATGCGTAGTAATTTTATTATGGCAATAAGACGTATGTGTCGATTTGTGTTAAATGTTTTGTGATAAATTAGATTGCTTTTAATTTTTCCTTAAATTGGGTTGGCTTTAGTATCCTGCGGCATCAGTATCTGGGTGATATCATGTTTAATCGATAGGCAATGATGTCCCAAATCATAATCTAGTTGCTTTTTGTGAGGTAGTGCGTCATTTTGAAAAATCTTAATTTTAATTTTTGAGGTTATTTCCAAAAAATACAACGCGAATTATGTTACTTATTTATAAAATTTATGTTATTAGGTATATTTTATTGTATTATATGTATATTATAATTATAATAATTAGATAAACAAGAGTTCATTGGAAAGATTGGTGGCCCGAGGAATTTGGTCGAGCTAGATAAAATTTAGAAAATATGAAATACAAGGAAGGCTTTTTTATCAATACTAATATTATAAAGAGGAAAGATTTGATTGTTTGCATTGAATAGGCTCCGAAACTACCGAACTGATTTGAAAAATTCTTTCACTTTTGGGAAGCTACACTATCCCCGGGTGACATTATAATTTTTTTTTACTATTTTTCCCGAAGCGAAGCAAGGGCGATTTCCTAGTATATAATAAAAGGGCAATATATAATATATAAATTTTACTGTTTATGTCATACTCTATGAAATTTATTTATTACATTCTAATAAAATTTTTCAAAATTGGTGACAGAACTGACTTAGTCAACCCCGACCCCACGTGGTACTAGTCTGCCCTACCCCTAGAGTGAATGTAGACCCCGGAGGCGCGGAGGGAGAGCAGCCCCCGCCCGCTGTAACAAACTGCAGGCACCATGTGAGCCGAAGCTGCGTAGGCGAGCATGGAGTGCCTGCAGTTTTTTACGCAAGGGCGGAGGGGCTGCATTTCCCGCAGCACCGGAGACGTTTGGAAGCCTGTTTATGTATCAAAAACCCCTAAATTTTCCCTAAAAGTGCAGATAATGGAACATTGTAATTATAATGATTGTCATAAAAGTGGTGCGTTTTGTGTGTCTCCCCATAAGGAGGTCGAAATTTTATTTCTTCATCCACCACCTGATATTAATTTAGACTATTTTAAGACAAATACTGAGCAGTTTTCACAGATTTAACCTCAAAATAAAAATAAAAAAAAAACTCGAAAACTATGTGTTTCCTCACTTAGCCCCTTTATGGGGGGGTTCCTTACCCTACCCCCTACCCTCCCCCCCTAACTCCACCCCCCTCCCGATGCCGCAGGATACTAAAGAAATACCCTTAAATTTTTACCATGTAAAAGTAATCCAAATATTATAGAAATACCGGTATTAATTAAATTTGATATTTAAAGAAAATCTGGTTTGTAAAAGGTTCCAATACTTCTTATTGTCTCTTTTGTGTTGAATGTTTTTGGGATAAATTGCTTTCAATAAATTTTCCTTAAATTTTTACCATGTAAAAGTAATCAAAATATTATAGAAATACCGGTATTAATTAAATTGATATTTATATAAAATCGGGTTTTTAAAAGGTTCAATACTTCTTATTGTCTCTTTTGTGTTGAATGTTTTGTGATAAATTGCTTTTAATAAATTTTCCTTAAATTTTTACCCATGTAAAAGTAATCAAAATATTATAGAAATACCGGTATTAATTAAATTGATATTTAAAGAATTTAAAATACAAACTATTAAAATACTCAGTGTCGGCCTTACTCAAATAATAAGCCCGATAAGAATGACTAATGTACCTACTCTGTGGTAAATAATAAATAAAGTGTATTACTTTAATCAGTAAATTCAATTAAACATTAAATCAAACATTTGGAAGAGCTTGTAAAAGTTTGGAGTCGTTGACTGTTTGTCGTGGTTCGGCAAGTGTCGTATACAAAGTTACTCTATGGCAAGTTTGTAAATCGGCTTCTAGAGTTTGAAAAAAGAACGCGTCATCGCGGTTTCGGGACACACATTTTGTTCGAGATGTCTGTTCTATGTCATTATACTTCAATGCTTTTATACAAAACAAATACGATATCTCATATCAGCAATTATTGCATACACAATATTAGTTCGACCTCCATTTTCATTAGGAACGCTATTTGCTGTGCACACTGCATAGTAATGTTGTCATTAGCAATAAAAAGTGTAATCTGAGCTTAAACATGTTGCGGATTATTGCGTAACCGCTAACAGTCAATTTATGGGATGATAACACTTGTATTGAAAAACTAATTCGATGTATAGCAGGTGTTAACACGTAGTAATGTAGATAACAAATTGAAAATTTATTTCATTTGTGTCAAAGAGCTTTCATTATCGGTGATAGAAATCAGAAAGAAATGTGAAAGGTGAAAGAAAATTGGTGATTTTTTCACTGAAAATTGCTTTTTAAAGAAAGTGTCCCTGTTTTGTAGATTACAATAGCCCTGGTTCCATATTTTTGTGATAGACGTTTAGCGAACATATTTCAATTACGTTTTACATTACACACGCTAATTTCTAAAACTATCATATTATCTACAATTTTTGCGATTTTTTATTTTATTGATATTTCGAGCAAACGATATACCTGATATACCATATTGCTGGTATGTCGCCGCCACCAGCAACACCAGGGCTATCGAAACCTCTATACCTCAACCCACGGACGTGAAAATAATCCGGACGTCACCTTGTCTTATCGAGAGTGACGCCGCCCGCTTATTATATGTGCGTAATTTTTAGTGCGCATTTTTAGTGAGGTCCGACGCGGTAATGGCGGGCCGATTATAACAGCATTACTATGGACTTAAAAAAATACAGAATCCGTCTGTATTACAAAAATAAAATAAATACACAAATTAAAATATTATAAAGATTACAAAATAATCGATAATAGTTACTACATTACCTAAATATTAATTAAAGTTGAACTTTCTGACTTAATAATTAAATGTGAAAGGTGTTGGCCATCGGTGTTTTTAATATATTATGGTCACTAACATTATAATAATAACTGTAGATGCTATTATGTACAATTACATTAGGTTAGGTTTAGCCATCAGACACTTCAAACTCCAACTTTCAACATATCATCCATCAGTCTTTGCAAGTCCACTACGGGACATACCTAAGCCTCTCCTAACTTGCGTCACTCAGACAAGTCTGGGCTTCTAAAATTAGCGGATGCAGATACCCGATATTTTCGTCAGGGCATCCCATTTTTCTTTTTCCGACCCGTGGTCTCCATTATGTAGGTATATTATTCCGGCATAGTAAGTTTATCCGCAATTAATATTATTATGTGATATACCTACGGAACATCTGAAACGGCCAATTTCTGCTAACTGACTCCGCCGGTAGAGGATAGTCCTAGTTACCGTTTGGTTACACATCATATCCTGGAGTCCAAGTGTGATTTTTGGCTCAGTAGGACTTCACTATTAGTAATATGAGTGATATCATGTGTCCATTTTGTGTTTGTGTGAATGGTTCTAAAAAAAGTGTGTGTTAGTGTTGTAATTTGACATTAATTTGAACTCATGTCATTTATACTCTTTCAGCGAGTTTGCTATATCACGGTCAATGCTCTGTACATTTAAATATTTTTTCTTCTATGTTTGCATGATCTTACCTAATACTGAAGTACCAAGAACAAAGGTATCTCAGTAACAATTGTATAAAAATTTAATAATAATATAATGCGACATGACGTCTTCGTAATATGACTATAATTATAGTTTGGCGTGACGGTCGGACAAAGAACGCCAAGACTAAATAACATTCCTTGGCTTAAAGAACACAAATTTAGTCAAAAAGCCGTAATCATCCGCAATTCAAGGTTAGTTTTCGTTATAAAAAGTACTTACGGTACTGTAATGATATGCTTCAATAAACTTGAACACTAGAACAGCATAGGCACTAACTGGTTTTTAGTGTTAAAAGAATTATTAAGTATCTGGAACGGAATAGACTTCGCGTTTTGAGATAGGTAAGTGTGTATATGATACTACATTTTGTACATCAATTAGGGTTCCGAACGAAAAAAAAAACGAAAAACGGAACCCTCTTAGGATCACTCGTGCGTCTGGGCGAGCGCCCTTCACAGCCAATTTTCTCCGAAACTACTGGACCAAATGAGTTGAAATTTGGTACTCGTGTACTTTTTTGTGACCCAAAGACGAAGGTATAAATAAAACACATTAATTTGGAAAAAAACTAAATAAAAATAAACTGTTTTGCAAACCGTATCGTGTGACATTTCAAATGAAAGAATAAAGAAATTTTGAATTGTCAGGTTTTCTTCTTAAACAATAAGTTAATTTTCCCTCTGGCCAATGTTACCACTAATATACTCGTACCTACAACAAATGTCGAGAACACTGCTGTCTTTGTGCTGATCTCAGGGATCTGGTAACCCTGATCTAATAACTTAACTGATACGCAATCATGATTGTTAAACAGTGTCATGATAATATATTATGACAATAGTTCGAAAGTTCCCATAAATTGAAAGTCAAGGTTGTGTCATTCAATTCAATTCAGACTTCAGAGTATGAAGAATGGCCCATTTGCTATAATTATACGTATTTCATTGCGCAAGAGATAGCTCGTAGTTACACCCATCATTTTGGTGCCGGATACAATAGTACCAACACTACCAACTGTCAATAGTGAATAGGATACAATAGCGCAAGCCGAATTATGTGTACTTGAAAGTTCGATATTGTGAAATCCATTTCAAGTACAATACATTTTTACAATAAGTTATGTATGAGTAGGTTGAAGACTTGTTATTAACCTTATTTCCACAGAGAGGATTCAAGTTCGATGATCTGTCAGGCTCTCAGGGTTAGACATTTGTGTAACTGACTATATGTATAATAACTGAGATATGGTCTATGCACAGGGTCTGTGACAGTGTTGTAGAGTAGAAACTTCATCATCAGGTTCCCAATTTTAATAGGTTATGACGTCACACAGCTTCAACCCTTTATTAGCATACGCATCTCTTTCTCCTCTTGACGAGACCTAGAGCTTTCTCTACCACGCTGCAGCAGTGCAGATTGGTGGAAAGGTGTCGGATGATGTCACATAGCAGGTGCTTATCCCGAGAAAATTATACAAATCACAGTACTAATTCAACTCGCACGAAGAATATATTATTATACACATTCTAATTCAAAAGTTCACTCCGTTTGACTATCAAACTCAAACTTTGACGACGCATACCTCGTGGAGAAAAATTTACGACCAATCTCAGTCAAGATCAAAAGAGAGAGGGGGAGGGGGCAGAGAGAGGGAGATAGAGAGCTTGATAGGCGGTACAAAGTTTGACGGGTCAGCTAGACGCTAGTATAATATATTTATGTATTAAATACCCTAAGAATCATGAATGAAACATATTTTACATTAATATACGTTAAATGAATGATGTTCTTAGCCCAAAGGTGTAACTATGGGATTTTTTCGATCTCCTTTGTGGCTCTGTCAAACAAGCATATGATCAAGGTAGGTCCGCCATTACTCCAGAGGAACGCGGTTGGATGATTCATCTGATAATTATTGCAATGCGAAAGACGTGTAATACTTATGGATAGGTGGGATGCAGTTGTCCGTTGTCGGTTGTCAGTGATTGATAAAGACCTCAATAGCACAAGATAATGAACTGTTGCTCAGTTCTTTAATGAATTGTTGTGTAGCTATTGTTAGTGGGTTTTACAGCAGACTCTGCTGATTTCAAGTAATTTTAACCCCGACGCAAAAAGAGGGCGGTTGGATTCTTCATTTTTCTTCTCTCTTTATATTCTCTCTTAACTTATCTCCCCCGGGAATCGAACGTGGGATCACTCGTTTGATAGACACTATCAGTACCAAGTAGGTTATAAGGTCGTCATAATTATAGAAATGTATAGGCTCACGGTACAATTGCATGCACTGTACGTTGCGATTCTATCCGTGATTGCACAAAATGCGATACAACCACAGTGCAATACCTAACAGTAGTCCATTAACTGAAAGAAAGAAAGCTTTGAAACTACAGCAACAAGAGTATACATAGATAAAGGACAAAAAAATCTTAAAAGGAATCAAACAACGAAACAAAATAATGAATCTTAAAAAGTTATGGATTCGTTTCTTATTTGAAGATGGTATTAAATATCATGGGCAGAAATGACATGTGTACTCTGTTTTGTTTATTACAGATACGCAACAGTTTCAGCTGTTATAAAAGAATTTATTGACGTGATAACGTCTATTAAAACGGAACGCCGGGTGCACGCACGAAAAATCATGACTCATTTGTCGCGTTCCGCGAACGAGCGAACAATGGAAAAAGCGCCATCTATGAACAAAACTATATACACAATTAAGTCAGAAAGGAACTTGCTGAAAAAATAGTTTAGTTCAGGAGTTCAAGATGGCGTTGTAGTATAAAGATAAAAGTTTCTAATTATAAGTAAATTTCCAGAGATAATATTATTGTTATAAGATAGGCTAGGAAGATACAGTATAGAAACCCGTCGTTAATAATGTAAGCAAATAGATGCGTCCAGTCGATCACTCGATTTGTCTATAAATTCTAGTCACCCAACGTTTCTATTGGACGACTGAAAGAGATTATTAGTCTGTGTTACATTAATGTTGATGTCCGCTCTCACCGGCCTCGGCACTCGGCAGTGCGTGCGTACAACTCGCCCTCTTTACTGTGAACGCGGACAACGGATTTGCGGGTTACTGGAATTAACTAAAACGTCATACGAATCACGGTATTAAGTTAGTTAAGGTATCAGTCTACTTTGCAACAATCCGCGGTTACCTTGCCCTCATTCCCTTCCACAATGTAAACATGCACTAACTACAATCTAGTAACTAACTTACATACCAGCACCAACACGCGTTTCGGCCCGAAACAGAGCATCATCGGGGTAAGTTCACTGACCATCATACATATAACACTATTAAAACTACAAACAAAGTATACAATCGTATCTCATAAATTAAAAATGTACATTAAATAAATCATACAATCTATAAATAATCTATAAAAAGCATCACCATATTACGTCTTGGATTATATTAATGCAATTAATGCAACCCTTATCATTATCATCTTTTTGCAATCATAAAATAACCAATTAAGATGATCCTTACGTAGAAGACGTAATCATGATATAGCGTGGAACTTACAACTAGACCTGTTCTAGAAGGTGCCGCTAAAAGCTTTTAATTAATACGGGATCAATAATTGGTACGCGATTAGTATAAACTAGATTACACTCGTCCATCGCTCTAGACACGATATCAATTTATAGGCGATCAATCTATTAATGCTAATGAACTTGAACAAATGACCTCATTCTGGTTGTTAAATACGACATTTCCTTGTAAAATATTTCCTGGATTGACGTCGATGTTTTCAGGGATTACCAATATTACCATAGTACGAAAATACGCATTTTGCCTTAAAAACAAGAAATTAATATTAATATGTTGTATAAAATAAGATAAGGGGCTATAATTTTCACAAACCAAAATAGAAACTCACATGTTGAAAAACAACAGTGCTACAGAATTGTTGGATTTATAAACTCAATGTCAATTTACACACTGCAGATTGAATCTTGAAAATAGTTGAAGCAGGTTCGTCATAAGGTACTAACTATATGCCTGGAAAAAAACTAGTACACCATTACACCATTGGGTAAGATCAATAGACGAATCAAGCATGCCTTGCTTACTAACTTTCTGGCAAATTTTGTTTACTAACGAATGTAATTGTCCATAACATGCAGTGATTTATTTCTAATTATTATCGATATTGGAGTATTAAAGTACCTCTAGAGAATAATTGAAAAAACTTCCGACATTATACGTCGAACTTTCAAGTCGTAATCCAAACATTTGTTTATGAAAATATCCGATATCCGATTCAAATGCATTTTCTTAAAACGTTGTACTGTAATTTATCATGTAGATAGTCTCAAGCTCCGAACTGAGATCTCCTTTGTTCTAGTCGAATGTAACTTAATTTTTAGGACGGTGCGTCCAAAAGCGAACATTTTGGGCGTACTTGGCGGTGTTAATTAAGAAACCAGTTCTTCCGTGGAACCACGACTAAAAGTGAAAATGATGTCGTCACACACCTTTATTGACGTGGAGAAGACAAACACTCGAGTGACCTCCCTCGTCTGTCCACATTTTCACGATAATGAACGATAAATATTACGCAAGCCCTGTAAATTGACGCCTCTTGTTTTTCATTACGTTGAAATAACTGGTTTTTATTTATAAAATTGGAAATTTTATAACCATCATTTTCAGAATTAATTGTCTGTGGATTGGCGCGCAATTCGAAATTCAAATAAATTTTATTCGACAGCCGTGTTATTTTAATTTCAAATTCAGTCATTTGTTTTTAGATAGTGTTTTGTTTTTGTGAAATTGTGGTAGTTTTTGGCGCCATGGATAAACTGAAAATTCGTACAATTTTCAAATATGAGTTCCTACGTGGAAATACCGCTGCGCAAACAACACGAAACATTAATGACGTGTACAGGCCTTACATTGCTTGCATAAACACGGTCCTTATTGGTTCAATCGTTTTAAATCTGGAAATTTTGAGTTGAAGAACGAAAAATTGAAAGCAATAGTGAAAGCGGATCCAACTCAATCTACGATTGAGCTTGCTGCGGGCTTTGGAGTTAAAAGTCTCAAAACAACATTGAAGCACTTGCGTCAAATCGGAAAGATAAAAAAAGCTAGATAAGTGTGTGCCACACGAACTAAGCGACCAACAGCGAGACTTGTGCGTCGAAGCATGCATAGCACTACTGAATCGGCATAGAAACGTGGGAATTCTAAATTAAATTGTTACCTGCGATGAAAAGTGGATCTTTTACGACAACCGCAAGCGTTCGTCTCACTGGGTGGACCCGGGTACAGAACCTAATCAGTGCGCAAAAAATGATTACTCATTGATGGTGACTTTCTGATGGACCAGTGCTGCATCACAGCTTCTTACCGAATGGCACAACAGAATGCCAAGAATTGCAAACAATGATGGAGAAACTCGCAATTCAATAACCAAGACTAGTCAATCACTCTCCTCCATTGCTTCTCCACGACAACGTGCGAGCTCACACTTCATGACAGAATATCGCAAAGCTAAGAGTTACAGCTGGAAGCTCTCCGTTACCCATCGTAGGTACTCACCGGACCTTACCCCAGCAGTTTTCTACTTTTTTCAAAATTTAGGCAATTTTTGAAGTGGGAAAAAGTTCAACAACCGAGAGGCTGTACAAAACGCTTTCGCTGACTTCATCGCGTCCCGTCTGGCATACTTTTACAGCAAAAGGAAAAACAAACTGCCATCAAAATGGCAAATTGTAGCGAAAATTTTTCTATTTTAAATTTTCATACAAATCTCTAATTTCATAGGTAATATATAATAAAATAAAGAAAAATTCATAACAGGAAAATAAATTTGTTATTATTTGCTTCAAAAAGTAAAGTTTATGCTTACAAAACAAGACGTGGATACCTATAAAAAATAAAATTATGTATTTTTCCATAAAGTAACTAAAGAAAACTAATAGCAGTTACAAAATAAAATAAAACCCGTAAAAATTTGATTTTGTAGATGAATAAAATACATAATAGTTAAAGTTTCGCTACTCATTTTTGACCGGAAAAAACTCTAGTTCGATAGTTGAAAATGATGTTGAGACAATATGGTCCGTATTAATAAACCAATCACAATGAAAAGATTATCTAATCAACTTGCCTGTTTCAATGCCTAATCATTAATATATCATTATGCATGGATCTATTGTTACAGTACAAGTGACGAAGTAGGTAATCTCGATAGCTTTGTTGAATGGTGATTTAAATGACGCAACACTTGCAATTGCTGAATCAACCACTTTCGCTGCAGTCTTGCCACTTCTGCCTTCATCTTCCAGTTAAGTTTACATTATTAGAATTTTCATCTCGGTAACTAGCGAATACGGACACAGTTAGTCGAGCACGAGGAAACGAGCTCTCGTAATTACAATCGTACATCTATGCAATAAGGTTGTTATCACATTGGTCAGGTCGTGCTCGATGGTAGTCTCACGTGGAGACGGGTAGGTGCTCAGGAATGGGCGCTAAACCTGTTTTATCCACGGCTCTACCACGTGCTCTCGAGATTATTTGTCCACGTTCCAATTGCTTCTTGCAATCAGTGTAATAAGTTATAGGAGCGAAGCGAAGCAAATTACACGCGTCTCTATAATCTCTACTCTATTCATCTGCATCCGTCTATATACGTACGTAGGTAATTAGGTATGTACTTTCTAGAGGTAAATTTGTTTAAATAGCAAATATTTGTTATTATCGATTTGTTTACAAAGTTTGAGGAGGTACTAACCGCGGGTAACATGTTATTAATGATTAAGCGTACCTAAATTATTTATTTACCATCGTTGAATACATTTAATACTAAGTAAAATAGTATATCTAATTTCATTATCTTTCCAAACTAAGTAACAATTATATTATTGTTAAAATCAATTAAATTATAATATAATGTAAATCCTAGGGTAGTTCTTACTGTAATTTATATTACAAAGACACATTTAACACTAAAGAGTCAATTAAGTATGTCTAACTTATATGGATTCAAATGCTTGTGACATCTAATTAATCATACATTCATTATATAACACAATTCACGGTCTACTAGGTCAGTATTTGCGTAAATTTGTTATTCTTTTAAAAGCTTCCTTGTAGTAAATTATCATGATATTGCAGTTTAAACGTGTGAGCGCATACCTTCGAAGACTTCTGTGAGAAAATCGGACTAGAGATGTGTATTGTATGCAGAAATGCTGCATGGCTTTGAGCAAGTGTGTTATTATGTATGCCTGCGTACAACCGCAACAGCACGTCACGCCCAAATTGCGACGCGATGTTCTAATTAAATTCAGATAGAAATCTATTCGTTCATGTACGCATGGAAACGGCACTATTGAATAATATTGTTTGTGTATCTGTGGTGTTTGTGTATCTGTGGGAATAGAGAATTTACCTTAAATATTACAATGTAAATACCTATAAACAGTACAAACTATTCAGTATCCGAAGTAAACTATCGTAAGTGACTTTCGAGTCTTATTCGGTCTCTGAAATAATTGTTACTGAACTCTATAATTACATAATACATCAGATTTAGAGTCAATAAAATTGAAATATTTACCATTTATAAATATTTATAAAGAATTACCATAATTTGTTTATCTAGTGAAATTTTCCACGATTACCAAAGGGCTTTCAAATTATATAGCTGATGTTGGTCAAAGCATTACATAAATATAAAAACGTTCAAGTGCGAGGCTACCATGCATCGTAAAGGGTTACGTAGTTAGTTAATTATATTATTACTGAAATACTTGTTTGGATTTGATTAAATAGTTACTTATTTGGTTTAAAGTATACTAATTGCATTGATATTTAAAATAAGCTTTATCAGTAACCTAGAAACGTATATATTTATTTAAAATTATATAACAGTAAGTATAGTAAAAGTATGATATAATAAATACCTTATTTATAAAATTCATAGTATTATTATAGTGTTATTATAAACTTCGTCTCTTCGTTACATGTTCGATGTTCACATTTTATTGTGTATTATTGTTAAATATCAATCAGTTTTGTTTTTCCTATTGCTAGTCTAATTAAATTAAATAACTGATAATTATGTTCCACTTGCCATATAAGCAGGGAACCCTAAAATATTAAGATTAATTAATTCGTTGAAATGTTTATTGGACAACACTGTCCTCGGTTTTCACCGTTATCGCTCATTTAGATTCAATTCAAATGATTCAATTTAAATAATTTATACCTTCATATTGTAATAAATATAATTATATATAGCTTTAGTGCAAATAAGTATTTACCTAACTCGGCGACATACGTGTTACAAAAAACTAGTTCACCCGTTTGGTTTCTGGAATTTATTTAAATATAATTATCTCATCATGGGACAACTCAACGGGACTCACTATTCCCATTGGATAGGTCCATAATTTTACTTATAGAAGTGGAATTGTATATGAACTTTTTATAATTGCTTACGAACGCATTAAAGACCACTAGTTACTCATGATATAATAGAAATAAATATTAAAATCTGAAGTTAACATATTATTATGCTTGCAGACGATCATGATAATTTAAAAGATGTGGTTAACTGTTATTCAGAATAAACCTAGACCAGCGTAAAGTAAGGTCGTATATCAATCTTTTATCAGCGTTAACGATGGTTATTAAATTGTTTTACTGCTCCACGATTGCTGTGAAGCCTGAAGAGGCTTCATTATGAAATTCGATTATACGTTCTGTTCTGCTCCTTTCACAATCTTAATCATAGAGTTGATATGATACTTATTCCATGTCTACAGCTTAAGTCCGCTTAGCATGATAGGAGATAAAAATTATTATTATGTTTAGCTGACTTTTCGGCTATTGCAAAAATACTGTATTTCTGGCTAACAAAACCACATATTAAATGATTTAATTGAGAGGTAGATACAAAATTCATGATAATGTAATTAGTAGTAATAGTTTCGGATCGGAAGCGATGCTATTAGTAAACCAAAACATCCCGAAACAACGCGAACATGTTTCATCTAGTACTGAACAAACACTTAAACATAATAAAAACCACGAACCAATTGAACTATTAGTAGACCGAAACATCCCGAAACGACGCGAACATGTTTTATCTAGTACTGAACAAACACTTAAACATAATAAAAACCACCAACCAATTGAACGCGTTATTTATAAGTCACATACGACAGCGACAATAAGATCATGATATGTGGGACATAGCAAAGCAAATGTTGTATTGTGCGACGCATACATTATTAAACAGGTGTAGAGGCAGGTCTTGTGAGGCCTTGCGGTCAACCCAGATGAGCTGGCCAAGTGCAACGTCTCCCATTACGGAATCAACATCTCAGTCGATACAGTTATCCACATGGTGAGTGCGGTCGCCCATGTAGGTCGAGACTTCAACGTGAAATTAAATTTATCGCCCGTGAATTCCAAGGCTAATTGGAGCTTTTTGAAACCAGGTATGCGCTTTGGTAAGTGGTTTGTTTATAAACATTATTTGTAATTAGGGACTTGGTTTGGTAGGTATGATATGTAACTGTAAAGTTGTAATTTGAAAATTCTTAGATACCTACTAACTGGTGACTGAATTTGCCCACGGAAATATTATTTTTATACTCATACAAACTCCCCCTCCAGTTTTAGCACTTGAGGAAATCCATTTTCTGATTCTTTAAAACATGTTTTCTAAAAATTTTCTAATTTTGCTAAAAATAGTAGCAAAATTCCACGTTTCAAGCAATAAAATTATTTTTATTGTTATCTTACAAATTGTAACCAACCTATCATTAGTCAATACGTGTTCTCTAAGAGAAAGGAAATTCATCTCATTCTCATACGAGTCGGTTTATTTTGCCAAAAGTCGTTTCATCTAGCAAAAACTAGATTTAACCTAAACCATTTTGAAAAATCACTAAATTCTAGTCAAAGCACATAATAATAACTACTTAATCATAATAATCTCATGGAAATAAGTGAAGGAAAACAGAGAAATACCAGTTTTGTTCTATAGGTAACCTAATAGCCCAGTGGCCCCGTTGATAATGACCTTGCCTGCTCAGAGTATGGTCTTGAGTTCGATTCACGACGGTTGTAACATGTTTTTTTTCTGTCGTAGATTTTTGTAATTCACTATTGATCCACAAACAAATGTTTGTGTATGAATAATAATTACTCAAACAATCATAGGTAGACTCAAATAACCTATGATTGTTTGAGTAATTATTATTGTCGCCTCTTACCTACTACTCTAGTATTTATACGTATAGTTAAAGCTACTATCCGTATAGTTTTATTATTATTTTGAACTAGTTTTTATTGCAAGCTATTTTCTGTCACATATTATTCATTTTTCAGTTTACTAGGCAGTTTACCTCCTCAAGAGGAGAGATCCTTGCTCAGTAGTGGGCCATTAATGGGTTGAAGCCAGGCAGTTCACTTCCATCTCTTCCATACCATATAAGTATTCCCCATATTTCCCCATTTCTTTCTTTGTTCATAATTTATAGCTTAAAAAAATCCGTGAAATGCATTGTCATTTAGTTTCAGAATTGTCAGTTCAGACTAGGTCACAACACAATACTCACAATCCAATGAAAAGAGTTCCCCATTTCGCTGTATCGATCGATATACGAGTAGCTAATTGAAAACCTTTACAAATACGCGATGTGCTGCCAATGACAAAATATTTACATTATTTAAACTGTGATCAAAAGTGATTATTGAATTGCACAGATGCACAAATTTGTAAGTACCTATTGAGGGGTCTGGGGCATGAATGCGTTTTCACGACGGCTTCCATTCATTAAACACTGGGGACCCTCTTTAATCAATAATGATACAGACTATAGTTAGGCACATATGATTGATGGGATGATATCCTCCTCGATTGTTTCGTTGGCGTTCGGGAATTATTCATGCAAATCTTCACTTATTACAATGATGGCTAATGAATAACCTTTTACGGTGTCAGAATTAGCGAATCATTAGGATATTTAAATTATTTTAATTTAAATACTTTTCTCTTAGCTAATTTGCTTTTTTTGTGCTAGGGAGAATATCTGCAAGAATAACATCAGGATTTTAGTTGAGTTGTGTTGTAGATTACTTTAGTGACCTCATACGCCCCAACTCAGAGTCACCAACGGTTAGGTACTTTATCATCACGATACAAATTCTCTTCTAAGGAGCGATTTAAGTACCCGTTAGTGACTTGAGTTGGGGCGTTAGAGTTCCAAGGCAACAAAAAATGCATTACGATCAAAGGTGGAACCTGGTAGGGGATGGATTTACCCTTCAGTAGTGTCCCTTACACTACAGACTATATATATAATAGACATTGTGTATATAATAGTACATTATAAGTTCGTTTAAGATTAAGTATCTACAGTACATATCCAGATAAGTTTAAATAGGTTTGATACTCGTATCAAACTGTCTTGTAACCAAACTTGTCAAATCTACCTGACCTAAATACAATGGACAAGAGTCAACACAGCTCACGCAGTGAACGCTAAGCAAACCTCATCCAGACAGCCACGACTTTGTTTACTTTACACAGTCTAAGCGTCGACGTGTGAACGTTGGCCCGTGTGAACTTATTACGATTAGCTCTTTCCGATGTTTTTATGTAAAGTCGAAAAACCAGCAGACAATCCATCTGATGGTAAATGGCTATCGTCGCCCAAAGACATCAGCGAAAGAGGGAAGAAAAAGAAAGAAAGCACATCAGTAACTGAGGCATCAGTGGCACCACTGATGCGATTCCAGCCAAAAATTAGAGAAAAAAAGAAATAATAATTGGCTCTTAAGCTTCTAGACGACGAGTCGTTTGGCGGCTCACTCAAGACGGTGACTAGCCAGGCTTCACAGGATTGTACCCAAAGCGCCGAAAGCTGTTAGGTGCGCAATATTGATCTAACCGTTAACAGACGCCCGACAACCGGGCGACCCTCGGAACCCTCGCCAATTAAAAGTAGATTGTAAAACTCGTTAGGTTACGAAATTAGGGAGAACGTTACTTAGTTTGTGAAGGCAGACTTTTGTCCATAAAGTGTACCAAATGAAATGTTTTACTCCTAAGTATATCAATGAACACAGCAATCGATGGACAATTCTTTTAGTTCATCATTCTCCTTGTCCTTAATTATTTGATGATTCGAGATAGATGTCGTTTATGAGGTAGATTGTCTTTAACTCGATTGAAGCAATGGATGACTTATGTCCTCCTAATTCATTTTTGCTCTTCTTTTACAGTCTTCTATAAACATTATTTAGTAACGGTTTTGATTTTTTAATTACTAACACTTCTTTGATTATATATTCCTAATGCATATAATTAATTATTCTTTATTTCTATAAATGTCAATCATTCGTGCATCTCAACACTACTTTTGCTTCCTTCCTCTGGTGAGTAGTTATTATTTACCTAATTATCGAATTCTGCACTGGAAATACTATAGCTAGAAATATGTATAGCTTACCCAGGTTGATTATTGAAGAAAACGTTTTCTTGCTACATTTCTAACCTCATACATACCTCATTATACTGGAAAGCAATGCTGTAACACGCATTAACATTTTACGCAATTGCTGTAAGTATTTTTTGCGCTTATAATAACCGATTTTTACGCCAGTCTATAAATAAATTAAATAGATAAGAAACTTCTACAAAAATACCTACCCCACCAATCACCAGACCTATCGCTCATTCTTCTTTAAAGAAGGTTCTTTAAAACATGTAGAACATGTAGGTACATGTTCTAATGCTAATATACAGGTTCCAAAATAATATGGAACTGCAAATGAACATACCTACATTAAAAAAAGGCAGTATGAAGTACAGTGTCTGTCTACCTACTGTCTAAGTATTAGTATAAAACTGTACCGTCTGCGCCCTCCCCAGGGAAAAATCGACGTGGTAGTTGGCACACAAAAGGCACCCTATCATGCCGCGTTTCCACGCTTGCCAAGGCTCGGCAAGCGTCCACAAGCACAAGCGTATAAAGAGGGCATTTGGCTTGGCTTGCGTAAGCTTGTGGACGCTTGTATCTGATCCGATCTAGTGTCGGTTTTTGGACACAGATCAAAGGGCGCTTGCGGCAAGCGCTTGCGACGCGTTCTCACGTTGGCGCGCGCTTAGTAGCCGCAGTGATCTCGCGACGAACACATGTATATTTCCAAAAAAAAGAGTGGCTGGTCTAACGAAGAGTTTATCGTTTTTGGAATATTACCAGATATTTTTATGAATCTTTATTATCCACCATATTTGTGGTCGTCGGGCTTTGCTTGCTTTTGTTTTACTTTGTTTGTATTTGAAATAAAAGTCAGTTAATATGTATATATAGGCAATAATATGTATATTTAATAAATTTCCTGACAAGTATACTAAGATGAGGTTAAAACAATTTAAATCGGAACTATTACAATTATTACACAATAAACAGTATTATAGTATTAAAGAATATTTAAATGATAAAACTTTTTAGTTTTGAAAATGTACCTAATATTTTTATCCTTTAATGAAATTGTAATTTAATTATTTAGATTTATTATTGTTGACATTAATATATAATTTGATAATTTAATAATTGATCCAAAATATTTGACATTGTATAAGATGATATTATGATTATATGTATATATAGATGAACATGAAATGTAAAAATCGTACAAAGTGCAATAACAGTTATAAATGTAATAATTCTATTAAAGTAAGATAATGACATATTTATAATATAAAATATAAAAATATTTGTACGCCGTGATAACGGCATAGTACCTATAGTGGTTTTACCAATCTAACCTAAGACCTATTATACAATGTACCTATACTATTACAAATAAATAAAATTCATTCATTCATTCATTAAACCAAACTTAATAGCCGATACAAGTTCGGTGTCCGCCATGCTTGGATGCACGTAGCACACTGACGCATTCACAAGCGTGTAAACGACTTCCAAATTCCAAGCGAGATTTGTGGACGCTTGGGGCTTGTGGACGCTTGCCAAGCCTTGGCAAGCATGGAAACGCGGCATCAGGTAGCGTATTGATCTGGCATTCCCTCAAACAGGAAATGCTTCGAGATTAGGTTTCGTCTTCTATTGATCAAAGCTTAAAAAGGTTCAGATTGAAAGGCCAATTTAATCAAAATGTTTCCTCCAATAATATTTCACTACGTAAGTATTTTTATTCATAAATATGTTCGTTAAAAACTACGACAAATAGCAAATGAAAGAATTTGCAATGAAATTAATTAAATAGATAAAACTTTGTAGCGACATTAGTCAATATTAATTAAATACCTATGTTAAAATTAATAGCACGGACGTGTATTCTACGTATATCTATACTATTATAAAGAGGAAAGATTTTATTGTTTGTTTGCATTGAATAGGCTCCGAAACTACCGAACCGATTTGAAAAATTCTTTCACAGTTGGGAAGCTACACTATCCCCCCGGGTGACTGACTATATGTATTTATGACTATATGTATTTTTTTTTACTATTTTTCCCGAAGTGAAGCGAGGGAGATTTCCCAGTATTTCATAATTATACAGGTTATTTCTTTATAAACTAAAACTACCTATTTATTGTGCGAAGTGAAACATGATAGTAAAACATGATTATGTTATCAGTATTAAAAAATCTATAGACTAATTAAATTTTAATTTATTTATTCATTATGTTAAGCTGTTAATTTTACATACTTACATAAATTTTCAACACGATTCGTATAGACTACTTTCATACTTATACCCTATACCACATTCGTTAAATTAAACGCACAAAGCCAAGTCACGGGCAAACCTTCCGTGACTACCACCATAGATTCCGTGACCTAAAAAGTTGGCGCCACACTCTTGTATATTTTCGCCATCAATAACGAGCCACCTCATTTTGTTCGTGTAATTTATCGTAGCTGTAAAAGTGAGCAAATACCATTAAATTTTACTCAATGACATAATCTGATTGTATTTTCAATATACAACAAAAATATGTATTACCTAATCTGAAACTGAAATAATAAGTAGATACCTACTGTTAAGCTTATTGATGTTTTATCAGAAACTAATTGAATATTCGTGTTATATGCCCCTGTCCTGATAACAAAACAACATACAGTTACCAAATAGGTACATTGAAACCACATGTATGACAAATGAAAACAATTTTCTGGTTAGTAATTTAAATAGTTTTCGCCACTTCCAATATAGATAAAATTATATTAATGTGCAACTGTACCAAGTACCTAGTAACCAGGAAATTCAATGTATTGAGGAATCTATCGAGAAATAACTTTGCATTATCTAAGGATGGCGTAGTTCAGTCTTTCTCAAAGGGAGCGAAAATGGCCCCTAGTGGGTGCTAGAGACAGTGGGCGGTAGAATACACTAGAATAAACTCAAAATAAAAAAATAAAAATAAAACAAAGAATATTATCGATACTTACAATTAAATTGTAAATGGTCTAATATTACAAAGCATTTATAGAAGCAAAAAAGATTTTTAAGAATTATGAAAATTTTACCAAAAAAATCTACTTCGAAGAAACGAGCTTATCAAAATTGACAATTGAGTTCACTCAATTCCTCATAGATTCTATCATCAGAAATGAACTTTGAAATAAATTTAACTAAACTGGACTTATAGACGTATTTACTTTGATGACCTTTGGCATCATGATTTCAAGACAAAATATTAATTACGCATTTGTTGCTAAGTTAATTTTTTAATTTGCCTTAATGAATTTGAATTTCTTTAAAACGAAAATTTTGTGAGATCCGCCTGAACAAACGCATAGACAAACATTCTAAAATACTGAGTGCGATTAAGACGGACGAATTATTTTTTATTGTTTTTGAAGTGAAACTTCTTTAGGCGTGTTGAGGCATTTTTGAGGTGGGATCAATCAGCTGGCGACACCGTCATCGTTTTAAATATTTTTCAATTATTTGTTTAATTTTGTAAGTTTTGCTCAGATGATTGATTAGTAAGGATCCTCTGATCTGACCTGATGTGTGATTTCTATTTCGGTGATGAATTTCTAAATTTTTTTTTACTGTCAATTATTTATTCAAAAAATACACACGTAGGTAATTGTCCAAGTTTACAATTTTGTCGGCACTCCGGTTTTTTTGTGCATTAACGGTGCTTCAAAAATGTTTAAATAAGTTTAAGTACCTTTGCCGTGGTCAGTTTAATCCACAGTTAAAGTATTATAGCAGTTTTGTTGGCACTTTAAGTACAACTTTTGATAGCATCGATGACCAGTCCGGCTGAAAGACGCGTAAATGTTGTTAGTCACGCGAACTAAGTCCCCTCAGGACTTGATAACATTCAGTATACCTATTGATTATAAATAAGAACCTTTCAAATCTTTAAGTACCATCAGAACTATTATCTACTATTAGCAGGCTAAGAAGATTGATTGTTAACAGCTTGTTATTTATTATAATGTATTTGGAGTTTAACATGTAGGAAATGTTAAACTCTAAGTACGTTATAAGAATAATCGCCTTAATGCGAGTCCGACTCGTGCACGAGTACACGTTCTTGAACCGAATATTAGTTTCAAGTTAAAATTTCTTACTTTTAGCTAAGATGTTTTTGAGTAAGGCCGCCAAAAATTGTACATTAACAGTCGTGAACTCGTAACACACGGTAACATTCGTGAATGGAGGTAACACGTGTGACTTATTAAAGCCAAGTGTACAATGTGCATAGAAGACATTCCTAATAATTTTTTTTTGAATATTTTTTTTTGTTATCAAACTAAATAGGTACATATGTTTAAAACTTAATAAAACAAAATGTTATTATGAGGACTTTTTTATTTCGTTATTAAAATATTACAAACATAAACAAATTTTATTTACGTTTTCACATTTTCTTTTATAGATTCTTTATTTTGAACAAGCAGGTGGTTTTTGACATCGTAACATTCACAATAACCTTTATGGGACATACTTTGACTACAGAAACAGCTCAAACATCTGAATTTAATGACATTCGCTACCTCCGTGTTAGCAATTTGGTGAAGAGCCATACTCTGTGGAACTGGAGTTAGAGTATCTAATATAGAGTACTTAGCAATGTCTGTCTCTGAAATATAAAATGTCATTATTGAAGTATCCGAGTTTTTGAGAATTTTAAATGCTGTTTCAGCATCTGGAATATCGGTGCCCTGACACACATAGCAATCCAGTCTGCGTTTTATCGCACCACCAACCCAATCGGCGGCTCCATTGCCACGGGAAGCTTCGCTGAAGTTCCACGTAGAGTGAGGGAATCCGTACAGTTTTTAAACAGTTTAAAAAACAGAAGTTTTTTATGAATACCACTGTTAATTTAAAAAAAGCAAGTTATATAGCCTTTTAATTTATTTTCTATAGTCTATACTACTCTTAACAATCGATCACGAATGTTACGTAACACATAGGTAACACACGGTAACATTCGTGAATGAAAATACTCGTGGAAATAACTTTAGACATGTTTATTAATGAGAATTTTGATGTTTTAGGACGCTGCATAGTTTGATTTATCAAAGGAATAGTCTATCTTTAGCAACAATTAAAAATAATACAGTAAAGAACAATGCCCAAAAATTATTTTTTATTTTTTGTAGCGTCTTAAAACGTCAGTTATACCGAAGCAATTCATTTATTTTTTTACGTATTTTAAAATTAATACCTGTGCCCGTATTACCCAGTGTAAAATATTTTTGTAAATAAGTGATGAATTGACTATAATAACAATTATGTCAACAATGTCCATTTTCATTCGGGCACTCACTTCGATACATATAGGTGGAGAGCTCAGGGCCGCCAGACATCACTTATTTTCTGACGGATGAAATGTGGACGATTAGTAGTGTTAGTATGTACTATGATCGTATGCCTACTTGCTAGCTTGGAAAAACGGCCAATTTCCAGGTATGAGGTGATCAAGGTACAAAAAAATCATTACTAAGTTCACGTATTTTCTCATGGCTGATTTTCACGTATGTTCTAGATAATATAGTTAGAAATAAGTTGTCAATACGCCCAGACACATTCCGTGGGCCATTTTGCTTTACAGACACCTTGAACCTGCCAAAATAATGAGTTAAGTTCACGTATTTTCTGACGCTCCATTTTTATATATGTTCTCCAGTCAGAAAATAAGTGATGTCTGGCGGCCCTGGGCTCTTAATCTATCAAGCAAGATATAGGGAGACTTCTGGCCAATATTACACACAGAATTTCGTTATAAATGTTGGTAACAAATGTAATGATGTCAAATTTCCATTTCCGGTTGTCAATCAAAAAAAAGTCAGAATAAAAAATAATGGTAAAAATTACGTTCTCCCCTACTCTATGACTCAATGGTTATAAGAATTCAATCTCAAAATACTTTGGTTCTGGGGTGTGTCTGCTGAAAATTCTTATATATCTAAGCTCAGAAATTAAGCGGCGATTTTTAGAATTTTTTTTATTTTAAGACGCTAAAGTTGAAAATCAAATAAAACGATGTATGGCAGTTGGGCATTGTTCTTTGCATTGTTACCGTGTTATACTCACTAGAAAATATTAAAAATTTCCGAGACACGGGTGCCGACTACCTTGAAGATCATTTTGACAGTAAATAAAATGGCGTTTCTTCCTATAAGTTAGCCAACCTGGAGCTGACGTTACCATGCCTAAAGAATATTATTAGATACAGGCCGGGAATCTAGTAGATCAGTGGTTGTTTGTGGTAACTTACGTGAAGTATCATTCGGGAAAAAAAGTGAGACACATGTTTCAAATTAATTCTGTATTGATTTTTTGGGTTATATTATTAAACGAATGAATAAAAACTTAACAAATTAACATAATAATTCAGAAATGCCAAAATTTTGCGGGTCACAAAATTGTTGTACAATCTATGCGACGTCAAAGTATGACATGCCTTAAAAGGACACACGACATTTGTATGGGAAGTAAATTTAACAGTTTACGAAAAATACAATTGCACTCGTAATAGCCATCCAAAATTAATTTAAATCACTCGTATGAATAAACATGATACTACGAACTAGAATCAAATCACAAATATAATTAACTATATAAAATATGGAATTTATAATACTCCAAATGAGATGGACACATATTTTTTCCCAAATGTACAATTTTTGGCGGCCTTACTCTTTTATTAAACTTATAATATCATTGACTTTTAGTATTCGTTGTTACAGCGGCCACCTGTTACAAGTTATATAGTTTACAGTACTACTATAGTAACAAATGTACGGACGGACAGCGGAGTCTTATAAATAGGTTACCAGTCTTTAGTTAGGTATGGAACCCTAAAATCTACAGCCTACCCTAATAGCCTTAATATCACAAAGAAACACTGGAATTTGAGTACCCTTGACGGTCCTCAACAGAAGTAGTTCAAAGCTTGAAAGAGCAAAGAAAATTACGCTGTTGAAATAGAACTCAAGTAAGAATGAACAACCGTCCTTACTTTGTTTGTCCTCTTTTATTTTCTTCTTGAGGTAATTTATTTCGGAATGTTTGTTTATAGATTCAAACTAACTGTGTTTTTAATTGGCAAGCATCCAATATCGATCTTTGAGCACTCTGTAATTCAGAATGAAAACAAAAAATTAAACCGGTAACGCCAAACAATCTAACAAATTGTTAGGTAGATAGGTACAAATGTTTATGAGGCATTATTAAAAAAGGTCGTCTTTATTAAAGGAGAATGCCCATTTAGTATAGAGAAATGTACTGACTTTAACATTTTTGTGTCTTGATAAAAATACCTTTATTTGATTATGTTATCTTAATAAATTATACATACTAACTTTAGTCAATGATAATATTAGGAAATAAGATATATTAAACAAAACTAATTTGTATTTAGGTTATAGTAAACTCACAGTAATATGGACTCTATGCGGGCGTATTAAAGTGGATTGCGTATGTAATGTTGATCTTTTAAGTTTCAAATTCATTTGACAGTCCCCAAACACCATGAAGTTTGTAATGTATTATAATCACGGAACACTATTACTCCTGGCTGATTATAATAATTTTTTTATAAAAAAAAATTCATTTGACAGTCCCCTTACGTCATCTAGTTTGTTGTCATGGATATATTATTATACTATAACTGTGGTGTCATAATTATAATCGAATCAATGCCAACCTATTGGCCCGAAGGATCTTAAAAGATTCCTGATTGGCCCTTATTCAAACATAAATGGCCCAATGGTTTTATTTTGTAAAACGGAAGTAAAGTTACTTATTAATTTCAGAAAATTATTCCCAATAAGGATTTTTTAGGAAATAGGGTAAAATACTTGAAATATTTTAATTTTATTTTTTGTCCAAAAATCATTGTGACACAATAATTTTTTTAAGAGTACTGGCTATGGGCATTCTCCTTTTAGTCTTTCTCGAGAGGTATTTTTATTGCTATGATAATTTCGCATAATTTTGGAAAAGTACATTCCTATGAATTAAAAAAAATGCAAGAGAGAAGAGGAATGTTATCATTTAGGGTACTTACTATCCTGGAAAACGCGAGCAGAGCCGCGGTCAGAGCGCTAGGTAATTCTAATATATCTAATCTGTATTCACTAAACACTCGTACACCACTACTTTTTGTCTCTTTATTAAATTGTCCTCTTCCCTAAGGTTGCCTGGAAGAAATCGCTTCTTAAGCGATAAGACCGCCTGTTGTACCATTTTATCTATTAATATTGTAGTACTTACATATAAGTTGTTACTGTATATTGGTGTACAATAAAGAGTTTTACTGTTGTTGTTAGGTAGTTTCCTTATATAATTCCCTCAATAATATTATCTATTATATAATTATGTTCTTGTTGTCAGATGGATGGCCCCAGTGAGCCTGGCAATCCACTCCCCCGGCGCGGACATGACCCCAACCGTGAACAGCATCAGGTACCTGCGCGACTGCCTCGGCAACGACCTCATCCGCCAATACGTCACCTTCCATCTCTTCTTCTCCAACAAACATATACCTAGTAAGGTTGGTATTAAAATGATTTTTATTTGTTACTAAACTGCTGTAACGCCCCAACTCAGAGTTTCTAACGGCTACTTAAATCGCTCCTTAGTAAAGAATTTATATGGTAATTCTTTACTAAGGAGCGATTAAAGTAACTGTTAGTGACTCTGAGTTGGGGCGTAAATGTCTTACAGATAAGCGTTTGCGGATTACATTGGTATTCGTATAGCCATAAAACAACAAATTTGTTATACCTATTGCTGTTATGCTATTGGTGTTTTAGCCACCAAACAGCTAATAAATGGCCAACAAAGGAGCAGACTAGCCACCTGATAGTAAATGGTTACCGTCTCATTGAGACTTGCAACACAAGAAAGTCGTTAATGCGTCGCTCTCTTTAACTCTCTTTACACCTCTTTACTGCTTTTTTGCAAAATTAATGAAGAACTGTTAGTACATAAGTTTTAAAAACAAAATAATACAATACGAGTAATGTTCAAATTGACCATCTATTCCAGATTCCAGACCCAGAAAGCTTCCTCTCAACCCCCTTCAACTGCACCACGAAACCTCCTTATGATGTCAACGCGAACTCAACCTACATGAAACAAAAATCGCTGCTGTATCCAGTGAATGTTGCCCGAAACATCGCGAGAGATGCCGCGCTCACACACTTCGTGCTACCGTCGGATATCGAACTGTATCCCAGCCCTAACCTCATACCTCGGTTCTTGAACATGATCGCGAG
Source organism: Thymelicus lineola (assembly GCA_963932265.1). Classification (NCBI taxonomy): domain Eukaryota; kingdom Metazoa; phylum Arthropoda; class Insecta; order Lepidoptera; family Hesperiidae; genus Thymelicus; species Thymelicus lineola. The sequence goes on from OZ010685.1 coordinate 6,440,298, forward strand.
AAACGCTAAACCATTGAACACTTCCACGCATCCTAGGGTCTTTCCGATAAGCATCTTCGAAGTTGATGCCAAAGTACAAGTAAGTAGTGATTCTTTTGGTATCGCGGAATATATTTGAAACGTTTTTTGGAGATTGCAGATGTGGTTTACATATAATATGTTTACTGTACAAATGGTCGTCAAAATGTATCCATAATAGGTTCCAGGTGTTTTTGGAGTGACTCAGGAGATTAAATATTTTCATGAATTAATGAAGAGCTCTATTGTTTACTTGCAATATTGTTATACCTACTGAGGCTACTGAAATATATCTTCATAATTAAATTTCCCAATATTAGTAAATTCGCCAAGTTTGAATATCTTAAAATCATAAAAAAATATCGGGCTTAACCAATGTCGCACGCGTTCTCCACATGTTGTGCTTATAAACGACAGCATCAAAAAATGGTGAAAATTGAAGTGTTCACAAGGTGTAGAACAAATATTAAAAATTAATAAACGCTTCACAAAACAATTGTTTTATCACGTTAACGTGTTAAGAATCATTTTTCACAAATAAGCAAGTGGTTTACCAGCGTAACAAGCATTGATTACTCGCAAGGAAATACGTAATAAATATGTAAGTTCGAGACGAAGATGCAAATTGTTCATGTAACTCGATCACAGTCCGTTAAACTGTTATGAGAGCAGCCCATACCAGAACCAGATGCGGTCTTTCCGGTATGCGTAACGTGAATTAAAATGCCTGGCAAATGCTCGTAAAAAGAACTAAAAACACTGCATAATAAATTACATAGTAAACGGTTTGCGTCTGCGCCCGCATACGGTTAATCGAATGTCTCGTCTGCTTCTATTTGGATCATTTTAACAATATTTCAACACGATCAAACCAAATAACGCATCGTAGAAACAAACTAAAAAAACAAACAGGGCAAGCTAAATAAAAGCTTATAAAAATACCGCTTAATGTATTTTGTATACCAAATGATAGGCGCATTGCTTTTGTGCTGAGAATTGTAATGAATATGAGATATTTAATTCTAATAAAAAAATTAAAATCTTTACACTGAATATCCTAAAAATTAAAAAAAATATAACGTAATTTTACCCTACTTATAGAATAAAACTTAGAACATACTTACTTACATTAAAATTTTGTACATATTTTTACATAATTTTGTACATATTTTTTTTGTTTATAATACCGCTCATCATAATAATATTATTGTGTTTCTGTTTGGCCTAATTAAGCTCGCCATTTGTACCTTAATCTTGTATTGTGGATAATAAAGATTAAATAAATAAATATTTTATACCCGTATTGATGAATACTGTATTACTTTATAATAGTGCCGCAGTGTTAGTTTTTATCGTCCGTCTGATATCGATCTAGACTTCTTTCTACAAATTCGTAGGTATCGTGGTAAAAATCTTGGCACGAAGTAATACGAAAGCTACTCAAACACTTGGTGAACTATTTTAATAATTCAACGGCAGTCATATCGATTCAACTTCTTTACGAATGTTCTTTACGATTTTTTTTGCCGTACCTAATATAAATAGATCGATAATAATATGCCCTCATACTTAAATTATTATTCCAACTAAGTACAGCAATCTTTAAAAAAACATATTTGGAGGCCTTCACCATCTAAGAACTTTGCGACTGCACTCAGTTTTTCCGATTTAAGACTAGAGGAGAGTAAGTAAATGTGGGCTAGTGCTTTAATATGGGCTAGTAACAATTCTCGAAAACCTGCAATCGAAAGATGCAACAAATGACGATCGTCTATCGTATTCATTCGCTCTAACATCACACTCACTCATTCTCGTCATTCGCGCGCGAGGTGTCGCCTCGCCAGTGTGGGCCATACTTGTGTTGCTGCTGTGGAAAAACTTTCTGCGGTACTTATCAATGTGTTATATAATTAATGAAAATTAGGTCTAAATACTGTAACTATGTGTTTTATTGCAGAATATATGTTTAATTGTATGATTTTTGGTTGATGTATTGCTTGCAATTTATGATTTGTAAAGTACACGATCAAGTTGATTTTAGTAAAGAATTTTGAATATGGGCTATGACTATGGTCCTGAATATGGGCTAGCCCAATAGAGGTAGAAAAGCTGCTGTGTCCTCGGTTATAACTTCGTCTCCATATAAAAATGACCTTATTGAAACAAATAAGAAGAAAGTTGAAAAAGAAAATAAAACAAAAGATAAGAAACCCAAGCAAAAGAAAATAGATATAGGAAATAAGAAAGCCAAGACCAGGGACGAAAGTGAAGGTGAAGAAGATATCCAATTTGATTCAGATAGTGATTTCTATTTATAATTGTTATTTTATATTAGTTTATATTTATAATTATTATTTTCGTACAATATATTATGAGTTTCTACTTGTAGCCCATATTTCAGTACCTATTCCATATTTAGCATCTATTTTGATATTTTGTTTAATGCTCAGTTTAATAATATATTATAATATTAAGAACATAAGATTGTTACGTAGCTCTTTAAAAATGTATGTGTGATTATTTTAACATCAATAACTGGTTAATTTTTTAATAGTTTTTTATTTTTGAGGCAAAAACAAAATGGTAGCCCATATTTGGTTACTTTCCTCTACTGAATATCAGCGACACAAAACTAAGGTGAAATGTACTAGAGTGCAAAGTCGTTTAAAATACTTACTATCAAGATTTATATAAATACATAATTTAATTTTTAATGAGGAAATGTTTATTCTATTCTTTGCTTATTTTCCGACTGTCAGATTTATCACAATGTATTATATTATACCAGACATGTGGAGAACAGATTTCATCTCGATAAGATCATTCAGTTCCTTGACATGGCGTCCAATTCGTAATTTTAAAATATCACGACCTGTTGCAACCCTGACAATAAGTATAATAAGAAAATTGTAGAGGTCAGTTACTAGTACTAGCTACGCTATTAGGTATAATACACCGCAAAGGCGCAAAAGTTTCGTACATTCACAAATTGTTCAATCACAATTTTGGACGGGCGCCACGAAGTTGGAAGCAATTATGATTTTTTTTTCATTACGTTTTTTTTTCAGGTGCCATCGACAAAAAAGGAACTGCAGGCGATGTTAGCTAAGAAGACTGCCATACCATTTCACAAGTTCGTGTGCCCTAACTGTCACAACATACCCCAGGGCCAGCAATGGATGTCCGCAGCGGAAACCAATCGTACGTACGACCTACTTTACAAAGCAATCGACTATAATTGGATGCACGTTTAAGTTTTTGAATGCTTCGTCAGTTTGAGTATTAAAGCTTCGGAGTTTTTGTTCAGTTAAGTGCAATTAAGTTTTTTGATAAATTGACTATTTATAAGTATGAATTATTATGGACTTTGAATTTAGTCATTTAAAATGACCATAATATTACGATAAAAACGTATCCGATGCACTTCAGGGTCAGCCAAGCCAGTCCTCTGATGTTTTTTTTTTATCACTTGGTAACTTTAACATCACAAGTTGTTTCCGGCAAACATGCCATGTCGTTTGACCTAAAAATTACAGCGCGGGAGTAAAAAACATGTGTTGTCAGTTGTGTCCATAGAAACATTATACAATTCCGTCTTCATTCTTTGAGTATTACGCGAATAAAAAAAGATGTCTCGTTTTCGCATATCCAATTACGATGCAGGAGCAATTAATCTCCGTGGTGTTACTGTCGTGAGCTATTTATGCTGAAGCAGTATGGCGTGGCTGTCGTATGGGGCATTCTAATTGCGTATTATGGTTCAACGACCGCGCCTTGCAGCCCGTTCTCAGACGACCGGCTAAGAGTTTAAAGTTCTTACGCAAATTTACAAAATCGCATACTTATGTCTCATGCGACGTACACTTGGTGATTTGGGAGCGGCATGCAACAATGTCATGTTCACTGACAACCAATAAATAAACCTGTGTCAGTGTATTCCGGGGCCACAATTATGTATTTACTAAGTATAATGTCTTCTGTGACAGGTCTAAAAACTATAATAGACGTAGGAATACCCAATTGATAGCATCTTAGAAACATCCTACTTTTCTAAGTTTTGATAATTTACGCTGTAACAGTCAGATAAAAATTTTACGATCTAAAAAGACATTATCAGATTTTTAGCAGCAGATCCTTACATAGCACGCGAAATGTCACTTAGTAACCGTAACAGTAAAACTTTTTATTCGGTCGATAAAAAGTTCAGACGTGGAACTATACAGAGCTGGGAAATTTTAAAATTTATCTACTCTATACTCTATTACTGGATTGGCACGCACATACAGACAACTTTTGCTATAGGAATAATCCCCCATCTAAAAGCCAATACTGAGGATAGATATTTGAAAATTAGAAAATCCTAGTGATCTTAAAAGGGTTCCGTTTTTCGTTTTTGGCGTTCGGAACCCTAAAAATCATGAATAGTTAACAGAAATTAATTTTGGCATTAAATAAATATCTTTCTTTAAATTCTTGTTATTTTGTATCAGCCTTATTTTTAAATAACAAATTACGATAAAAAGATATTGTAAGTTTATTTACTAAATAGGTTTCATTTAAAAAAATTGACTATAGTATGGCCTGGCGCACTCCGATCTTTTAGTATAATGTTACAAGTAAATGCCGCGTTCGACGTGTCGGGCCAAATTTAGGACTCCAAGCGGCGGCCGCCGCGCTGCGCCGGCGCTGCCGTGTAATACATTCGTAATCTATCACACATTTCATCACAAAAAAGAAGACAACCCTGACGTTGTCAGAAAGGATAAGAGTAATGATTAGAAAGAAAGGCAATGTCTGTGTCAACGTATGTTGACGATTAGCGCTGTGAAACTTACACTTTATTGTGTCGGAACAAGAGTCGCTATTTATTTAAATCATTTTGCGGAGTGACTCTTCTGTAGCTATAGATACTATTAAGTATTCTATGCTATAGTCCATTTTTTAGTAAAAATAAAATTATATGGCAAAAATGACGTGTTACAGAAATGGACGTGTTTCACGTGGGGAAGCGTCGAGGCAAGTTTGTCCACTGGGAGCCGATCTTTATCGGGACCCATCAAGACCCGCATTATGACGAGAGACTGAGCTGGGAAGGCAAGAAGGACAAAATGACGCAGGTATGGACCATGTATGTTAATAGGTTAGGTTACGCTGTTGACAAAGGCAGGTTAGATTTGTTTATGAACTCCTTAAACATTCACTTTTATATTATACCTATAGTAAACACAAGTGCATTGAATTATATTTTAATAACAAAAAACAGCCATTTATTTTAAGGTAGTTGTGTCTGCAAATGTATTTGTGAAACTTCTGAATATTTTTTATCAGACTGGATACATTAAAAGATGTTCTCAAAATTATATCTATCCATAAACCGCAAGTTGCCTAGCAATGGCCAAGAACATATAACAATTTTTATCATTGATAAAATATTATTACTAACATAAAATCAATTCCTTGAATTCCAGGGTTACGTCCTCTGTGTTCAGGACTATGACTTCATGATCCTCAACAACGCGTTCCTCATCCACAAGCCAGGCATCAAGCATTACACCAAGAACGCCAAACGTGATGCCATTGCGTCCCGGCAGTCGTCATTCGTCAAGAATGTCATTATGCCAGAACTCAAGAAACTCTTCGGCACGAGAAGCGGCTGCGCGCTGTAAACAACATTTTGTCTAAGTCACCCTCTACACTACTGCCGAACTTAGGTATCCGGAATTATTCCTACTTTACGGATCCGGAAACAAAAATCTAAAATTCGAATCCGGAAATATCATAATGTTTTTAAAACAACGACACGAAAAACTTATGAAGTGGTCAAATTATTATTTTTGTTTTTTGTTTGAATATATTTGATTCCGGATAGTCAAGTATGTGCAGTGTTTTGAAGAATAATACTTTTCTACAAGACTTTATTCGCGTTCGTTCTTAGGTATCGTGTTACAGGGTGCGATTTTCCGCCTGAATTTTTGAGACTTTACAGACTTTGTCGTATCTTGACATGGAACATATCATAAATTGTTAAAATTCTGTGAGGCTTGAATCCGTCGTCTTCGATAACCTACAGGGTTATTTTTGAGTGCCTAGCAACCAATTCTGACCAAAAAATATTGTTATTCATTCCAGGACTTAATAGTGCTCTTGGGTATAAATTGTATGAGCGGGGTTTTTTGCAATAGAAACGAATTGTTCCTCACTAACCCTTGGCCTAATATTATCTTTGTATCTGTATTGTTCTTTGTAGATACAACTTGTTCATTAATCATTATTTAATACTTTGATTATGTTAGCTTTAGTGCCTGTAAATATTTTGTCTGCTTTGTATGTTTTTCTTTGATAGTCAAGGATGTACTTGGTCGCCTTTAAGAAGTAAAAAGTACGCTTTTTATGCTATTACAGATCAAAAACATTATTAAATAATTTTTGATTATGCGATTATAGATATTGTTAAATAATAATTGTAATCGTATATTCTTGCAAGCTTAGTGATTGACATGATTTTAAATCTCGTTAAAATATTTGAAACAATTCTTATTTTGTAATGTATACAAAAGTGTGATCTGCTTTATTACATATATTTTTAAAACATAGGAATATATTATATAAGCAAGCTGAATTCCTGAATTGCATTTTAAGAGATATAATCGTGTATTTATTGTAAGGATTGTAGGTAATTTTGTATGTAAAGGATTTAAGTCACTAAGTTAATAAACTTGGTTAAGAAGCGTGAGTCCGGTAGAATTTTTATAACATAGATGTAAGTTTCAACAATTATTGGTGCGAGAATATTGCGTGCGTTAAATGTAACTTATGTTAGTAATACATTATTCTATTCGGGACAAAAATAATAATTAATTGGCTATTCATTTAAAACTATATACTTAGCCCGTCTTCTGTAAACAGTAATTATGGTGTGTATACATTCATGTCCCTACGTTGTTCTACTATGTGCAGTATTGCTAGAGCTGTTAAAGATACTTTCTCCAATTGCATGTAATATCATATAATCAACTAATCATTACTATCCACAATATTTTAAATTGTACGGAGTTATAATAATATTGTATTAAACAATTATGTTTAATAATATGACTAGTTGAAAAAAATCTGGAATATATTTTAAGTATTAAGTGTGCAACGATATTTTGTGCCATGTAAAGGCTACCGAATTTAATTAATTTAGTATTCGCCTGGTGGTTGAACTTCGACGATAATCATTATATTAATTGAGGAAAATATTTTAATTTTTCTATACCTAGTCTGTTTCAAATTAATTGATAAAAGTGGATACAGCTTGGCAATAGCTATGAATCAAACACAAAATTATACACATTGCTATTTATTTGCTCAGACTAAGACGAGCACATTTTGTCTATGGTAAAATTGTACGGAAACCAAACGCTTGCGGCAGGTTTTGCTATATAATAATTAAGAACTGTGCTTTTGACATTACAGTATTTTAATGTTTGTTCATCTAAAAGCATTAACTTGCTATTGTTGCATAAACATGTTATTGGTAACAGCTATTTATAATTCGCTATCGTTTATAATTATTACGCTACCAGTGCAGACAATATGACTGTGTAATGAATACAAGAATTTGAGATGTTTATTATTAAATTTAGCTGCCTAAGTAGGTGTATGAATGCGTGAGGATCCTTATGATGAATGTAATATAGACGTATGATGTACCTATATCAGTAACCATGTATATTGAAATAATAGTGCTTAAACTCACCACGTTCGAAAACTATTTTTAAGTAGTCATAATTTAATTGTCTTTAATATCATTTGGCTATCGATTCCAGTGACTTATGTACCTATATCTTGTATAAATGACTTTTAGTAAATAATGAAATAAGTATCGCTCTGTGTTCCGGATTTTTTTAAGTTTCTGGCGTGAAACATTCACACAGACACTTTATTAGTGCTCCATTTAAAATTTCATCATTCATTTAAATTTCATGAAAATACTAATTAAGGTGAATTATAAATTATTCAATTCACCATAATTATTATAGCATACAATAATAACAGTATTTTAACCAATCTTACTTTTCTTAAAGAAATCAAATGTTCTTAAGTGATAATTTATTTATCCGGAACTTTTTATAAGCGATATTTCTTTGTACTAGTTCAATTTCTTTAGGAGTATTATTTAATGGTAAGTTAATTATACATATAAAGGGGAATGGTTATGGTAAACGCATGTGGTGAGTTTTCACTCAATGGCTTTCAGAGCCCATTAGTTCATAAGAGTATACAGTCTCTCAATGTGATCATTTATGAAAATATATTTATCGATTGGTATACTCACAACCCTAAATTTAATAAAAAAAATCCTGAAATCGAAACGGATTCCGTGAAGCCTTTCTAGGTACGTGCACTAATATCCGGAAATATTTTCAGGTAACTGAAATAAATAAAAACTTGTGTTAAACACTATTGAGATCCGTAGTTTTGTAGACGAATTAAGGTTAATGCTTTTATTTTGCTTTCATTTATTGACTGATTTCAAAAAAGGTTGTTAATACTTTAAAAAAAATACGAAAATTAAAACCTTAAAAAATTCATCCATCACGCATTATTTAAGAATAATTTGACAAATGATAGTTTCATATCCTTAATTAAAACATGCACTGTATAATTTACCAGTGTATTCTTTTTGTTTTTGGGATTGATAAAATTTTCACATTGTGGTGAAGTAAGTAATAATATATCTATACGGTACAGCATTTCTTTACTCATCACTTTCAAAGTTCCTCAAATCCACTTACTTTCCTAATACTAATATTTAGGTTTGTGAGTGTACTAGTTTTTTTTAATTAGATAAGTTTTATCATGTATGTGAAAATTTCGTACGAATCTACAGGCAAAATGTAATCGAAATAAAAAAGTATCAAAACTGACTCTTAACTTTTGATTTTTTAACATTAACCATTAACTTTTTTTGTGTAAATAGCCAACAAACCATTTGACCAGCCACCTGATGGTAAGTGGTCATAACAGTGTAACTATCTTATACTTGAGTATCAGAAAGAAGTATTAAGTCCGCCTAATTTACCGGTGTTCGACGAACTCCAACACACAGACTTAAAAAAGAACTAGACGGAGTGTCAACAACAAATTCAGTGAGGCACCCATAGTAATACCAACTTCTCTATTCGTAATTTCGTACAAGTATCACACGCACACATTGACACCGTGCTATTATTAATCGGCCGCCATTACCGCGTCGGACCGCACTTAAAAATTACCTACACGTCATGGTAAACGGGCGTCGTCAGTCTCGATAAGACAAGGTGACGTCCTGTGTTATTTTGATGTCCGTGCTACAACACAACTGGTGGAAATTCCTCGTCGAAGTACCTCCTGTTTAATGTAATCCGAGTTCGAAGTTTGTCGCTACACTATTCATTTATCTCTTGGTGTAAATTTTACTTCTATCGGTGGTTCAAGAGTTTTATTAAAATTATTAATTGCTTTTTACTAAGTTAGAGCGTCTTACCACCTAATTATTTATTTTATTTATTTTAAACCGCAATTTACCTTTCATTCAATCAACTCAAATTATATAAAAAAAGTAACAACGAACTACAAGAACTTTTATATTACGTTACTTGCTGCTACAGAACCCTTCATGGGCAAGTCCGACTCGCACTTGGCTGCTTTTTTTGAAGTCGGTTTTCGAATAAAAATTTGAATTTCGAGTTGCGCGCCAATACACAGATAAAAAAATACTGAAAATGCTGATTATAAAATCTCCAATTTCATAATTAAAGACACGGAGACCTAAATTATTTTACTACTGACCCCTTATTAGGAATCTTTAATCAATGCAAGGTCAAGGATTTATTCTTCGCAAAATGTAACGAACAGAAACCAGAAACATTCCTAACTACTTATTATTAAGTGTTAAGAGTTGTCAACTCGCTTGATATAGACAAAAATAAAACACTCATAGCCATCTCATAGCACAGGTTTAATATAGCAATTTACAATTTACATAATAGGTATAAATATCCACGCCTTAAGTAAAGAATAAAGAGAATATGTTTAAATGTTCATTAATCTTTTTACTTTAACAAAAGTAAAAAGCAAAGCAAAGCAACAACCCATAATATTGTCCCATTGCTAGGCTCCTTTCACTATGTGAGAGGTACAGGCCATAGCCACGCTGTTGTTTGGACCACGCTGGCCAAGTGCGGATTGGTAGACTTCACACACCTTCGAGAAGTTTATGGAGAACTTTCCGGTGTGCTCGGTTTCCTCACGATGTTTTCCTTTACTTCAAATTAGAGGTGCGTGCCAGGATTTGAACTCGGGCCCCCGCGTTCGGGAGATCAGCGTTCTAACCACTAGGCTATCACTGCTGCTAGGCTATCAAAAATAGCAAGCATAAAATTATATTATACCTAGTTCGTTTACAATTTAAATAAATGATTTACATTTTTACCCTCGACAGAACGTTCTTGGAATCTATTTTTCTTGGTTTGATCGATCGAATTAGATACGGTTTTCTAGTGTTTGTGGTGGTTCAGTTTAGAATCAGATTAAAAGACCTGACGAATATTTATTCTGTGGAAATGTTTATTTTGAAGTTCTTTTATTTATAAAAAAAATGCATTTCCAACAACTAACCAATGGTTGTTATCCAATCACGTGTTGATTTAGTGCACTATCTTGCAAACTAAACACACCGCAGACCGCAATGATTAAAAATCCATATTAGAATCCTGTAAAATCAGAACTAATATAGATATATGGAATCTATATCGCATAATACCATACGAGGTTACAACGCCTTAAAAATTTAATCATTCATGACAGTTTTTGCTCGCATTGTAAAGCGTTTGTCGATTTTTATCCGCGGGAAAACCGTAAGATAAACCGAATTCCGAGCACGTATTCTGTAGATGAACTTCCGCATATCGGTGTGAAGTAATTTGTATTCGTCGCCCCATTCGGTATGTTACCGTAATTTGGGATTTCGCATATTCTAATCTCTGGTATGAGTGGGACTAGATACATGGAACTGGAAATAAATAGTTCAAACAACAACGGAAGATTGGTTTGAGTAGAATATTTTAATTAAATAAAATTATATAGGGTACTTTTTATCCCAGAAAACATGGTCAAAGCCGCGGGAAGATTGTTAGTTAATTGTTCACAATTTTGTCTTTTATCAGCCGATTAAACAACGAAACAACGGCCGGCAACTACCGCAAAACGTAAAAATTGCAGCTTATTACAACTAGCACGACCTGAAAAATCACAAGACGTGATGTCGTTTTTAAAAAGTTTTAACGGATGAAATAAAAAAAAAACTTTTATAATTTTTTATCACATGATATTTTTAAGTAGATATGTAGGGGAAGGGGGGGGCATAACGGGGACGTTAAGGGAAATAGCCAATAACAGAATAAACAAAATATATTAAGTAATTATTATAATCATAACACTTTGGTTACATATTAGGGTTATCATTTGGCACAGAATTTGGCGAAGTAACTAATCAAATAATGCTTAAATTTTAATTTTACGAAACCCTTATGAAAACCCCATTGTGCCCCGTGGTAGGGGCAGTATGGGGTACATGGTTATTTTATTCACAATAAGTGCAGATGTGAATTTCTTCTGGGTTCTCGTCGTCAACACGAGCACAGGCTGTATGACGCCATCGTCTGCATAGCTGGCAGGCCACCCAACCCTCCGCAGACTTTAAATATGTATGTTTCTCATCAAGGCAATACAGGCATAAAGTATCCTCGTCTAAGTTTTGTATAATGTATGTATTGCCTCTCGAACTTTTCTTTTTGTACGTTCGTACCATATGTAATACCTAAAACAAAATTAAAATTCCAATATCAAATATTCACATCATTCCTTTAGGCTACATTACATAATGGGGTACCCCGTCATGCCCCATAGCCATGACCCCGTTATGCCCCTACTGGTAACATTATGTAAAATAATTGACAAAAAAAAACAAATCTACAGTTAGAGTGATTTTGTTTAAAACATATCAATAAATAATATCTCTACAAAAACACAACAAATAAACAATAATAGTAATGAAAACACTTACCTTTTTACATGTGTTTCCGTATTCACTCAAAATTAGATGAAATCACATCAAAAAATATTTATTTTCGTAAAAACCAAAAGACTGCAGACTAGTCGCCGGTCACTGTCGGATTAAATACTGATACAAAATGGCCATCTATTAGTGAAAACAACAAACGTCTAGTGTGCATCGTTACTTGTTTTTTTGGGTGACCCCGTTGTGCCCCGCGACCCCGTTATGCCCCCTCTTCCCTTATTTAAGAAAGGCTATAAGAAGGAAAAAATAAGCCAATATTTGAAAAAAAAATGCTATACTATTTTGAAAACGATAAGGCGGAAAAAAGTTCGGTAATTAACTTTCAGAAAAATTTAGATTATATTTTTTCCACATTATATTTATTCTTTGAAGTGTTCTGAAACACACTACAATTTATTTTCAACATTTTTTTTCAAGTTTTAACATTTATAATATTTAACACGAGAAATAAAGATTTAATTATCATGCTGTAAACGGGACGCACAGACCTATTTTAGGGGTTAAATTAAAATCTATACTATAATAAAACTCAAGTGTCTGTTTGTCTGTCTGGGCATAACATAAATAATTCAAAGGTTGACTGGAGAGAATGCTTTTAGCATTAAATCCGCCTTTTGTTCCTATACGTATTGTACGGTATAAAAAAGGTTAAATAAATATATAAATAAAAACCCTTGAACGGATTTCGATGAAAATTGGTAAAGTTGTTACTGATACCCTGGGTCATATTTTAGACAACTTTTCATCCCGGAAAATTAAAAGGTTTCCCGGGAAAACAGGATAAAATTTTGAATATGTTAAAACATAAATTCCGTATGCAAAGCTGCGGGAAACAGCAAGTAATAAATAATGGAGAGAGAATTGACATATTAATTGTAACTATCCTCCTCTTTAAGAATCCTTTTTTAAAATTGCTTAGATATAGACATTTTTTTAATTATTAACTAAAACCTAAATGCTTATTATGTTCAATCTTTATTTGTTAATAACATTGCTTAAGTGCTGTAAAATCATTCTGAAACATTTTCCTACTCTTCATTCCGAATCCAATGAGGTAACATTTGTAGGAGCTGTTTTTAGGATAGGATGTTTTTAGGAGCTTTACCACTATTTTTCTCAAAGAACTTGTTGACTATTATTTAATAGACTAGAGTCGCGGGGTAACCTCGTCTGGAAACGAATTTCCTTACGTTTTTACTTTAAGGGTTAATATCATTTGATAAGTAAATTATTTACAAGTAGCTACTTTGGGTTTATTCTTGTTACGAAAAATACTTCAATAGTTGAATATTGAATATAGTTACTTTACTGTATTTGGAACAGTGAAACATTACAAATAACTTCACGTTTCGTCTTGGCTCTGGTGTAAAATGTTGCAGCTGTACGAGTAAGTATTACTCCTTTATGATAATACTGGCCTTATTGAAGGCAATTTGAATTACGTTCTGCAAACAAAGGATCAACTGGAAATCTACTGTGTGATTGGATTTTGCGTTTTTAGTAACCCAATTCAATTTCATTCCTGTCCTAAAATCCGGTATTAATCTATTAAGGTCATTTGTATGCGTGGCATTTCCTATAAGATGTAGCTTTGACGTCCAGTGTATAGTTAAATATTATGTATAACTAGCTGATCCGGCGAACTTCGTATTGCGTTTTTTCTAAAACTATTTTTAAATTAAAGAATTTCCGCTTAAAAAAAAAAGCAAAGCAACAACCCATAATTGTCCCACTGCTGGGCTCGGGGTCTCCTCTCACAATGTGAGGGGTACAGGCCATAGTCTACCACGCTGGCCAAGTGCGGATTGGTAGACTTCACACACCTTTGAGAACATTATGGAGAACTCTCAGGTGTGCAGGTTTCCTCACGATGTTTTCCTTCACCGAAGCAAGTGATAATTAACTTGTAATACGCACATAATATTTGAAAATTAGAGGTGCGTGCCAGGATTTGAACCCAGGCCCCCGCGTTCGGGAGACCAACGTTCTAACCACTAGGCTATCACTGCTCCGCTTATAATTAAATAATTATAATTAATGATAAATAAGGTAAGGTAAGCTAAGTAGGTACTTAACAGGTGACGCCTCTGTAATCAATAGTAATAAGATCCTCAGAATGTTCTTAACAGATAAGTCAACCGCGAACTAGACTTGATAATGAATATCTGTAATTAGAGCCTGCAAGAGCTATTATTTCCTTCCTTATGTAAGTTTATAAGTACATACATAGGTAGGTAATTTTTTTTGCCTCACTACCAAGAAAGGCGTAACCCTTTCTTGGTAGTCAGGCAAAAAAAAATTTCGCGCGTATCTTGTATGTACATATTATTATGTAGGTATGTATGCATGTTATGTTATGTTCTTTATTACCTTGTATCTTCCAAACCGCTGGACCAATTTATATGTATAATTTAGATATCGTTAGATTCATCTTGATAACCGAAGTGTTCTTAGATAGGCGACGTTACAAAAATATGGTGGCTGTGACATACCATTGTTCAAAAATCGAAAAATTCAAATAAATCGAATAATGGAATAATTATGGGTATTAAATTAAAGAGTTCATCATAAAGTTTTAAAAAAGGTATATCATGTGAATGTAAAAAATGTTTTCATGGAAATCTTTTACCAAATGATATTATACTTAATAAAACAATCATTTATTACAATTACATCACTGAAAATCGCATTAAAATCGGTTTAGCCATTTCTGAGATGAGTGCAAACAAAATCACAGACAAACAGACAAAAAATCCGTGTTTAATAAATAACTCAACAGACATCGATCAGTTACAATTAGGTATATTATACCATGTAAGATATTATGATAATAATTATCTCGCTCACTGGATAATTGTATAATTGGTGACTAAAGGATGAGTATAATGGGAAAAATGTACCGTACCTACTTCTTTAAGAATGTTTGTTTGAACTTTTGTATTGTCATAAATCACATACCTATTGGATCTGTCACGGGCGTCACGGCACTTGGAGAAGTACCATCGGTAATTAATATGTGTAGAACACCTGTAGAGATCAACTTTACACATCCTGAAAAGAAACTAAAGAAATAATAATAATAATAATAATGGACCACTACTGAGCACGAGTCCCTCATCTTGAGAAGATGTAGAGCATACTCTAACACGAGGTAGAGTTAGAGAGTGTAATAAGATAGAGAAAGACAACGTTGCTTCAGTCAGTTCGAATTGTAGGAGTGGTTGGTGCCGCTGGTGGACAAACCAAGTGTCAGAATTTTTTATTACGTTCGAAGGCCTCCGACTTGGCTTAAGGACTGCTAATCTCAGAAATCGACTGCGCCCGTCTATCGATCATTTATGATTGACTCAAGCCGCTGGGCTTTGAGCACTTCTTCCCCCCTCAGAATAATGTATGTCTACCGTACGTACTCTCTGTTCTTAATAATTATGGGTCAACTTTTTAGAAAAATTGCTCATAATTTGCCCTGCCCTCCCCATGAGCCAGAAACTACGAACGTTCGTATTTCGCCTTCAGTTTTTTTACTTACCCAAGAAAGCAACTGCATGGCGCAAATTGAAAAAATCATGTAAAGTAGTTATTGATAGAGAACTCAATAACCTTTGAAATATGACTAGTACCTACTGTTTCCTCCTTATTTCCCAATGCTTACATAACGTGTTTATAAAATCATTACATACATTACGTAAAAAATTTGGCCGTAGCACTCATAACCTTTCTAGAGATAGACAAATTACACTATTATTTTCGCTATATAATTATTGCAACCAAAGTTACAATGTATAAATTATTTGTAACCAAAAGTTATACAAACATAGTTTACATACAAAATAACATGATTTTTAAAGTTTAAGTAGGCCGTGCACGTCGCGGCCTAGGGGCGGCAGATTTCAGAAGATAAAAAAATGTCGCATAAAATTATAATTCTTGTTTTTTTTACGCATTTTCTTAGTGACTAAATCAGTGCCTTCCTTATTATGAATAGTATGAATGGAAAATTAATTATTATTTTAGAAAGGAACATGGGGCGGCGAAAATTAATTGGCCTACACTCATAAAAAATATAAATCCGGCACTATCCTAACGTACACTAAGTACTTCTCGTACTACAATATACCTCTATCCAGATCCGTTTCCTATCACGCACATGCCGAATGCCTCATCTTGCGTAACGCCAAACGTCGTGAATATTTTACGAAGAATTTTGAGGATCCAACCGGCTGTCGCGAAATACGTCACCGTCACGTCCTGATGTAACACAAGGTGCGGCAGATGAGACCAGGTTTCATAACTCGGTCTGTCCCCAAGGTCGCATCTCCTCGAGTCCGACTCTTGCGCGCCATTCTTATACAACCCTAAGACTGTGCGAACGTGTTCTCTTCACTTAGTCAAAGCCTAAGTCTGATAAAAGTCTTCCAACATGAGGAGTTTGTTTGTGTTGGCGTGTGCCTGCGCCATTGGTAAGTCATTATCATTATTGCTTATGTTAAGAAACTTTATAATCATTTACTCCCGTTATTTTTGAAAAATGAGCATAATTTTTCCCATTTTATTTATTGGCCCTTAAAACATGTGGAACGAAAGGAAGACCCTAATAATTAAGGAGTCAGAGAGTAAAGTTAGGGTCCTTAGGGATAATCCCAGAAAAATAAAATAGCGCTATTTAGGAACAAATAAAAATCAATAATAATGTAGGCACCTACTCGTGAAAATTTTTAAATTTCTGCAGCCAATATTTTTTCAAAGTTCAGGAATCATACATCGAGTTTTATTGTTTACTTGTAATAAACTATATTAGTAAAGGACACATAAAATCTAATTATTATAATATTTCTTGATACCTAGGCTGTTAGTACTATAAGATGTTATTTCTTTTTTTTCGTACTCAATGACTAATTAAAAACTTAGTTCCGCGGGCCGCCCACGAGGTAAACAATGCATTCATTTAAATTTACGTGACGCTAAGTTCTCTAATATAGCTACTGTGACACGGAAATATCTTGTAACAGAAAAAAATATTCATAATTTATGATTTAAGTTTTATACAAGTGTTGTAAGTCGATACATCGTAATATAACAATATAACTAGCAAAACAATTTCAATGTAAAATTTAGTTATTATAAATTAACAGTCTAACATTTTATAATTATAGTATATCGTTATATACTTAATGAAATAAAACTTGTTAGCAAGATGAATATAAGTTTGGTAATATAAATTAGTAGCTGTTGTACGCAGCTTCGCATACGGAAAATGTTTTACTTTATTTGTACCTCTTGCAGAAGAAAATCAAAAAACAGACAAACAGACAGACAGACAGTTGAGTTTTATTATAGTACTACCTGTTGTCCGCAGCTTCGCAACCTTATCTGCAAAATTTGAAGCAAATCGGTTGATGTTTTAAAAATATTCCATACAAACTTTCATCCCACTTCCCAGGGAAAACATTTAATTTTCCGGGATAAAAGTATACTAAAATATGATCCGGAGTATAAGTAACAACTTTACCAATTTTCATCTAAATCCGATCAAGGGTTTTCATATGATGCCCGGACAGACAAACAGACAGACAGACAGTAATTAAAAAAAATATATTTGTGCTCTAACACGTTATTGAAGTGCCCCCTAATCGAAATTTTTAAAAAATATTCAATGTACAGAAAATTTCCCATTTGAGTTTTATTATACGAGTAGTATAATAGAAGATAGATTTTATCTATTCGGAAAAAATTTTGGTGGAAAATTATTATTCCTATACCACGCACACGGGCGGAGCGTGGATTATTAGAGCCTTATTAGGTATTACTTTATGGTTTTTTTACAAAATAAAAGATGCTGTAAACAAGGAATATTATCAAATAGTTATGGCTTAGAGATATTGTATCTCTGACAGTCTGTTTTGTATTTTGCACTAAATAAAAATGCTAAATAGAATTTTTTAAAGGTTTACTTTATATTTCTAAGAATTGTTTTGAATATACATATAATAAACACAAATAAATTATACTCTGCACTTTTTTCTTTAGATCGTAACTGCTTATCGTGTGCCAAAATATTGTTATGTAATTTGTTTCAGTTAGGTACCTAATTATGATTTGTCATCTCTATAATTATGTAAATCCTTCAGCGATGTAATTCATAAAAAGTACTATGCATATCCGTTTTACAAAAACCTTGACATTTGAGGTCAACTAAGATAAAATAAAATTTACATTTTACTTGGTCATCTTAAAATTTACATCATTAATTATTCAATGAACGACACCAGTCTAATCAACAAAATTGATATATACCTACGTAAAGATAATAAAATAAAGGTAAAAGGATTTTATTTATCTAAGATATCTTAACGAGATCTTTAACGAGATTTAAAATTAATAAATAATTTAACTCACGAACAAGGATAATGTTTGATGACGAGACACTTTGCAAATCCAAGTTAATAAAATACATTATTGGCAAATATACCTCGTATTGTACTCTATGTTGTCTTTCTGCTGCTAATTTGAATTTAAAATAGCCGTTGACCTTTAAAATAAGTATATTTTTTTGTTTGCACCTTTGCAACAAATAACAGAATAATAGTGTAAAGAAAAAAAAGGTTCTAGACCTGTGAACTTGCATCTAAAGGTTGAATCTAAAGATTGACATTTGGCTTTTCATTTTTAAATTATTACTTACATACTTATTTTTATTCTTAAAGAATAATTCCTAATGATAAGGCCTATTCTGAATGGTACTCTGTAATTCTGTGTGTATAAAAATTCATAGAAGTCCACGTCTGATAGATGGAACTATTTCTGACCACATTGTTTCAGTTCGTATTCCGAGTCATTAGTCGCTAGTCTAAAACTTAAAATATTTTGTGGTGCCTTCAACTATAGCAACCTGGGTCTTAACTTTAGGAGGGCCCAAACATGAAAGTTTGCCACTAATAGTCACTTATTCAACCTTGGAAGGCTTTCGTTTTGATCTATAGATTAATTTCTAACCGTTTAAACAACCGTGTCTAATCTAGTCAAAAAATCTATACTACCTAGGTACTTGAAAGCGCTAATTCCTGAAAATACCAGTCGGATTAAAAAAATCTCTATGATAGAAATAAATCGTTATTTTCATGACAAAGGCTATGTTATTGTAATTTATGATGACAATCAAAGCGTTGCTTCTACGGGTATTAAGATTTATGGTTAATAGGTGCCCGAAGCGAAACTAGGATGGGTTACAACAAGTATAAATATAAATACAGTATAATTCATGCAAAATTTTTAAGTGATAACTTAAATACCGACGACCAATTATAATATAATATTTTTAACAAAAAAAGTACGTCGTATTATTTAATACAAATATTGCAAAAAAATATAAATGAGAATTATTGTTAAACTAGCTTTTACCCGCGGCTTCGCTCGCGGTAGAGTGGTTTCGAGACGAAATTTTTAATTGATTAATTTAGATTAAATTTCGCGGGAACCCTAAACTTTTCTGGGATAAAAAATAGCCTATCTATTAATTCAGGGTATAGGCTATCTCCATTCCAAATTTCAGCCAAATCGGTTAAGTAGTTGGGGCGTGATTGAGGAACAAACATCTTCACAATCATTTTAATAGTACTCTTTATTAATGTTGCCATCAAGCCGTTACAAAATAACACATTGACGACGATCTGTTATTAAGTAATCCTTGAAGGTAACTAATGACTGTATTGAATGCGTTTTTAACTGTCAACAGCTGGAACGCAGTTCGTTAATTCACAAGAATTATCAGATGAAAATGAATCAGCGGTAGAACGGCTATCAGATGGATTTGAAAACTCAGGATATTACGGACAAACGACCACTGTTTATTACGAAGATGCTACTGTGAACGCTGACTACGGTAGAGGCGGTGGCCGCAAATCTAAATACCAGACTTACAATGACCAATATGAGCAGTCATCAGCTCCAAGGGGAACTACCGCTAGATGTTTAGAGAAGAATGAGCGCTACCCCGTGCCTGGCAGCTGTGATAGATACGTTGAATGTCTTGTAAGAAAAATAATTATATATCTATTTAAATATTAAAACATAAAATTAAATAATTTAAAACATAAAAAGATGTCAGTTAACGCTGATCAATCTTATCTGTATTTAAACGTATAATCACATGCGATTAATCTTGACCTTTCGATCTGATGATGTTAGATACAATTTAGAAATAATAAGCTACGTTTTTGTTTTTCAAAGTTTAAATCTCGACTGACAGGTTCCCGCCATTAATCAATTGTTGTAATTATTTTATTATTTATTTTATATTTTTAGAATGGCACAGCTGAAGAAAAGTTATGTCCAGATGGTCTTCGCTTCAATCCCAACGTAAATTTCAACGTGTATCCTTGTCAATATCCAACTGACGTTCCCTGTCTTGCCAAGTCTTCACTGCGTAAGTAATATCCTCGTTAGCAACTAACATAATTCTATTTCTTAATGTAAATAGCCGAGAGAAGACGAGTCGCTTGATAGTAAATTGTTACCGTCAATGCACATAAAAATGATAACATCATCACCGATGCCAAAATCATCATTGCCGGAAAGAAGTAACTATATTGTGGTTGTAAAGTTTTCGTAGGTTCTTATCAATCAATCAAAATCTCTCCACATTTGATGTCGAAAATTCGCTAAATTTACCTAGAGGTCGTTAGTGACCTTTGACCTAGATACATCTAATAAATTAAAAAAAATACCTATAAGGTTTTTATACGGTTGACTTTCGAGAACATTCTTGGATGTTTTTTAAGATATTTGTTCTTGAGCATAAAGGTCAATATCAATAATGTTATGCAACAAAACTAATTTGATTAAATTCCTGTGAGTCACGAATAGATTCTGGTTTTTTAACGTTCGAAAAGGTAATCTATCACTTTTTTCCGGTTCTCTTAGGCAAGCAAGATACTAAGATATTCTTTCTTTTCATTGTATTTTTAAATTGTTATCATTTTGAACTTCTAGCTACTTAGTATATTGCATATTACCTCTTTAAGAAATCAGGAAGCAGGCTTTAGATGGATTAGAATGGTGGTAGTTGGGGTCAGTTGATTGATACATAACATAAGTATTTGTGATGAAACCCCTTTTAAATGTACTTCTGCCTTTCCAGAGCCTCCACAGCCGACCGACCAATGCCCTCACCAATTCGGCTACTTCAAGACAGGAGATGCCAAGAACTGCAGTGGCTTCAGGAATTGTGTAAACGGAGTGGGCTTTGACTTCGTGTGTCCAGACGGTCTGGCTTTCAGCCCCGACAACTATCGCTGCGAATGGCCCGACCAGGTCCCTGACTGCGATGTTGAAGGTGAGCATAATTATATTAACCTGTTTTCTAACTTTCAATAAAATTTATTCTAAAAACATTTTAATGGGATCTTCTAGCCCGTTTTCATTTCATTAACGATATACATTAAATTATTTAATGATGGACGTATCGCCAAACTATAGATATTCAGATTGTGATGTGATATTTTGTGAGAATAAGACTTCAATCGGTCAAGTTCAAAAGCTATGCGGTCCTAACAGGTCTACTAACAATAACATTAAATTATCTATACCCAATGACAAAAAAGTTCGTACCTGCATTTATTTGATTTCATATTCTTTACGAGTATTGACTTTTGTTCTGATCTTCTCTTCATTAAGTAATTTATTTTACTCAAGAATCAAAAAGATAAGTCGTTTAATAGAACTGGAATGAGAATTAATCCAATTGGGATTAATTATTTTTAGATTACAATATTACCACGATTATTGACCACGATAACAGAAAAGTAGCGTCAGAAAGAAATTTCATATGAAACGGTGTACCTCCTCGTTTATAAATATGGACGATATAATGAGATAATTGTTGGATATTTCAGCTTTCCTTGGCTTCAGATGTCCTGTTATACCAGAATCCAAGGAACTTGGACCCCCTGCAGGATACAGATATTACAGGTAACCTTCCATTGTTAATTTTGTAGGTGTCTGTATGTATAATCCATCAAATATATGTGATTGTTATTTAATTATTATTCTTATTACAAGTTTTGATTTTTCTCATTCAAAGGAATATAACGTATACCTAAGTATTACGTTAGTTACGAGGTATCAAGCTACCTGCTCATAAATATTAGATAAAAATCGAATCTGCATCTGCAATCCATGTACCTATAGGTTTTGTCTTCAAATTAGTTAGTACATATTTTGTTGAATTTAATAGTTTCAACTTATTTAGTGACGTTAAATATAATAACCATTTAATTACACTTACGTAGTGTAAGTGCACCCCTTTCGCTCTATTTCTTGTAATATATCCCAACCTTATCTGGAAAAAACGTTAAATAGATAGATACGCCTTTTGGCCCCTGTTGCCTCTTTATGTATATTCTTTGTAATCAGATATCAGGTATCAGGTATTTGTATCAGGTTATTTATATTGTGAACAACAATATTTGCGGTGTATTTAACTCACAATTAAATTATTATAGTAACCATAATTTCGCACTTTACAGGCACAAATTATAGGTTTACAAATATGGTAGACACAACCTTTTAAATTAAATGATTAAGTAAATATCGTGCTGGAAAATTGATGTTAGAGACATGCAAATAATGCGTTAAATTATGACTATTTGACATTACACAATTAGTGCCACTTACCTTTTAAGTCAAGCAGATTATAGATTATTAACCTTAGCAAATTCGCACACATAGCTTCCACCCATCTTCATTTTAAAATCTGGCCTCTTTAGTTATGACAGGCCTTTACCCTATCGTAGATTAAAATAAACTTTCACACTCCTCGTGACTCCTCCATCTACAACTCAATGTATTGCTATGGAATTGACATACTTAGGTACGTACTTCACACTTTCATATCACACCAACATGTGCGTCATAAAAGTCTGTCTCGAGAATGGAACCCAGGTGACAAATTCAGCTTCAAGGGTTGAAAGCATTCAATTGAAATTACGTCATCTTACAAGTTTTCTGCGTACAGCCACGAACGAAGTAATGACTTGTAGAACATCTATCAAGCGAGAAAGCGCTAACTAGTTTAGATACAGTCATGTCAGACCTATACCTATTGCTACACTCTACAATACCAACATTCATTATTCACAGCCTCTTTTGTCCTCTTTTATCCGAAACTCTATTGTTATTTCTCGGAGTTTTCGCAACGAGCTATCACTAGTCCGCTATACCTGATAGGCTGCCAAGAACAGGTATTCTAAATTGTGCTGATGTGCAAGTTACTTAATCTTAGATGAATATTAGGCTTCCTATAAACGAACTTCTATTACAGACATTACTACCATTCATGATCTTTTCATTACTATAGAGAGAATTTAAGGGATAAAACCGATGTCTACCGCACAAACCAAATGATGCCTGGCATTGCAGACTTTGGATAAGCCTGAAATTATTTTAAGATATTATTAGTACGCAATCCTAAAAAAAGAAAAAGTAAGAAAACGTTTCTGTCAATAACCAAAGAGTGGCAAGGAGATACGTATCGGATATTTGCATTTATTATTTGATTGTGTAAGTGTATTTGTATTCCCTTACAACATACGAGTGTAATGTGTTACAACTTACAACGTTACGAGCTTAGTTTAAAGTTTGATTAAATAAACAACAAGAAAAAAAGAAAAAGTATTTATTGTTCTATTTCCACATCGCGGAGGTTATTGATTTTTTTTTTGGAAATATGTAGTAATAATGCAGTAGGTGTACCACTAGAAGACCGTAATCGCCACTAAAATAATACTAATGTTACTGTGAATATCTAGATAATAATGTCCAATTATATTATTTACTCCTTTTTATATTTTCCTGTCCGTCTGTCCGTCTGTCCGTCTGTCCGTTTGTTCGTCCGTTCGTCTGTCCGTCTGTCCATCTGTCCGTCATTCCATCTTTCCGTCTTTCCGTCTGTCCGTCTGTTCGTCGGACAGTTTTTCGTTTTGTTCGAAGCAAAACGCCGAGACCCTTGGTGCTAGAAAGCTGTAATTGGGCATGGATATACTTACATATATTAAAACTCCAGAATCATAGAAAACTATCACGGCTATGTTAGCTTAAGTAGTTAATGAGTAATAATCGATAAATTTACTACTTCGGAACCCTACATAACATTGCGCGTGGTCGGACACGCACTTGCCCGGTTTTTTAACTAAAAATAGAAAAGACAATCTATAAGGAAATAAGGAAGAAGCTCATACTTTCTTAACCAGACTCGAATTGAGTTTACCTAACGTTATTTTACTACTGTAGCCTACTTTAACCTTTGCTCTTTTGTAAAACCCTTCATTCATAAGCACGTAACTGGAAAGTTTCCCAAGAACAAGTAAACAAGGTGCGCAAAGTGCGCAAATGCTCTAAAACAACAAAGTTTGCGCTTTATTTGCGAAAGATTTTGTAAGAAACTATCACCAGGGTTCATAGGTCCGTGTTAATACAGTGCCAAGAACATATTGCTACACTGGTCAACGTTAGGTCACACTAAATGCCATCCGATGAACGACCTTGCTTATATAATATTATTAAACTTTTGAAATACCACATGTTTGCATAACGAGTTCTCGCATTCGTCTATTAAATAATATTGATTCTTAATTAGCCTCATCATTTATTGTCCTATGTCGGAATTATGCTAGTTTGATGTTCTAGGTACGGTTGCTGCCTACTATAGATACAGCTTAGGTACTTAATAATATTTTATATCAAAAATACTTTGCGCTTTATTTGACGACCCTGCCTGCGAAGCGAGGGGTCCCAGGTTCGATTCCCGGCCGGGGCAGATATTTATGTGACGTATAAATATTTGTTCTCGGGTCATAGGTGTTATTGTGGTGTTATACACAGAACATCTAATAATTATTAGATGTTCTGTGGTGTTATATGTATCGTCTATGCCACCCCTCTTGTCTCTGTGTTCCGTGATGCCACCCGCGACACAGGTATACTCGTAAACGTACTGCGGTAGTATAAGTGTGTAAGCGTTTATTATTATAGTTTAATTTATTTTCAGATCTTCCGCTGACTGCCAAACCTACTTCATCTGCATAGACGGCAAGCCTCGTCGGTTAGGCTGTGGAGGATACTCCGCTTTCGACGAAACCACAGAGTCCTGCGTGTCTGCTGAGCAGGTCGCAGAATGTCCAGAGCCGCTCAAAGCAAGAGCTGCGCAGACAAAAGAAGAAGAAAAAATCAGGAATGAAGCAGAATCGGCATTCGAGAAACAAAAATCACAAAGGTCCTACGTGAAAACCAAAGGAAGGAACCAATATTACGAAGAATACACCACTACAAATATTCCTGACGCCTTTGCTGAAGCTGAAAGCGATATATAGACTTATCTATAATTTTAGTACCTCAGACTTAGTCATTTTTATAAGTGTCATTTGATATAAAATATCCTCATAATGTACCATTAATGTTAAGCTTATTTTGTCAATAAGGCGACAGTGTAAATTTTGTTACTGTAAACGTTAAGCCCTTTTAAGTTTTGTACATTATCAGTTACTAAATTGATGTTGAAGAGTTAAATATTACTTACATTCTTAGTTTTATTTATGGTCCAACCTGAAGATTTAATCAATATAACTAAAGGAAATTAAATGTGTATGTCGTTAGGGTTAATTGCCTGGGTTTCATTAATGGGTATAAAATGAGTCGATTTTACATTGATATCGTCATTCAAACATCAATTATCTGGGGAACGTTTACTTCAGATTGAAAAATGTATTTATTCCTGTGCGTTGCACTGCTGTTCGCTGTCTGTGAGTATTTTACAAGTTGAATATAATTTGTAAATGTTTTTTTTCCAAAATAACTTATAAAAATGTAAAACTTCCAGGCAACGCTCAGGAAGGAACTGTTGTTGAAGAAGTCATTTACGAATGTAATGTACGAAACGGTTATGCGAAGGTTGAAGGAAGCTGCGATGCTTATTTTGAGTGCTCGGTAAGATTTCCATAATACAATCATTGAAGTCATAGAACAGACATCTCGAACAAAATGTGTGTCCCGCCCGGAAGGTTCATTTTTTAAAATTGAGCCCCGGTTCTCCTTTCAAAATAGAACGAATCCATTGAAGATTGAAGCCACGTGGCGCCAATGCATTGAGACATACATGGTGTTCGCGGTGTCGGTTCTATACGCTAGTAATTGGCTAGTAATAATACTTACTTCAATGGATACAATCCACATTCAGTTGATATACAATTTTACAATTTTAATATAGAAATAGAAATGAGAAATTCTGGTAGGAAAGAAAAATGTTACTAATAGGAACGAGGAAGATATTTTAAATATTTTAAATATTTGCGTGAGATGACTAAACTAACTTAAGTAGGATTGATTTCTTAAAGAGGCATTATAACAAATAATTTCATTTGCACAAAAAGATTACACAAATTATTTCCTTAATTTTCCAAAAGATTCTCAATAACAGCAAGAAACGTTCGGAATATCTACTTGTTTTTCTATTTTCAGGATTACCAAGCATTCAAGATGCTTTGCCCCGATGGGTTAAACTACAACCCAAAAGCAAAATGGCCGATGTATCCGTGTAGCTATCCCTCTGATGTACCTTGCATTGATCGTGACTCTTCACGTAAGTATTCTTTTCTTCTGATCAATTCAAAGTAGTCTGGAGAAACTTTTGTGCAAATGAATAAAATAATCCGTGTAATTTGTGTCAAAATTAACTCAATACGTAATTAACTTAACACTGAAATATTGATTTCTACATGCGGTCTATTATGAACTTTTAATTCCAGCCAAGTTCCAGTGTCAAATTCGTGTTACGAAAGCGGTCACGTGACACTTTTTAGCCAATCATACGTCGTTTAAAGCCCGAGAAATGAATTGCCTGGAACAAGAATGGTTTTATAAAAGTTGACAATAGGCCCGGTAAGTTTTAATAGTACAGATAGGTAAGTCAAAAAATTGCCAAACACATATTTTGAAATGCTGCTGCGATGTTTGCTTTCAGAGCCACCCAAGCCGACAGCCAATTGCCCTCGTCAATACGGTTTTTTCCCGTCACCCTTTGCCACTGCAAATCGCTGCGGTCAGTTCCGCTTGTGTGCTGAGGGTCACGCCTATGACATGTCTTGTCCAGTCGGGCTAGCTTTTGATGCTGTCACAGCTCGCTGTGATTGGCCCGATGTTGTTCCTGGCTGTAATACTGAAGGTATTTTTAGGCAATACAAAATCAGTGAAACAAATCGTAAGGTATATTTTAAGTGTTGGAAAATCTTCCGAAATACTTAAATAACGTTTCGTTCTAGAGTACATCGGATTCATCTGCCCGGTGCCTGAATACGACTTGAGGGGCAACCCTCTGATCGTTAACTTTAAGTATGTTATTGATTTTTTAAATACTAACACAACTAGATATACAAACAATAACATCACTAGCAATTCCGAAAATTCAAATTCAAGTGAATTGCTCCTTTTTACCCCCTACTGCCACATATCACCACTGCCACATCACAATTTGTCTTGCATGTTGGAACGAAGTTCCTTATCGCGCGTTGTGAAAGGGGGCAGACGGAAAATTTCGACACTTTTTGATTTTGCGAATGATGACACTTTTTTTGAAGTGATTCAGTTAGTTTTACAGAGATGGCGCTGTACTGTACAACTTTCTGAATCACGCTTTTTTTTTGTGAAGAATTTTAACTTTACACAAATTTTTAATGAAGTACTAGGACATCATGAGCGACTAGGAGGTTCGACTGAACGTATTCACTGAACACAGTCGCATTTAGTCGAACCTCCTAGTCGCTCGTGATGTCCTAGTAACTTATTTAAAATTTTTGTGAAGAATTTTAACTTCACACAAATTTTTAATGAAGTACTAGGACATCATGAGCGACTAGGAGGTTCGACTGAACGTATTCACTGAACACATTCGCATTTAGTCGAACCTCCTAGTCGCTCGTGATGTCCTAGTAACTTCATTAAAATTTTTGTGAAGAATTTTAACTTCACACAAATTTTTAATGAAGTACTAGGACATCATGAGCGACGAGGAGGTTCGACTGAATCACGCTAGCGTAATTCAGAGAGTTTTACAGTACAGCGCCATCTCTGTAAAACTCATGGCGCTGTACTGTATGCTCTGTATAATGTATACATGGCGCTAGCGTGATTCAGAAAGTTGTACAGAGATGGCACTGTACAACAAAACTTAAATCGAAAGGAACTTCGTTCCATCCGGGTGTCCCTTGACACCTCTCATGTTTTTTTTTAATATTTCGTCCAAGTACGTAAATATCAAACTATTATGTACGGATTTTCATTTCATGCGGTTTTCGCAGTTCCGCTTTAAACTGGTAATAAGTTGCCATCCAATTTGTACTCAGTAGAAAAAGAGGCATTACCCTTTCTTCTTCCTTTAGGTAAACTATTACTTCTTTCTTTTAAAACTCATTCTTCTTACAGGCACGAAGAAGATTGCTACAAGTTCTACTCCTGCCAATCAGGATACGCTCGCCTGCTCTCTTGCGACCCAGGTTTTGCGTTCGATGCCAACTTGGGAAGGTGTGTGGAGGCGGAATATGTCAAGTGCGCCCGACCATCGGATGATAAGGACGCCTCCAAACCCTCCAGCGAAGAAGAAACTGAATAAAAACACCAATTTTATCCACCAATGCCTTTTTTATATTTTTCCATTAAAATTAGGTATAAAATGAACCACAAAAAACTTAAAAACGATTTACCATAATACCGTAGTTTAAAACATTTGCTAAGTAAATGACATAATTGCGAAATACTTAATTTTTGTCTTACAAGGCGGACAAGCGGCAAACTGAATACCTACAATAAACGTATTATTACTAATTAAGAACAAGAGAATATCGACTGGTCACATCACACTGCTAATCCCTAACCGATTGCAGTCTAGCAAGTAATTACTTCATGTATAATATTATAGTATTCGTCCCCGGTTCTCTTCTCCACTTTTATTATTCTTACATTTTCATTAACTTAAGTAGTAAAAGCCTATTAAGTCCTTATACTCACACCTGATGGTAGTGGCCTTGAACTTCAATAAGAAACGGATTCATTGCTGATCAAATACAATTAACAAATACCCGGCAACAAACAAAAGAACTAATACGAGACACCTGTGCCATAGTCTCGTCTGTAACTCACTAAGGTGCACAATGAGCACGGACGACAGGCTGGGACTCAAGATACATGAACTTACAATTATACATGATCCATCAGATCTATAATCCATGAGATACTTTATTTATAATTATATGATCCATCTTCAGGTACCTCTTCGAAGCTTGTCGTTCAGATGTTTCTATAAAGTTCTTGGATGGAATACCCCTGTACAGTGTACACCTTATTGGGAACTGATTTGTTTACAGTACACCCGTCAAACTATATAGGTAATCTCAACTATATAACTCTAACTCTAGTTATTCAATACATACACAATGATTCTCAACTGCAAACTCCATTATACCGTACAAAGTTTCATTAATTTCACCGGCACAGGTATAATGATGCGATTACCGGCTAAATTATTTAACAATTTTGTCACAAACCCAATTTATTTATTTATTTATTTATGTATATGTAGCAGAAGGAGGTATTCTATGGTATTGGTTATGAAATGATATTCCTTTTACTTTGCACCATGATATATTTCTAGTTCTCCTAACATTCACATCAATATTCCAAAGTACTTCAACACTACGTGATCAATACGATCAATAATAAAATCTGTTCTACATTCTTGACAATTCCCTAATCTAAATATGACATGACATTTCTTATATGCCAGCCTCTGCATCAGGCAAGCGCTGTAGAATAAAGAGGTCCGTCCCTGGACCTATTCACACTTCTTTCCTTTTTTTATTTTTTTGACACCTTTTTTACATCCTTTTTTTTTACTCAATTTTTTTTTTGTAATTCCATTTTGTTACTAGGTACTCTTTTTTTTACCTTTCATTTTCACTTTCCTCTTTTTTCACTCTTTTTTACACTTTTTTTTAGTAGGTAACTATTTTTTTTTACCTCTGTTTTTTCTTTCCTCTTTATTTTTTCTCACTGTTTTTTACAATAGCCATTGTTGCGACACATTAAATCGATATCATCATATCATCATCATTAAACCTTCTTTTACTATACTACCAGACCGACCATAGTTTCTCTACGTGACTTACACCTGCATCAGACATGTCTCCAAGCAAACCATCGGTTTCAGTGTTAGCTCCTGGGTCTCTTGGTTTCACGTGGAAGATCATTATTTCATGTCTTATCGATTTTCCGCAACTGAAAAATAAATAAGGTTAATTTGACTCGTATGGTATCAGGTTACTAGTATGATAACACATTTGATGCTAGACTAAGGCTACTTATCTGCGATCCATACTCCTTCGGTCATCATGACACATTGGATGGCTTGGTTTATATGAACTCTAGTACCACTGAGTCGCATCACTACGTTTTGCATTGTCCACGTCCATTATATTATGAACTTCCACATTCTCATTTCATTGCGTTTTGTATTGTTTCATTTCTCATTGCAAAATTTTCTTCAAATGTCATCCGAACTAGTGTCATTCCTCATTTATTTTCCGATTTGTGGGCATGTTTCGTCCATCACTTCTGATGTAGCAGAAGGAGGTATTCTATGGTATTGGTTATGAAATGATATTCCTTTTACTTTGCACCATGATATATTTCCAGTTCTCCTAACATTCACATCAATATTCCAAAGTACTTCAACACTACGTGATCAATAATAATCTGTTCTACATTCTTGACAATTCCCTAATCTAAATATGACATGACATTTCTTATATGCCAGCCTCTGCATCAGGCAAGCGCTGTAGAATAAAGAGGTCCGTCCCTGGACCTTCACTGGAGATTCATGGCCTCACCGATATATACTTTATTGACCACAATATAAAATATTGAAGTACAAATAGCGAGCTTAATGCTATTGCATTCTCTACCAGCTAACCATTAGGCCAAACAGAAAAACACGATGAGCGGTATATAAAAAAAGGATATATAATAATATAATACATATATATTAACATATTAGAATAAGTACATTTATACAGATACATAAAAAATATATTTATATAAATAAATAATATAATAAATAATACACAAATAGAAATGATGACATTAAGTTAAGAATGCGAATTTACTAGCGGACCCTCTAATTTCTTTAGGAAGTGCATTCCAAAAGCGAATGGCTTGTACAACAAAGGAATTAGAGACAAAGCCAGATCGATGTAAAGGAAAGGATAAAAGGTGAGATTCGGAGGAGCGGAGTTGATGGTCGTGGGAAGAACATAGGAATTGGAATTTAAACTTTAAATAGCCAGGCACAAGAGGATCGAAAAGAATAGAGGAGAGTGAGCAGAGGGCTCTTAGGTGCCGTCGTTCGCGGATCGAAAGCCATTTAAGCTTAGAACGGTAGCTGGAAATATGATCATACTTACGTAAGCAGAAAACAAAACGAACGGCATTATTTATTAGACGGTCCAGCTTGTTAATTTGGGCTTTAGTAAGATCCAAATAGCACACGTCACCGTAATCAATGATTGGGAATATTAACGTTTGCACCAAATGAACCTTAGTTGCGATGGGAAGGAAATTTTTCAAACGGTTGAGGAAAGTGAGCTTGGCAATGACACTACGGCA
The DNA here is from genome assembly GCA_963932265.1 of Thymelicus lineola. NCBI lineage: Eukaryota > Metazoa > Arthropoda > Insecta > Lepidoptera > Hesperiidae > Thymelicus > Thymelicus lineola. The sequence continues at coordinate 6,472,123 of OZ010685.1, forward strand.
GATTTCAGTGACTTGGGTGCTCCAACCGAGATCGCTATCAATATAGAGCCCAAGATCTCTGACGCTTGGAGAGTAAGGAATTATCGAAAATTCAAACGTAACAGGGGGCATAGATGTAACATCTAACTTAGCTAATTGTCGTGAGCTACCAACGATGACAGCTTGGCAAACAATTCTTAGCGAACAATGCACAAAGCTGAACTTCGCGGCAGATATGGGGCTATACCCCGTTTTTTAGACGAGTTAACATACTTACACTGTTTTTTATCCACTTTTTAGTCGAATTAGAATACTAACCTCAATCCCACGCCGGATGGGTGTCGTATGAGGCGACTAAATCTGGCCGCGTATTTCCGTTTACGTGTTCAATAGGAGAATCGCGCACGGGTTTGCGAGCTCTGATTGGCGTACTTATTTTCGTGTTCAGTAGGAGGCAATACTTATCGTGATTATGGTAACTAAATGTTCAATTTCAATTCAATTATGCAAAAAAACTACACTTCGTCATAAATGTCGACGGAACCCCGCTTCGTGGGGTCCTTATTACCACGTAAAGAATATATTGGAACCTAACCTAACCTGATCCATTCTGTTTTTGATTCCTGTAGCTTTTATCATTGAGGGGGGCTTCGCCCTCTGAGCCTCCTTATTTAGTCCTTCGCCCCCCCTCCTTTTCCTTAGCGCCTATCGCACCCTCTGTCACGGGGCAACGGGTGGCAACACCCGGGATTTTCATTGAGAAAATCCATCGAAGTTTGCGCGCGAACTTCATGCATAAGTTACGTGTTTATAAGCACAGTTTGCGTTACAAACCCATGTGCGATTGACGGACGCGTGCCTTGAACTGAGCAAGAGTTTGGAAAGAGAATTAGCGTTACAAACCTGTCAGTGGGCGTTTCGAGGCAGTACTGCCTCCTATTGAACGCGGAAATGGAAACGCGCAATCCGGCCTGCTGGTGTTAGGGCACCTCTGAGTTATTATATCGGTAATATTGATTGATTTTAATTGTTAATTAATACCATTGTTACTATTATTATTTTCTCCATGAGGTTCGCCTGGATAACTAACACCCTTGAGTATGAGTCAGCCGCCAAACGACTCGTCATGTTCTGGCTGCGGGCTTGAGAGCCAGTTCTTTCTTTCTTTTTATTCTCTCTTTCTTGGCCGACAACGCATCAGTAATATTTTTTGTTTATCTGATGGGCGACGATAGCCACTTACCATCAGGTGGATTGTCAGCTCATTTGCTGGCTATATCCATAAAAAAGGCAGACACAAAATTATGATGAATAAACATTTAATGCAAAGATTAATTCCTGTTCATCATCAATTTACAGATATTTTTAAACATACATTTTATTTAATATTTCCATAAAAAATTATACTAAGTTTGTTTACCAAAAGTCTTGTCTACAAAAATGGAGTACCTACTCCATACCTAGTGGGATAGATCCTGTTCCAGATACCACAAATTGTAAAACTTGGTTGCATTTTAATAAGCTAATGAAATGCAACCAAGTTTTATCATCAACAAAATATGTTGCGTGGCTGTTACTACTTGTATATTAATGGCACTAAAATATGTTATTCAATTAAACAGTAATTAAGATACGAAGCAGAGCTGCTGCTTCTTGATTGTCATCAAAATTATAGACTAGTAATTCAACCGGGGTATGCACATTACACATTATAAGTGCCACATAAAGTTTTCAGTTTGGAACACATACATAGGTATATAATAAGACAAAGACGACTTTTTATCTATATTTATAGTTTCGACATGTCCGTCTGTCTGTCCGCAACATAGCGCAGAGCTCTTTAATTTGGCATGGATATACATAAGTTATTAAAACTACAGTCGTACAATAAAATGTAAAAAATAACATTTTTTCAGGGTTCCTCCCGTACAGGTTGTGTAATTGTTTTTCCTCTTCTACCCCTTAGTATGAGGTGCCGCGGTCGTTGAAAAGGTATTTCACCCAGAATACTTTTTAGTTACTAAAACTCATAAAAATTTCGGAACCTATTTTAACCAATAAACAGACAGACGACAATTCTCTGAACAGGTAAAGTACATTTAGGTCATTTCAATAACATATTACAGACTTTTTTGTATTTCATATTGGTACGATATTTTCTCCTGTATTGGTGGTCAGTTGCTTGGTGTAAATGATTGTTAATTGCTAAAACGATTGGTATTGCCGTATAACTGTTAATAAAACCATTAAACTACATTTAAATTATCGCCCAATACAGATACTTTATACTAAAAATAGGTAGTACATATCTGGGACAGATCTGGATAACACGTGAGAGATATGTTGAGGGCAAAGTTTTTTATACTGCTGTATCTGATATATATGGGTACGTTATTATTAATTTTTGAACCCAGTTTTTACATGGTAATTAACTACATGTAAACCAAAAAAATCAAGTGTCTTAAAACAAAACGTGAATTTATTAAAACATAGAACTTTCGCAGTAATAACGTAAATATTGTTAAAATGTGTTGTGTATTTTAAAAGGATTTATAATAATGTATAAAGTTCTTCATTTGATTTAGTCTTTTGATGGACTTACGTTAAGTATCTAAATTTATTTTTTTAACTCATGTATAAATAGTTAATTTTCTTTAATGAAAAAAAGTTACATGAAAAAACTTTTCATTCAAAGTTTTCCATACACACTGAATGAAGTTTGCCGAACACTATTGGCCAACATTGTACACTAAGTTTTTGAAGTTCCCTTTAAGGCTTCGTAGTATAAAGTCTGCCTATCAATTTGGACAATGTGGTAGACTGGCCCCTCCTGGACCAGCAGTGGGGCGTTATGGAATATGATGATGACTATTTGAAAAAATCCGACTGATAACTTTATTTGCATGTTTAATCTTTAGTTTTTACTACTTGTTCGATAAATGGTTACAAGATAAAGTCTTATTGCTAGAAATCCAATAAATAGAATAAAGAATAAAGTGTTTATTAGTATTGTAACTGTAATCTAAAAAATCACTAATTTTACTTTTAGCCGATGCGCAGTATCGCCGGCTGCCACTCGGGAGAAGCCAACCACTGAGACCATGGCAATCGACAAACGTGGAAGATGAAACGAAAGACAATAAACGAGGCTTTAAGCCTAAAGGTCGTGTTTTGGGTCATAAAATACCCATATCCACTTTTTTTAATCCATATATTACAGAGCCTGTTGAGACCACAACACCTGAGATTATAATAGTTTATCCACAAATTCAACCAAATAATACATACCCAGATTCCATTTCTGATCCAGTACCAGAACCCCTGTTCGTATCTACAACTCTACCAACTGGGCCATTACTCCGAGGTCGATCAATTTTCTTTCCTGACCTGGAATCCACGTCAAACCGTAATCCAGCTGAACCCAGACCAGAATCTGAATCTGATCCCGAAGCCGCACTTGAACCGGATACTGACTCGGAACCACAATTGGAACCAGAACAAGAATCTGAAGCAGACCCCACAGCTGAACCCGGGCTCGAAATAGAACAGGAATCTAATCCGGAACCGGTAATAGAAACAGAACTCGACTCCAAGCCTGATCCTGAACCTCAACCAGAATCACAATTGGAACTGGAAGCAGAATCTGAATCCGAATCTGAACTAGAACCAAAGCTAGAACCTGAATTGGATCCTATGTTACATTCTCGGTCACCATTCCCTGATACCGAATCCGAAGATAAGCCCAAGCCGGATAACGAATCTGAACCCGAACCTGAAATCGAGCAAGAACGTGAAGCTGAAAAGGAGCCCGAACCCATACTCGATGACGAAGAAAAAGTCCAATTGGCATCCGAATCTGAACTTGAGCCAGAACCTACATCCGAAGACGATTCCGAACCCAAACCCGCACCCGAATCTCAGCCTGAGCCAGAACCTGCATCCGAAAATGAATCCGAACCCAACCCCGCACCCGAATCTCAGCCCGAGCCAGAATCTGCATCTGAAGCTGAGCCTGAGGCTGACTCTGAATCCGAAGTCAAACCTGATTCCCAACCCGAAGAAGAAAACGTATCCCTTACAGATACGGTACCACCAGAAGCCGAAGTAATGTTCCAGCCTCGTTCTCTACCCGAATCCGAACCCGAACCTCAACCCGGATCCAAGCTGGAATCAGAACCTGAATCCGAGCCCGCACCGGAATCTAATCCCGAAACAGCACCCGAATCCGACGCCGAACTGGAAGCCAAACTAGAATCTGACCCGGAACCCGAGCCGGAACTAATACCCGAAACCGACGCTGAACTGGAAGCTGAACCGAAATCTGACCCAGAATCCAAACCGGAAGCAACATCCGAATCTGACGCCGAACTGGAAGCCAAACCGGAATCTGACCCAGAACTCGAGCCGGAACCTACACCCGAATCCGACGTCGAACTGGCAGCTGACCCAGAACCCTTACCGGAACACGAAATGGCGCCTGATAGTCAATCTTCATCCAAGACTACAGCTGCACCAAGGGAAGAAGAATCTGAGGTACCAATATTCAAGCCCCGCTCACCCGAACTCGTAATTGAAGCCAATCCCACTCCCGAAACAGCAGCTGACCCCGAATCTGAACCAGAATCCGAACCCGGACCTCAACCTGGTTCCGATTTAGTACCGGAACCTGACCCCGAATCAGTACTGGAACCTGACTCCGTGTCCGACCCCGAATTCAAACCTGAGACTGAGTCTAATTCTGATCTGGAACCCAATTCCGAGGCCGAATCTGAAGCAGAACCTGAATCCGAGCCTGCACCGGAACCCAATCCCGAAAAAGCACCCGAATCTGACGACGAACTGGAAGCTGAATCAGAATCTGATCCGGAACTCGAGCCAGAACCTACACCTGATTCCGATGCCGAACTAGAAGTTGACCCACAACCCGAACCGGAACACGAAATGGCGCCCGAAAGTGAATCTTCACCCAAAACTACAGCTGCACCAGCGGAAGAAGAATCTGAGGTACCGATATTCAAACCCCGCTCACCCGAACTCGCAACTGAAGCCAATTCTACTCCCGAAACAGCAGCTGACCCCGAATCTGAACCAGAATCCGAACCCGAACCTCAACCTGGGTCCGAGTCGGAACCAGAACCTGACCCTGAATCAGTACCAGAACTTGACTCCGTGTCCAACCCCGAATCCAAAACCGAGACTGAGACTGATTCTGACCCGGAATCCAAGCCCGAGCCTGAATCTGAACCAGAACTTGAATCAGAGTTATTACCTGAAACTGAATCCGAGCTGACACCGGAACTCAATCCCGAACCAGCACCCGAATCCGACGCCGCTGACGAAGCTGAATCGGAATCTGACCCAAAACCCGAAATGAAACCCGAAACGGAACCCGAAACAGCGACCGAATCTGAATCTGCAGCCAAGACTACATCTGAACCAACAGAAACGTTAAAGCCAGAAGATGAATCTGAGGTACCGATATTCAAGCCCCGCTCACCTGAACTCACAACCGAAGCCAATTCCACACACGAATCAGCAGCTGAACCCGAACAAAAACCTGAACCAAATCCTGGACCGGAAGATAAGCTTGAACCTGATTCTGCGTCCAAAATCGAAGCAACTGAACCTGAAACCAATGCTGAGCCTGAAACCGAACCTCTACCAACAGAAACAAAAACACCAGATCAATCAGGGGAATTAATGTTACGACCTCGTTCACCATTCCCTGGGCCCGATGTCGAAAATCCAATAAACAATACATTTACCGGGCTGTGTGAAGAAGAAAACAAGTATTATGAAATTCCTTTGGAGTGCGATACCTTCATTGAATGCAAGGTGAGAATAATTTTCTATATTCCGGTGTAAATCGAAATATTTTAGGTTTCACTGTACCTTTAGCACTTTCAATTATTACTGCACTTGTGCCTTTTAACGTTGGCAAATAACTAGAGTCAAATGTTCGGCTTCCTCTAGAACATTAAAGTTTATCTAACGTCATTGTTTATTTCCTATTTCATTTATTTTAGGGGCTTCTGTAATAACGGCTGTATTATTGACATTTTTGATCACTAACTTGGGTGAAATATATCAAAATATTCATTTAGTAAGTCCATTCCAGATACATTTTAATAACTGTTGTTTTCGTTTTAATGTTTTCAGAATAACATTGCTGAGAAATTTATATGCCCCGATGGTCTACTATTTAATCCTAAAGCTGTTTGGCCTGAATATCCTTGTGGTTACCCTGCTGAGATCGAATGTGGTCCCAAAATAATAAAACGTAAGTTAATCAAATGCTAGCAAGGTTTACAAACTTTAATAGCTCTCCTTTGTTTAACAAATTATTTTGATGTAAAAAATCATTTCAGAGGTACCAAGGCCAACTGGAGATTGCCCTCGGCGATTTGGATCTTTCCCCTCGAATACGGGGGACTGCGGAAAGTATATCGTGTGTGAGGATGGACAAGCATATGTAATGAATTGCCCCGTGGGTCTGGCATTCAACCCCACAATCACTGCATGTGATTGGCCTGACAATGTGCCGTATTGCAATCTTAAAGGTAACTTAAATTACATTTCAATTCTTCTTAGATTTTTTTATCATCATCATCTCAAACCATAACCGTCCCACTGCTGGGTTTCAGACTTCCCACACAACAAACAGTACAGATATCATAGTTCAATAGGCTGGTCAGTTGTATTTTAAGTTTCAAATTGGTCAGTGACACGGACTGTCAGACTTAAAATAAAACTTTAAAAACATCATTAATTTGCAAATTACCTCAATAGTACATTAACTATATTATTTGTGCAAGCGACTGGTATTTTATTTCATACGTAAATGGCTAGAACTTCGATGTGCATGCATGATAAAACGACAATTTTATTGTCTAGAAAATCTATACATGTAAGCTAATTTATTTGTAAATCCTTCACCAAATAACAAAATTTTCAGTGTTTGAAGACTTCACGTGTCCTGCGCAGCTAAGGGAGTACGGCACACTGTCTGAAAAAATCTTAAAATATAGGTATGTACTGTACATATACATGGATTCATAAAAAAGCTACACATTCACACTAGGATCCTCTGTGTCATGAGGGCCATGGACAACACACAAAGTCACGATCAAACACACTCAGACAGAGAACAGAAATTCAATTTAAACCAATTTATCAATTCGATTATTTCTTTCTTGTTTTTCTCCTCTCTTAGCCGGCAATGCATCAGTGTTGCTTTTGGTGTTGCGGATAGCCATGGGCGAAGATAGCCACTGATGGCAATCAGGTGGATCATCAGTTCATTTGCTGGCATTTTCCATAAAAAAATTATCAAGAATCGTGGAAACAATATACACTTTAGAAAGTAAAATGATCTCACCTTTTATTGCAGGTACAAAAATAGTTGCAAGGAGTATATTGCCTGCGTTAGAGGACTTCCCAGGTTACTCCGATGTGACCCAGGACTGTCCTTTGATGAAGTCAGCGGTCGCTGCATTGCTTCTAAAGCAGTCCCCAACTGTGATGGCTACGAATACCATTACTCGAAAACGACACATTACGAATTTGAAGTTTAATAACTTTAGCTTTTAAATACTTGCCCGCCGGGTATATAAATAATTTAGTATTTAATTTGATGTAAATGATTATCATATTTAATTATTTAAATCTTCTAGGTCATAGTAAATTTTTATTAAAATGTTAGCAATGGCATCTAGTACTTAATAGTCAAAAAATACAAACCTATTAACTATTGAAGAATGAAGTTCCAACAATTTAAATATGGCAGAGATTATGTACTCTCCATTTTTCACTGTCTCCAAATACCTTCTGAATTTAAATTTCCAGTGAAAATATTTGTGAGTTTTGTGACACAAACATTGAAGTATAATGGCATAGAACAGACATCTCGAACAAAATGTGTGTCCCGCCGGGAGGTTCTATTTTCAAAATTGAGCCCCGGTTCTCCTTTCAAAATCGAACGAATTCATTGAAGATTGAAGCCACGTGGCACCAATGCATTGGGACATACATGGTGTTCACGGTGTCGGTTCTATAAGCTAGTAATAATATCGTACTTCAATGGACACAAAGCTATTTATTCTGTCATATACTTGTAAAATGTAAGATACAAAAGTTGGACTTAATGATAAAAGCATTCTCTGCCAGTCAACCTTAGGGCAGTAGTATTACAAAAGACTGTAGAAAATAGAGAGTATTAACTGTATCAATAAAATAATGTATAGGTAAGTACTCAATAATTTCAAAAACATTGATAGGATATATATGTAGGTACTTACCTAAAATATGCAAACAAACAGTAGCGCCACCTATCAAACTACGTGAGATCAGCGTTGCCGCCGCAATTATTATCGACTGAGTAAACCAAAACAATATTATTTTTAATAACGTATTTATAAATAATAAACATAAATTTGTTTTAGCATTAAATGATTATTTCTTTTTTTTTCCTTCGCACCTTTATTATTTTTCCTACTTAATAAGACAAAAACACATTGCTAGATTGCACCAATGGAAATGGAAATAAAAAATTAATATCTAAAAAATAATTGATATCTGTGACTCCTATTTGTGACTGTAATCCGTAAACTAAAGAACCTTAATGAACAAGAACTGTAACACCTGTTTTATTTACTGACCTGAGCAATGGACATTCCCCTGGACATCATACACAGAGATCATCGACTTCTTCACGGGACCGAATTGTTTTTGTTCCACTTCCATTCTTACTTTAATTAATTAACTTAAATCTTAAATGTTTTCATGCTTTTGTTTACAATTGGAGTTAGTGACAAGCCTGTTGACATAGAGGACTGACAGTGACATTGGGAACCTAATGACGTTTGGCGGACCGAGCGGCTTGACAGCTCGACTCGAGTGAACGGAGGATGTCGTCGGATGAATGGACCAATCATCGCACGCCGTTCGAGTCACTTTGAAACTTGGCGCGTTAGTTCGCTCTGTTCTATATAGTCGGTGGTTCATTCAGCCTCTTGTCTGTGTCGAATGTTGGTATATTTTGTTTATTGGAATTTCAGGACTTTTATAGTTTGTAATTTTCATAAAAAGGATAGTGTTTCGTTGGAATAATAAAATATTAAAACATTCTATATGCTTGTTTTTGGTCTGTGGTTGAGTCATTCATGGGGATTTTATAGTTTGTGGTGTCTGTGGTCGAAGTTGTATAGGATTGGCGCTGGTCTTCGGTATGTGTTGACAACTTCCTTTTGTAGTGACGTTTTGGAATTGATCTCAAGTTAAGTGCAATTAAGTGCATTCTTGCATTTTTGTGTTGTGAACTTTGACTGTTCGCGCGCTCTCGAGGCTTTTTTTTGGAAGCCGGAAATTTGGTTCCGCTTACGGGGACCACTGCGATTGGTTGGCCTTTAGTGAAAGGCGGCGCGATATAAAAGCGGTAGCCCCGGGCGTGGCCTTCTTCTTTTTCCGGGATGGAGCTGTGCTGAGCTGGGTTGCGAACTGTGGTGATCTGTCTGTGCTGTTAAAACGCGGTGCACCTGCTTGTGGGTGTCTCCGGCTGTCTCTGGTAAGTCTCGGGGATTCTAATTGGAATTTTCCGACGGGATATCGTGGTAGTCTCGAAGTGTAGTGGTTAATGTGCGGAATCTTTTCAGGACTGTGTCTGTGTGCTCCGTGTCCACCCCACGCGGTGTGGTGTGGCACGATTTGTGTGGCTGGTGCCCGGCTGCGTCTGTTCGGCGTCCCGTTTGTGTTCGTGGCTGACTGCTCTCCAAGCTTTTGACACCTCCCTAAACAGGTATCGTAAAACTCATTCTCTTCTACGCGGTAGTTTATCAAATAGTAAATGGTGTAACCTAGTGTTATTTTGATAAGGGAAGCCACGATGGCTGTCCGTCGACGTGACGCCGTGGTCGATGCCCCGTGCTTCGTGCACTGGCGTCGCCCGCCTCCACGAGCGTTCCGTAGGACCCTTGGGTTAGTTACCTTAGTGATATTTACCCCAAAGAGGATGTAGCGAGTGGACAGTGGGCCTTCATAGTGACTAGTACCACCCTGGTATTTTGTTGTAAGCTGAACTATTCCCGCCCTTAAGGCTTGAGAGTAGATTTGAATTGTGTTAAGCTATTTTAATGCGGTGAGCCGTAGTACTGGATCGGTGAGGTTCGGTAATGCCTAAATGTATTCGGCCGAGTTACCGTTGTTCGACTTGGTCGATGAACTAACTGGTCATGACTGTGATTAATTAACTATACTTCCCGGAGTGCCTGCATAGAACTGTATAGGCTCTTGTGTAAGACGTGGCTTTTTATATTAGGAGGTGTTTCGACGGGGAGTCCTGTTGTTACGGGGAGTCCTGTTCTTGCTGGGAGTCCTGTTTCTCCGGGGAGTCCTGTTTCAACTGGGAGTCCAGTTTCTACCGGGAGTCCGGTGTCCGCGAGTCCTGTTTTTACGGGGAGCCCGGTTTCTACGGCCGTGCTCGGTGGGACCTCTCTCCTGTGGGGTGCCTAGCAGAGGAGGAGCGTAAGCGAGGGCTGCGGCGTGAGACGCTGTCGCCGTGGTGGGGTGCTTCGGCAGGCCGGCCGCCCTCACCCACGTGAACGCACTCCACTTATTTTTCCTTAATTTCCTTATTCATTAATTTCTTTTTTTTCGTGGGTTGTTCTTCCCCCCTTGAGGGGCAGTAACGATTATATCGGCGTGGGCCTCACCCCCCCATTACCTATATAGCTGCGGTTTTTTGGACTCGAGGACCTTCGGATCTTTTTTTCCCTTATATTAATAAGTTTGTAATCTTTTCATTAAATTAACCACGCTGTACGGCTTGGCTTTAAGCCGATAGGTTCCGTGCGGCGCTTTGTTTCCTTATATTACTAAGTTTATAATTTTAAATTAACCACGCTGTACGGCTTGGCTTTAAGTAGATAGGTTCCGTCCGGCTCTTTGTTTCCTTACATTACTTTCAGTCCGGATCTTTGTTCCTTACATTATTTTTCCATTAAATTAGCCGATAGGTTCCGTGCGGATCCTTTTCCTTACATTCTCAATTTTTAGAACTTTTCCATCGAATTGACCACGCTGTGCGTGCTTAGTCTTAAGCGGCCTTAACTTTAATTTAATAATTTAATAAATTAACAATACCTAAATTTAATAATAAGGTCTTATCTGTATCCAAATTTAATAATTTGTACCGAGGGGCTACTCCCCATTTAGTTGTTAATACTTACAACCATCGGTGGGACCCGCTAGAGCGGACCCCTCTGACAAAAGGGTTAGTTGTATTACGACCAGCCAAACGAACCAGCAAGCCCTTTCTTTCTCTCTCTAAATTGAACCTGTATTGAACTTGTATTGAACTTGTGGGAAAATAAAATGTTCTTCCTCTGAACTGAAAATCTTTCATTCTTTCATTCATTCCTTCTTTCATTCTTCCCCCCCCCTAAAACCCTTTTACATCGGCGCCCAACGTGGGGCGAGCTGGTTCGTGCAGGTTCTGCCCGCCACTGGTCTCTCGCTCAGTGACGGATTGGCTGGTCGTTCACTTGTAATTTTTTTTTGTAACTTAGAATTGTACTGAATCCTGATTGGCTGGTCATTAATTTATAATTCCTTTTGTATAACATAGGCTTGTATTGAATACTGTTTGTGTACTACTGTAGTGAGGCATTAGAGGGTTCCGTGGAGGCTTCACCTACCACCGGACTTTCATTCTGTAACGTATTGGCTGGTCGATACCGATAAAACATTTTTTCTTTAACGTTGAAGAGTACTGCAATCTGTTGGTGTATTACTGTACTAACAATTATTCTTAAGTTCTTACTAATAATACAACGCTTGTTGAATTTAAATCTTTTATGACTTATACCGTTGGCATCTAAATTTAGTTTATAACTTAGCTCACTTTAATTCACTATGTCTGAGGAACGCCCTATTCGGTTTAATTTATTAAACAAGGAGGAATTAATATACGAGGTGACCATCCGTGGCGCTGTACCGGAGACCACGGTGGAACGCTTGCGGACACAGGTATCGCGTCTGGCTAAGGAATTTCCAAGCGATGAAGTGAATGAGTTTGACGGTGACGTCGAGGCTGAATTGAAATTGATTTCAAATAAAATCACTGAGTTGGAGGAGCTTCTTGACCAGAAACCCCTCCCACTCAAGAAGGTAAATCGGATTCAGGCTCTATGTAACCACCTCTTTCATCGGTTGAGTCGTGTTGAGGCAGATACTGAAGGGACGCGGGCCCTCAAAGGCCAATTAGATAGATTTCTTCTTGTTTTGATTAATAGGGTTGACCGGATGACGTTTACTTTTACTAGCAGTTTCGATTTTAAGCCTGTCGGTGATGGAGCTTCTACGTCTGCTGCAACGGAGTCTGTTGGGGTGGTTCCGGCGGTAACTTGCGAGCGTGGTTCCTCTGTCTCGTCACTGAACCTCAAATTTAGTGGCAAGGATAGTGTACAGGAGTTCATTGTGCGGATCGAGGAGTTGTGCAAGTCCCGGAACATCTCGAAAGAGAAGCTTTTTAATTCGGCTGCAGAGTTATTTGTAGGGGAGGCTCTGTACTGGTATCGGGGTATTTGTGATGAGGTGGAGAGCTGGGAGGAATTAAAAGCTGGTTTACTGGAGGAATTTCTGCCATTTAATTATGATCATAGGTTGCTGCAGGAGATCCGGTCTAGGACCCAGGGCCCTGATGAATCTCTTTCTGCGTATCTGAGTATTATGCGTAACTATTTCTCTAGGTTGCGTAAGCCTTTGGATGAAGCTGAAAAATTAAGCATTGTTAGATTTAATATTAGGCCTTCTTATTCAATCCCCTTGGCCAATGTGGACATACAGTCGTGGGCGGACCTAAAAAGGCATGGTCGGCAACTGGAGGCGGCACGGCAGATGGCAGATTGCTTTAACGAGCCCCCGAGAAATTTGCCAAATGCCGTAGCCCCTGACCTGTCTTATAAGGGTAAGACGGGACGTCCACGCTGCGAAGCGGCTGCCAAGGCGATTGAAAAGTTCTGTGTGCGGTGTCGTGTAAATGGTCACACACTTATAGAGTGTACTGCGCCGCGCAGTGCTGTCTGTTTTCGGTGTGGTGAAAAGGGCGTGACTGCTGTTACATGCCCGAAGTGTGTTGCTGCTAATAGGCCTGCTGCTGCTGGTAAGCCTGCTGCTGCTGGTAAGCCTGCTGCTGCCGGTAAGCCTGTTGCTGTTGGTTGTGTGGAGCGTCGTCGCTGTGATCGCACCTCTGCTGAAGAGTGGCAGCAATGGTGTAATTATATTACTAACTTCTTTAATTCTAAGTGTGGTGTGGAAGTGAGTGATACTCATGTCCAGTCTGAGTCGTGTGATGCTCGTCCTTATATGAAGGCTGAGATTTGTGGTGTATCTTGTTCTGGTCTGCTGGATTCCGGATCGGAAATCTCTATTATTGGTGGTTCTGCTGTTGGTAAATTCACAGAGTTTTGTGAAATACAAAACCCTGATGGTGTTAGTTCTATTGTTACCGCGACTGGGTCTTCTTCCCCTGTCACGGGTTATATGTTTTTACCTGTAGTGGCAAATGGTGTTCTGCGTGTTATTAAATTTTATGTCGTACCGGGTATGTCTACTCCGTTACTTTTTGGCATAAATTTCTGGAAGGCTTTTCAGGTCGCGCCGGAGGTTCTGCGCCTGCTGAAGCCAGAAGTTTCTACAGTTTCAAGGAAACCTGTAGAGGCTGTGTCTGTAGTCTCTTGTGCTCGCCCTTCCAATGCTTTTACCGTAGAGCGGAGGAATGTGAAGGCAGATGTGCATAAGAGTAGTTCGTCGTCGAAGTGTGTTAGGGTTAGTGGTAAGAGAGTCGTTGCCGCCGAGTCGAGGCGACGTCTTGTCAATAGGGATTCTTCTTTAGGGACTTGTAGTTTTAGGAAGTCTGTTTGTCGAAAGCCCCTTCAGTGTATTGGCGTTGGTGTAGCTGGTCCACTGTCTACGGCTCGACAAATAAGTAGTGGTTGTTTTAATAAGAGGATTTCTGTCTTGCAGTCTGGAGGTCGTGTGTTCTGTAGGAAGGCGCTGGAGGGCCAGCGTGAATTTCTCTCGTTTCCCTCGCGAAATTCTGGTGGGGAAGGGGGTACTGTAACACCTGTTTTATTTACTGACCTGAGCAATGGACATTCCCCTGGACATCATACACAGAGATCATCGACTTCTTCACGGGACCGAATTGTTTTTGTTCCACTTCCATTCTTACTTTAATTAATTAACTTAAATCTTAAATGTTTTCATGCTTTTGTTTACAATTGGAGTTAGTGACAAGCCTGTTGACATAGAGGACTGACAGTGACATTGGGAACCTAATGACGTTTGGCGGACCGAGCGGCTTGACAGCTCGACTCGAGTGAACGGAGGATGTCGTCGGATGAATGGACCAATCATCGCACGCCGTTCGAGTCACTTTGAAACTTGGCGCGTTAGTTCGCTCTGTTCTATATAGTCGGTGGTTCATTCAGCCTCTTGTCTGTGTCGAATGTTGGTATATTTTGTTTATTGGAATTTCAGGACTTTTATAGTTTGTAATTTTCATAAAAAGGATAGTGTTTCGTTGGAATAATAAAATATTAAAACATTCTATATGCTTGTTTTTGGTCTGTGGTTGAGTCATTCATGGGGATTTTATAGTTTGTGGTGTCTGTGGTCGAAGTTGTATAGGATTGGCGCTGGTCTTCGGTATGTGTTGACAACTTCCTTTTGTAGTGACGTTTTGGAATTGATCTCAAGTTAAGTGCAATTAAGTGCATTCTTGCATTTTTGTGTTGTGAACTTTGACTGTTCGCGCGCTCTCGAGGCTTTTTTTTGGAAGCCGGAAATTTGGTTCCGCTTACGGGGACCACTGCGATTGGTTGGCCTTTAGTGAAAGGCGGCGCGATATAAAAGCGGTAGCCCCGGGCGTGGCCTTCTTCTTTTTCCGGGATGGAGCTGTGCTGAGCTGGGTTGCGAACTGTGGTGATCTGTCTGTGCTGTTAAAACGCGGTGCACCTGCTTGTGGGTGTCTCCGGCTGTCTCTGGTAAGTCTCGGGGATTCTAATTGGAATTTTCCGACGGGATATCGTGGTAGTCTCGAAGTGTAGTGGTTAATGTGCGGAATCTTTTCAGGACTGTGTCTGTGTGCTCCGTGTCCACCCCACGCGGTGTGGTGTGGCACGATTTGTGTGGCTGGTGCCCGGCTGCGTCTGTTCGGCGTCCCGTTTGTGTTCGTGGCTGACTGCTCTCCAAGCTTTTGACACCTCCCTAAACAGGTATCGTAAAACTCATTCTCTTCTACGCGGTAGTTTATCAAATAGTAAATGGTGTAACCTAGTGTTATTTTGATAAGGGAAGCCACGATGGCTGTCCGTCGACGTGACGCCGTGGTCGATGCCCCGTGCTTCGTGCACTGGCGTCGCCCGCCTCCACGAGCGTTCCGTAGGACCCTTGGGTTAGTTACCTTAGTGATATTTACCCCAAAGAGGATGTAGCGAGTGGACAGTGGGCCTTCATAGTGACTAGTACCACCCTGGTATTTTGTTGTAAGCTGAACTATTCCCGCCCTTAAGGCTTGAGAGTAGATTTGAATTGTGTTAAGCTATTTTAATGCGGTGAGCCGTAGTACTGGATCGGTGAGGTTCGGTAATGCCTAAATGTATTCGGCCGAGTTACCGTTGTTCGACTTGGTCGATGAACTAACTGGTCATGACTGTGATTAATTAACTATACTTCCCGGAGTGCCTGCATAGAACTGTATAGGCTCTTGTGTAAGACGTGGCTTTTTATATTAGGAGGTGTTTCGACGGGGAGTCCTGTTGTTACGGGGAGTCCTGTTCTTGCTGGGAGTCCTGTTTCTCCGGGGAGTCCTGTTTCAACTGGGAGTCCAGTTTCTACCGGGAGTCCGGTGTCCGCGAGTCCTGTTTTTACGGGGAGCCCGGTTTCTACGGCCGTGCTCGGTGGGACCTCTCTCCTGTGGGGTGCCTAGCAGAGGAGGAGCGTAAGCGAGGGCTGCGGCGTGAGACGCTGTCGCCGTGGTGGGGTGCTTCGGCAGGCCGGCCGCCCTCACCCACGTGAACGCACTCCACTTATTTTTCCTTAATTTCCTTATTCATTAATTTCTTTTTTTTCGTGGGTTGTTCTTCCCCCCTTGAGGGGCAGTAACGATTATATCGGCGTGGGCCTCACCCCCCCATTACCTATATAGCTGCGGTTTTTTGGACTCGAGGACCTTCGGATCTTTTTTTCCCTTATATTAATAAGTTTGTAATCTTTTCATTAAATTAACCACGCTGTACGGCTTGGCTTTAAGCCGATAGGTTCCGTGCGGCGCTTTGTTTCCTTATATTACTAAGTTTATAATTTTAAATTAACCACGCCGTACGGCTTGGCTTTAAGTAGATAGGTTCCGTCCGGCTCTTTGTTTCCTTACATTACTTTCAGTCCGGATCTTTGTTCCTTACATTATTTTTCCATTAAATTAGCCGATAGGTTCCGTGCGGATCCTTTTCCTTACATTCTCAATTTTTAGAACTTTTCCATCGAATTGACCACGCTGTGCGTGCTTAGTCTTAAGCGGCCTTAACTTTAATTTAATAATTTAATAAATTAACAATACCTAAATTTAATAATAAGGTCTTATCTGTATCCAAATTTAATAATTTGTACCGAGGGGCTACTCCCCATTTAGTTGTTAATACTTACAACCATCGGTGGGACCCGCTAGAGCGGACCCCTCTGACAAAAGGGTTAGTTGTATTACGACCAGCCAAACGAACCAGCAAGCCCTTTCTTTCTCTCTCTAAATTGAACCTGTATTGAACTTGTATTGAACTTGTGGGAAAATAAAATGTTCTTCCTCTGAACTGAAAATCTTTCATTCTTTCATTCATTCCTTCTTTCATTCTTCCCCCCCCCTAAAACCCTTTTACAGAACCAGTTTTTAAAACGTGTGCCTTCTCACTGGTAGGCAAATTAATACGGGGTAGATCATCCCAGAGGACCGGACCGGTCAGAGTGGCGCAAGTTAGGGGAGGCCTATGTCCAGCAGAGGACCCCCAAGGGCTGATGGATGGATCATCCCAGAGTAAGATGGCCTGAGTAGCAAACGAGAAGTGAAGGAAGAAAAGTCTTAGAAGATCGAAGCTGCTGCTCATGAGTGTCACATTGGAAAAAACTATCTTACTTAGTATTGTATTAGCATTATTATTATAAGTAATCATTGTGCAGCAGAAACATGATAACACTGAACTCAATAAAATATTTTTGGAAAATTACTGGCATTTTTTGTGAACAAAACTGTAACTCGTAAATAACCTATCAGTAACACTGCGACTATTAAAACAAAGAGTAAGTTGGATTATTGCTTAGTATAATATCTTAATGAGCAAGTAGATTAAAAATAATTCTTCCTGGATAATAATCCTTGCTGGAGGGTAGGGGAGGGGTAAGAAGAACCGTCTCATGAGACTGGAAAGTTGAAAAAGTGTCCAGCTATAATAAACAACAGTTCAAAAACTAAAATTTTCACTTTGAAGCCCAATTGTAAACAATATTGATTTTTAATTATTCACTAATAATATTATTACTATTATTATTTCTCCATGGGGTTGCCTGGATAGCTACCACCCTTGAGCATGAGTCAGTTGCCAAACGACTCGTCGTGTTCCGGGGGGGGGGGGGGGGGCTTGAGAGCCAGTTCTTTATTTCTTTTTCTTCTCTTTCTTGGCCGGCAACGCATCAGTGATGCCTTTGGTGTTGCTGATGTTCATGGGCGACGATAGCCACTTACCATCAGGTGGAGCGTCAGCTCGTTTGCCGGCTATTTCCATAAAAAAGGTGCATTTGTTGGAGACATACAGTTTTTTATGCTTTTTATTATTTAATTTCTTACGTTGCATCGGTGAAAAATTATACAGATTTTTTCTCAATTTCGTTAATGTACGTGATGTACGTGGAGACAGCCAAATTGAGTACAGAGATCCGTAAAAGAATTTTAGACTCGTCTGTATTCGTGCAATTCAAATCCCACTGGAAGTTTCAGATAACGTATATAAACAAACGAACTCTTCAGCTTTTCCAAATACCTTCATTGTCAAAAATACTGTTATCCCTAAATATTGATGAAAGACTGTTATTTATTTATCAAAAATAAATAAATAAAAATACTAATTCATAAGATTGACAATGCAATAATACCAGAAAATATGCTTTGATCTTTGTTAATAATGGTGTTAAAAATAATTTCTAGATAAGTAAGTAGTTAAGATAGATACGGCGAACCGTATCGGAAAAGAAATATTTTCTTAATTATTAAAATTATTAAAGTATATTTTATAACTATATAGGCAGTTATGATAAGAATAAGCTGCCTTACCTTAAGTACCTACCAGTAAAGTACAAATGAATAGTTTATACTATCAATGGTTAGTTAATGATTGGCGTCGATCAGGATAACACCTGTACATAGCAATCATGGTGGGACTAAAATTATTTATTTTGCTGTATCTTGTATATATGGGTATGTAATTGTTTTTTAACGTTTAGGAATTTTAATGTGTTTTAGAATATTAACGGTCCTTACTTGCAAGAACGATGAAAAGCTACACATAATTTTTCTTTCAGTGAATGCTCAGTATCGCAGAACACCTCCAAGACCCGATAGACCTAAACCAGAAGAGTCATCATACAGTGACATGATAGAATCGAAAACAACTTCAGCGCCGTCACTAAGAACGAGATCCATACCATCAGAACTAGAACTTGAGGCGAACACTGTTGCAATAAATAAACGACCAACAGTGAATCCAGAGAAACCACCACCGAGATATCTTAACAGGACTTTATTCAAACCTAGACAAATGCCGTCTAGAAGAGCGCATTGGTATTTTAAACCTAGAACAGGACGCTCTGAAAAGTACGATACACCTGAATCAGAACTTGATTTCAAAATAAAATCTGTATCGGAGCTTGAAACAATAAAAGAACCTAAAACCACTGAAAGCGATGAAAAATCTAAACTTGACCTTGATTTGGATGGACCTAATTCCGAGCTCGAACCCCAACCAAATCTCACCGGACTCGATTCTCAATCTAATCCTAATCCGATTGCATCCGAATCAGAAGATAAATCCCAACCTGAACCAGAGCTCGAAATCGAAGCCAAACTCGAACCAGATCAAGAACCTAAAACTGAAACCGAACATGAACCGAAATTAGAACCCGATATCGAAGTCGAAATTGAACCAAAACCCGAACCAAATCTTGAACCCGAGGCCGAACCTGAGTCCAAATTAGGGCCCGACTCCAATCGTATCGTGGTATCGCCATTACCAGCAAAACCGAAAATACCTGAGAAAAAACCATCCGTAAAAATAATGCACCCGCGCTCACGTTTCCCTAACATAGTATCAAGAGCCTCTGAATTTCAGTGTGAAGAAAATAATGCATTTTATGCAATTGTAGATTCGTGCGACACTTTCGTCGAATGCCAGGTAAGGTAAATTCATAAATTAGACTAACTATACACATTGTTAGTCTATACAGCCAGTCGGTGTTGTCAGTGCATGATTAAATAATAGTATTTTAATAATGCAAATAATTTGAACAAAAGTATAAAAGAATAATTACCTACAGTTAAAAAAAAAACTAAAAAAAACACGTGAAACTTATTGTATTGTCCAATTTTCAATCTGATCAGACGCCTTGAAATTGGTGAAAATACAGGTCATACAGGTCAAGCTTTTAAAAACGTGTTACAAGCCAGTCAATGTGACCGGACTCCCACATCTGTGCCCACACCAAGGGTTCCGTACAAACTTGTTATTTGATTTATGATATAACCACAAAAATAGGATTTTCGGATTTTTCCTTTATTGCTTCTTGCCAATACTCAAGATTCTAGTTTCAACGGGAAGTA
Organism: Thymelicus lineola; assembly: GCA_963932265.1. Classification (NCBI taxonomy): domain Eukaryota; kingdom Metazoa; phylum Arthropoda; class Insecta; order Lepidoptera; family Hesperiidae; genus Thymelicus; species Thymelicus lineola. The sequence continues at coordinate 6,492,017 of OZ010685.1, forward strand.
CCATAAAGCTTTTGATTCCCTTGACACAATGACATGTAAGGCATATATAGTCGTTGATTGCGCTGACATAGGCTTGATTTTTTCACAGCTGCAAGAGTGCAAGGAAGCATTGAGTACTGAGTATTTCAGTTTTTTTTTCCTTTTGAGATACGGAACCCTAATAAATGAATAACAGTAATATTTTTTCAGGAATTGGTTCCAAACGTAAGGACATGCCCGGATGGATTGCTATTTAACCGCAAAGCTAAATGGCCCAGATACCCTTGCAGTTATCCATCGGAGGTGGAATGTGGCAATAATACGCACATAGGTAAGTTGCAATTCTGGACACATACTACACTAGCACTTTTCCCGCGGTCATGCCCGCGTTTTCCGAGATATTAAGTACCCTATATTTTATTTCAGATCATGGGCTACCTGTTTGCTTTTCATGAAAATCAAGTCAGTAGTTATTAAGCGAAAGAGTAATCAACATCCATACAAACTTTCACATCTATACCATTGAAGTATAATATCATAGAACGGACATCTCGAACAAAATGTGTGTCCCGCCCGGGAGGTTCGATTTTCAAAATTGAGCCCGCGTTCTCCTTTCAAAATCGAACGAATCCATTGAAGATTGAAGCCACGTGGTGCCAATGCATTGGGACATTTAAGGTGTTCGCGGTGTCGGTTCTATACACTAGTAATAATTCTTCAATGATCTATAATTACTAATATTATAAAGCTGAAGAGTTTGGTTGAACGCGCTAATTTCAGGAACTAACTACTGGCTCGAATTGAAAAATTATTTTTGTGTTTGATAGTCCATTTATCGATATTATAACATCATATTTTTTTAGTACTTAGTTTTTTCCACAAATTAATGCGGGTGAAACCGCGAGGCACACCTAGTTTATATTAATAGTAGGATTTATAGGGACGGGGAACTTTACTGCAGTGTTGCAAAAGTGAAACATTAAAAATCGGTAGCATCGCCAGCTAAAAATCGGGAGAAATCGGGAGATTCTTAATCTAAATAAGACAAAAGTTGTTTTTATGTTATTAACACAATAATTTCATTTATAAAAATAATTTATTAATAAATTATTATTCATTTACATCTTCGTACCATCTTACTAGCCATTTTGCGAACATGTCTTTATTTATAATATACATATTAAAATTGAAACAACTTTGATCATTTGGTCTGAGTATCTATGCGGTAAAGAGTTAGTTAAGCTCATAAATAAGTTAATTAATCCTACCTAAAAAGTGTAAAATAAAACAATTAAAACTACCAGGTCTGCTGGAAGAAATTTCATTTTGAAATAAGCAGTGCCTATGTACTATAGATTAATATGACGTTTTAATTTAAGTTTATTCGTGTACATAAAATTTTAAATAAATAAATAAAATAAATAAAAACACAAAAAACCCGACTGTGTATAATACTAAAAATGAAAAAATAAGCCCAGTAGTTAAGCGGTAGGAACCCATTCTTCAACCAATTAAATTTTCCCAAAAAGCTCTGTGAACTTTAAATGGGTCCCGGTCCCGACTGCTACACTCGCTTGTTTTTAGAAAAAAATTTAGAACACGATTGTGTGAGCCATCACCGCGTTTTATGCTATATTACCTACGTTTGCCCAAAATTCTTCTGTATTTTCATTGAGAGACTCAATTTCTTTTGTTTTTCGTATTTAGAACACTATTTTCTATTTAAATTTTCAATATTATATTACATTAGTAGAAAATGCAAAAAATCGGGAGAAACGGTCGCTAAATCGGGATATCGGGAGACGATAACCAAAATCAGTAGATCTCCCGATAAATCGGGAACTTTTGCATCACTGCTTTACTGACCTCACACCCCAAACCTAAGTACATACTTAATTATTGCTACAGACTATACTTATAAAAAAAAACATTGCAGATACACCTAGGATTACGCCCTCTGGTGGATGTCCGCGAAGATTTGGATCTTTTGCCTCAAGTAACAATGACTGCGAAAAATATATAGTGTGTGAAGACGGACGGGCTACGATAATGAGTTGCCCCATGGGTTTGGGTTTTAACTCAAAAATAGGGGCGTGTGATTGGCCTGCGAATATCCCCAACTGCAACCCCATAGGTATTTTTTTTCTTTTACCAAGAAAAGATAAGTTGTTTTTGAATGAATAATAATGATTTACCTACTGACTATATTTCCAGTGTTCAAAGATTTCACATGTCCTGTGTCGCCCAGGAGCGACAAATCTGATAAAATCTACAATTACAGGTATGAGCGTGATTTTCATTATTTTAAGAAATGCGGCTTTAGTAAAATGTTAGTATGGCCCTTAAGTTAGGAAACATCAGAAATAACTTTTATTTCATTTTATACAATTTTTCTTCTCCATATTTTATAACTGAGTATTAAATTATTAACCGATTATCTTTTTTTATTGGTATTGCCGAGTTTTAATGTAATCAATTTTTAAAACTCATTTCAGAGTTCCAACGGGAATAAAAAATTCAGGCGTTTTGGAATATCTTCTAATTTTGCATAATTGCAACTATCCTATGGTTTTCTTATTGTTACCGTTACCATAGTGAAGCGTAGATGGGTTATCTAGATTTATATTATACCTACGTTGATATAAAACCTTGTGTTTCCAGGTACAAAAATAGTTGTAAACTGTACATAACTTGCTTCAGAGGAGAATCAAGACTACTTCGATGTGATTCAGGACTATCGTTCGATGATAAAAGCGCAAGGTGCATTAGTTCTGCTGCAGTCTCAAATTGCAAAAATGTTTCCGAAATGGTAGATACGAAACTATTGTTAAATAAAACATAAAATTTATTTCGCAAATGTTAAAACGAAATAAAATAATTTTCTTACGTAATTGATTAATTTTGTGGATTCATATTATGAGTTTCTTAATACCCACATTTATTGGTTGCACAACATATTCGATTAAAAATACTTTGTTCGTGAATAAGCAAATTATTTGGCAAATTATTTTAAAAGTTAGAGACGTTGGAGGAAGCCTGAAAGAGCTGATGACCTTGAAACGCCTGAACAAAATCTTGCCTACATTCTTAGAAGAGACACGACCGCCCCATAGGCTTTTTAAATACTTATAACACTCCTAACAATAATATGGTTAAATATGGGTCAAAATTTTGTAAGTCGCCATTGAAGTACTATTACTAGCGTATAGAACGGACATCCCGAACACCATGTAGGTATGTCCTAATGCATTGGCGCCACGTGGCTTCAGTCTTCAATGGATTCGTTCGATTTTGAAAGGTGAACCGGAGCTCAGTTTTGAAAATCGGGCCTCCCGGGCGGAACACACATTTTGTTCGAGATGTCTGTTCTATGACATTATACTTGAATGTAAGTCGCAAGTGGGTTGGCAGAAAACTTCCTGGTCAGACTATGGTTAATAAAAACATTTAAAAATGTTTTTCAAGTGTTTTGGTAACTAATTTTTTTCCAAAAGTTATAGTGTACCTACCTAAAATTGCTTTATTAAATTGCCGTGACATCAAAAGGAGACAAGAGCCTCAAATTGTACATACAAGGATACATACCTATATGTGATAATTATAATTTTTGGAGTATAACTCCTTTACATTTTAGAATCGATTTTCATATAATCCCGGGTTATGAAAATGTATGTAGAATAAAATAAACTTTCTGCGTTACGTTAGGTTATGCGTTATGGGTTAGTTTTTTAATTCGTAATACTAAACAATGCCATCAAATGATAATAATAATCTTATTAATGATTTGACAATCGCAAACTAGATAGCATTGTTACGCATTTGATGATCACAAACTAAATGGCGTTGTTACCGATTTGACGATTGCAAACTAGATGGCGTTAAACTCCAGTCTTGAGTCAGAGCTGACACACACACTTTTGGAACGAAGTTCCTTATCGCGCGTTGTGAAAGGAGGCTAGACGGAAAATTACGACACTTTTTGATTTTACGAATGACGACACTTTTTTTGAAGTGATTCAGAGAGTTTTACAGAGATGGCGCTGTACAACAAAACAATACTTAAATCGAAAGGAACTTCGTTCCATCCGGGTGTCCCTTGACACCTCTCATATTTTTTTATTTTTTGTATTTATGGCATTACTAAAATCTTATATTTTTATACCAACCATTTTAAACCAAAAAAATCTTCCATATGGTACCTACATTTTTTATTCCCCTAATCTATAGTTTTACCCGACTGCCAAGAGGAACGGTTTTTACTCAACTACCTACTCGAAAAGGAAAACGGAAGTTCACTTTTAAAAACTCCGTAACCGTTACCGTCATCCAGGGCAGGTTGTCAAAGTGGGTTTTAGTAGTTAGTACCTTAGTAATTTAGTAATAAGTCACAGTTTATACTGTAGTAAAGAGAAACACAATATGGCGAACATGGCATACGTCTGACGTCATTAAAAATTTGATAATACAGCGAAACTGTTGCGTATAGAGTTGGGTTGCTTTTATTTCATACGTTAGACAAGAACGCCATGTTTATTATTTCGTCTTTTAAACTATTCCATAACTAAGTATCTATATGACATTAGGCCACATCTATAAATATATATCTATGATGTCTTCACTAAAACAGAGAATAGATTCTCCATGCTCTACCTTGCTCTAAAATCACCTATGAAAATCACAGGCAAATATTTACTGTTAAAAATCATCTCTCAATCAATATTTTATCTATGGTTAAATCTTTTTTGACAAACATGAAACAAAAACGAATCTCCACCAATCATTTCAATCTGTCATGCTGTATTATTTTAAATTAGGCCAATTGGCATCGAATATTAAGTCAAATGACAGTATGGTGACAGTGACAAAAACGTCACAATTACAGAAGAAAGCCTAAAACAAGACAAGAATCCCTGATTCAAGTTTTCTGCGAAAGTAGCGCGGGTTTTCATTAATAGTAAATTCAAATTTAAATGTTTTTTTGTATTACAGTTAATATCATTATTTTTTATGTAAATGTAGAAAAAAAATATGAGAAAAATGCAATTATTCTGTTTTAATTACGAAAAACGAAGACAAGCCCGAGCGATGCTTGCGATCCAGTAGCGCAGCCCTGCCGTACGTCGCCCCAGTTGTTCGATCGAACGATTGCGTAGTCACGACACGGGTCCGTAGTCTCCAAAGAATTTTATTTATTTATATAAAAATTACAAAACAAAAGGCGAACATAGACTGTCATTTCTGAAGAGCTGTATTTAACGTGATCAAAATGGATGATGCCTTTATTATCGCCAATTTCCACTCGCTGTGTCGTCTATGTTTAAGCAAGAGCACACTCACAGCTTCGATCTTTGGAGCCGCTCCCGATGACGATACAAATGTGTCTCTTACTTCAAAAATTGCTGAATGTTTGGAGCTGCAGGTATGTTACGCTCTGTCAATTGTACGTCTCGTTGCTATCGTAGTTTTAAATATGCAAGTTACACTTAAATCTGATCATTACAGATGGACCCCAATGACGGACTTCCTGCGCGAATTTGTTATAAGTGTTTATTCAAAGTGGACAAGTGTTCTAAATTCAAACTGCAATGCTTACAAAGTGAAGCCAAGCTGAGGCGGATTACCAATCGCGGTAATGAGTTAGACAATTCCAATTCTTCTGATTTAAGCACCTATAACCACAACAATGCCCAAGAAATGCAGAAACCAAAACCTGAAGATTATATTGTTGAAGACAGTGTTGTGATGGTGGTGGACCCGAGCCTCGACTATGATTCCTCTGAGGAATCTGAAAATGTTGAACAACCGGAGCAAGAAGCAGTTGAACGTGACAATACCCCTGAAGGAGAACCGATGCTTGAATCTTGCTTCAAAAATGTATTCATGTGTCAATACTGTGATCAAGCCTTCATCACCCAAGAGAAATGCAGAGTCCATGAACAAAGCTTCCATGACCCTAACTTACCATACAAGTGTGTTGAATGCCATTTAGCATTCACAGAACGTAGCCTTTATGTGCAACACACCAAACAAGTGCATGGTACTGACAAGCCCTACCACTGCCCTGAATGTGACAAAAGTTTTGGCAGACGATCAGATTTAAGAAAACATTCAGTTGTTCACACAGGTGTGAGGCCGTTTCAGTGTCAGTATTGTTTTAAAAGCTTCTCCCGTAACACAAATTTAAGTAAGCACTTAAGGATACATGCAGGGCACAGGCCTCATGTGTGCCCAATTTGTCCCCGTAGTTTTGTTGCTAAAGCAGATTTGCAACGTCATGTTCTTGTTCACTCTGGTATGAAGCCATACATGTGTCCAAAGTGTCCAGTAACATTTGCTAGAAAAGATAAGCTAATTAAACATGAAGCAAGACATGGGCCTACGAGTCCAGACCGGAAGGAAACAGGTGATGATCAGAGCACTCACGACATGGTTGTCAGTGTCAACCCCTTTAACAACCTGATGACCTCACCTCCGATGAACTCTGAAAATCCAGGTGAATATGACTTACCAAGAGTTCCAGATCACATTGCCGGAGAGAGTAGTTTTATGAATCAAGTTCAGAAAACCCCATCTACGTCTGGGAAGCCGTCTACCCCAATGAAACCAAAACCGTCCCCACCGAATAAGAACAAGCCAAAAAATATTAAGTGTCATCAGTGTCCTAAAAGGTTTTCATCCTTAGATGCCTATAAAACACATGTCTCTATAGCTCACATAGGTTCCAGAGTATTCCAATGTAAAATCTGCTTTAAGAAGTTCAATCGCAAAAGAGAATTAGACAGGCATGTCACTCTTCATTCAGGAATGAAACCATTCAGTTGCAATCAATGTGATAAGAAGTTCAACAGGAAAGATAAACTGGATAAGCATGAACAGAGCCATGAATGCCTGGTTGTGAATATGCCTTGCATAGAGTGTGGTGCCACGTTTGAGAAGAAAGCGGACCTTGTGGCACATATTAAGTCTCATTTTTCAGACAGTTATGATGATAAACTTAATGATAGTGAAATTAAAAAGGAAACTGAGCCACAATTTTCTTTGGATGATACCTTTTATGATTTAGAAACCTGAGATGAGGAAAACCTTTAAACTTTTGTAGCAAGAAATTTTTCACTATTTCTCATTGTTTATTAGACATAAGTATCATATTGAATAATGATAGAGAATGCTATCTGTTCAGTGGCTTCAATTCATTAGCAGCTGACTGATAGGTAAAGTTCTCTTCTCATAAGAGTGGAGTCTTGGAGAGTACTTTATCAAAATTCTCCCATGAAATTGGAGAATGGGTTAGTGGACAGTCAAAAAGACTGAACCAGTTCCATAGCTATTGTAATAATGTTCAATGTTGTATGATAATTATTGCACTTCATTTTAATTTATTTTCTCTAAATATACTTGTATAATGTGTGAATTTACGAAATGGAAGCTACAAATAAACTCCATTGTTGCAGTTTTTAAATACTTTTCTCATTTGAATATTGCAAATGTCTACTGGTTACTTAATTAGAAATTATAAACACTGATTGAGCAAATTATGCACATTTGTATCTCCTGTCATTTTACATAAATACTAGCTGTCTCGGCGAACTTCGTATCGCCTAACCTATGTATAAGCTATCCTATCTTTCAAGTTGGATTAAACTGCACATGGTGTGCAAATTTGATTAAAATCGATTAAATTGTTTAGGAGTCCATCGTGGACAAACAATGTGACACGTAATTTATATATATTAAGATTGTAGGGTATTGTGTCTGTATTTTAAAATTACATAGTTTAAGCAATTTAACAGTTGAAATACTGTAACATTTCCACAAATTTAAAAGTGTGTAACTAGATTAATTTTGGAATTACACAAAATTTTTCAAAACTATTATGTAAATAATTAGCAATAAAATCAATGTGATGTAAAATTGTAATTATATTGTTTACAATTAAATGCAATAATGTTTGTAAAGATTTATTTATAAATATTTAACCAGCTAGGGGATTTGCATGTATTGTGACAGATGTAATTCTCTTCTCAGTGAGTGGTTTGAAAGTTTTAGGATTGACTGGCAATCTTTCCAAATCATCGAGTGCTTCAAACCCATCGATAACTCTGTAAAATAAAATTTGAGATTATTAATTCAACATATAAGTTTACAATCACACACTAATTAATTAATTTTAACTATTTTTAATGCATTAGCTAAATTAGCTTTAATTGACAAGTAAAATTCTTCTTGTGTGAAAAGTACAAAATATTCTTACAAGCTTTTGTTATAAAAATATGTCACATTAATAGATATAATTAAAATAGATACTGTTTTTGTTTTCAATTGTATTATGAGGTTCTAATTATGTTATATTTATTATTTTTCACGTTTGAATTTTGAATATTATTATGTTAAAGAAAAGCACATTAGTAAAATATGTTTTTTTGATCTGGATTCAATAGAAATTATTCTTGCCTTGATGTTGTTATCATTGCTAGATGTGAAGCTTAACTGAATCCCCTATAATTTTTATCTTTGGCATCTGAAAAGCGACCTTATTTTTATAGTTAACATTGTAGCATCTTACCTTCCAAATAACGTATACTTAAGATCTAAATGAGGCTGTTCGCCATATGTAAAGAAAAATTGACTCCCATTAGTATTTGGGCCGTTGTTAGCCATGCTCACCATGCCTCTTGTATTGTGCTGTAAAAAATAAACACATTGTATCCTAGGTGTTACAAAGATAAATAAAGCTAAACATAAGAACCTGTTTTATTTATAGTCATTAAAAAATTAAGTTGAAAAATAAATTATAAATTCAATATTCTACTTTAAGCTCATCTTTGAATTCATCTTCGAACTTTCTGCCCCAAATAGAAGTGCCTCCTTTGCCAGTGCCTGTAGGATCACCAGTTTGCACTATAAAACCCTGAAAAATTACAGAACAGACTTATAAATCCATTTAAGAAATTAATGAGTTTCTATACAGGTATATTATCCCGTTTTGGTATTCAAACCTTAATGTTTCTGTGAAATAAACATCCGTTGTAATAATCACTCGCACAAAGTGCAAGGAAATTTTCGCAAGCCTTTGGGCACTGTTCACAAAATAATTCTATTTTAATATCGCCAACGTCCGTGTGCAATGTGACAGACATATTTGAGGTGAGGATTCTTATAACAATGTACTTTAATAATTAGAATTAAATAAATGGAAATAAAATAAAAGTATTAAAAGTGTGACAACAAGTTTGTTTTGATACTTTTGAATTTTGATTTAGTTCGTAATTCGTCGACCGTCGTATTGAGAAAATTGACAAATGACAATTGACAATGTCCATTTGACAGTTTTGACACTTAATACGACAGCACGTGAATGATACAACATTGTCTATGGAATGAGAAAATTTATGTTGTCAATTTGATTCATAGATTTTTAGGTACTACCATGGATATATTACTCCATATGGATTACTGACTGTTAAGAAATATTCGACCAATCACAATCCGGATTGAGGTTGTCCTTCACAATTGTAGGGTATCCACACTAAGGAAAATTCTGTCCTATTTTGATATGGTTGTGCAAAATATTTTCTATTGGTAATTTTTCTACTTGTAAAAATTATAATATTGAAATAATACATTTTATTACAATTTCTTAAAAATTACCGAATTTAATTTATTGCATTAACGGTAAATTGAAAATTAAGGGACACAATTATGGTACATCTATATTATATTATTCATCTTAGATATTTTTATATCATTATAAAAAATCACAATCGAATGATATATCCTGGGACTATAGATAACATGGAAACAATAGAAAAACGGTCCTTCTGGTATGAGGTATGACGTCATTCGTCCACAGGTAACTCTACAAAGTCAGTGATCCAGATAGAATAATATATCCATGGGTACTACTGAGGGATGTTCGATCTGCTCGATTTTTATATCGATGCATGCAATAACATTCGATTCGATCCACTGTATAAGGGGCCGTCCATTAATCACGTGATCTTTTTTTAGCATTTTTTGACCCCCCCCTCCCCCTTGGTGATATGTAGTGAGGTTTAAGACTACCCCCCCCCCCCCCTCCCCCAACATCACGTGTATTTTTCCTTTCTTATACTCTGCAAAAAGGTCTTTATACAGATCACCTACTTCCGGCATTGTCTTAATCCAAAACATGCCGAGCCGGGCAGTCGGTGGCGGCGCGAGAGGCCTTCGTTCGTTGCCTGGCAACAGCAAGTCAAAGTCACACTACACGCTGCTTTTCTATTTAAAAATTTCGCGTTTGACGAAAAAATAAATACACGTGATATCTTACTACACCCCCCCTCCCCCTTCGTGATATTTTCGTGATTTTTGTCAAACCCCTCCCCCCCCTTTCAAGCCTCACGTGATTAATGGACGGCCCCTAAAGAAAGGTGGATCCAGAGAGTACATTTATTTAAGTTGGGAAAATCAATATAAAGTTAAGTTAATTATTGTCTGTAGTAATACTGTGTTGTGTATTAGTCTACTAGTGTTCTGTTGGTTGGTATCTGGCTGGTATTACCTCTATGGCGTTGTGTTGAGAAAAGATTTTGTATCGGTGCTGTGTGTAAGAGAATAAAATTTGGAATGAAAGAATAAAAACAAAATGAAAACATTTAAAGTTTGTAATTAATTATTGAGATTATAACATAGATCCTATTCGCTGCCCCCCGCTCTTTCATTTTGTCCTGCGTGAGGTTCGTGAGTATTTTCATCCATGCCTCGCTCCCCATAGTTTCCTAGAAGTCGCTGACCAGTAGGATCAAAAGGTGATTTAAAGTGTAAAGTTGCTTTGTATTTCTTCCCCATGACTTCAATTTCATAATCGCCTTCCTTTAAGTAGTTCTTCGTCACCTCAGATCCCTTGTTGCTCACGTAACCAATGCCTACTGGTTTGTCGAGGAAGAACGCATAGTCCCCGCGTCGTAAGTATCCAACTGGCTCACCGTTACGGAATATTGCTTCGTGGCCGAATAATGCAACCTAAAATTAATAAAAATGCTATAATATATTATTTTCATAATACAAAAATGTATCTGATTGAAGTACATGAAGGCTATTTGAACAACAAACTTATTAAGTGTGTTAATTTAATTTACGCTATAGATTCCATGACAATGATCTTAGGATGCGTTGCCGGTCAAGAAAGAGCAAGAAAAAGAAAGAAAGAACTGGCTTTCAAGCCCTCAGCCGGAACACGAGTCGTTTGGCGGCTGACTCATGCTCAAGGGTGGTAGCTATCCAGGCGAACCCCATGGAGAAACAATAATAGTAATAATGGTATTAATTAACAATTAAAATCAATATTACTAATACAATCCCTCGAGGGTTCCTACCACCAGCGGGCCGGATTTAGTCGCCTCTTAGTCGTAAGAGGGTGTCGACCCATCCGGCATGGGATTGGGATTAGTATTCGAAGCCGCCCCAATACGGCTATATATACCTTATCGTCCAGTGTAAAGTAAGCATATTTTTTCGTAACGCCATTCTTCTGTGCTTGCGTGACACGTTCGTTGCCGATATAGTCCCCGCCCTTACGGCAAGCAAATGTTAAGTTTGCTTCCACAGGATTGTCGTCTGTTCTTACGTCAGCATTCCATAAGTGATAACCTGAAAGTATTTCATTTTATGAAACTTCACTTCAAGTACTTATCTTTAATTGACAAACGAGTAGTCATGTGATTAAATTTTTTTATGTTTATTGTTTGCCTCAACTAAAAGAAAGATTAAGCGAAGGCCACTTCGTAACAGAATTTCCGAATTGTAATTCTCTTCCGTGAACAAAAACGCATTTATTTAATTTGAATGGCACCACTATCTCACCTATATAGTAATTGACGCTATAGTTTAGGTGGTAAAATGCAATTCCCTAATCAAAGCCTATTAATTCACTATTCACGCCCATCTGTACTATAATAAAACTCAAAGTGTCTGTTTGTCTGTCCGGGCATCACATAAAAACCCTTGAACGGATTTCGATGAAAATTGGTTAAGTTGTTACTGATACCCTGGGTCATATTTTAGTTTGAAAAAAAAACGAAACATTAAGTTTCCCGGGAAAACAGGATAAAAGTTTAATAAGTTAAAACATAATTTCCGTATGCAAAGCTGCGGACAACTGTTAGTATAATAAAAAAATTCAATCCAAATAAGTTAGTTCGTATCGTTAGTAAATAACGAACCTTTTTCAGTGCTAAGTGACGTCAGAGCTCTCCAGCCAGCGTTTCTCAACCCTTTAGCGCTGTTCAAGGCTTTATAAACTTGAACAGCGTGTGACGACGGCACGTGGAGCTCCCAGCCTAGCTCTCCGCTCCACGCCACTCGCAATGCTCTGCAAGTGTAGGTCTTATTCTCAGCGGAATAAGGTGCTTTCGACACGTGGATGCTACGATGTGTGTTCACTGGGAACGCGTCGTTTGACAGCCCGGCGTCTGTGTAGCGCTGGAGAATGCGTTGGCTGTAATACAATGAGAAAAAAATATAGATGTAATATGAAGGCTAATTTATTTAAATTCAAAATATTTTATGATATCAATAATTAATTATTATAACTCGTCATTCTAATTAACAATACTAATAAAATTAAATCCATAGCTAGTATTTAAATCTATACTAATATTACAAAGCTGAAGTGTTTGGTTGAACGTGCTAATCTCAGGAACTTCTGCTTTGAATTGAATTTTTTTTTTTGTGTTTGATAGTCCATTTATCGAGGAAGGCTATATAACATATATTTTTGAAATTAGTTTTTTCTACAAATTAACGCGGGTGAAACCGCGAGGCATACAATACAACAATACAAAACTCTTTATTGCACACCAGAATAAAATGTACATGTACATAACAACTACAATGGATAGTATACAATAGGCGATCGTATCGCTAAAAAGCGATCTCTTCCAGATAACCCAAAGTGGAAAACTTATCAAAGTTGACAAATAAATTGCTGGTAGAGGTGTACAAGCACAACTAACACAAGTATGATGTTCATGAGGTCTGCGATACCAACATAATGCGAAGACAGGGATGGAAGCTAGCTAGTAAAAATACATAGCCAGATGGCGTTACCTGTCGGGTCCCTGTACACTGAGGATGCACATGTGCTTGGTGACGTCAGTGATGGTGGCGCGAAGCTTGTGCGCCTGGATGATGCGACGCAGGTGGGCTAGCGTGTGGTTCGCGTTGAACCCACTCGTCACCACGTAGTAACCACGCCCCTTCCAAAAATATTCATTTATTTAAACTTTATCTATCTATCTATCTAATCTATATCTATATAATACCTTTAAATGAGCAATTCTTGTATATATATTTTCTGAATCTCGGAAACGGCTCCAACGATTTTCATGAAATTTACTATGCAGGGGGTTTCGGGGGCAATAAATCGATCTAGCTAGAGTTTTCAGGCAATGAAAAACGGCTACAATAGACTCTTCCTGACATCTATTGGCGAGTAGCTACACTAAAGCTAAAGCAGATGGCGTTGTTAAGCAATACTAAACCGAGCTAAGCGCGGTCATCCGGATATTACTAATATTATTATTATAACATATACATGTAATAATAAAGGCATGCTCTACCAGTCAACCTTTGGTCTAAGCAGATATCAGATGGCGGTATGAAACATAAAAAGATACATTATGCAATACACGTGTTTATACTTGTTTCCAGTAAACGAATTGCACTTTAGTATATTAATTAGTTCGTTGATTGTTTCGTGTATCTATGATAGTCGGTTTTCAATACGTGAGGGAGAAAATATCCCACTAAATAATACTAATACATAAAAAATACGTCTTTTTCATTGATTTGGATCTGAGGGGGTATATGCACAAATACAAACAGACAGACCGAAATGACGCATTCGTTTAATATTATGATAAAGATTTTAAAATGACATTTTAAGATGTCCTCATAAGTATGTCACATAATTTTACTAGCTTGATTGTAAGTTGTAACAGAGTGAAAATGCGAAAAACTAGTTAACGCCTATTCACTCTTGACTTAAAGTCAGCCACATAATAAAAGACTTACTTTGAAAATTGGTTCATGGAGTTGTCCACTACCTCCATCCAGGATACTAACAGTGACGTCAGCTTCCACGCCACCTTTTTCATTCAACAGCAGTGAATATACCACCCTGAAACACAACATAATGAAGTGTAATTAAAACCTCTTTTAAAAATGTACTCATTTTTTGCACCACGAACAATCACACACACAAAGCTGTATAAGCTGTGGCTAGCGGCTTCGACCATTAAGCGTTTCAATGAAATAAAAACGTTTGAGTTCCTACACACTGCAGCCAGCATAGCTTGTGAATAGTGAAATGACAAGCTATATCAAGAGATTCATTTATAGGTCAGACAAATAGAACGAGATGCAACACTCTTTGCGACAGATTCCGGTATCGCCAAGATATCGTGGCTGTAGTGTGTAAACTAATCATATTATTTAATATTATAGATGTGAAAGTTTGTGAAGATGTTTCGATGTTTGTTCCTCAATCACGCCACAACTATTTAACCGATTTGGCTGAAAGTTGGAAAATTGTAAATGGAAAGCCTATACCCTAGCTAGATTAACACATAGGCTACTTTTTATCCCGAAAATTTCAGAATCCCCGCGGGATTTGTAAAAAATCTATATAAACGCGCGCGTGTTAATCTAAATCAATTAATTTAAAAAAATTGGTTTCGAAACCACTCCACCGCGGGCGAAGCCGCGGGCAAAAGCTAGGGAGAATATAATTTAACATTTTAAATGTAATTACCTATCATTCTTGTTGGCGAGGTCTGCGGTGAAGGCGAGCTCGGCACAGCGCGGCGCGTCCGGCCCCGTCAGGTAGAACTTGCCGTAGTATGACATGTTGAACAGCGCCGCTTGCTGCCGACACGCTAGCGCCTCCTCGCCTATCTGTTCACCGATTGGTCAATTACAAATGATTAATGAAATAGAGCCCCGCAAAGAGGGGGTTCCGTCGACATCCGTGACGTATCACACACTTTGGGATACTAAAGTGATTCAAATATATTTCGCAACAAAAACAAAATTTATTCTCCCTTGGTAAATTTTCAAATCAAATCAAATTCATTTATTTGCTCGAAAGTGGGTATATAACAATGTCTTAAAATTAGGTAACCATAATATTATGTCCTCCACATTCCACCATATTGCATGCAAATATCATTGTCCTAGTCCTAAATAGATATAGACCTAATCAGATTTGACTTGTTAAATTTTAACTCCCAAACTCAAGTTCTTATAACTTCTACATCTATTTTGAACACAGTATTGCACGCTTACCAAATCATGATGTTTAGAGAATCCGAATGTGTATTCTCCCTTTAAGATCTCTTCGTACCGCTGGTCGAGGTTGCGTGGGTAGTCATGGGTGCCACCCCAGTCGTACTGCTGCACTCGAATCTGAAACAGAAACCAGTAAGGTATTATAATAAATAGAAATACATTACTTAAAACTGGTTTTCAATATATGTTATACCTAATTTTGAAGTCGGTTATTTTTTGTCAAGAATTATATTCGTATGAAGAACACGTATAAAAAGCCCCCTGGACTAATCCTTACTTTTGCAAACAAACCCACCTTCTCTCCCGGCATATAAAAAGCCGGTCGTTCCCACCCCGCCCTGGCCTGCATCACAGCTCCATTGTCCACCAGCTCCTGGTGTAGAGCATCATGGCTCGCGTCTCTCCCCGCCAGCCGCTCGTCGTGCGGGAACACCACGCTATAGTTCTTCACGTACGACTCGTGGCTGCTCTCGCGAGTCCAATGCGCGCGCGACATCTGCGCCGGCGTGAAGCGGCGGATGTCGAAGGAAAACATGTTGTAGTGCGGTCTGGGGATGGGGATTGTAATACGTATGTATACTACTTATTTACTACATGCTTACTGGTATATGTACTACATAATTACTACACACAATCAATATTTCTCCGATTAACATTTTAATACCTATTATATTCTTAAAAAAATACTGTTACCGCTAAAAACTACAAATACAATTTCGACGCTAAAGTTTATTTTTGTAAAGCAAATTACGATTTTTAATTGGAAATATTAAACAACTAATTTGGTATTCTATTTGATTAACATTTTTCTTTGGACCTTTTTCTATGCTCTGTATTTTTTGCGTGGGATATTTTCATTGGGTTACCTCGTACTCGAGCGTCAAAGAAACCCAGTTTTGTGAATATTGAGGTAACACCGCGCCTTAATATTATATTTCGACAGAGTTGCATTACATGGATCGTGGTCACGGCTGAACTGCGTGAAGAAACTTTTGACACGATGACAGGTGACATTTGGCACTAATACTTGAAGTCTATCAACTTTCCGCCTAATGGTCGTAGCAGACATATCAACTCGGAAAGGGATCGGCACCGGATCGCCTCGCCGTCAACCTAACGTAAGCTCGGCTACGGATAGGCGACGCCGCGCTTACGGCTAGGCGACGCCGCGCTTACGGCTCGCCGGCCGCTGGTTGAGGGAATGAATGACAGCAGTTCGCCGCCGCGGCGCGGGGCGTGCACGAGGAAACGGAAAGTCGACGGATAGCGTACGGTGAGACGTAAGCGCGGCTACGGTAAGTCGTCCACGCACCGTAAGCTTGTCTCGAGGCGAGGCGATTACGTTACGGATCCGATAAGTGTGCTTTACAGTAGGGAGTTTCATACAAAGAATACTGACATGCAAGAGTTGATACGTTTACGTTCCGTTTACGAGTTGATATGTGTGCTATGACCATTATTCGTTTTTACGCTTTGATGAAATACTAATTGCGAACTGCGCAAACTGAAAATTGGATAAGTTTAAGGAATTTGTTTATTACATTCATAAACATACAATATGTTAGTTGTGATATTTATAACATAATCAACCTCAATTGAGTTAACGATAACCTATTATGCAAATTCAAGATAAAATGAACAACAGTGAAAATAATACAATATAATCATAATACAGAAGTCGTTGACGTTCGCCCCATATCAAGATTATAACAAAAACTTTATATGTATACTAATTAAGTATAGTTTAGTATGTTTTGTTTTGTTGTTTCCAAGTGCTACTTACATATATTAAGTTTCCTTTCGGAATTACTTTAAGAAATGGAATCGGTTATTAAGATCCTGTTTGTGTGCTAGGAAACACTTTCACCAATAAATAGTATTTTACAAATAACTCTGCTTATTATTGGGAACGAGGTGTAAAAAGATAATCTCACCTTCCAGTTAGAACCCATTCCGCCATTTGTATCGCGCACCCAGCCGAGAACATCATACCGGCCGAGTTGTAGCCACAGTTATGGTATAGACCTAAAATAAAAAAATAATCTTTATAAATATTTTTTTAATGTCAAATGCTGCGTCAACGTTTTTAGAAGTCATACACGAACGGAGTTATGTGTAATAACATCAAGTTTTTTTGGTTTGACATTTAAAACTTTAGAAATGAAACAGTTTATAAAACACAAATAGCGAAACACAAATCACAGTAGATATTTTTGAAATTGATTGTTACAAAATTCGATAAAACTTGCATGTTAGGTATTTTAATGGGAAGTTTAGGTTACTATAAAAAATGACAAGATTGTGAAAGATACCATGATATTATGAAATTTGAATAGGGCCGGATATACCCCTTCAATTTTAAGCAGGTTCTTCCTAATATTTTCTTATGGATAGCCGACAAACGAGGTAACGATCCACTTGATGGTAAATGGCTATCGTCGCTCATGGACATCAGCAACACAAAAAAAAAACAGCAAAACACTGATGCGTTGCCAGCCAAGAAAGATACAAGAAAAAGAAAGATAGAACTTATAATTTTTGTACTAATTTACATGAGGATCTTACCAAATACATTGGGATCCTCTCCCAGCAAGGGTTTATGGTCAGGGGTGAAGGACTCAGGCCCGCATACTGTGCTCTTTATCCCTATCTTTCCGAGCTTGGGGCACAGCGACGCCGCACTTATCATATGCACGTTGAACACGTCCCAGTCTAGTTCGTACAGGTGGAACTGTTGACTGTCTGAAAGCTAAGATGGTTGACCATTAGTCAAGTTAAAATCTTAAATTAAAATTAAAAAAAAAACCGACAGTTTTATTAACAACTAGGAAATCGCCCTAGCTTCGCTTCGGGAAAAACAGTAAAAAAAAATTATATAGCCTATGTCACCCGGGGATAGTGTAGCTTCCTAACAAAGAAAGAATTTTTCAAATCGGTTCGGTAGTTTTGGAGCCTATTCAATGCAAACAAGCAAATCTTTCCTCTTTATAATATTAGTATAGATATTATTATACACAGCTAAGAACATTCTCGATTAAGTAATCCTTCAAACAAAAAACTAGAAAAAATCGATTCATCCCTTTGTGAGCAACGATACCACAGACAGACATACAGATCCACAGATATACAGACACGTCAGGCTTATAACAACCCTGTTTTCGTTAGGGGTTAAAAAACGCATCTGTAGCCTTGGTAGTGACATTCATTGCCTACGAAGTGAGTGGTCCCGGAATGATTCCCGAGGTAAATATTGTGACAGATAAATGTATGTTTTGGGTCGTTCCTTGTGATGTCCGTATGTCCGTATTCGCGACACAGTATCCTCTACCAAATTTATTTGGAACTGTTTTGAAACCAATAAAAATACCTTAATTTTTATTCTTCACATTCACATTCCAAAGTACCAATTGAAGTTAGTTATTATCAAATGCGATGTAATTTACAAGTGTGTACTGTAGGAATTAAGGCTCAAAGTAAAGAAATACCTACCTGATCCAACATAATGGGATTATTTTCGTACCCTCCAATTTGACAGGTTTCTCCTTGCGGCTTAATATACAGATTGACATCATGATCTCTTATGTTAGGAGCATTGCGGACTTCGGGAATGGCTTCGGTCACTACATAGGCGTGTTTGAAGGGAATGAGTGGCAATGACGGTACTCCGGCGAACCTCGCTATTCTGCCACCCCATGCACCTATAACACAATTTTAATAATAATTTTATTATGTGCCTATGGGCCACAATAAATCTCTTTGACTTTGATACTTTAGCATTTTCTAAGAGTATTTTTAAACATATACATTATAGTGGAAATTCAATATTTTAATTTAGCAGCAAAGGTATTTTGAACGAAGTCAAGGTAGTTAAACATAGATAAAGATAATAGTTACCTACTTCAGTTTACTTTATCACTGCAACCGATCGTTTTGTAAACATTTGCAAGTAATAAGGCCTCGAGACAAGCATTAATTGTTTTTGTTCAGTCACGAGTCAGTTCGTAACAACAGCAATACAAAATAACAATAAAATTACCTCCACAATTAACAACACATTTGGTTTTAATAAATCCTTTATCCGTTCGTACTCCAGTGACTTCTTTGTTGCCAAGCAAATTGTGGGCGTAGTGTATATCAAGAACGGGACATTCCTCGTAAATCTGTAAAATAAATTATAAATCGATGCATAAAATTCTGATCGAAGAACAACACAAATATTAATTTATGCTCAATTATGTAATGTTATCTACTGTTTGTATACTTCATTACGTAGGTAATCTATGACAATATAACTGCAAAACATATTACAAATTACTTACTTTTCCCCCATTCCTAGTGGCCACTTTTACAAGTGCATTACACGCCATAGTAGGATCTATATTGCCGTCTTCCGGAGAATACAATGCCATCTTGAAGACGGATGGGTCTAGGAGCGAGAATATTTTCTGTGCCTCGTTCGGGTCCAATACCTCACTGGGGATACCCATCGCTTTGCCCAATGTGTGAAGCCTCATGTATTCTTGTGTGCGAATCTGTGTAACCAATCATTCGATGGTAAATAGGTCCGACCTATTTAGGGTCGACCCTTTATTAGTTTCCAAATCAAGAGGAAAGAAAGGTGAGGTTTCGGTCGATAATACAATTGCGTCAATATTAAATGCAAAGAGTTCATAAAAGAGATAATAAAATAATGCAATATTATTATGAAATGTCGTGTCGTGTTGTTTTCATATACATTACATGAAGATAAGAAATATACGTTTGCAATGTGGGAACAATGTGCAGAGCCAAACAAAAACAACAGACAACACAGAAAATTTTACGCAGTGCGAATGTCTTAACGTTATTTATAAAAACAAAATCATTAAAACCTTGCTACGCGATATGAACATTCCTCCATTGTTATTCCAACCCGCGTGGTCACCGGTTTCATTCTCCAAGTCTTTATAAACCGTTCTCGAGTCTCGTAACAGTCTCACTTCTAGATCGCAAGGCCTTAACGACCAAACCAGACCTACGAAGTAGATTTAAGTATTATTTTTAATTATTGAACTTCCTATCATAATATGGGCGAAGCATGCTAGAATATAAGCTCAATGCGAATGCTCGGGGCACAAGCGGATTTAGATGCATTATGCAAATTACTCGCAACTGTTGGAATAATGTGATCTTGAAGTGATTTATAAGTATAATTACAATTATGCTGTTAGCAGTCTTTATCTCAATCAATCTCTTCACTGGATTTTATTAATTTGATTTAATTAACTTAATAAATAAATAAACTCACTCTAGCCTTGACGCCTACATCAGACAGGAACATCAAGGCAAGTATCAGTTCTTATGCTATTAGATTTACTTATGATTCTTGCAATTCTCGCCCATCCTATAAGTAGGATAAGGATGAGTGGTAACATGATGGTAACTTACCAGCAGTGTGCCATGTGGTCCCGCTGGTCAGCTTAGCCCGCTCTAACAATACTGCATTCACGCCGCGCTTCGTTAGCTGGTATAATGTGTTGCAACCGGCTATTCCCCCACCTTGATTATAATATTTGATACAAATAATCAGTAAATTTGACATGAAAGAGAAGTGGACTAGGTAGAAGAGAAGCGACGCTTTTAACCTTCTTGTTTAACTTATTCCCCTACGCGATTAACTCCATTTTCCAATGGACCCACACACATTAACTTGATATAAAGATTTGGATATAAATTATCTTTTATTTATATTACACACAATTATAACAAGTGAATTAAAGTTAGTCCAGCAATATTTTCATTATATAAGCATTAGATATTCTTTTGTCTGTTGATCCTTAGAAAAAATATTCCAAAAAATATATTTTAAGTCAAAATTATACCTAACTTGAGTATTTTTAATGATAATTTTTGTTCAAAGACAGTTTGGGTTTTACTTACCAATAATAACCACATCGGCTGAAGATACCAACTCCTGTTGCGTTGCAAGACGGCGAACACTATTTTTATTGTTCAAAAAATTCGTTATCTTACAACTAATACAGCCATCCCTCACTACCTTAAACATATTTCCTAACTATTACAATTTAACTACTTAAAAACTACTTTGTTGAGCGATGTTCTTAATTCAACAGTCCGTGAGAGAATAATGTAATAACCGGCTAAAGTTGTGGTATTTTTATTAAACTAATGTAACTGATATGTGAGTTATCAGCGCAAGACGCTTCCAATGTTAAAGTTCAAACGTTAACTTGTTATCAATAACAATAATAAATCTTTTAGCAAATGCCTGTAGGTACATTACGTCTATTTTTTACTAGCGAATTTTTTTATTTCAAACTACTAATTGCTTGCGTTCTTCGGATAAACCCATGTCTTAGTATTTACATTCAAAATAATGTTTGTTAGATTTTTCGACATCATCTTTTTTAATTAACGATTACCGTTTGAAAAAATAAACACGAAAACTTACTATAATACATCAGTGAAAACTGCTTGCAAATTAGTTAAGCCTTTTTCTGATATGAGCGGGAATAATTTTTTCATAAATTCAGTTAAGTTTACTTTTGCTTACAATTATAAAATTAATTTTACTTTTTTTCGTTGAAGCTTAAAAGCCTCTCCTTCAATGTTCTCGTACTTAACGTACTTAGATACTTCCAGCAAAATATTTCAAAGGAAAGTTTGTCGGTGTTTGAATGAAAAGGATGAAATTGAATGTTTTATAGTTTAATATTTACATTATACGGTGTCCATGCGCTAAATAATTATAATATTCTCTGCTATAATAAAATTATATGCCACATTGAAATAATAATTAATTGATAACGCTACTAATGATATTTCTATACTGAATATTGTAATAAACATCAATATAAATAATAAAAATAAACAAGTTTATAAAATAAAGTAACTTATGTATTATAAATTATAATTAGAAGGCATTTCAGTGTGCATCATGACACTTGTTTAAAAAATATATACTAGGTACACAGACATTATTATCGTAAATTTTTGGACACGAGAATTGAGTCACTTCGTATCTTTGTTTCTTTGATTTTAAATGAGTTTCACATACTATGGAATCTGGAAGTTCCTTCGCCATTTCATTTTGTTTTTTCAAAGTTTCTGCACATTATACAACTAGTATAAATGTTTTATGGACTATTAAACAAGCAAAAAATATCAACAAAGTATCCATTTGCCGATTTAAATCCCAGTAGTAGCGTCGGTTAAAATCCTCTTTTTTTAAATTTTTAAACCAAATAAAGCAAAGTGACTCGATTCAAGTGTCCAGAAGTGTATTTCCGCACCAAATTATAATCTTAAATTTTAGAAAAATTCCAAGCAGTTTCGGGGATTTTATTCATTCAGTAATTTAAAAACTTAACTTAAATTGAAAATTAAGAACCAGATATCTTTTCAAATGCCATAGCCATTGGTCAATTTGTTCAAAAATCTATTGTAAAATTTTGTGTCAACCAATTTGAAAATCATTTGAATCATTTTTACCCACGACAGACGGAACGGAACGGAGGCGGTATATACGTTTGGGCTAAGAGGTTGTTTGTTTGTTTGTATGTATGTATATTTGTTACAGTTTTTTATAAAAACTACTGACCCGATTTCATTGCGGTTTTTTGCATTCAAAAGGTATCATTATAAAGCAGGTTCATAAATATGTTTTATGGCGGTAGACCACCAGGGGGCGCTGCAATAGCCTGATAATTGTAAGCTATGGTAAGGATTTAATCCTTTTTCTTTTTTTGTTTATATCTGGCGTGGGTTTTAAAAAAATAATAATTTTATTGATTATAATGGCTAGGATGAAGTACATTCAATTAAAAACTTTTGGCATATTAACTTAACATTTAATTACACAATAATTTAACCTACATATTGTGATAATATTTCTGTAAATCCATACATCCAACAGCACGAACACGACAAAATCACACGTAATTTGGTGGTTAACAATAATTGTAACTTCACTTACACATAAAATAGTTAAAAAAAAATAAACTATGATAAAACCTATCTTTTATGTGGCTTATATATATTTATATTAATTATTTGTTTACACCAGTGCCAGTATAGGCAGTGATAGCCTAGTATAGGCAGTGATAGCCTAGTGGTTAGAACGTTGGTCTCCCGAACGCGGGGGCCCGGGTTCAAATCCTGGCACGCACCTCTAATTTTCAAATATTATGTGCGTATTACAAGTTAATTATCACTTGCTTCGGTGAAGGAAAACATCGTGAGGAAACCTGCACACCTGAGAGTTCTCCATAATGTTCTCAAAGGTGTGTGAAGTCTACCAATCCGCACTTGGCCAGCGTGGTAGACTATGGCCTGTACCCCTCACATTGTGAGAGGAGACCCCGAGCCCAGCAGTGGGACAATTATGGGTTGTTGCTTTGCTTTTGCTTTGCTTTTATTTGTTTACACTGATTATTTATAATACTTACGCCCCAACTCAGAGTCACTAACGATTACTTTAAACGCTCCTTAGTAAAGAATCATGATACAAATTCCGTACTAAGAAGCGATTTAAGTAGCCGTTAGTGACTCTTGAGTTGGGGCGTGAGAATAAAAATGCTTGTGCCCCAACTCAGAGTCACTAACGGTTGCTTGAGTCGCTCCATAGTACAGAATTTGTATGGTGATTCTTTACTAAGGAGCGATTAACGTAACCGTTAGTGACTCTGAGCTGGGGCGTTAGTCTTACAAGGTTTTCACACTACACTATATCGTGTCAAATGTAAAAACGCAATTCACACCAAACGGTTGGCTGACGGTCGATGATTAGTCGTATGGAGTGCTTTCGATTTGTACGACCTTTTCGTGTAAGCAGGAATGGTAGTTGTGAATCTGTAAAAAAAATTACCAGATTGCTTACACTATGTACCTATACTTTACGTCATACGTCATTTTATTTCGGCCTAACCACTGAAATAGATGGTTCCAATAGATGCTGACATAGATGATTCCAATAGACAATCACTAGCGAAATATCAAAATGGACAGTTATTCATAGCAACTAGCGACTATAACTCGTAAAATATTCGAAAAATATCGTAAAACTTTTCGAGCCCCACTGAAGCGGGGGCCTGTCAATAACTATTGATACAGAGCCTACCTAGGGCAAGTTTCATCACTGTATAGGCCATTTTTAGACGATTCTTATTTAGTATATATATTACAGGGTATGTTTGTCTAAACTTTGTAATTTAAAAAAAGGCAGACATAAAGTGAAAAAAAAAAAATTAATTTAACAAAAAAAGAACCGACTTCAAATGAAGTACATGATGCCATTGTCAGATCTTGCTCAAATTTATGTGGGACCACACGATTAGCACCAGCTTTCGATTAAAAAAAGAATCATCGAAATCGGTTGACGTGATATTGAGTTATTCGTCCATTTATCGCGCACATACTTAATGCAAATTTAAGACTTATATGCTTTTGACATGGATGCCACTGTCAGATCTCGCTCAAATTTATGTGGGACCACACGACAAGCACCAGCTTTCAATTAAAAAAAAATCATCGAAATCGGTTGACGTGATATTGAGTTTTTCGTCCATTTATCGCGCACATACTTAATGCAAATTTAAGACTTATATGCTTTTGACATGGATGCCACTGTCAGATATCGCTCAAATTTATGTGGGACCACACGACAAGCACCAGCTTTCGATTAAAACAAAAATCATCAAAATCGGTTCACCCAGTCCAAAGTTCTGAGGTAACAAACATTAAAAAATACAGTCGAATTGAGAACCTCCTCCTTTTTTTGAAGTCGGTTAAAAAAGTAATAATCCAAAATTGTTTACCAAATAAGACTAGAACAACGAACTATAAGTTTGGTATATACATGTATGTGTAAAACCAGTACGGTATGTACGATACAAACCTCTCGATCCTCAAACATGATGCGGGCTAGGTTGTCTGGGTGGCGTGAGTGCGAGGCGGTGCGCGCGCGCCGCGTGGTCGCCGGCCGCCGCCGCCGCCGCCGCTTCCAACTGCGCCCGCAACGCTACCAACTCGCGGGTGCGTTGGTAGATCGGGTCCTGGACGGTTAATAATTATAGGAAAATGTGCCTTCTCCTACATTTTAATCTTAAATTAAAAAGAAAAAAACCGACAGTTTTATTTACACGAAACATTACAAATAACATATCACTGTAACACCCATGGAACGAGAACAAATATTTATCTGTTAAATAAATATCGTCAGATTGAATTAACTTATAGAATTATATTATAAGAAGACTAAGAAAGCGCTCATAGCCCAGCAGTTTGTATCGATTCTAAGTGATAGACCGAGTTAAGCAATAGCGGCTGAAGGTGCCCAAGGAGCCCCAGTGCAGAGGGATCCGTTACAAGCCATTCAGGTCGTTGCTATAGCTGCCATTGCTACAACGTGTGGAAGTAACTAGTGCAGCCACCTTACCTGTTTCCTAATAGTAGGGTTCCATCTACACTACAAAGCTTTCCACAGCTTAACTTACGAACGACGGACCCCAATACAGCGGGTTCCAGTACTTGACTCTTTGCTGTCATTGCTATAGTAACCAACTCACCTGTTGCCTCATGGTAGGGTTCCATCGACAGTACAACGCCTTCCACAGCTTAATGATGCGAAGCGACGCGACGGGTACGAGCACCACTTGCGGGCGGGAGTACGGCGACGGCGGCGAACCGGGGCTGAAGGTCGACGGGCCCCAGTACAGCGGGTTCAGGTACAAGTCTTGACGGCTGTTTATGTACGACCAGAGCGATACTGTCTTTGTTTTTACTTCTGAAATTGCAATGACAAATTCTTTTGAATCGATAGCCGATGATTATAAGTTTCATTAAAATAGCGCTTTCAAAAGTAAATTAATAGTGCCATGTAA
The DNA here is from genome assembly GCA_963932265.1 of Thymelicus lineola. Taxonomy (NCBI): domain Eukaryota; kingdom Metazoa; phylum Arthropoda; class Insecta; order Lepidoptera; family Hesperiidae; genus Thymelicus; species Thymelicus lineola. The sequence continues at coordinate 6,518,203 of OZ010685.1, forward strand.
AGGTTTTTGCATAACTTCTCTACCCCTCATCGTCTCTACAAAACTTTTTTTTTAATCATTGTCGTTAAAGTCGACGAACAAGTCGTTGAAATCGCTTTAACTGATCCAACCGAACTTACAGAACTAAACAAAGATCGTGTTACATAAATTTAAAATTCATCAAACAGTTCTAAAAACTAAATCGCTACTTCTCATTGGATCACTTCAATTCTACCTCAACCTACCAAACTAAACTTAAAACCCAAAAAAATATAAGTATCAACTAAATTCACCTTCCTTCACCCTCTCCCGCTCAGTATTGAACAGGAAAGTCCCAAATCGACACGAGTAGAGGTGATCGACGATGGTGATGAGCAGTCGCTCGGTGAACTCGAAGGCCGTGGGGAACTGTTGTTGCAGTTGCCACACGCAATCTACCCACTGCACGAACACCGGCGATCGGTCCGCGTCGGAATGACGCTCATCACCGTGACCTATACGCTGGAATGACAATTTATACAATACACTTTTTGTACACCACAAAAATTGCATTTAATTAATATTGATACACAGTCTTGACTAAGAGAGATTGCTCTACCAAATAACAGAGTCTTGGAGATTACACTTTTGTACACCACAAAACTTACATTTAATTAACATTGATATACAGTCTTATCACTAAGAGAGATCGCTCTTCCAGACAACAGAGTCTTGGAGATATCAAAACATTGACACGGGTTGGGGGCAATGTAATGCAGATACTCACAAACAACACACAAGCGCGTAAATATGAATGTGATATGAATTATTCGAAATGGCTCTACAATCTCGGCTTCACTTGAGTTCGGCAACTTGGCAAGTATTGTAGTGTCATTAGAAATATCGAGAAAAATAACGCATAAAACCTAAATTTAACATTATAAACGGTGCGTGCAGTATTCCATCCCTATTAGGCGTAGACCAAGATTCACACCAGGCTATCGTAGCTTTAGTTGTTATCATATAACTTACCAACTGGAATTTATGTCCAAATGAGAGCCATTCCTTCTCGATGAGCACTTGAAATCCCCTGAGGGTTCGGTAGTACGGGTCCAACATGAGCATAGCTAGCGCAGTGAGCTGAGCCGTCCGGTCCCAGCCATCGGAGCAGTGGACCAATACTGAGGTCTTGTGATTCTCCACCTGACGAGTAAAGGTATCTATCCATTATATTGTGCTGTTGTACCATATTATACCACCACTTTGTACATTTCTTCTATACTAGCTGTAGATTGGTAAGAAACGATAAGAAAAGCTGATGAAACCTACGTGAGTGAAGGGACATAATTTGTTACAATATCTATGGTTAACATGCTTATATTGGTTATGGTTATATGTAGTAACATAATATACTCTTATTGTATTTATTACTTAATTTGCGTTCTCCTATTAACAGGCTAACTTGATTCCATTTTAATACCTTTTTTAATTTCTTTCTATTAATGGAAAGCAAATGAACAAAACAAATGTAACAAACAGTTCGTTTCGATACATTTGCTGTATCACAAATGATTCATACATCATACATTACACAATAATAAACACGTCACTAAATAATGGAATAAAACCGCAAAAATGTGTTCTGCAACGATCATCATTTATCAAGTCTATTTATATCTCACCTTGTCGACTATCCGCACCGCTCCCGCTAAAATGCATTTGATATGTTTCAGCCAACAACTCGCTTCTATACCACTGAACCACCTGCAATAACATTCATTACATTGTTATTTAGCATTATGTGTTTTTTGTTATTGAAATAGCCGGCAAACGAGACTACGATCCACCTGATGGTAAGTGGCTATCGCCGCCCATGCACATCAGCACCACCAAAGGCATCACCGATGCGTTGCCGGCCAAGAAAGAGAGAAGAAAAAGAAAGAAAGAACTGGCTGACTCATGCTCAAGAGTGCTTGTAGTAGCTATCTAGCTAGGTGAACCCCATGGATAAATAATAATAGCAATAATGGTATTAATTAGCAATTAAAATCAATATTACCATTAAAATCCCTCGAGGTGCTCTACCACCAGCGGCCGGATTCAGTCGCCTCTTACGACACCCATCCGGCGTGGGATTGGGGTTAGTATTCTATGCCGCCCCAATACGATATTATATTCGTTAACTAACACGCAGCTTCACCCACGATATTAGATTTTCAGTATAAATATCTTTAGAGGAATTTTCAAAAATTTTGTAATATCTATTTTATTTCCAAGATTCAAGTAAATCGGATGAAATTTACTTTTATACTCACATAAACTTTTACTCCCATTTTATATCAATAAAGGATGTAATTTCAAAAATCCTTAGTGGTTCAATTATTTACTCTATTATAAATTTATTTTAAGAGATAAAAGATCTCAGTTATAAAATTATATAAGTACCATACGTACATACCTGGTTTGATCAATTTGTGGGAAACATAATTCTTTTAGCTTTCTCAAGCTCTCTCTCATTACATGAATGTTGTGAATGTCCAAGAATACCAACTCGGCATTTTGATATGCATCTTCAGATTCATATCTGTGAAAGAACATTAAAATATATGAAGGCTTTAGAAACCAATTTGAACTTACAACAGTATCCATTAAAATAATACAGTCAAAGTCAAAGTCAAAATATTTTATTCATATAGGTATGATCACTGATACACTTGTCTTATGCACGTAATTTTTTGGCTTTTCGGAAGGTGCTTTGTCGTGGAGGAGAAGAAAAGCCTAAACTCCTCAGCACATCTTTTAAAAAAATATTACAAATGGTACAGTGTTACTTGTATACTAATAAGTACTCTACTTCTGTAGTAATTTTTTGGCGTTATCTCGGGATCGTCACTCCATAGCCCATTCGGTAGTGTCCCCACCTGCCAATCGGTCCCAAGTTCGATTCCCGGTCAGGGCAGATATTTATATGACAGATAAATATACCTTAGGTCAATCCCAAAAGAATCAGCAAGAAACTACCAAGGATAATCTTCTACTCAGTTATAAACACAATAATCATAGCATCTTACCCGCCGCCTTTAGCCTTGTTCGCTATAGCATTCGCGCTCGGCCGCGCATCCATAATGAACAACTTGTGTGCTTGCGCGTTGGCGTCCATTATCAGCTGGATGTAACGCTCGTCCTCGCGACTACGTTTACCACTTACCTGTAATCGTTTATAAACGTTATATTATGACAGATAAACTCACTATAAGGATCATAAAGGACATTAATTTTATATTACTGACATCATCATTTAATGGTATGTTATGTATTCTTTTTTTTAAATTGATTTTAAGTAATGCATGAAATTAATTATAACTTTTCTAACGTGAAATTTATAACATTTTGCAACGCCCATAAGTGGCACATGTAAGTTCGTTTAGCATACTGATTGTACCATCTTCATCTACTACATGATTGCAATAAATTGATTTGAATTTGAATCGGGTTCTGACCGAAATGCAAAGCTTCGAACGCTATATGTTTTCTATAGGGTACATACTCGTATATTATAATAAGAATATAAACAGGTTTTAAATAAAATATAGCCCCTGTTAATCAGAAATAGAGCATCCTATTTGTGAAAGAATTTTTAAAATTGTGTCATTAGTTTTTGAGTTTTAACATTACAAACAAAAAATAATCTTAAATTAAAATTTTAAAAATCCCCCAACAGTTTTCTTTACATTAAACAAAACTAAGAACATTCTCGATTAAGTCACCTTTCAAACAAAAACTAAAACTAGATCAGAATCGGCTCATCAGTTTGGGAGCTACGATGCTACAGACAGACATACAGATACACAGACGCGTCAAACTTATAACACTTCTCTTTTATCGTAAGAGGTTAAAAATCAAAACGTTCCTGTTTATAATAATATACGAGTAGTTTAAATAATAATTTTCAACACCCTTGCTCATAAATTGGTTTTTATCACATGGCTTTCACACTCATAAACCATGGTATTAAACACTTGTGCTTTTTTTTCTTGATCGCACTAGTGTTTTATTTTATATTCCATCAAATTAAGTTTGTACCTTGCTGAAAGATATTATTTATGCATTCTATTTGCTTTTAACTTAGCCGGGTTATAGTTTTATTTTTAAATTTCGGAAAAAAGTTTTGACTTAGATATGTTTTGTTTCAACATAAGACTAAAAATAACACTATTATTGTAAAAAAAAGAAGTGTACCACCTTGAATATGATAAATTTTCAACAACTTATTTACTTTAATTAATAATTCAACGTGAAACTAATTCATAAATACATAAATATTTTTTTTTTTTACATTTTGCGTTTTGGCAGTTTAGCGTAATTGTTCGTGCCTACGCTCCAATCTGCGCGCGTATAAGCTAACACGCCGCGCGCAGAAAAAAAAAATCAGCGCGGAGCGCGCCATTTTTAACAAACTTTCCGTCTGGTCTGTGAGCATTGTTTATTTGAGTACGAATAATTTGTTTTTTTACTCGTAAGTGTGTTGAAAAACGTCGTATGACACACGTGAGGTTTGGTCATTACACTCTCGGTTTTCTTGCAGCACTCGCCTTCGGCTCGCACTGTGCAATATCACCTCGAGTGTAATGACCAACATACCACACTTGTATCATAGTGTACTATTAGCTTATTATAATACTCACCCCAACCAAAGGCTGACTGCACCTGGTAATGGTGGCCTGGGAACTCGGGTGTATCCACGCCAGCACCGGGATCCGGCCGCGCGACCTGAACGTCGCCACTGACCGCAACAGGTCGTCGTTAGCGGCCGCCGGCACGGCCCACACTGACGGGTAACTGTCGCAGATCTCATACTTGTCGTTCAGGCGTGTTATACGCCACATGTCGTTGTTTACACCCTGTGGGGTAATAGTAATTTGTGAAGAGTTCTGGTTTGACAAATGTGAATTTAGGGATTGTGAACTGTGGGATTGTCTTTATTTAGGGATTTTCTTCATCTCCAATGACAAAACACACTTTCAAACTATATGCAACTTGGATGGAGACAGAATTGAATCGGTTTTTCCTAGCCTAACTAACAATGCCCTAGCTAGAATGTCGTATAAAAGTTCTAGAGACCATACTATTTACAACACCTATATGAGTTTCAATATGAACTGAGCACACGATAGCTTTAATACCATTGAAAAATGAACTGTTTTTCAAGGTAACAATGATGATCATAAGAAATCCTTTCATCCAAAACAAGACATTCCTACAGGCCTGGAGTTGTCAATAGGCCGTATAGGCCGCGGCCTAGGGGCGGCAGCGTCCTAGGGGCGGCAGATTTCAGAAGATGATATATTAAAGATGATTTTGCTTTTAAAAAGTGTTGCAAAAATTGTAATTCTTGTTTTTTATGCACTTTCGTAGTGACTAGTTCAATGCCTTCCTTACTATGAATGGAAAATTATTATTTTAGAAAGGTACATGGGGCGGCGGAAATAAATTGGCCTACACTCATAAAAAATATAAATCCGGCACTGCATTCCTAAACAACTTACCATTCTTCTGAGCTCTGCAACCGGTTCATACACATGCCATCCATCCTCAGGGAAGACCTCTGAATAGCTCAATGCAAATAGAGGCAAGCGGTGAGACAGCGGGAATGCCAATTGTTGTAATTTCTCAAAAATACCGCGACGGGAGTGATTTTCCTGTTTGTGGGCGAATCGTAAGTTGCGCATGTCCTGAAAAATATATTCTGTAAGTTTTTCTCGGAGTATATTATCATCATTGTCCTTTTACAAATTAGTTTAATTATTCCAGTCAATGGTTGAATGGAAAAGATTACTTTTTTATTAATAAAGTCACCAATTGTATGTTTATGTTCAAGATGTAAATATTTTCGTTGTAATTTTATGTGCACAATAAAGACTAATTTACCTTGCAAAAAACTTCAATACCATAAGAATTCTCTCCTTTTGAAGATGCACCTCCCACTTTTTCTATGCGTGATACCTGAATTACAATAACAACATAATACAGTTAGAAACACTTCATTGTCCATGTTGAAGCTTCATATAATTTGACTGAATTATTACAAACATTTTCTATATAAAAGCTATCATTATCAAATATAATAAAGATCCTACCTTAAACAGGTATGCTATGTTAAAATAGGTTTATTTTTGAAAGAAATTCTTTAAAATATGATGAATTTTTCATAGTCAAATTGTGTGTAAAATATTATACTGCAGATGTTGTTTGTTTCAGAGTAATGTATTTAAAATTTACTAGTGGATACCCAGCATGTTCCACTATGCTAAAAAAATTATGAATAAAAATGACAGATCAGTGTTTATGTGTTGACATTGACGTTGTGCCATCTTTACATATTATCTTCAAATTGTTGTATGGGAAAAGTGGAAAATCACTTTATCAATGGACCAAATGTGCCTAATGCATTTTTTTAGTAGTCTCAAACTTTCCTTTCACATGAAACCATTTTGAGGCATATCAATTGGATGATTTCAGTCTATAAAGGACATCCAGATAAACATTTTTTTTTATATATACAGATTTGTTCATTGTTTGAAAACAATTTTCAAAGCCAAATTAAAATTTTAAAGGATTCAATATTACAGGTATATACTCAGCTTTCTTTTTTCTAATTCATAAGATTTCAATCAGTTAAACACTACACGAAATTTGAATTTCAACTATTATTCCACGCACGGCATGAATAAATTGATAAATCAAAAAGTATACTTTACAGGATGGTCATTTTAAAGCTTGTATTTTATTAGTTTAGTTTGTATTTTAATGTATTATATAGTAGTATTGAATAGTTTCTGAGAAAGGTTATTGAAATAAGATTTACAAATAAAATATCTGATAACAACATGTCACAATGGTCATTTAAAACTGACCAATCTGAAATATATACCTTTACAAATTGTCAACTTATTCATGCCTGACACAAATATGTATTTGCACTCACCACACCCAGGGGAACGCTGAGTGTACTGTGAAGAGCAGTAGCATCGGTTGGCCTGAAGTGTAGCTGGTAGTTGGTGACCTTCAACACCCCCCGTGCCGGCCCACTGTACGGACACAGGTATGTGACATCCCTGGCCACTCCCATCACCTTCTCTCCGTCCAGTAACTGGATATCTCCCAGGACATGAGCCTTAAAATAAATGGAAATATGTTATGAAGTATTTTAGAATGCATGTAGAGAATCTCTTACTGTTGTGGATTTAATAGACAAAGTTAATACCTACTTATTTATTACCTAACTAAATACATTTTAGAACCAATGAAATATTCATCAATTAATGTCCAAGAACTTTCATGTCAATAATGGTAAACTATTGTAATATTGTATTATCAATAGTTTAATTTACAAATAATTAAGTAAATAGTGAATTTAGAAAATAGTTTGATATTGTTTACACAGAACAGATTACACGTTCAGTCTATACTAATATTATAAAGAGGAAAGATTTGTATTTTTGTGAGTTTGTAACAAATAAACTCAAAAACTACTGACACAATTTCAAAAATTATTTCACCAATTGGAAGCTACAATATTTCTGAGTGACATAGGCTATTTTTTATTGTGATTATTAATATATTTTACTTCATTATGTTGATAAACTCTAATTGTGAGACAATTTTTATAAATATCATGATCACTGACCAATGAAGCAATTTGTATACTTAATGTACATATGTACATATATATTAAATTTATATAAAGATCTCATAATAAAATGATCTAGGTAAACCGGATAATATTATTTTCTAAAACTTTTGTAAATCACTTGCCCAACCTTAGAAATTTCACTATATTGTTTCTGACTTCTTATACGATTTACAAATAAGCAAATGTGAATTGATTTATTTTTGTTCATTATTGTATGATATTAGTTTAACGCAATTTAACTAGAACACACTTCTTTCACAAGAACTCACAAGGAACTCAGGAGATATCTAAGACTTATTCAAACCCTCAGGAAGTGGCCGGAACAGTTATATCATTCGATGAGAATAAATTAATCGTTTTAGGAAACTTACGGAGTCCTGTCCATGTTTAGAATTCAATGAACTCGACTTCGAGTCCGAATCCAATGAGTCGGAACTGGCATTCTTAGATAGCGAAAAATCAGAATTTAAAAGTTCAGAACTCTTGTGCTTATCCATGTTCAATAAAAACACGAGTAATCAGGTATCTAATTAGATGCACTGTTGAAATTCTAAGATGTCTAAATAAATCTTGTTTCAACAATAAACAGAACAAATCAGTTTCATTTTTCTTTCATTCAATCACGGCTCAGGCTCACGAAAGTCACGAACGGACATGCCATGACAAATGTCAATTTTGACAATCGATTTGACAACATTTTGACAATTTACATCGCTGACGAAGACACAGACAATAATGCAAAAAAAATTAGAACGTAGTCTCATTCATTTCGTGATATCATTCATTCATAGTCTATGGTTTAGGCAAAAATGTTAGATGAAATGAAACTTTAAAAATATATACCTAAATTATTAAAGTTAAGAATGAAGCAAATGTAAAAAAGTGTAAAAACTAAACATAATTAATTTTGTTTCTTACCCTTAACTCCATAACATTGCATATAATTGCAACCATTGCCATGGTTACTCAAATTAAATCGATACAAACTTTCATCAATAAAATTCCTTAGCAACACTTACATTAATATAAGATAGACACAGTTTTAATTAATTATTCATAACTTAAATTATGAAGGAAATAAACTTGCCAGTCGGTGTTAATCTTAATACTTATTTAACATATCATCATAATGGGAAATTGGAACAAAATAGAAAACTAAAAGCTGAAAACTTTGATTGGGATTTAAAGCACCCTAAGTCATTGACATACATATGTATTGAAAAGTTAAGCAAGAATTGGATGGGTTAGTTATGTTAATGCAGAGTGTTAGGTGTAAAATCATTATCAAAATACGATAATATTATGTAGGTAGGTAATAAAATTATAAGTTATATTATTTATCACTATAGGAACTATTATATTTTTAGGTTCTCCGAAACTTGAAGAGTTCGTAGTTAAGGATAGAGAATTATTCTTACGAATCTTGAATGCCGATGTTCCACTACAAATATTAGTGGATAATATTAAAAATGATATATTTTGGAAGATATGTTACAAGTCTAAATGGAATGATACCCCTGAAATAACAGAATCTAAAAATTGGATTAATATTTTTATGGAACGTTATTACGCGGATATCTTAGAAAACCTTAATCCGAAGCATTACGATCCAGAAAAGGTATTTTTTTTCTTTAATTAGGCAAAGTATGGAATAACTAGTGTTTCTCTAATAATAATTATTTTACTACTACTCAAACATAATTTAAATTAAATACGGTTTTTGATTCAAAGTATTTTTTTACAGATAAAAAAAATTGTGAAATTATGTGGCCCTTATATACAGTCGCTTTCGATACGAAGTCTGATTCCATCAGATATTCCAGTGCAAAGAAACGTCTCACCAGAAATGAGTGAATTAATCACAAGCCAGCAAGCAAATGGAAATAAAGTGCAAATGAAAATGAATGAAGTAATAACACGAGGTATTTTTTCACTATGCTCATTGTATTATAATATTTTGTATCAATATTTAAAAAAGCCTACATTATTAATATTTTAACAATAATACCCAATACTTTTTAGATCACATATCTCTCCATGCTGCACTAGGGAGCTTGACTAATTTAACTGAATTACATATAACATATCAACTAAGATTTATCGGTGTTGAATATCGAAGGGATCAATTTCAATTTACAAATAATGATGCAAAAAATCTAGCTTGTGGCCTAGGAAAATGCACTCAATTAAAAACTCTACGGTAATAAAATTAATACTAATTTTATTATATTTGATTTAAGACTATTTTTATGATTTTGGTTTTATTTAAGCAGTACATTACATATATTTATATGTAATTACGAACATATTTTAACATTTTTTTTCAGAATTACACGAACTGATATGAATTGTAAAAAAGTGAAGTATATTCTCCGTGGATTATCGGAAAATACAAATATCGAATCATTAGATTTCAGCCACTGTAAAATTGCTGATCAAGGAGCATCTTCGATTGCCAAATTTATTTCTAAACATGATAAACTGAAAAAATTAATATTAGTTGACAATTTATTTGGTAAATGTTTTCATAATAATTATGAAACCTGTATTTTCTAACTAACATCATATACACTTAAAATGATCTTAATTACAGGCCCCGATGGAATCGAAAGTATATCACAAGTGCTCAATAATACAAGTTGTGGCTTACGTATTCTGGATTTACGTCTTAATAACCGTTTAGGGTCTGAAGGAATTGCACATGTTGCCGTATCAATAGCAAGAGGATGTAATTTGATATCGTAATAGATCCAAAAGTTTTCATTTTCTGCATAAATATATTGAGCATGATGCTAATCCTAATACTTGTTTAGTTTAAATATTTCAGGCTGTGGAATAAACTCAAAACCATTGCATAAACCACCAGCTGGAGTTTGGTCTGCTATGAATGCAGAGAATCCACCTACATGTGGTGACTTGTTGGCAAGAGCCATAGGGTTAGTGAAGACACCCTTAAGGTCGTTAGATATAAGTGTAAATGATATTGGAACGGTATGTTGCATAAATATTAAAATCGCTCTCTATCCATTCTCCACACATGGTAAAAGCAGGTTTTAAATGTTTTAATTCATCTCACATTCATTAGTTTTTGTAATTTCAGCCAAGTGATAATACTTTGTCAAATGCTATTTGTTTGAGCTACATAGTAGATGTAAATTTAAAAAGGTCTGGTATGGGATCAATGGCTATGGCTATAGCTGAATCTGCTGCTGCTGCTCAAAGGCTCCGTAGAGAAGCCGAAAAAGGTATAAGATTTAGGAGAAGTGCTGGAAGAGTAGTACAAGCTACAAGGGTTGCAAAGGGAATGAATATCGGTCAGTATTCTCGGTACCATTGTTTTTTATATATTTAAATATTACGCTCAAGTTGTTACTTCCACACGTTACCATGTCTGTATAAGTAATATAATATATACGATAACTATATGATGGTATAGGGTATATGGTGAACTAAAATAAGAAAATGTTTTTAGATGCAGATCCTATTTTAATTGCCCAACAATTATCTGCACGTCCTTCAATTGTATCAGTTACTTCCGAAGAGGGTACTTACTCTTTACAAACTCAGCCATTACCAACAGATTTTGGTTTTGTTCCGATGTTCAAAGTAAGTTAGATTAGATGCCTATTGCATTAGGGAGCATGAATTAGTACAGTCCGCGACAAAACTATAGCACAGTGTACATATTTGATTATAACTTTTAACAAAATCAAACTGTTGTCTTTTAAGTTATATGGTTAAAGATGTTTATTGAAGGTAGGCATATAAATGTCAGAAAGAGGTAGCTATAGTGTACTTTAAGGGTCCGATTATGATAGTGCCGGATAATTGTGCGACAAAACTATAGCACACTTTTATAATATTATGCAGTTCTTTCTTGTCTAGCCGAGTTGTTTTTATTTCATTAGTACCATAGGAATTTACATTTTAAAATACTAGTTTAGTATTATAATAAACATCTTTAACCATATAACTTAAAAGACAACAGTTTGATTTTGTTAAAAGTTATAACCAAAAATGTACAGCGTGCTATAGTTTTGTCGCGGACTGTAAATTATCTGCTATTTTTATCTTATAATTGAGCATTACGTTTAATGTCCATTTATAACTTACTCGAGGATAATTATATATAATATTTCATATGATTGCAGAGTCCTTTACCATCTACACGCACATCTTCAATTACTGGTCCATCGACATCAAGGCGATCTAGTCACCACATTATACTTGAACCAGTGAAGGTATTTTTTTCACCATTATGAATACAACAATTACTTATAGTATCAAAAGCAATGTGCAAATCTTCACTTTTATGTTTTTCAGGAAGTACTTAAAGCAGCATTAGTTCGACGACGATCTGATGGCTCTCTTCCTCAAAACGAAAATATTCAAAAACATATCAAAATTTTTATATCTAAAGAAGAAGATCTTAGTGGGCGTTTCAGTAATAATTAAATAAATCGAGATTCGAGTATCACCAGACATATAAGGATGAGTCTTTGTTATTGGCAATAATTGAAATTGCTTATGTTATGTACCCATATCCTACATAGATACATGAAAACTCTTGATGAATTTCACAATACTTTAAAAGTAAACTGGTTATTAAATTTACTGACATATATAAGAAATTGAGTTAGCCAAAAATTATCCACATTTTCCATAAAGGTTTATACAATGAATTCTACTACCTTATTTTGCCATGATGTTAGAAAAAAAATATGTTTACTATAACTAGATTTAATTACTACGTGAATAAAGAATCTTGTTTGCGAGATTACGACTTATTTTACCAAAATCATAACTGGATTCAAAGAAACAATCTTAAAAGCTTAAAGCAACAGTCTTAACAAAGCAACAGTCTAACTTACAGAATATAACATCGCCATATATTTTATACCTTTAATAATAATTGAGATGTTCCCTCAATTCCTCATAGATTCCATGATCAGCACTAAACGTTGATAAATATGAGATTAATATGAAATTATATCCTTTCAAATAAAAAAGAATTTTCCAAATTGGTTGATAAATTCATGACGGAGTTCTGAGATTACGAACATAAAAAAATACAAGTGAATTGAGAACCTCCTCCCTTTTTGAATTAAATATTATTTTAAAGTGTTTACTTTACAAAAAGATATACTAAAGAAGAAAGTATGACTTCAGACGTATAATCTTCACGTTTTGGTAATTCGTAGGAACTATGTCGCAATAACAACTGCGTGACGTCACACTAAACGAAAAAGTACAGTCAGCAAAACCTATAGTAAATGAATAAATTTATTTTGTATGGAACTGTGTTTTTTTAGTTTTAATGATCAAAATATTTGAAATTTTATGTGGTTGCTTTAATAATAGCAAAAATGTTAATAGCGAAATACCTATTAAGAAAACATAGGAAAATTTAATGTGTTTTGCGTTTTTAGCTTTATGTACCTATAATTTTGCTCTATAATAAAATAATAAAATTATTGTGCAATATAATATTAATATAAACAAATTAAATATAATTACAATCACAATTATATAACAACAAAACACAATTCAACTGTGACAGCTTACGGTACCAACTTCGAAATTCGGCATCTGGCTCTGACGTCACTGAGACTAAGGCCAAGCGCATTACTAGTGCGTGGCTAATATAATAGTTATACACACAGGGCATTATAGAATAATCTCTTTGAATTATTGCAGGGTAAAATCAAGTAACTAGCAACATTATTCGTAAATGAATAAATGAACGAATGAATACCCATTCAATCTCCCAGTTTCACTACTATTTTCTCTCTGGTTAACATCTGTCAGTTCAACTTCGTACTTTACCAAGCTTCAGTCAGTTAATTGTCATGCATTGGAAATGACAGTTGTTCGTTCGTGTCTTTCGGTCAGTTAGTCAGTCAGCCATGTTTAGTGTTTGATACGGTGGTACCTAAACGTAGTGATAAAAATATAAAAGTTGTGGAAAAAATTGTATAATTTTGTTCATAAAGACGGTGTCGGTGAATTTTCAATGTTTTTTGTGAGATTTCTGTGATATCACAGCCGTGAAAATGAATTGGGGTACTGAGCTTTGGGTAAGTAATTACGACTGACTGAGTCAGTTGCCTAGATGCATAACGTAATTTTATTTCCCCTTTACTTTTGAAGAGTTGCAGGGTGGAAAATTTTGTAAAAAAATAAATGCAAGTAGCGCAGAGGCACTTTAGTACGTAGGTACTGGAAGCTGTTTGATAATTTATTTGACACTTACCTCTAAAGTGGAAAGTTAACGTGCTTTGTGGTGAATAGTGATGTACATACGTGTTTATTACATACGTTGGACAGTAAATACTGTGTTGCTTACAGATATTCTCGAGTATGTTTATAACACTGCAAAGGTGTCTTTGCCCAATGGTGGTTTTGATTTCAAATAATTTTTAACTAAATATTTGATGTTTTGAAACATACCGGTATAATTTTAAAAGTGCTGGCTAAGGTATTGGTAAAATTGTATGACAATCACTTTTCTCAAGGTTGCCAAGGACGTTTATACCAAAAAAAAGCGTTAGGTACGATTTAATTTATGTTAACGTCATTGTTAATTACTTTGAAACTTTTGAGGAGATACATAGATGGATGTATACATTTTTAAAGGATAAAAACAATCGGAAGGCTTCTTGACAACTGGAGGCCAGTGTGCTAAGTAACTTTTTATTATGTTTTTATAACACAAACAGTTAAGCCCAAAAACCTTTTTATAACAATATTTAAAATTTTCAAGCTATATAATACTAAAAGCTTGCCTTTCACCTATACTACATTCACATTCAAATCGGACCCGATGTAAACAAACCATTAAAATTCCTCTATAGGGTTTTCACAAACTGATTTGTGTTTCGTACACCAGTTATGTATTATAGAACTAAATAATAATTATGATATTTGTGACATCTTAATTAACTCACTATTGAACTATAACAACAACACACTAAGAGAAAACGAGGTAAAAACCAACATCTTATTACACTTTCATCAATAAACAATTCTTGCTCCCACATCCTTAATTACAAGGAGCAATTTGGAACCTTTTAGCAAAATATAATGTTTTGGTCTATGTGTATAAATAGAAATGACTACCAAAACCGTATAGCGATAATTGTGCGAACGTGCTCTGCAAATTGGTCGTATTATTTTCCGGCATAAATAAGTTTCATTTCACGCAGTATACTTAAGAATAAATCTTATTACAATAAATTAACTAAAGCCAATCTTCATTTTATTATATCCAAGACTATATCTATTTTATACATTATTAATTATTCCTTCTATTATTAAGGTATTAAAATATAAATTTATCTAATTTGAAAAGATAAAAAAGAACGGTTGCGTTCCGTTCGTACCTTTTCCGCGGGTACAGATGTTATAATATTACGTACTCTGTAGCCATAGTAGACCGGCTCGCACTTCGCAGCCGTCCGCCATTACATGTTCAAGAGATAACAAAACAAGTAATATTGTTCTGTGGAACAAAAGGTCAAGAAAATATTTAAACAAAATAAAAGAAAATGAGAGACGAAGGCCGTAAATTATATTATACCGATGAAACATGGATCAATGAAGGTAAATATTTAATTAAAATTTTATGTATCATTTCTTACAACTCAAGTAAACACAAGTGAATTAAAGCCATAATATCGGAGCTATTCAAAGTAGTTTAGGTCTATTAGTCCCTTGAACTGACTGAAGTATACAATGTAAACTTCATTGTAAGACTTGGGGGGATATTAATAACCTAATAATTAATTGTTTGATAATAGGTAATTTCTGTAGATTTGAAGTTGAGTTTATTAAATTGTCTTCCTTGGATATGTTATGCTACTTGTATGTTTATGCTTCATAACTTAATATACATATGAATTGTGCAAGGGCGGAAGAGCAACAAAACCCTACTTTTACAAATGCCCAGTATCTGTGAGATAAATATTTGAATAATGATGTGTTCAAGTGGATCAGTGACACCTATTATGTTTAAATGATTTTGAATAATAAAGTTATAATATTATGCATTTCA
The DNA here is from genome assembly GCA_963932265.1 of Thymelicus lineola. NCBI lineage: Eukaryota > Metazoa > Arthropoda > Insecta > Lepidoptera > Hesperiidae > Thymelicus > Thymelicus lineola. Next base: position 6,533,907 of record OZ010685.1, read on the forward strand.
GGCCATACAAGAAGTAAAATGTGGCAAGATTTGAGCATTGCTTCAAGCCGAGAAGCACATAGAGAAGGCTTGTCAAAAGGATTAACAGAACCTTCGGGAAAAGGAAAGAGGTTAATCATAGTCCATATTGGTAGGTATTTCAGTTTCTTGAAAATTTTAATGTTATATACATGATGACTAGTGACCCTGCCTGCAAAGTGAGGGGACCTGAGTTTGACTCCCGGACGGGGAAAATATTTATGTGATAGATAAATATTTTCTACTCGGGTCATGGGTGTTATAGTGATGTGTTATGTGTGCCACGCAAGGCACAATGTGTTACCGTTTATTTATTTACTTATTTCAAGTTTAAAATAATTGTACAGTATCTAAAAAGAAAAAAAAAATTTAAATACATATTATAAAAAGTCACAAATACATAATTTTTAAATTACTTTTAGTAATTTAGTATAATTTTAGGAATGACTTATATAACTGTTATATACAAGTTATAAATGAATCACAAAATATATTATATTTGTCTTTTCTTTTCAGGAAGTGAAGATAGATTTGTTGAAAACGGACTGTTAATATTTGAATTATATTATATTAATTACACCTGCAGCATGGCAGAATTGTATGAACCATATTAAGAAAGAAGAGTTGAGGATGAGTGATTTGGATGGCATAACTGATGATGTCATTGATCGGTTTGTCATTCAAGTCTGTGACTTGAATGAGGACACTACATCATCAGACACGTCACAATCAGAGAGTGATTAACCTTAAGGGTTTGAGCGAGGCTACTGATTACTGATATGACTATTTGATGTTGTTAAAAATTAAACCTGTAAAGATAATGTTTTCATTTTATTTCATAAAGTCCCTTATTCCTATTCCCAACTTAGGCTCATTGCAAGGCACAGGTCTCACCTTGCCACAAGATTAGTGATCAAAGCCTCAAGCAAAGGTTGGTGATTTAATTTACCTAAGAAATCATCTTAAAGTTTTATTTTGCCATTAGCAGTCACCTATACCAACTGCCAGCCAAAGTGTTGTGTTGCTACTACGAGCGTTTAACACTTTAATTTAGTATGGCCGTTGCGAAAGTGTTAACCTCAACAAATATAAATTTCTTGTAGATACTTCAGGTCACTTTGAAGTATGTAATAGCGAACAATGCCACAGTAAAACGTACTAATGTAGGACATTTTGAGGTTAGGACATCAAAGTTAGGTTTCAAGTGAAGTCACTATTTATGTAATTATTTTAATGCATTTTTCATTAAGAAGGCACTTGATTTGTTAAAAAAACACAAACAAAATAAAGCAAACAAAAATAATAAGTTACTGACATTACAACAAAAAGTTTCATACGCCTGTTTGTTTGTGGTTGCTATGCAACACTATCAGACACAATGTTTACATCGAGTCCGAACCGAGTTTGACTTGAGTATAGAAACATATTTGGACATACGGGCATATTAGGCAATATCTTGTACTGGCATTATTACAGTATATTCTATAGAGTATTAACAAACATGGAGAGCCAATCAGCATCAATTTAGAGAACAAAAAATTAGATTGCAAAGGTTACATTAGATTATGTTGACCCCTCAGTGGAAAAAAGGCATAGGTTGAAAATTGCAATTTAACAGGAGAGCTAAAAAACTTAAAATATCAGTGAGTAGTCGAAGGATTACGATTTACATTACGATTTTTTGCAGAAAACCGTCAAGACTAATAGTTAAAAAAAAATTGAGCATATTATGCAGCTTTTGTCCCTCTTTCCAATCATATTAATAAATAAGATTTAAAGTAACATGACTTATGCTTTTTTCCACTGAGGGTGCGATGTGTCATTGTCATAATTTAACTGTTCCACTTCTGTCCAATGTTTTCTTATACATTCAGAGAAATAATGTCCATAGTACACCATACTAGTCAAGAACTTTTAGTCACAGTAACATCAACAAAAACTCAATGAAGCAATAAGATTCTATTTCTTTACTATCAAGGGTCAAAATATTGGTCATATTTTATGCTTAGTAGTTAAACATGTGTTTTTGGACATGTACATACATATATATAAGTACATAATATTTAATTTTAATATACACTGAAGTATATTAAATAACTAAAGCTGACAGCAAAAAGAAACAAGTAAAAGGATAATAATTCGTAGTAATGGTTTCAAACCTTACTAATAAACTGTAATTTAAATATGTAATGTAGAGTAAAAATATATAAAGTCATTTATACACTTTGATACATACCATGATATTTGTTTAAAGCATGGTGCTTTTGGATGAGTCATTATGCCTTTAGTGATAACTTCAATATACAGATAAGTTCAAAGTAGAATGACCATATCACTAAATATGAATCCTACTAATAACACAACTAAAGGTTCAAATTACTTATATAAAAGTCATCTATTTATCTGTGTTAATTGAACTAAAAAAATTATAACATTTGAACTTTAAAAGGCCATTGTGATAATAAATCAACTACTGAGCTTTAGATTTGAATAGTTATTATTATTATTAAGTTTATATGAGTAATGTTAGCAAAATAATTATTAACAAAAAAAATCTTATAAACAAGCTTTTAAAGTGTTTGTGCTGTTGGCCACTGAGGAGTTTCCTCATCTGGAGTCAACATAACATGCATTGACGACCCGTGTGGCGCAATGGTTACCATGCCGGATCGCCGCACCAAGGGTCCTGGGTTCGATTCCCAGCGAGGCAGAAATTGGAATGATGAGTTTGAATTTCTGTTCTCGGTCTGGGTGTGAATGTGCTTGTCTTGTGTGTTGTCCATGGCACCCACGACACAGGGAATCCTAGTGTGGGGCTATGAGTGTGAAGCGTTATTATTATTATTATTATTGTCATCGGAAACAGTTTGTGAATTTTCAACACTGTAAAATGACAGGAAGTAGCTCTGATTCAGCTTGTGAAATTTGACCCATACATATCATATGCTAAAAAATGAACAAACATAAATATTTGTATTCCAGCTTGATGTTTCAAATAGTTGGCCATATGTGATCAAGTTCACTTGAAAAGTTTGTCGCATGAAGTACACTGCATACTTGACATGTATACCTTTAGGTGTGTTAATTCCATCACCTGTGTCTAACGCCCCAACTCAGAGTTATTAATAGTTACTTAAATCGCTCCTTAGCACAGAATTTGTATGGTGATTCTTTACTAAGAAGCTATTAAAGTAACCGTTAGTGACTCTGAGTTGGGGCGTTAGACAATTAAATGGTATTTTTTATTGTTGATAAAACTTGTATGATTCAGCAATAACAGAACAGACACCGACAGACATTTGCTAATCCTGCCAATAAACTACTTGAAACTGCATTGTGTTTGTGTACTGCAGCCACAGTTACTTCACTGATGTGACATGCCATCTTAGAAATAGTAATAGATTGTCTTCCTCTTCAATACAATTGTAATTTATTTTTGTACTGAAGTGCAAATACAGTCATTATTCATTTAAAATATGTACCTGAATAGGTTGTTGGTGTTCTGATATAGATATTAAGGTGATTGTACTAGATAAGTGCAGAAAAAATCCAATATCAGTTTTTTTCTGACATAAAAGTTGTAATATTTAAAATGTATCTTCCTGATATCCTACACCATCGCTAGTTGTTTCAAGTTTAGCAGGAGATGCGCGTGTTGATATTCTAATGTTTGTTTACAATACCATCTCTTGCGCCAGCTCGATTAAACAGACTCGTTCGACCATAAGTCTCGCTATTGTGCATTCGCCATTATTACGAAGCGTCCGTCGATTCGTCATTGTCCAATACAATTATCTCTTTGATCTAGCCTTCGTGTATCCGCAGAGTGCAATGAAAATCTGAAGCACGATGTTTAGTAGTTCGGTGCTTTTATTTTTAGACTGAATGTAGAAGAATTCGAGTGTGATTCAGTTCAACGTCCGCAACGTACGAATGGACATATACATTTCGGTCTGTCTTCATGTTCAATCTAGGTGTGAGTGGTCAGCGTTGGCAAGATGCAAGGCCGATAGCGACGGCTGGCCCGCATTCCGCACTCGCCAAGTCGCCACTTGCCGGTTGAGAAATGAGCCCATCTGATGTACCTGTGGCCTGCGCTGAGTACACCTCTCAAGACATAATTTTGCTGTCACGTAATTTGCATAATACGCGCATTCGAATAGCAGCGGATGCAACGAAACGTATGCTAATCAAAATTTATTTTTCCTAAGTTATGTTTTCTCTATAACCAAGTTCGAAATGGGAAAATTTACTTTCTAATGAACAATAAATTAACAGAAATATCAATTTCCATGATAAACCATCCTCTCCTCTCTTTCTCCACTGTATAAAATAGTAACAGGCTGATTTATATCTGTTTGTGGCAGTCGCCTGAAAATTTAGAAATTTTAAACAACCTGCAGTATTATTTACGGACTTATGTCTGGACTTCAGGTTTTATTCATCCTCCGAGGCGTTTTAATTTTTATCTGTGGTCAAATTTAACAAAAGTCACCGCGTTGGTTGCAAAAAAATTGAAAGTATTCGAAAGAATCAATAAAAAATAGAACCTTATAACACCTCTTACAAGTGTTCCTTTATTATAATATAATTATGGAGTTGGTGTTGCAGAAAAAAAATATTACAGAACAAAAAAAAAACACTTTATGCGAAGTAGTTAATGTAGTCATAAATTGTGCATTACATTTGGTCATTTTGCTCTTACGCTAAATATTTTGTGTAACATGGCTAAATGCCTGGACATTAACGCGTCATATAAATAAAAATATTTATAAACATTGCACGAATGTTTGTATACAACTAAACTGTTGCACAGACAGTTCAGGGCACGTAAGAGCAGGTGTCACACAATTGAATTATCTGGCGAGTCCGTGAACTAGTTCGCTAAGCGTTTTGTAACCGCGACCTGGATAGCCGCCATACTCGAAAGATACCTTGATTGCCACTGCAGCCACACTCCAGCGAGAAAACCGTTTCAGACTATTTAAGGTACCTCTACGTCATTATGAATGGGTAACGTGTTCTTGTTAGCATGTTGCTTTTATTTCGTTACATTCATAACTGCGAACGGTAGAGCGAGAAATCGCGTTCGCTTCGCTCCATGATAGATCTATGATGTGTTTTATTTTGGGAAATGTTCGTATTCTTTGCTTATTCTTGAAAAAATATCTTCACGTTATTACAATGCGTAATTTAAAGAAGTAGACGTGAGAAAATTATGGAAAACATTCAAGTCCTAACAGTCCTGGATTTGTCAATAGACCGTATAGGCCGCGGCCTATGGGCGGCAGCGTCCTAAGGGCGGCAGATTTCAGAAGATGATTACCTATATTATAGATGATTTTGCTATTAAAAATTGCTTAGCGAATAATTCAGTGTCTTCCTTACTATGAATGAAAATTATTATTAATTTAGAAAGGTACATGGGGCGGCAAAAATTAATTGGCCTACACTTATAAAAAATATAAATCCGGCACTGAGTCCTAACAGTTCGTTAAGGAAACATCACTCTGTGCGTGTGAAGCTGTAAAGGTCGCCTAGGGTCAACTCAACAGCAACTGTCAATTTGAAAAAAAAGATAACAAGATACATAATTGCCATAATTGCATACCGAAGCCAAATGGGACAATCATGTATTGTATATAATTCCAAACTGTTAATACTTACTATGATAGTAATTTGCATCTGTAAATTATTCTTCATCAATTGCTCAACGTAAAAAGTAAAGAGCTTTCTTCAAAATCGTACTTATTTGTTTCGCATGCAGTGACTAAGCTAATTCGTAAAATTTCTTAACTACTCGTAACTGCTACATCTCTATTAACGCGCTATTGTCAGATCAACCTACTCATACAACTCGCATAGTGAATCGTAGACGGTTGCATGTCAGTCATTTATCTATGTACTACACTGAAAACATTGCCGCTAATTTACACAAGTCATTCGCTTCTATCTGAACATAGATAAACGAAGTTGTTAATTTTGAACAGGACCCAAATTAGCTAGTTAAAAGTATTGTGATCTTACAATATTATTGTACATGTACGCCTAGGTGTTCAGTATGTTATAGCTGGTAGACATTATACATAATATGAGGAATATTAACTTTTTTATAAAACTTTTTTAAACATCTGCAAGCTGGAAAAGTGCATATAATATTAACATTTTGATAAATTGCACCCAAAACCCAACTTCAGCAGTTCTGTTTCAAATCCTCTTTTTTAGGGTTCCGAAGTAAAATCGGAACCCTTAGAGTTTCGTCATGTCCGTCCGTCCGTCAATATACAGATATGTGATGTACAATATGTACATACCTCATTATAGTTTTATAATAGTTAGGTAGATTCCAAAAATGCTAAACTATAAACGTTAACGAGCTGCTTATCATTATCCTTCATTTTATTCCATGAAATATGTATTAAAACGTAAATGTACCAAATGAGAGTTACTTAATACGGTAATTAACGATAGGGTAATTTTAATTAGTTTATTGTATCGTAATGACAGTGACCTAATTAAATACGTATACTATTGAGATTAACATATTGAATATAATTACCTACAATATGTTCTAGCAACTGGAGTTTATTGGTAATAGTTGGGATTCGTTTTAAGAATATATTAATAATGGCTTGCAAAGTTGATACTTAACGGAATGTCGTTAAGCTTTGCTTAAATTAAAAAGTGCTTTGCCTATAGTCATTATAATATCCGTTAAGGCCTGAAATTGCTTCAGTGCGTCGGTATTCCCGTCGGATTATGTGGGCGTCATCAAGGCAACAGTGAATAGGCTCTTACTAAGTTAATGCCCTTTAATATCCCAGACTATATTTCCACTTACTATGGTAGAAATTAATCAAGCACTTGTTAATAAAAAACTAAAGGAAACATGTCGATGTCGGTGGTGGTAGAAATGGAAATGGCCAATAGGAACTTACATCGCTGTCATAGGTAGCTGTTCCTTAATGGCAGATGCTTAATGGGATTTCCAGAAATTGAAGATACAATCATTTGGAATGAATACATAATTAATTAATACACGCTTACAAAATCGCTCGTGTAGGAGTAAGTTTTGGCAAACGTTTCCAAGGAACGTAAGTGTAGAAAGCAAGATTTTAGTATACCTATGTTATGCTATAATATAATATTTATTTTTAAGACATTCATTAATGTCAGTGAACCCTTTATCAAAATGAATTAATTTCGTTAGCGTTCAGTTAAATCGAACAGAAAATAATGATGCAGGCAGGTAGGTACGTCGTGCATTTTATAGGATGCACGGAAACAGCACGTGAGTGACCTTGCACTATTTTATTGCGCCATTGACCAGTGTTACGAGGTTATTGCGACCCATTATCGATTTGTTTCCATGGTTCAGCTAACTAGGATCTTTGTTTACCCCTGAACATGGTATCTTTAAACCGTCGCGGTCGCAGGCAGTTTTGTTAAATCTATTCAAAGATAAACCAGAGTATCTCTTAGTTATAGTCAGATATTGTGTGTACTTGTACCACTCGATCTACTCTTGATTAAAACAGTACGTTACCTGTAATTCTGTGATGTGGATTATTTACTATAATGTTAATAAAACGATATAAATACTTTATCCTCATAAACTCGTAGTGTGAGGTGATTAGCTTATATAGTTGATTACAGAGGTTGCATTGAAAAATATGTTTCGTCATTTGCTTATTATTATAATTCGATTGTCTGTTTAAATTTTCTTAATTTTGGATTCCATATTACTGACTGGTTTCTCATCCTGGTAACGCATGTATCGTTAAATAGTAGATATAAAAATACGTGTAAAATATATAAATATACAAGCATACATATAAAATACTAGAATATTTTATAAATGCTGTAATTGTAATGTAAGTTAATAATATTAGTGGCCCACTAATATTACTACCACTAATAGTGGGATAAAAATAGACACGACTGACGCCCGAACTCAGAGTCACTAACGGTTACTTAAATCGCTTTTTAGTACAGAATTTGTATGGTGATTCTTTACTAAGGAGCCACTTAAGTAACCTTTAGTGACTCTGAGTTGGGACTATGAGATGTAAAAGCAACGGGCTAAATTAGCAATTCTTTTTGCTCCATATTAACTAAGTTAAACAGATGCGAGATGGAAACAGAAAGTTTTTACCTATAGTTTACATAATATAATATTTGCAATCTTCATGTGTTATATTGAACACTTTATTGTTCCGCACATGCAGAGTCCACTTGACGAACAGCAAATATTATTTTAAATATAGATATTTTGTGTCCTAGATCAACTTGATTGAAACATATGGATAGTCTAAAAACATTATCGTATTCATTCTCATGGAATAATAGCAGTGTTAACGATAGGTACAATTTTTAATTTTTAATTTGCTAATATAGAAGCCGCTGAAGCCTTCTCATAATGTCAATCATTGTATTATTTTGTTACATTACCGTCCAAGTCAACCTCTGCTGCGGTAGTGCAAAATATAGCTAGGTACTTACACCCTCTTCTAAAACCAATCACGAAATGTTTATATCTGTCCACATAGATAACTCATCGCCTTGTATTTGACTGAGGAAGAAAAATACCGTGCTGGATTACGTAATTTCTGTATTTACAAGCTACCACGCCCATCCACGTCAAAAACCATGATGTTTTCTACCATTAACTTCCGGTCAGAAAAACAAAAACGGCATGGTTTTTGACATGAATGGGCGTGTTAGCTTGTAAATACAGGAATTACATAATCCAGCATGGTATTTTTCTTCCTCAATCAAATAAAAGGTAGTGAGTTCTCTATTTTATTTACTGATCTGTGTAATTATCGGAGAATTTGTTAAAAAAAGCAATTCCCTACCTTCTTGGCCGCCAGCGCGATTGTGCCGTCTTTGGTGTTGCAGACGTCAGTGGGCGATGGTTACCACATACCATAAGCTCGCCCATCCGTTTGTCGGCTACAAGCAAATACTTTAATGGTGAAGTTTAATTTTAAACAAGCTAAAAGTAAACATTCCAACATTTCCAACTAACGCGGCAAGTCCCTTGAAATCAATTTAACCGAAACCTTTTAACGGGGCTTTCATTGGAATCTGGCTCTCAATATCCTCATGAGTCGGTGATGTCATCGTCGAATATAATTACATTGTTTTGATGTTCAATAGTTAGTTATAATTCATTTAATGTAAATTGTAATCTGTCGTTGTAGTATTGTAGTGTAGTGTGTTGGACAATGGATTACGTTCCATTTGTCTCGTATATCACGTTCTATGAAATAATTATTTACGTGGCTGAGAATTATATCCATAGGCATTTAGTTGTTCTTGATCTTAGTCGCTTTTGTGTTGTATCGTTATTAATATTCAAGGTTATATTATCTCTAAAATGTCACTCTTTCATTAGTGGTTGTTAAAAATTTGTTTTTTATGTATGTGACATTTCATGCCTTACGTTTGTTCAACGGTAATCCATAACCAAACATCTCTACATTGTTTAAATACAATTTCTGTGTATAAACACGAGGTCAAACAACAGGTAACTGACAACAAAACGAATATTTTGTTGGAACAACAAGGCGCGGTCGTTTTAGCGCTGTGGCCTAATTAGGCCATATCTCAGATTGAATTACTACGGCGCGGCCTTTGCGTTCCAAGATTTGTTATGTATTTCGATCAATGTAGCTATCTAGTTGCATTAATTTTGTGTTTAAATGTAAATGTACACACTCCAACCGTTCAAGCTTTGCTGACATATTTAAAACTAAGAAGTTAAGTGAATGTATATGTATTTCCCGAGATTGAACGTGTGGTAATCTCGCTCACAACATTTTATCAAGTTGAAGATAGAAATGTTGCATCAGTGAACATATTTATGTGAGTCGTAAGCATTAATTCCACTTGAAGTATTTTTTCTTACACTTTGGCATCCGTCCAGTACGAGTTACCATTATTTGCAATGCAGGCATACGCCTCATTTGGCGGGTGGCAGCAGGTCCATTCGCGGACTCCAGCATGAAACCGGTTTGACCAGAATACGCAGAATAATGGCGTCGTATAACTACAGCGTCGGGGTATTATCAATCTTTTCCTCTGAGGAATAAGGTTGTAATTTGCGTTTTTATGATTGATAATCCTTAAGCATTATTAAGGCGTCTGGTTGGGCTATTTTTGAGTATCCCTAAACGCTTGTTTAATGTGGTTTCGCCGCGATCCGCAACCGTCCTACGCCAGCCCACGCACCACGTACGAGAACCAGATCTGTGGACTGTTGAGTTGTTCGCAAGCAGACTGTTAAATTTAGATATGGTTGTTAGTATCTATGAACAGATATGGTTTACATTGCACTAGTACATATATGCAAACAATAAGGAGGTTCTCCTTCACTCCATAAAGTTAACAAAAAAATATACGGAAGTGAGTACCTGGTTGTGCATAATTTTTAAGCAGTTTCAGAGAGATCTCACATTGAGTAAATCTTGTCGCCTTGGTTGCAAAAGTGTAAAACATAAGCACAAGCGCACACAAGGAGAAAGTTCACCCAAAACGTATTGAGAGTTGAGTTCGGCGAGACAGGATTATGCCATCTTCAAGCACACAGCCTCACGAATCAAGCGTCTCAAATGTCACAAAGCCTTTAGTCTCAGCGCGAACACGTTAAACTTTATAATGTAACGCAATCAAAGTTTGTGATGAATCGCCTGTGTAAATTAAATAATCAATCAACGTCGAATCATACGCTTGGTAATTACGTCAGGTTTCAAAACTTAATGCGACTTGGTTTTAAAAATAGGTTCGTTATTTGAGGCTTATTGTGTTTGTATGTTCGTAAAAGTGTTGTACAAAAGACAGACACTAAATAAAATGGAATTAAAATCCTGAATATATGATTTTTTTTTATTCTTTTTTATCATTTCTTTCGAATTTAGCATTGAAAATTTATAATTGCTCAATATTAATTGTATTATAATATAAGAACCGACAATAAAATTAAAATGAGTGAAATAAAATAATGAAATACTTATTTTAATAGTAAAAAAAGACCGATATTTAACATTTTTACAGATTGCTAAATGTGACCTAGATCCGATCGATTACTATGTTTTGCAACAAGCTAAATTAGAATTTTCTTGAAAATCTTAGTCGCAGTGACCCTGGGAACAAGCTGAAGCATTTCGTGAGTTCTGTTTTACTTTTCTCCTTAAAGGATGTCACATACAATAAAACGTGCAATAAAATTTGTCCTCGCTTTGAATTCTTTGCCTGAGCATTTCCTAAAAACAGGTTTTCCTGTAACATGGCTTCATATTTACCTAGCTAATTTAATTTTAGATTTTATTTTCGAGGATAAGACAGAATCGGTGGGAACTACCTTATATTTTTTACAAGCCTTTCGTTTTGGATTTAATGGATTAATCATTGTTTAAAGTTACATTTAAAAGTATATCTATACCTACTGTGCAACGTTTTGTGACGTTTAAGCTTTGCAAAATACAAACCAGTTAGTGCGTTATCTCACACTGCCGTATCTTTCACCGGCGAATGATGATTTGACACGAATATTTTCTTGACTTATATAACTGTTTAAATCGACGAAATTTAAGAGTTATGGTGATAATATTGATGCAATAAACTTTCTCGCTTAAGTACTGAAGCATTAGTGAAGGTCAATGTCGACAACAAAAACTTAACTGAAATCTTAACAAATGGAATGAGAGCGAAATTGACCAATTACTTTTTTAACAGCCGTTTTTTGAAGGGTCGGATTTGCGGTATTTATAAAGGATTCAACTAAATAACTAAACGTTTTACTAGTTGTATTGACGTCTGTTTCCTGTTTTTCTGGTTTAATTGCAAAGTTACCTGTAGTTTAGCCGTTTGGAAAGTCAGTTTGATTTACGTCGGCTTAACTCATTGGAAGTAATGAAGTGTTATGTGAGTGTTATATATGTAAATATATTATCTTTTTATGTGTACGAAAGAAGCACATTTGTGGTCAGCTTCGACCAATCGTTTGATTCAATATGAAATACATATTTGAAAAAAAATATTGGATTCGCCAAAGAAAAAATATAACTTGTAACTTTATATCCAGTAATAAGCCTCGGAAGTCTTCCTTTTTCTTTGCGTTTTGGATGCCACCGTTCACAAACTGATACAAAGATTGTTGCGATGCATTATCAATGGAAGCTATGATATGCTTTACAAGTAGTATGTATGGGAAATGCCGCTATCACATACATAAATATCGGTGACATCGCGATGTGTGAAACAGCGACCCATACCGTTACTACTGCATTGCTTGACGAAGCAGGAAGTTGGCAAGTGACAGTCTACTAACGAGCCGAGTTAATCATACTAATAGCTGGAGAGCTAGTGAACCCTCCGAGTAACGGTCTTCCTGTAAGGCTAGAAATTTGTACACTTATGATTTATAGCATGCTAAGGGCAATAGCCATGACCTGCCAGGCGTCAACCCTGCACGTCATCACCCCCTTTATTTTTTAAATTGTAAAATATATATAGAAAAAAAACTTGTTCCTGTAAGCTTGAAAATTTAATAGGGTGTAGTTTATTTATTGTAAGTCTTGAAAAAAAATTGACAGGCGATTACAATGAGCAAAAGTATGTGACAGGTGAATTGAAAGGTGCACAGTTGATGAGGTAAAATAAACTTTCTCCTGTATAGTTCAAATTTGGATATGTTTTTGAGTAAACGATTTAGAATAAATATGTACAATGACAGGCGGTTTTGAATAGCATAAGACCTTGACAGGCGAGGGGAAAGCTGCTAAGGGCGTGCGAGTAAGAGGTGTTGCGTGAACGTATTTATAGTGCGAGTGACATGAAATAAAAATAAAAATGATAAATACAATATATTTTATTAGTTTTAATGTAATCTACATTGGTTTTAACCATTGAAGTACTATTACTTCGTATAGAACAGACACTCCGAACATCGTGTCGGGGAAATACATTGCAGCCAGGTGGCTTACTTCATTCACTCACTCACTTGTCACTCGCCTGCGCTCATTGCGGCCGCATGCCAAAATTGTTTAATAACAAACTGAAAAAATGTCGTCCTACGTGATAAGAACCTGTCACAATTGCACGTAAAAAAAAACAAAAAATAAAATGGTATTACTTATCATCAGTAAGAAAACAAAATATACTTATTAACTTAAATCAACTAAAACGAATTTATTTCAATTATTGTGTAATGTTCCCGCCATTTTTGAATGAAAAAATCATGAGGCGGTTTACACACTTGGCAAGCCGTAAGCATGTTAATGGACAAATAAATAAGCCCGATAAGAATGACTATAGTACCTACTCTTTGGTAAATAATAAATTTTGTGTATTACATTAATCAGTGAATTCAATTTAAATTAAATCAAACATTAAATCAAACATTTGGAAGAGCTAAAGATTTGGAGTCAATGACTGTTTATCGTTGTTCGGCAAATGTCTTATACAAAGTTAAGTCTATGGCAAGTGTGTAAATCGCCTTCTAGAGTTTGAAAAAAGAACGCGTCATCGCGGTTTCGGGACCTCAGTTCGGGACACACATTTTGTTCTAGATGTCTGTTCTATGTCATTATACTTCAATGCTTTTTTCATGAATATTTTAGGATGACTTGTGTTCAAGGAACTTTTCATAACGCGCATCATTTAATTTTAAACATTTCGAACCGTAAGTACATTTGGCATACAAATTTCTCGAGTATCGGAAAAAAATTTCTTTCTTCTCTACTACTTTTGTATTTCCTAAGGCTTTGAACGCCTTTTGATACTCACTACATTTCTGCAATATTTGGAAAGGTTTTTTTACCTCTTCTTAAAAACTACGGATTGAAATCGCAACCGGTCAATGCATGAAATCCCGGTAAGCTTTGGCGTACCTATAGAAGGTCTCAATTTTGTATACAGTTCAGAAATACCTAGTCTTGCCATAAATACTGAAACAATTTATGGATTTTTAGCTGTATTGGGGCGGCTTAGAATACTAACTGTAGTGTCTATGCATAGCGGACAGTCTGTGGCTAACTGCGAGCGAGTGCAGATGTGCGCTCTGCGTATTCATACCTCACCTATTACAGAATAAAGCGTGTGTATTATTGATCCTCTGAACACTACACTAACCCCAATCCCACGCCGGAAGGGTGTCGTAAAAGGCGACTAAATCCGGCCGGTGGTATTGATTTTAATTGTTAATTAATACCATTATTACTATTATTACTTCTCCAGGGGTTCGCCTGGATAGCTACCACCCTCGAGCATGAGTCAGCCGCCAAACGATTCGTCGTATTCCGGCTGGGGGCTTGAGAGTCAGTTCTTTCTTTCTTTCTTGGCCGGCAACGCATCAGTGATGTCTTTGGTGCTGCTGATGTTCATGGGCGGCGACAGCCACTTACCATCAGGTGGATCGTCAGCTCGTTTGCCGGCTATTTTCATAAAAAAAAACAAAAACAAAAACAAAATTATATTGCAAATAACATTTATTACTTTTACAGTGTGTTAGTTTAATATATAAATATAAAATAATTTAAAATATTAAAAGCTTATTCAAAATGGTCTCCATTGGCTGTAATACAGTCCTTTAAACGTTGAGGCTAGTTATCAATAGAAGCACGCACTCTTTCCGTGGGAAAATTCTTCACTGCCAATCGTACGGATTGTTTTAGGGACTCCAAATTATCATGGCGTTTAGAGCAAGCCGTACTCTCTAAAACTGACCATAAATCATAATCCAGCGGATTAAGATCGGGACTAGACGTCGGCCAGTCTTCAGCTCCGAAACGTTTGTTTCCAACCAAGACTGCGTAGCTTTATGGCCCGGCGACGAGTCTTGCTGGAAGGACCATTCTTGGTTATTGAACATGGTGTTGTTAAGGGGCTTCACTACCTTCTCAAGAATGGTATCTTGATACACTTGTGTCGATGTTTTGATACCTTTTTCACAAAAGTATGGCTCAGTCAGTCCTCGCACTATAAATACGTTCACGCAACACCTCTTACTCGCACGCCCTTAGCAGCTTTCCCCTCGCCTGTCAAGGTCTTATGCTATTCAAAACCGCCTGTCATTGTACATATTTATTCTAAATCGTTTACTCAAAAACATATCCAAATTTGAACTATACAGGAGAAAGTTTATTTTACCTCATCAACTGTGCACCTTTCAATTCACCTGTCACATACTTTTGCTCATTGTAATCGCCTGTCATTTTTTTTTCAAGACTTACAATAAATAAACTACACCCTATTAAATTTTCAAGCTTACAGGAACAAGTTTTTTTTCTATATATATTTTACAATTTAAAAAATAAAGGGGATGATGACGTGCAGGGTTGACGCCAGGCAGGTCATGGCTATTGCCCTTAGCATGCTATAAATCATAAGTGTACAAATTTCTAGCCTTACAGGAAGACCGTTACTCGGAGGGTTCACTAGCTCTTGGACTATAAGATGAGGAAAGGAATTCCCTGTTCGTATCATACTCAATATGTATGTACAAACAGAAAATTTTCATACACAATATTCTTATTTTTAACCTCATTAAAAATAGTCAATTTTATTTTAAGTCTAATTGCGAAGATTTGAATCGTATTGATTAAAGAGTTACATATAGATAATCGAAAAAAGAGTTGTTATTTCCAGTACACGACGTACATTGTCCGATCTCCGGATAGAGTGGCAACGTTTTAATGTATGAGAAATTAGATTTTTACGAATGTACACAGAAAGTTTTGTAGAGCACGCAATGGCAACTGCTTCATTTTAAACAGAATCGACCCATGGTTTTCTCTAAAACTATTTATCTGATTTGAATGTCGTTATTATCTTTTATTTTGGATGATTCATTAAAAGCGATTGAACTTTTTTATTACGTACTGTAAATTATCAAAATAACAATTAACGCATTCACCTGGCGCCCGACGAAGATATTTTTGGAGTGTCAAATATGCGAAGAAGTGTTGGTATTATAAACAAAGTTGTTCGCAAAATCTAGTTGGAGTTGATTCAATCTACATAAGTACATATCTTGCAACACGTCATAAGTGTGTTCGTATACTCGGTACTGGATGGAATTGCTGTAAAAGTATACTCAGTAAGTATATTACGTACGTAGTAACTACTACGTACGTACATACATACGTACATAGCAAAAGACGCCGTCGCCGCGCCGCGCCCCTATTTACTTCGAAAAAAAACGTGATACTTTCATTTACTAAACTCAACATTGACTAAAAATAGTTTCTTTTTCTAGATGATAAAGCACTTTTACGAAGTATAGAAACAGAAACCGGGCAAGTGCGTGTCAGGCCACGCACAATGTAGGATTCCGATTCCGAAGTAGTATTTGCAAGATTTTGACTTTCTTATGTCGTAAATGTATTAATTTTAAAGTTACTTATCGACATTGCTACATAATAATTACCTATATGAATTCAATGTCATTTAACAATGTCGCCCACATTGGACAATGGTATTTTGGTATGCAATAGGCGCAATAGCTCTCTACCATACAAATAATTATATTGGGCGGCCGCGGCGTCGACGCGGAAGCCGAGTCTTTCCTCGGAAATTTCATTTGCCAGAGCTCGCTTCTGTTTACATACGCTCGTTAATGCATGCTCAAGTTCGAGGTTATTCACTCGCCTCACCGAATCTTGCCGATGTCTGGATGCATTTTTACCAATCGATCGACGATTGAATCACTCCATGGTTCCCATTATAGCAACGAAATCTCAATCGGCCATCTCTCGAACGAAAGCTACTTAAAGAATGAACCTAAATATCTACAGCAATTATGTCTGAAAGTGCGCAAACTTGAAAGCGACGGGAAACTCGGGGGATTCATAACTTCAAAGTGATTTAGGTTACTTTTAGTGATTTTGTTACGACGACACAAGGCAAGGTTAATAGGGACACCTGACGCGCGTAAAATATTATAGGACACGCGACCGTTTCTTTGAAGGTTTCGGACTTACAATTAGATTTATTAGCCGTAGTTACTTGAATTAGTGAGCTAAAAATACATGATATTATATCCTTACGAGCTTTGACTTGACGTCTGGAATAATTTCTCGGTTAGTCGGTACGAACATCATTAAATATGAATGCAGTCCACAATTTGCACTTATTTCGGGGAACTGTGATTTTATGTGTCAGTGTGTTTATTTGTATTTATATTTTTATTCCGAATGGATATGTAATGTATTCAGGTTAAGAGAGACGTAGGAGTGAATGGAATTTGATTTTGTCGTGTAATTATACATAGTTACAAATGTAGTTATTAGGTGCGTCACATAAACAATAAGTTTAGTCTAGACAAAAATCACATCTCTGTGTTAAATCAATTGTTTACCCAATATGCCGTCTATCATTCGATCAATCAATACAAAATACAATCACATGTTAACAAGACAATGTTACGCAATGTCGAATACACACGTAGACGCATACACGTTGGCTGATATTTTTTTGCACTGGACCAATGTCATTCTTATTAGCCGGTCTACATCGGAACGTGATCGTTGTATTTTTAAACCAATCATACGAATTGTCATCGGGACCTCCGTTCTAACGTTTAATGGTTCGAGTAAGGACAATCATTGGCCGTTGACAGTTTCATCATTGCGGCTTGATGATGAAAATGTTTGCAGGCAATTTATACTTAGGCCTCATTTCATAGCTTTGTAAATCAAACCTGATGAAACTGGAGTAATTTACTTTATTTTTACTCATTTAAACAACAATTTCATAAGCTTGATTTATTGTTTAGATTGGTCTAATGATACCAACTTTATTTTGAGACTGCATACAATTTTGTAGTTTTAGAATTTAGATCATGGTGGATTAATGTAATGTGTAGATAGTGTGTTAATCTTACCAATAAAGACAATTTAGTGTTTTACGCTGAATTGTGGCAATTATAAAATCTTACCCAATCATTCATTAAAACAGTTAAAATAGTAAATTTTAAATTACTTAATCCACCTTTAGGCTGGAATCTGGATCGTTTGAATTGGTACGTCGTTTCATCTCCTCTATAGTAAAATATTTTATGAAAATAATTGTAGGAGGAAAAATTACTGAAGAACTGTACCTATAGACAAAAACTTACATGGTAAAATGTATTTGTACCCAAAACATCCATTTAAGTACCTACCTGAAAAAAAAATGCATTGAAAACATTTTAATATTTTTTTTTGTTTTGTATTCTTTTTTTCTTGTGCTCTTATTTATATTATTGTATGGTGTACAAACAATAAAGTGTTAAATACTTAAATAAATAAATAATATTTAAGTTCTTATGTGGTGAAGACAAGTTAAAATGAGATGAACCTACCTACCTACTTATGTACTATATCTCATTTAATCGATCGTGAGAATGCTCAGTTTGCTTCTTGATAAGGAGCTTGTGTGACTGATTAGATAAAGAAGATATCTCTTGATTGTATTATTGACAGCCGTGAGTTATCGCCTTATTGAATATTACGCGTTTAACGTTATTAATTGTTTTTATTGCTACAGATAATCTAACATTTTAACAAAAAAATAACTGACTTCAAATGAAGTAAATTGTACTTTTGACATGGATACCATTGCCACATCTCGCTCAAATTTATGTGGCTCCACACGACAAGCACCAGCTTTCCATTAAAAAAAGAATCATCCAAATCGGTTCACCCAGTCCAAAGTTCTGAGGTAACAAACATTAAAAAAAATACAGTCGAATTGAGAACCTCCTCCTTTTTTTGAAGTCGGTTAAAAATTAACAAATCACCCCGTAGCACAAATTTTGTGTAATTTGGAGAGTGTGTCCACTTTCCCATAGAAACAGTTTAGTTGGTGACCTTAAAATGTATGGGAGTGCTGGGCGCGTCAGTGAGTCTGGTAGACCTGGTGACCTACTGGGAACCCATAAAAATGTTCCCAATAATTGTATTTGATTTTTTGCCGTGAGGTGCATTAAATGCGCGGTTGATATTGAGTGCATGGCGCGTCACTCAATATCTTCGCTAGCAAGAAACCTTCAATCCATATTGGTAGAATGGATCACTGCAGTACAGGTATGGCATTTTTATTTACTATTAAGTAAGTAGTGCGACTAGGTTCACGCAGCAATGTACAATATTACTAATTTTTTTTGCAATGTTACTCTTAGAATATCTCGCTATTTCTACGTTTAGAAAATAATGTGTATAATAGGCTCCTAACATTTTTTGTTTCTATTTTATAATTATTATAATTTTTAATTTCAGCTCCTAGCACAGAAGAAATAATAATATAATAGTACTACTAATAGCCAATGCAACAATTTGCCATTCATGTTTCTTATTACTAAATGATCAAACTGACGGAACGAGACGGCAGTTGGGCCACATATTGATTTGAAAGGCTGTGGTCGCTGAGTTAGAAGATTGAGATATCACGTACTGGACCCATGTAACCACAATACCCAAATTATTAATTATTGGAATGCTGAGCATCAGGTATCATCTATTTATCATCATTTTATTAATATTTAAGTTCAAGGCAAAGGCTTCTTCTCTCATAGGAGACATGGATATGAATTTAATTAATATCAAAGTGAACCAACATTGAGTTGTAGTACATATAAAAATCTCTCGGAATATGTTGGGTTCTCTACGATTTTTCCTTCGACCAAAAACTTATGCTAGAAATTGTAAAATAAATCCCTAAAGTTCAAAAAAGTTTAAAAAATATATCCGTGATTGTTTTGTACTTCAAGTCCTAACGTTATTAATTATGTTTGTTTAAAGGTTCGAGCTGGCGAAATAACCTGTCATGTCATACGTGTTTTGCTCGTGCAGAAAGGCAATTAGTTGGTATTGCAAAGAAATGTGCCACTGATATCAGTGCCTGAAGTTCCTGAAGAGCAACATAATATTCCCAAACCTCCAGTTTTACAGCCTATTTTACCCCAACAGCTTTCCACGTGCAGTTCAGCAGTTACCACTGTATTATCTAATACTTCACGTCATTGTATTATAGAGAATGCGCAGGAACGTCGTGTTTAATACCAACATTTATTAAGAGGATTTTGATAAAATAGTATCGCTATTACGTACCTGTCCATGCTTGAGTCTGCGAAATTCATTTATATTCAAATGAGTGACATTTGCTTCATAAAATATTAATCACTGCTAATCCCGACTAGAGAACAAGTAAATGCATTACCTTATTTGCCTTGTTTGATACCATTGTTTTATTTTGTTTCTCAATTTTTACTTAATATGTGTACTTAAATGTTTATAATTATACACTTAATATAATATCAATATGCAGTTTTATTTATATTGATTTTGCTTGTGAATATTTCCAGATAGGTATTGGTACTGCTGGTACTTTTTTGTACGTATTAGGTCATAAAATCTTAATTAAATTAAAAAAATAATGAAATGAATTATCTAAAAGATAAATAATATTTATTTAATATAAAATCTCTCTTAAAAACATTTTTCCACGATTACTTATGTTTTGCAGAATGTCAAACTACAAAAGCTAAAACTGCCTGTAAAAGGAGAATCCCAAGTTCTGAAGATTTTCATTGACGAAATTATCAAAGTAGATATTGTAAGCTTTAATGTAAGGTAAAATTAAAATGTGTACATTATGTTTCACAAGTGGGGCAAATGCCCATACAGATGTTGGCCATCTCCTTTAATAGTCAATTTGCGATTTACATCTTTTTAATCTAATCCATGAGTTCGCTTCAACTCTAATGCTTATGATCTAAGCTTATGATGTAAGAAAGTGTAAAATATTTTCTCGCTATAAAATACGGATATACGAACAGAGTTTGATGTCTTATCCTCTTCATAGTCAATTGTTACTAGTTTTTAACATACTTTTTATTATAATTTTTCACTTATAGGTACTCCATTTACTTAAATCTTCAACAGACTCCTATCAAACCCTCATATAAACTGAAAAATCAGACAAACAAGTAATATCAGTAGCAGTAACAGAAGTAGTATCGTGTTATGGTAGCCTCGGTAGCGAAAGTGCGGCCAACTGGTGGACTGGACCTTCGCAACTGGGTGATGTGTCGCGCTCCACTCGGCATGCGTCTTCCGAGACGGCTAAGACGCTTTCTTACCATGCACTAATCGTTGTACTCGTGTATTAATATATTTTTTCGTGTTGAATTGAAACAACCGTTGCAACTTGTATTGTGCGACGGTCTCGTTTCACGCGAATTGTGTTAAATAATAGGTCAAGTACAATGAGGTAATGTTTGTGTTTGTATTTATAACATAAACACTTTAAATACACTCATTTCCAAATTCTACGCACTAGGTAACTGTGTCACCTGTGACATGGACACAAAGACACTACAAATTGCTCAGATATCAAAGTTTGACGCTCAGGAATTGAATCCCGGGTTTTTCGATTATGAGGATGTTTTTATTTAATTCACTTTCATTCATTCAGTTAATAAATATTTTGAGTAGGTATTTATCTGTAGTAAACTCAAAGTTAATCGTGTATGACAGAGGATTGACGTAGTGATGCTATTATACTATGGTTAGGGTTTAGTTATTTCAACGGAACCCAAGTAAGTAGTACTTGTCTTTCATGCACAATATTGTTACATAGATTAATTCACTCAATTCGAGGTTTACGTTATCAATGACGTGTTTACTGATTTTGGAGATTCTATTGTAGATACATAAGTGGATGCCAGCTATCAGATATCCGTACGAGATGCAAGTTTAGTTTAATGGTATGTAATATTTTCCTTGTGTGTGACCTTGATGTACTGATATATTATAATATAAATTGTTATGAACCCATTGATAAATGAGAAACTTATATGAAAACAAAATTTCTTGTCTTATCGTGAATATAAGAAAGTCTGAAGCAAATAAAAATTTTACGCGCGCGTAGAGGAAGCTCCTTGTGTAATTTGACCAAATTACGTTTTTCTCGCTTTGTAACTGCAGTAAACAACCTCTCATATCCACATGAACCGCGGAACAATTTAGACCAGAGTTTCTCAAAGTGGGCGATACGGTTCTCTTGTAGGCTTAAGAGAAAACCCTTCTGGAAGCCGTTGAAGACATAAAATGTGAGTGATGTGGAGGACTAATCGAAAAAGCGATATAATATATTATAAAATTTTGTAACGTTTCAAACGAAAATTAAATACGTTTTACAAAAACACAAATAAAACAACGCTATACTGAATGACACACCAACACAATAATTGTCAATGTAATTTGTATTATTCTACTTATTTTTGACGTTTAGTGCAGGTGTTTAAACAATGCAACTATGTAAAATGCTGACTGTATCTTTAATTTGTACTAGTCAGTTTTTTGTCATTAGCAAATTAATAATAATAATAAATTTATACAGACGGGAGCTCTATATAGATGTATTCTGAAAACGACGTCATCTGACATTACGCGTTGGTTGACGCGAAATTTGAGAACCTATGATCCAACTTTAGACATTAAAACGGAGTGCAGTCAGGCAACTGTGAAGGGAGCCGAGTTGCACATTTTTCACGTGAGAATTTGCTCGCTAGTCACTAGTAAGTATATTGTGTATACTATGGAGTTGTTTATTGAATTAATTTTCCAAGGTCCCGTTATGAAAGGAATCTTAGTACCCAACGTGTCGCTTAATGTGTATCATAAAAGCGTGGATGGAATAAAATTATTGCTTACGTAACGTTGCCATAATCGCCGAAAGTGTGGCAATAATTACGTTTGTTGCTTATTTTAATGTAGGTTTGCGCCCCTGAAGTCTTCGAGTGTAGGGAGGGACACTTGAGTCGTCTTATGACCCGTGCTTGATTTTCGTTTTTTTTCCTTATTTAGTTTACTGTACGCACACTTCACTACACAATCTACATGACATGTAGATGACATGACATTTCATCACATTGTGATGAAATTTTAGACCATAAAGACTAACTTAAACTTATGATTCAGCTGCGAGAATGAAATTGACTGCTAACGGTTAGTTTATGTGGGCTTGCCTGATAGTTTATTTATTTATAGCAACAGCAAATAACCGCTTTTCGACTGGTTCTTCAGCATTGCATTGCACGATACACTTAATAACATTACACTTGCTTTTAGGAGAGGTCCTTTTGAAAGTCGCGTGTAGCAACCAAAATTAATTTTCATAGGAATTACTTATGCACACTTGTTAAGGATTTTTAACTGCCTGGTAAAAACCAACTACGTACGAAAACTAAAATCATAGGAGAAATGTTTCTCGTTTTATGTAGGTACTTTAACTGCAATGTAAGTTACGAAAAATAAACCCACCATGCGTTTCCATAAGTCTGCACGTCGTCTGCATTGGAATCAGTTTTTATAACCGCAAAAACCATTATTACCAAATATAGGGAGACATTAATAGCGTTGTTGTCACGTTCATCAGAGATATATTACGAGATAATATAAAGCATTGCATTGTATTTATTGATTTTAATTTTGAAAATCCTATTTCAATGCTACCAGTATAATAGCGCAGTGCAGGCTTCTGGAAACGCACTGTAACTCAGATGTAAAAAAAGCAAAATATAAACACACCCAAATCACAGATTAAATACTATGTATTACTGAACAGATCACAGACGCTAGTAAAATATTGAACAACGTTATACGGTATTCACATTAGTAAGTTTAGTATAATTATTGCATTAGTAAACTTACCGTAAATTTGCTAATGTAAACACACTTTGTAAGTAGCTTATCGTAATTTCTTAATACTTGTAAATTCGTCTGAAAATTACTTACGTAAATTTTATGGAAGCAACTTACATACTTTGTTAGTAAGGTTTTTACTTTTAACTGTACATTACGCATCAGCGTTACACACGTATACCGAGAAGCTAGTTTGACGTCAAGAGTTAGCTATTTTGTAAAAGCCCTCATGCTCTTGTTTGATTAACTCAGTGCATTGTTTTACTCATTTCGGTGAACGTGCAAGTGGTTGTTTTGAATTGGTGTTTTCATGCGATTTTTCTTAGTAAAGAAGCATAATTGAACCAATTGCTGAGAAAATTATC
Source organism: Thymelicus lineola (assembly GCA_963932265.1). Lineage (NCBI taxonomy): Eukaryota > Metazoa > Arthropoda > Insecta > Lepidoptera > Hesperiidae > Thymelicus > Thymelicus lineola. The sequence continues at coordinate 6,557,980 of OZ010685.1, forward strand.
CTTGTTATGATTGTTGAAAGAATTTTTTAGACGGTGACATCCTTTGAGTTAGGTAAATTAACCTAGTTGTGGTATGAAAAAGGTTCTGTTATATAGTGAGTCTACACTACACAGTGAGTCTACAGTCTGTTATATAGTAGTACTAAATTAGGTACTCAGAATAGCACTGTCATAGTTTATGAACCAGTACCAAATAAAAAACTCCCGTGTCAGTAAACTCAGTAATGCCTTTCGTATAACTCATACATGTAGTCTATTCGTTTTTCGACTAATTACCTAAAAAGTTACATTAGCCATTTTACATAACTTTTTGTTAAACCCACCTAAAACTACACATTTACACTACTATAGTGGCCCCGATTAGGTGCGTGCACTCCAAGTAATTTGTAGATTATAGTGCATGAATGTCGTTGACCCTTGCCTTGCTTTGTATTATATATCCAAATTTTACAAGAGTACAGAAAATGTTTTATTTCTATATTCACAATACTGTCGTTGGATGCAATATAGTGTGTTACATCTCGTACTGTAAATTATTTTTCGCTGTTTAGATTAAAATATGAAATATGTAGGGTAAAAGCCGGATACTTGCCTCAATGGGATACTTGCCCCGGTTTCGAATACACTATGTTAGGGATGTTGGTGACATTAATACTTTACTATAATAAGAAGTGCCCCTCCCACAGGCTTCAGTGCCATGTAAGCTGTGAGAGTATATGCATTCGTTTTGTCCGTGTGAGCAAATATCTACTAAGATGAAACTTTGACGGGCGACGAAATTATTTTGGTATGTAATTTCTACTGAATATTTTTAATACTGCTTGGGTTTTAGTCGACTTCTTGTTTCTATGGATGCATTATAGTTTAAATTATAGTGTTTATTACGTTTTACTGTTGATTTCTTACTATTTACTTAGAAAATGTAAAGGGCAAGTATCCGTATCAAAAAGGATACTCGCCCCATTTACTTTTGCGGATAGTCGCCTTTGGGACAACCATCCGCAAAAGTAAAAATATATAAATTTATAAATTCTTTAACCAGCTAGACAATTATTTTTTTTGATGTTGTCTCCAACTTATTGGCTCTCTCGCCCAGCGCTACTGCAGGTACATAGTGTACCTGCCGAATGAGGGGTCCAGAGTGCGAATCCCATTCGGGGCAGACGTTATTTGTTATGTCTACTGTGTATGCCCACCTATCTTCCTATCCTAATCCTAGCATTTATTATTATTGCTCTAACCTATTTTAATAAATACCTACTTAGGTAAGTTTTTCATGCATTCATTCTAGGTATCTAACCAAAATGCCTCGCAAGTATAAGTGTAAATCAGGCGTGATGCTGCGCCATATTACCTGGTCAGAAGATAGTTTAGCACTAGCGTTCGAAGAATTAAAAAAAAAAAACAGGAATCAACGCACCAGTTCTGAGGGTCTTCCGCCTTGTTCCAAAGTTTACATGCAAAAGAAATCGGCATATATTTCTTCAGATCTTTTTTATAAATGGCTGACGGAACATTTTATTCCAACATGACAAAAGCCTGGTGTAAAATAATGCTACTGCTTTTGATTGCCATATTGTTCTCTTTGTGATAAATAATAGTAATTTTACTAATAACTTACGTAACTTTTAAGTTTCCAGGCTATTTTTGTTTTATTTTTATACTTTAAAATGAGAAAAGAACACTATTTTTTACGTTCTATTATATTGTAATTTTTACTTAATAAAGGATCTCAGTAAATAAAAAAGACCAATTACTTAAATTGATTGTTTCTGTCTAAAAAAATCATATTGAGGCCTCTATCCTTGCACGAGGCAAGTATCCCCCGAAGCATTTTTAACGTTAGGCTAGTATCCGCCACAGTAGGCAAGTATCCCCTTTTTGAGAGGTCAAATAAAACATGATTTACTCAAAACCAATATTAATTATGTTTACAAAAATAGGCTAATATAAAAGATAAAAGACCTATGTTTTGCTGTACATATTGCATTATTCTTAGTAATTACATATTTTCATATAATAGAGCTTATTTGAAAAGTGGGGCATCTATCCGGCTTTTACCCTATTATTTTCTATAAGTGGGTTAAAACGGCAAATTCATATTCAAAATTATTTACTTCTAGTTCACGTATTAATAACACTAGTGAAAAGTGATATAATAATACTTATTGAAAACGCCGCTTCTACTTTGTTTGTTTATTTTGCAACGAACATAAAACCCATGCTTCATTATGTGTAAATAAGCTTATCTGCCGGAGGTAGATAAGATAGATAGCTAGATAACAACCCCAAGTTTCAATACAAGTCTGATCTATTCTGAACAGCATTTAGAATGCCAAACATTTTTGCCGGTCCAGTTATCATAATATGGGCAATAAGTGGCGTAAACCGAAATAGCTGGATGCTGTTTCCAGCTGAGGTTGACGTCAGCATTCGATAGAACATGTTTCAGCTAATGAACTACTGGTTTGTTATTACAATGTTTGCGTTTTAAACGGTTCTTGGGAATCTTTTGTTTTTTGTCATGATTTTGCTGTGGTCGTGTAGGGAAATAGATGCAATGGTTCGTCTTTGTCATTCACCGGTGCATTCTAACAACTCTTTCACTTCATAGTGCGTCTTTGTCACTCGTTTAGTCATCTAATATTATGGTTACTTATACAATTGGATCACTAGTATCACTACACATATAATAACACGAATTTAGTCAAATTCGGACATCTTCGTTTTTAGGGTTCCGAAGTAAAATAGGAACCATCAACCATCTATGCTTGAAAAGCATTCCATTATTAGGTACCTAATAATGTTTATTAACTGTTTATTAGTAGGTACCTAATTAGTAGGTAGGTATTTACCTACTTTAGATGAAATCATAAGAATCTCAAGAAGCTTATATCTTGAACAATATTATATCGAAACCTGTTCAGGGTTGTCGTTGTTGTCGGCATCGATGGAATAAACTAAGGTATAAATATAAGGGATCATAACCGGTGTAATATCCGCTAGGAGCGTGGCGAAGGGACGGCGTCGCACCTGCTGTGGTCGGGTTGGCCACTCACCACCCGCTCTACCACTCTGGTCATTCGACTGTGAAATGAGGTAGTTCCCTTCCTTGAACACAAGGTTTGCATCGCTTTTGGGGAATAACGACATTTATTACAATCGGACACATTCATAAGAACTTCTATGTTGCGGATTTTTAGCATGATTGTTCGCCTCGACCGGGAATCGAAACTGAGACTGGTGCACAAGTAATGTTTAATACGAAATCGAATTTGAAATTGGAGTTCCATTGTATTATGTAACATGTAACGACCAGTAATAAAATAAACTAATATCCTAGAAAAAAAATATAATTATGTATACACCGACCATACTTGTGAATAGTAGAATAAGGTACCCTGTAGATTTTGCTGAAAGGCTGATTTTCAAAATTGTACCGAATTAAATTCCAACACGAAAGTAAACACGGTATCGCTTCCGCAAGCGCCATTATTCGGAACAAAGGATCGTACCAACTCTGTCAAGTGTCCAGATCTCTGATTATCAGTCAATGAACACAGACTCTTCCGATCTCACATCTGCCAGCTGCCAGTATGCGATCGCGACAATACCTTCGTGTAGAACGCAAGCCTTTCACTCGTGCCAGCTTACTCGTCGCTTACGTTAAGACAACAGATGCAAATGATACATTCCGATACAAAACACGTATCTACAACGAAATTTATATGTTATACCAGTTGTACCGAGCATCGGCATGTCAATGCAAATTGAACTCACGAGTCAAGGACGTAAGAGTTAATTTCGAACTCTTTCACACTTCAACGGCTATTTGTAAGTGTTGTGATTGAATGACCTTGACAAAATTCCTTACACAAGGCTGCTCGTAAATGAAGCACCAAATCTTCCCATTGATTCACGGTGATATAATCATTTGTTTGCGAATTTTCCTTTAAATAGTTAGTAGCAATTTCTGAACGTAATCTAACGTATAAAAATGTCCATCGCCTATTCCAAATATTTCTTTACTTTAACGGGCAAATTTTTGGACGACCACAGTTATCTAATAGCTTTATACTTAAAGAAAATTTGGAGAGACTCGTTATAAAAATTTATGGAAAATCTAAATATTTCCGCGTGGAATTTAGCTATTAATATGCAGTTCGTAATACCTTTCTTATTTACATAGTGGGCCTACTAAGTTTTAAAAAATATTTATGTTTTTGATAGTGAAAGTCTTATAATATTAATATTAAGTATCTCCGTCAAACTAGAATGTTTGGTTCGGACTTCGGACTCATTTTATTTAAAATTTTAAGTAGAAAGTCATAAATTCGTGCAATATGAAAAAGAAGAGCATTATTATTACCGGTACTAAAATTAATTATTACAATACCAACTTATTTATCATCGAAGAACAATGGTCATTCAATAACTAAGAAACATCGTCAGCGTTACGTATGTCAGTGTACTCTAGTTGTTATATGAATCAATAATTGCGTCAAATGATGATATCACGAAAATACTCGTATATTATATAGCAAAACTGGTGTAAAGGTGGTTCGAAATCTCCCGAATTTTAATTAACAATATTAATGTCATGACATTTGCATATTATTTTGTTGGTTCTGCTCATAACTTTTACTTTCATCTCCATTTGAGCTGCAGGTTACTTTGTTAATTCGATGGTTATATTTTTTTATCGTGCGAAATTATTAGTAATTTATGTATAACCTTAATTAATGTTATGTTCAGTATATGAAACATGTTGAGATTTCCCTCGTCTTTTAATATACTTAACATGATTACCTCCCTACCTAGAAACCGCATAGATAGAATGACAAATCGTATTAAATTTTATTGCGTAGCAAACATTTTAAAGACAGTTTTGCTGGATCGGAAAGAATACATATTATTGAGTCTATTGATAGCAGACTTTATTGGTGCAGTTTGACCATTTGAATGTTTTACAAAGTCTTTTCATGTCATTATTCGGGCTAATCACTTCTAGTGTTATGAACGTATGAACAAGTTGAGTTTTCTAAATGTGCATCGAAGCATGACAAATCCTTTTGACATAAAGTTTTATAATGTTCGTGGTTGATCGACTGATCGTCCGCGGTCACAGGGATCAGTGTCTACATTACATTAACTACCCTAGTCGATACACATACATACGTCGTTAGTAGAACAGTGGGCTCTTGTGTACTGAGCGGCCGGCGCCCGTCTGCCGCCGACACCATCGCTGCCAAATGTCCACCACTCGTGCCTATTTCTGTTTCTTTTATTGGTTCCATCACGTTTTGTTATATTCAACGGGTCGACCCATTTTTGAGGTTTACATTTCATTGATTCTATGCCATATCGTCAATATGCCTGATTTGATTCCTGATCAATGTTTCAGATCCCAGCAGGTTTTTTTTATTACAATTTTCTACGTTTTTCATTGATATCATACTCATTTAGTCGTCGAGCTGGAATTGGATAATTTTCTACTGTTTTATGAATGAGTAATATGTTTCTCATCCGGTTAAACTGAGAACCGATCGTGAGCCCACGGTTACACTGACTCATATTGTCAATGCAGGTAATTATAATGTCTGATATATTCTCGAAATAGCTCCACACTTACTTTCCAACACTGCGCTTGCATTTTTCCACGAGAAAGCGGAAACGTGCGTGTCTCCAACAATGGCTTGCGGCTCGCGCTGAGCCACATTCTGCGCTCTTATAACTATATTATTCTTAGAATATCCGAACGAGCTACGACTTACGAGTCCGAATGAACTGAAAATGCACATTGCCTTTATGCGTATCGGCTTCGGGCTAATGTTTCTGGAAATGCATCGAAACTTATCGAAGGTTACCTTGAATCATCCGGTCGTATTCCCCTACCGAACTGATTCCCTCAGGGATAGTAATCCAATCGCTAGCGCCCTTCCACAAGGGTGAGGTATCGACTGCAATTCCAACAAGTGCGTGTTAGAAACATAAAAACAAAAGGTGTTTGTGTTATTAATATTATAAAAGCGTATTGTAGTGGATGTTTGATCGTTCGTTAGGCACGTTTCGATACACGGTGCACGCGAGTTAGAAATTGAAATCAATAAAGTGCACAGCGGTTGTCCCCACGCCGTATGGTGAATAACACGAACTGTACCGATGACAGGATACAGATACAAGCCCTTTGCATGAACAATGGGTGATAGAATGACAAAAAGGTTTTTTATTTAGCATCCAGGTTCGACACAATACGCCCGCGCCTGCTTTCTGTCTTCCCACGTCGTATCAAGATTCTATTGACTTTGAAGGGACTGTAATCATACTTTTAATACTATTGTGGAGTTCTTCGAAATTACATGTTACTTTTTTATGCATGGGTATTATTTCATCATTATTCAGGTATTTAAGGAAAATTGTGATTATTGCCAATGGCAGACAAAATGAATTTAAATAACTAATTTGCTAATTGGCAATCGTCTTATCATCTCAGTATTTCAGAGAATAAGGTAAGTAGTAAGTAAAACATAACGTCATAAGTTATGATTTAGTTTAGCTTTCATTATAATAACACGTTTTGTACCTACCCGTGCAGTATGTATATTGTACATACCTACTTACGATCTCAAGCTTGCAAGATGCGATTTAATTGCATTCGATTACTGTGCGAAAATTTTCAATTACTTAACTAATAAAGGTCTTGTAATCTTGTTTGTAAAGTAACCTGTTTGAGTTATGCGCAAAAAAAGATGGCGGGTTACCGGGAACAGGACAGGTTGTAAGAGAATGAATTACAAAAGGTTTTTCTTGTGAATCTCCCAAGCGTTAAAATTTTGTACCGTCTCTTCAATTCTTCAATGCAAACTGCACACCACAAAACAAAAAGTTTTAGAGTACAAAATGATTTAAGCTTATATCATCGCGGATTTTAGCATTTAGGTACCTATGTTATTAGTTATTACTAGCTGTCTCGCGGTTTTACTCGCGTTAATTTGTGGAAAAAAAACTAACTACTAAAATATATGATGCCATATAGCCTTATAGCCTTCCTCGATACATGGACTATCAAACACAAAAAGAATTTTTCAATTCAAACCAGTAGTTCCCAAGATTAGCGCGTTCAATCAAACAAAATCTTCAGCTTTATAATATTAGTATAGATAGTGTACTTTGGCAATAAATATATCTAATTACTTAAGTGATTATTTATTGTAATGTAAACTATGTCACGATTTTTTAATGGTACTATACAAATAAATATCAAATTAGAATATGAATGGTTTATTGTAAATGGTAAAAATTATGTAAAAATTACAATGTTATTGGGAAAATTAAATCAATAGCATTTCATAACTTCATTCGCATGATTGAGTAAATAAACCCGTCACGTCAAGTACCCGTCAAGTACTCGTCAGTACGAGTACATATCGTTGCAGGTAAAATGTATGTTTTTAATTATAAAATAAAATAAATAAAAAATAAAATAAAAAAGCCTTTTATTTCTTGCAATATTGACATTTCCACAAAGAAAAAATTTTTTTATGCAACATTAAATTAAATTTTAAATTTTACTTTAATATTAGATATTATCACTCTTATTATAAAATTTGACTATTTATTTATCAGTAGTACATTCTTATTAACAATGTCGTGTTATATATTTTTACAATTTTTGGTTATAATTTCAGTATTAACAATTCTATTGATTCATTATAGTGTTTGATTAATGTTTTTAATTAAAACAATTAAATCTAGCGTTTTCATTGACATTCCTTTGCAGACAGGATGCACAGGGCGCCCAGGCGGCTAGATAGCGTTAGCGGCGTGTGCCGACTTTAATGACTGTTCTCAGCCTGATACTGGAAGTATGAAAGTACTGCAAAAGTAGGGACGTATATTAGTTATGCAGTAGTCAATACTTTCATATTATAACCTTCAAGATAAAGTAAAATCCATTCATAGTAAGATAAGCTAAAAATAAGCTTAGGATTTTTACTTAGGATGGCTCGATTTTATTTAATTGTGTACTTATGACTTTAGTGATTGCATCGCAAACAATATAAAGATAAATAGGGGATTCAGTGTTGATGTACAAAAGTTACAATATAATGGATGGACTTTCGTTACAAACGCTATCTATCCATAAAGCTATCCGAATGATGGAGGTACGCGAAAATTAATTATTATTATTAATATCAGAATGTTGCTTCCGCTATCTTTATGGTTTTGGAAAGTTACCTTATTATAGAGAAGCAGAAATACCGAAAGAAACTTATTTTCGACTTTACGTTAAAAACATACAATTAAAATATAGTAATGGCAAAACAGCAGACTTTCTTTATCACTTTTTATATCATACCAGATTTTAATTATTAGTTTGAAAAGGCACAACAAAAATAGAATTATTTCGTGTGCTTAGATATAGTGTATCTATTTCTTACATGTTGTGTATGTATGTTACAATGTAAGCATAATTGAAATATAAAATGTGTTTCAATTTAAAAGACTTTTTCAGACAGTTCTAAGACTCAGAAGTTTGATTATTAGGAGTCGATTTAATAATCCTTGCTGTATCTAATATATAAAATTTCGTGTCACAGTTTTCGTTGCCATACTCCTCCGAAACGGCTTGACCGATTTTAATGAAATTTTTTGTGCTTATCCGGTATCTATGAGAATCGGCCAACATCTACTTTCCATCCCCCTAAATGTTAGGGGTAGTCCACCCCTAAATTTTTATTTTTATTTTTTAGACAAAATTTTTAATTTCTATTTTTTTATGATACAACATACAAAAATACATACAATCCTCAATTTTCACCCTTCTATCACCAACCCTTATTTTTTAATAGTCATTTTAGTAATCTAATCATTTTTCATCCCGCTCGATATAAACTGATCAATTGTTAGGCGATACGAAATTCGCCGGGTCAGCTAGTAAAAATATAAAGTTTAATTACATAATATTAATGAGACTGTATATAATATTCCTAAATCAACAATGTGTAGCTTAACTTATTTCAATTATAGAACAATTATAAACAATGGATAATTTTATATCGTAGTTTCAACATTGAAATACATAATTATCTTGATTAATTTATTAAAATCTTTTGTAATATAAAACTGAACGACTAAGAAATGAACTTTCCCACGTCGGTTATTAGGATATTATGCAATAAAAATTTCAAGTCCTAACTCCTAAGGACTGGTTTTCTGTTCAGTCACCACAGTTTTGGCTATAGTTGTTTTGGTTGCTTTAGAATAATTTATTCTAAACAAGTTATTTGGCGAGCGATACCATTTATATGCAATTCTTGCACTAATCGGTTACACCATAATGGACCTCATGGCCTTTCGTCTCCATCACCAAACGACCTTTCAGAATTGCATTGTCATGAGTTTAAATACATTAACTCATAACACTACAAGAATAAAATTCTCATATTATATAAGCGTTTTACTTGATGGAAGATGGATATATTTGATTATCTTTTAAATACATATTATATAGGAGTAGGTAGTTTAAACTATTTTCCAACTTAGATCATAATTCGTTGTTTATATTTTAAGACAACTTGAAAAATAGCTTTTTATTCTATATAAGAAATGTGTCTGTAAAGCAAGTAGAGTTTTACTGTACTGTGCGTTGTAAATCTCAATCACTTATTCATTGTTATTGAGTTATTGCGATTCATGCGGTCTGCGCTAGATCCGTGAATGAATGGTACAATCGTATACAATAACAATATTTAATGTAACGTACTGGCTACGGCATACTTTCATTCAGCCCGCTGAACTGTTAGTTTATATTATAACTTTATACTGACGTTCACAACTCAATCTCACTGGTTATTTTAGAAAGAGCCACGGCGATCTTATGTAATTATGGCGTGTGAATAATGAAATTGTAGTTTTAACTATGGTAATGTATTTTACCTATGTGACTTGTTATTTTTATACGAAATACACTTTTATATTTGTTATTGTAGGAAATTAGCTGGTGTTATTGTAATAATTATTATGATTAATATTTATATCTCAAATTATTTATGTGTGTGCATGTTATTGAATAAATATTTATTTAATATAATATTCGCGTTTTTCCTGTGCCCTCTAACTGAATGCTCGTTATGTTCGTATCTTGTGTGATTCAAAAGGGTTTTATTCAAAGTCTTTAGAAATCTTTAAAATTGTTTTAATTTTTCGCAATACCTACGTAATTTTTTTTGTCTTGAAAGTAACGATACTTAAGTACTAGTTTAATACTATTTGGTAGAAGTATACTACATATTAATGCCAAATAACGCTCTTAAAAAGTAAAACTTCATTATGTAGGCTTTAACGTGATCATTGCTTCGAAGTTTCTATATAAATCACATTACCTTTCTAGAATAAAATTATACTCGCAGTAGTATGCATATTATTATTAACTGGTAAAAAATAATGTAGGCAATATTCAAAAGGGTATTCGAATAACACTTCGTAAACGGTGTCCACTTTCACTGTTACGCGTTCTTTGGAGTCGTATCGTTGGAAAAGACACGGTTTGCATATATTTTATTACTTTAACCTGCTTGTGATGCAAAGCACCTACAAAACGACGAAAAGTTAATGTTATAAATTTTAAATAACTATGTTAGAATATTGTTGGTTGCATGAATGCGATAGCGATTGCTCATGGCTATGCTCATGTGGATTTTGAAGATAAGTCAAATTCGTTTCGGAACATTTAAAATTGTGCCATAAAAATAACAGGCTTCCGAGCAGCTATTTTTTTTAAGCTAAAGTAGGTATATTAGGAATGGTTAAAGGGATGGTTAAACTCCATATCTATCCTGAGAAAGGGATCTGAAAAGGGACCAACACTGTCAGGCTCGCGGAAGAATGCGAGAGCGTACCCGTGATCCTGACCTACGGTGTAGAGGAGTACACTCGTGGTGGTTTTAGCCGGTAGGAGTCCAGCATAGCCAGCGGTATCCAATGGCATCCATGAGGATTTCCCCACGTAAAAAAAGATATTATTAACTTCCCTTATCGACCCATACATCTGTTCCACCAACAAAAATATTCGTGGAAAAATATTTTCTTCACTGAACTGTTTAGAAGCAAATCTTTTAAACTTTTTATTTGTTAGTAGAAAGTTTGCTCAAATACTAAGATCATGAGACTATTAAACTTGTATGTCTAAAAAACAGTAATGAAATAAATTGCGTTGCACAAACTAAGTACAAGTAAAGTATCGATCTGGGCTACACACTCATATCCGATGATTCGATAACTTTCATAACGCATTAAATATCGGAAATAATCACATACGCCTCGTGTTACGTATGAACCGCGTAACTGAACCGGCATGGAAGCTAGGTCGAACTCAAGTCAGAATCGCTAATTGTGAAATGAATCGATCATTGTTATGTAATACCCGAATAATCCGCTTAAATGCGATGCTTTCTTATACATGACCTGACTTTTATATGAATCGAGAGCGTTTTTCTATGTTAATCGTTATGGTAATATATTTTTATTCGAAATAAAGAAACAATGAGTGTTGTTTGAATCCAATAACGCTGTTCAACTTTGGATATTGCGCTTTTAATTGCATGTTTATTAAAGTATTGATTAATACTTAAATATGAGAAACTGAATATTATTGTCTCGTTGGCATACATTTCTTACTAAAAATTATTTAAAAATAAAAGACAAGTTTATATTTTTGTAGCACTAGTGATCAACTTAAAAACCATTGAAAACGTTTGTTTTATTTATGTAGATTTTCATAAATCGAGCATAAATTCGCTTGCTAACCTCGCGACTTGTCACAATAGTTGTCTTATTATAAACTAGCTATGCCTCGCGGTTTCATTCGCGTTAATTTGTAGATAAAACTAACTACTAAAATGTATGATGTTAGCCTAAAGCCTTTCCTCGATAAATGGACTATCAAACACAAAAATAATTTTTCGATTCAAAGCAGTAGTTCCTGAGATTAACGTGTTGAACCAAACAAACTCTTCAGCTTTATAATATTAGTACGTCATAACATCCTAAAAAGACTAGTTCCAGGTAAAGTTAATGAACTTACAGCTCAAGTACAGTCCTTGAATTTTAAATTCAGATGAACTGCATTCTCTTTACTAAACCCGAAATTACAAAAAGAAAATCCTAGTCACACCCTCAACTTAGTTGATCAAAAAAATGCAAGTCGTGTAATGGGAGTGTGAAACAAGTTCGGTAAATCTTTATTTGAGTTTCGAGACGAGCGGGGCGGTGAGTCACAGCGTGACGCAGTTTCTGATGAGGGTGCATTACCCCCGCCCTCACCTACACCCCGTGACGTCATCATTACTTGACTCACCCCGCCGTCTCAATTTTGTCTGTCTAGGTCGTGCTAGGTGCCATTAGATGGATAATGAACGGAACGGTGGTTGGTATACTTAGTAATTGAAGCTTTGGGAGTGTCCAATGGAATTTAGTTGTTATTGTTTTAATTAAGTTACGTCATTATTACTCATTTTTTATTGGCGAACTTTGAAGGGTTTTTAACTTATAACCATTCGTATATTGTTGCTTAGGTCTTCTTTTAGAATTGAACACGGATAAATACCATAATTATCGATTTACTTATATGATGTTACTAGTGATCGAAGGATGTTACCTATTCCTTAATCGATGCAAATGATTATATTTTTATTATGCATATTTGAAATGCTATCATTGCTTAACGTTTTCCTGCGTGACTAATCTAATTTGGTAAACAGACTTTAGTCTCTTAAGTGAGTTAGTGATAACTGATAACATACTTGGGCTAAATGTCTAGTAATTAAATAACTATTAGGTGCACTGAATCACCCTTATGGTTTTTATGTTGATAACTGGCAAATGAGCAAATGGACTGATGGTAAGTGACAATTGCTGCCTATGGACATCGGTAACACCAAGGACGTATGTGTCAGGGAATGTCAGTTGAGTAAAAGGACGTAAACTCGATTGGCTGACTCAGAAAAGGCAATTGAAACACTATAACAACAAAACATTTCATGCTGATAAGAAGAAAGCTGAGCAAAGAACTTTAACACTATTATGCAAGAGTTTCATTGAAATTGAACTAGTTTGCAGAGAGCAACTTCTCACAAATGGGGCCTTCTTTCGTTGCCTCATCGCTTTAGAGTGCACCAGGAACAGAAGAATTTGGTTTTCGATTCAAAGGCTCCCAGAATGTACTAAGGCTATTCGAAGAGAATGCATAAAGAAGTTCATCCATATTTACTGGAAAGGAATTATAATTGTACACGAATTGCAATGAATAAAACATAACACTGAATATTCACAAAGTTCTATGAGCTTAACATGGTGCAACTGTGAAGTCAGACAATACTCGAGAAATGCAAAGAAAGTGCCCTCAGATTTGTTTTCCGCCGTCGTTGTAACATCTATGGTTGTATGTAGCATACTTTCTTATTTACATTAACTTTACATTTTCTTCGCTTGTTGGTATTACATTATTGTAGATAACCTCTGCAGCCTGATGGTTAGATTCCCATCTGAGGTCGATGCTTTGTGATTACTTAGCTCTCGGGTCGTATATGTCCAAGGTACTTACGACATGCAATGTGTTTATACTAGAGGGTTTCTATGTCTGGGTGTTTGTCAAAGCAGGTGCTTGCAGCTTCATTTATAGATTAATACGTTTCTTTGACAAAGTTTATTACATTGATCATTGTTACATCTGTAATATTTGTTTAGTCGTTTTGTGTTGTTCATTAAAAGTAAATAATTTAATAATTAATCAACTCTCACGGCATTGTGCTTAGAAAATAAAAATTAAAGCTCTTATGCACACTATGCTGGTAAGAGTCAGATAATAACCTTGCATAACCCTGTCTTTTGACATAGTTCGAGATGTGCTCGCTAACGACCTAGGGTTCTAGATACTTCTATTCAAGTGCCTACGTCGAGTGAATGGTACCCCAACGACTAGCGTCGTGCGTTCAACGGGCTTGTGAAGCGTTTGTTGCGCGCTCCTTGCGCTTTTAATGGTTACTTTGTTCATTATCCTATACGGTGCCTAAAACTCAACCCTTGTTAGTGTTATTAAATGAGCCTCGGCTGTCACTTTCCGGGGCTTAAACTACCTGTTAGAATTTTAGTGTCACAGAGCCAAGTCTCCTCAGTTAGGCTTAGTGAATATTTTACTATACTCGATTTTTAGGAAGTTGTAAGGGAAGGAAGTAGGAATATTATAGCATCTCATGCTGTCTGATTTTCAGTGACCCTTTCAACCCATTACCCACATCTAATCAAATTGGAATGGATATGGTAGGGTTACTTTGAGGACTAAGACATAACGTCTTCAAGCTAACATGAAGTTGCTTAATGCAGTTATCTTTACAGTGGCATTTGCCATAAGAGTTCCTATTAAATTATGTAAAAGGTAAATGACACAGCTTTTAGTCTGTAGGTTGACTTTTTAATTGCTTCGCTATATTAACCATTCGATAGTTGAATATCGCGGAAATGTTTTCGATTACGTAAATAACTGGATCCAAACACTTCCGGGATACAAGAGTTCTAGACATGGTATGTGTAGGAAACGTAAACCAGATTTTTTGTGGTTGTGGTTACACACGATAGTGCAGCCCCTGACCGGGCCGTTCGATACGGCAATTAAATTATACCACCTTACCACCTGTACAATGTACGCTGGCGCTGCGTGCGTGGGGTATTACGTAGAGAGAGAGAGCATGCTATTGTATGGCCTCTTCTGATCACGGTGTCGTCACGGAAGCTTACGGGATCAGTACTTATAGATTAAAGGCCTTATTGCAAATAATAAAGTTATAATCGCATCAGTTGCTAAAGAGAAATGTTATATTGGTACATACATATTGGTTGGATTTGTAGCGACTTTATGGCCAAATTCTTTCATCAAACTGTAAAAGCTTTCTATGATAGTTTCAAGTGTTCCTGTAGGAGCGCCATTGAATTACTTTTAAAAGGGACGTAAAGATTTTTTAGGGCCTTCACTGCACTGGTGAATAAGTCAAAACAATAGAAGGTTATAGTTTAAGTTTCAACAGTTTTATAAAGTAGAATAAGAAAGAAATATTCCACCAGTAAGAACGAAATATAGGGGATTTAAATTATATTTCAAAGTTGGTGTCTGTTAAAAATAAATAAATCCTAAGGTTGCTCAGGTGCAAAGTGAGTGGGGTTATTGATTACTGTGTATGAATTACCGCTTTCATAATACCTGAAAATTTTAAATTTTGTGTGCGCTGAATTTACTCGTGCATATTGATTAGTTACATCATTGTAATAGGTGTATAAAACAACGCAACATCGGTGTTGGCACAGCTGCAATCGTATATTGAGTGGCAGGTTGATAGAGGCTGATAATACACTGCATTTACGTTTTTTAACACCTTCCGACGCCGGCGTGCGGTTTTGCAGAATATAAACATCTTTGCAAACATACTGAAAAAACTCGGATGTATCGGTTTTCTCAAGATGATTTATTCTTAAAAAAGTTTAGATTGATTTTAATTGCGCAAATTAATAAGTAAAAATAAAAAATTGAGAGGTGTCAAGGGACACCCGGATGGAACGAAGTTCCTTTCGATTAAAGTATTGTTTTTTGAAGTGATTCAGAAAGTTGTACAGCGCCATCTCTGTAAAACTCTCTGAATCACTTCAAAAAGTATCGTGGCAACTTTTCGTAAGAAAATTTTCCGTCTAGCCCCCTTTCATAACGCGCGATATTTAAGGAACTTCGTTCCAAAAATAAAATTTTGAAACAGCTTCAGTGGCTTCGCAGGCTATATTTAAAAGTTGTAAGCTATTACTATTGTTTTAAATGTAAAATAATAAAACAGAAAAGCGAAAAAAGTCAATTTATAAAAGACGAGTAACCGCCCTGCCCTCGCTTTGCTTTGGTTTTCTTTATTTTTTACACCTTGGGTTACATTATTGGAGTTTTATTGATAGTATAATATAGTCTATGTCACCCGGGGATAGTGTGACTTCCCAACAGTGAAAGAATTTTTCAAATCGGTTCGGTAGTTTCGGAGCCTATTCAGTGCAAATAATCAAATCTTTCCTCTTTATAATATTAGTATAGATGAAAAAAGATCCTATTTTTACACGCTTTATTTTATATTCTTTCTGCGATCTCACATCTCGCAAGGATCGCGCGTTCGCACCCAGTGCTGAGTACGGTGCCATGAGGGGTGGCTATTGGCTATTTCCCCCCTATTATATTTTCTATTAGTAAATTGGTTTACTTTTTGATTGATGATTAGTATGATTTGCTGAGTATAAGTATTTAGTAGTGAATAACCATATTTCTGTTTGAAATTGTCTACTTCTTTAAAATAGGTATGTATTAATTTAGATAATATTACTTGTATTTTTTATTGTGTTGTATGTGTGTTGTAAATTTATACTATACACAATATTACTCTTAAAATTTAGTGCAGGTTTTGACCTAATTAATAAATTTTCCCTTTCAATAACAGACAATATTATTATCCAATAACCTGGGACGTCTTCATTTTGCAATTCCTATGTAAATAAAGATACGACGCGGAATGGTTTCAAAAGCCACTAGAAGTTTAATAGATACCTAAGTTAAATAAGAGCCGGTTGTGATATAAATACAATTGCATGCTGTTATTGCGTGTATTAATAATATTCTATTTTAAGTTTCCTTCAGGTATGTTTTTCAAACAGTGCAGTTGAGTTCGGAATATTTATTATTAATGTATGTTGTAAGGTCAGAAAGATTCCCGCTCAAGAGAGTAACCACGTAGCAACTTTTGTATTTTAAAGCTAATTCTATTAAAAATTAAGCGCACACGCTATTCGGATAAGGGGGTTATGCGAGATACAATATCAAAACGAATAAATCAACAAGTTTGTCTTGTATGCGTACCGTAGTCGAACCTAGAATTCGTTCACTCTGCAGGTAATCATCAGCCGATAGAGAATTACTAGTATCATAAGGTAATAACATAAGATGGTACTAAATTACATAATATGAATGGGCTATTTGCTCCAGAAAAGTGTCAGTGGTATTCCAAGAAAAAATGCATTAAGATGCTTACAGCTACCGGGTTAAACTGTGGCACGCGCAGAACGATGTAATAACTCATACTTGATCGACTGTCGTATTACTGTGCTAACTAAATGACATTTTTTGCGTATTTAGATTAGAGGGCATAGCCTAGTTGTTTGAAAGAAAGGTAGATTTGAGCTTGCCTCTCATTTTATTTAATGTATCCTTTTAAGTAGAAAAACAAAGGGCTATCGTATCCTAATGTTGTCCATCGGATAGAACTACTTACTTATTTGTACGATGCTGTGTATTGATTGGAAATTGTCACTTGCTTTGATGCATGAAATACGCACCTTGGTGATCTCCCTCCATAACGTTCTCAAATATGACCAGTATGGTGGATATGAGCTGCACACTTTCCGTAGAAGCAAAAAAGTCCTTAACAATAGTAATGTTATGTCTTATGTTGGCGACGTTGGCGTCGATTTTATAATGTAATCTTATCATGACAAGGGCTGTTACTATAGTTGTCTGATATGAGTGGAGTGGATGAGTAATGAGATCTAATTAGCCGGTAGCAGGTCCAACGTTCCTCCGTCGTGATTCATCGGAACGATTCAATTCATAACATCAATCCGATTACCTACGTCGGCAGTGGTTCCGGTGTGATGTGTCGGTGCATTCAAGATGTACCGGATATAAAAAATATATGTGAGAACTGTGTGGAAGGTCCCAAACAATGCGCTATTATATTTATCCAATTGTTAGTCGTTTGAAGTATTTTTTAATGTTTTCAGAGTTCACAGACATGGTGCGTGAAATAAACAATTTAATGCCTCTCAGATAATGTGCAGAATTTTTGATTATAATGCATATTATCTATCCCATCTTCAAATGCTTGATGCCCGAACAGTTTCATTTTAATTGTGTGTTATTTAAAATTTATTCGTTTCGTTTGCGTAAATATATGGGTATAATATGCATTTATATTTACCTACATTTATTTATTTAATTACTGGAGTTTTTGTTTGCAAATCATCAATGGAATAAAAAAGTTTTGTTGACGATGAACGTTCCCACTCTGCCGTTGTACCTTCCTATGACATTGGCATTCAAGCCGAGACGTTCAAATACCTCTACGTAACTGGGCTGCAAGGCCACCTCCTATGCTCACACTATACGAGATCGTTACCAACAATACCAACAGCCCGGTTGTTTTAACAACAAACTCATTCGCTTGTGTTAATCATCGTATGAACCGTGTTGTGAAATTTGTATTGTTAATGGAGCGGTTCCTTGAATTATTCAATCGAGGTTCAAATTTGTGTGTACGGAATGTGTTATTATTTTGTGTGAGCACATGTGACGCATTGTGCATGATAAATTCATGTTATTGTAATATTTGTGGACGAGTAAGTATATTGTACCAGTAGATATCAATACAACATGAATTATGACTTATGGTCGTAGCGCACATATCAACTCGGAAAGGGATCGGCACCGGATCGCCTCGCCGTCAACCTAACGTAAGCTCGGCTACGGCTAGGCGACGCCGCGCTTACGGCTAGGCGACGCCGCGCTTACGGCTCGCCGGCCGCTGGTTGACGGAATGAATGACAGCATTTCGCCGACGCAGCGGTAGCCGCGGCGCAGGGCGTGCACGAGGAAACGGAAAGTCGACGGATAGCGTACGGTGAGACGTACCTAAGCGCGGGTACGGCAAGTCGTCCACGCACCGTACCGCGGTTCGTGAGCTTGTCTCGAGGCGAGGCGATTACGTTACGAATCCGATAAGTGTGCTTTACAGTAGGGAGTTTCATACAAAGAATACTGACATGCAAGAGTTGATACGTTTACGTTCCGTTTACGAATTGATATGTGTGCTATGACCATTATGCTGGCCATACAAGATCAAGTTTGCAGCGGACTTGACGCGGCATCCAGTAAACTTGACGGTGTATGGCCACAATATGGTTATCTAGCTAAGTATACATATAGATATTTAGTAATGTCGTAATTTAGTAATGTTACTCTTCTGCTGGTTATCAGAGGAATAATTTTATTTGTAAAAATACACAGCTTATATACATACAGTGTCGGCAAGAACGACCAATAAGAAAATTGCTAGAATTAATTTACAAAAAGGGTTGGTTGACGTGGACCAATAGGGACGAACACGTGTAAAAGTAGCAAGGTCAGAACATTAGAAATTGTTACGCAATAATGTGAAAGAGGCCATGAGGTAAGTACTCGTGGGATGATAGCTGCGTCGGGCAGCTACATGACTCTCCCCCTAGCGAAAGCGTACCGGGAGCTTGCTAGTGCGTCCAAGTCTAGTCGTCTTCAGAATTGATGACTGAACTGGGCTTGACGAAGTACTGTAGCTTGTGTAGGTACTTGTAGTTCCATCATTGGTTTTCGCTAGTGACTGTGGTGATGTAGCTGAGGGATCTTGAGTGATTGCTTCAGGTGTTGAGTTCTCTGGAGTACTGATTGTGTAGGCAGGCTTGAGACGGTCGATCGAAATAACTGCAGATCGTCTCTCGGGCAACAAAATTTTAAAAGTTTTGCTATTCCGCTCTAATACTTTGTATGGACCTTCGTACGTAGGCATTAAAGGGGTTTTTACGGCGTCAATCCTTATAAAAACTTGCTCGCAGGTTTGTAAATCCTTATGAATGAAAATCGGTTTCTTGTTACTGTGTGAAGTTGTAGGTATAGATGGTTTCATCGAGTTTATAGTATTACGTAGCTGTGTGACGTAATCGTAGTCGAGATTTTGTTCGTCATCTATACTTGCAGTGAAGAAATCGGATGGTAAACGTAAATTGTAACCGTAAATAAGTTCTGCTGCGCTAATACCTGAGTCTGAACGAGGTATTGCACGTAAACCCATGAGAACTGTAGGTAATTCGTTTATCCACTTAGTACGTTCTGATAGACGAGTTTTCAGTGCGGTTTTCAAACTTCGGTGCCATCTTTCTACCATACCGTTTGACTGAGGGTGATACGGACTTGTACGTATTCTTTGAGTTCCCATGATGTTCAGTAACTTGCTGAAAAGGCGACTTTCAAAGTTTCGTCCTTGATCGGTTGTTATTAACTTCGGTGAACCAAAACGTGTAATCCAATGCTCGTAAAATATTTTGGCGATTGATTCGGCTGATGTGTCGTCTGTAGGTATCGCTTCGGGCCATCTGGTTGCTCGGTCGATCATTGTAACCAGGTATCTGTAGCCTTCGGGTGATGATGGAAGCGGTCCAACTACGTCGATGTGGACGTGTTGAAAACGATCAGCTGATGAAAACGATGTAATGTTGCTTGTTGTATGGCGCTGTACTTTACATTGTTGACACGGAATACACTGTTTTGCCCACGTTGCGACATCAGTATTCATTGCCGGCCAAAAATATTTTTGCGTTATCAGTCTTCGAGTAGTTCGTATACCAGGGTGGCTGACATTATGTAGCGCGTTGAAAACGAGTTGTCGGTACTTCTCTGGTAGGTATGGTCGAATGAATGATGTTGATGTCTCGCAATAGATAGATTTTTGCGAATGAGGTAGAGTAACTAGTTTGAGTGATAGATTACTCTGTTTCGAAAGTTGCTCTATGGTACTTTTCTCTTCCTGTTGAGCTTCGGCGATCTTCTCGAAATCAATAGCGGTAGGGCATGTGATACTCTCTATAGGTATGCGGCTTAATGCGTCGGCAACAACGTTATCTTTTCCGCTGACGTGTCGAATATCCGTTGTAAATTCGCTAATGAAGATTAGTTGTCTTGCTCGGCGCGGTGTCTCTGACGTTGAAGGAGGTTTTCGCAGTACGTAAGTAATCGGTTTGTGATCAGTGTAGATGATCAGGCTTCGTCCTTCAAAAGTTTTTCGAAAATGCTTTATAGACATGTAGATGGCGAGTAGTTCTCGATCGAATGTACTATAGTTTTGCTGCGTGCTTGAAAATTTTTTCGAAAAATATCCCAGTGGTTGCCATTTGTCATCTATGTATTGTTGTAAAACGGCTCCAGCGGATAGGTCAGATGCGTCGGTGAAAATAGCGAGCTTTGCGTGATGCGATGGATGGGCGAGTAAAGTAGCGTTTGAAATAGCAGTTTTACACGCATCAAATGACTTAGTTGAGTCTTCGGTCCATTGAATTATAGTTTTATCACGCTTCTTTGAATTGTGGAGGTAGGCATGGAGTGGAGCTTGAAGTTCGGCGGCCTTCGGAATGTGGTCACGGTAGAAATTGATAACTCCAAGGAATCGCCTAAGATCTTCGATTGTTTGCGGTTTCGGGAACTGCGATATTGCCAATACCTTTTCAACAGGCGGTTTGATTCCTTGGCTGTTGACAGAGTAACCCAAAAACTTCACTTCAGGTTGTCCAAATACGCATTTTGATGGATTAATGGTGATTCCATTATCTTCCAGTCGACGTAACACGGTACGTAAATGTTGTTCGTGCGTTTTTTCGTCGGAACTTGCGATTAGAAGATCGTCAATGAATGCGTACACGAAATCCAGGCCTTGTAAAACTTCGTGAATAAAACGTTGAAACGTTTGAGCTGCATTCCGTAATCCAGGTGGCATCTTGGGAAATTCGAATAGTCCCATCGGAGTGATGATAGCGGTTTTCTGTATATCTTCTTCGCGAACATTGATCTGTTGATATGCTCGGTTGAGATCGATGGTTGAAAAGATATTTTTCTGTGACAGTTGATACGTGAAATCTTTAATACGCGGTATTGGGTATCTGTCAGGCGTTGTGATTGCGTTTAATCTTCTGTAATCACCGCAAACTCTGATGTCACCGTTCTTTTTGGGTACGATATGAAGTGGTGATGACCAAGGACTTTTGCTTGGACGGCAAATACCTTGTTCAATCATATTCTCGAATTCTTTTCGCACTATTTCATAACGATGTGGGGCGATTGGGCGTGCACGACAATGCAGTGGGGCTCCCGTAGTTTCAATATAGTGTTCGACGTTATGAATGGACGTAAGTTTCATTGATGAAATTCTTGTAGTACCGGGGAATTCCGATAAAATGTTGTGGTATTTATTTTGAATATCGACGCTTCGGATAGTAGGTATGTTTGATGCTTCGACGTATGATTGCGATGATAAGTTGGTAATACCATCTATTAATTTTTGATTCTTCAAGTCAACGATGAGTTGGTGATGTCGTAGGAAATCGGCTCCAATAATAGGTTTGCTTACTTTCGCTACGATGAATTTCCATTTGAATGGTCGACGTAAGTTAAAATCGAGTTCCAAGGTTTTTTCTCCGTAAGTAGGTATGACTGTGTTATTCGCTGCGTAAAGTTGAAATTTCAAAGGGCTTTGTTGTTGACCTTTGTACGGAGGTATAACCGATATATTGGCTCCTGTGTCGATTAAAAACGTCATGTTGTTTTTCTTATCGGTGATAAATAGGCGGTAATTGATGTCTGATACGCTAGGATCCGCCGCGGCTAACGTATGTTTCAGTTTTCCGATTTGGTACTTTCGTGCTTATAAGTACATGGCTTCGTACATTTTCGGGCTTCTGAATCAAAACGGCGATGATAATAACAGTAGGTTGATCTTGACTCGCTTCGCTGGCGCGTAGATATCGACGTATCGCGACTCGTAGATCGATGTCGGTTTTGGCGGGCGAATGGTCTTCGACTATTATTATTGTACGCGTGCGGCGTAATACCATTTTGTGACGAGTCGTAACTTTTGAATGAATGGAATGCATTCTGTGAATTCTTGATAGCGGCAACTTCAATTGATAGTTTTCGGATTTCTTCGATTAGAAATTGCGTTTCAGAATTTTTTGATGAATCGACGGCTGCGATGTGATTACTCGTGTTCTCCATAATTTTGTCGGCGAGAAGTGCTTGTTCGTCGAGCGATGTTTTCGTGGAGAATGATTCGCTGACGGTAAGGACTGAACGAACGTGTGGCGGCAAATGGTTTGACCACATGAGTCGGAGAGTTGAATCTGGAACTTTGTCTCGAGCCAGGCTTCGCATTCGTCGAAGGAGTTGCGTAGGCTTTTGGTCACCTAACTCGACTTCTGATAGTAATTTTTGAAGTTGGCGGTTGTCCGATTCCTCGTAAGCCGATATGAGTCGATTCTTCAATGTGATGTATTGTTCTGTAGCTGGCGGGTCGTATAGCAGGTCTGATATCTGCTCAATATCTTGTTTATCCAGCTGTGCAATAACCATCTGGGCGAGTTGGTTTTGTCCTTTTTTGAGTTCGCTAGTCGCTGCCTCAAAAGTAATGAACCATAGACGTGGCTTGTCTCTCCAGAATGGCGGGATACGCATGGAAAGAGCTATTCCAGCGATTTCGGGTTGCTGCGGCTGTGGACTTGCTGATTGGGTCTGTGGCTGGGAAGTGGCTTCGGCGTGCTGTGCGTGTTTCTCCATGACGATGGATTGACGACAGGTTGCGGTAGGTAGGTAGGCCTAGTGTGAAACGCTTCTTCAGCAGGGACGGATCAGCAGGGTGTCGCTCGCAGTGATTCGACGAGGGATTCGTCGAGCAGGGATTCCTCGTGTCGGGTGACTTGCTTGAGAGTCACCGGCGTAGGTTCTTCCAGCAGGGATTCTTCCGTTTCAGAGATTCTTCGGACAGAGTTTCTTCAGAGGAGAATGTTCTTCGGAGGGTCACCAATTTAGTAATTTCGTAATTTAGTAATGTTACTCTTCTGCTGGTTATCAGAGGAATAATTTTATTTGTAAAAATACACAGCTTATATACATACAGTGTCGGCAAGAACGACCAATAAGAAAATTGCTAGAATTAATTTACAAAAAGGGTTGGTTGACGTGGACCAATAGGGACGAACACGTGTAAAAGTAGCAAGGTCAGAACATTAGAAATTGTTACGCAATAATGTGAAAGAGGCCATGAGGTAAGTACTCGTGGGATGATAGCTGCGTCGGGCAGCTACAGATATCTCATGCAAACTGGATGCCGCATCAAGTCAAACTGCAAACTTGACGTCATGGAAACAAAGATGGTTTACTTTGACTTTTAAGACGTACCTACTAAGTCTTACCACCCGCAGTTTGTAGTAGACCTGGTTTTGACCACTGAAAGACAGTAGATACCAAAAGATTTATCGTGTCCTATAGTCTAAACAACAGATATCAGTGATGTTAATGTCATACTTTAAAACAGTACCAAAAGATGTGAATAATTTTCAATGTGTTCCAGAGTTACCGTTATTACAAAAAAAAAATTACAGTCTCGTTGGGTTGGACTATTGCAGCTTAATAGTTTTGCATGTGCTAATTATTTAACCGTGCACGTGACAATAGTTGGTTTCAAACAAGTTCAATGACACATTTAGAGTCCATGCCAAATTATGACATCACTCGATTCCCTAAGGCGCGGGCCACACAGAAAAGACGCAAGACACGGACCCGTCGCAGTCGCGGCGCCCGTTTAATCTACTTTCATACAAAATGTATGCAGCCGTCGCGACGTAAAACATACAGAAAAGACGGGACGCCGACACGACGCTTTCTCGTCGGCGCCCTATTGGAAAACATACAGAAAGGACAGGACGCGGGCTTGCTTAGGCGCCAGCGGGGGAGCGGAAAGGACGCGGAGAGCAGGTCTCTTAAAACGTAGTGATTAAGTACTCTGTGGCCGGGAAAAACCCAGTGTGCACCGACCGTCACGCCCGTTCCTTGTCTTTTCTATATGTTTTAACGGCGCCCTGTCTGCGACGGGTCCGAGCCCCGTCTTCGTCTTACGTCTTTTCTGTGTGGCCCGCGCCTAACAGATTCTTCGGCGACGCCCGCGATAAATATGAATATGTCTTATTGTTTATCAGAACAGCTTTTAGTTTATTTTTAAAGTACAAAACCAATCAATTCTGAGTTGGGCTTGTTTGGGATGGGGCAAATCGTTTTTTGCTTCAAATTTATTGTGATTAACTCTAAAATCTAAATTCATTTGGTAACGGTATCGTGCTTGATAATATCATCGTCATCATAATTCGTCAGGTACCTATTTCATGAGATTTACAGAAACGTAAAAATTACTTTATTTTTATCAACTTTTTCCGTCGTATTTCTAGGTCTAGGCGGAAAAGAATCAATTCCTTCTCGGTGAAATCACTTTTCCTCGACCCAATCACGTTTGTTAAGCGCGATGACGCATTTTTTTTCTATACGTATATAAACACAGTCATTGGCGAATCTGTCCATAATTCTGTATCAATTAGCATTTATTCACTTCCGAATCCCCTGAATCTAGATTCTAGAATCACGAAACTTTGTATAAAGGTTCATAACTCCTTAATATAGAGTTGTAATTTTTGACAATTAATCCAATCAAGGCATAAAACGTGTACCTCCTGTATCTTTTGGAAGTCAATCAAAGTCGCGGCCACCAACTAGTTTCTCCATAAACCGCAACCAATAGGTAATTCCGAGAACAATGTCTGCCAGACTAATATGAATATTTAGTGTGTCAAAAAAGCGGTCGGTCCGTTGAGTTCCATCACGTAGGTTCGTGTCAATAAATATCAGTATTCAATATTCAATAATTAGCCAAAGCAACCAGCAGTAGAACACATGTCGGTAACCGCGCCGCCTGTGCTCCGCATACAGATGATGGTCGATGGACGGAATGGCCACTTCTACATTGAACGACTCGACAACGACAACGACGTCTTCAACGTGTAAACACACACGCAAGTTTCAAAGTGTGCGTACAGTGCGTGCCACAGCGTGAAGGTAATGCGGTCCCTAGACGACCATGCAGAATGACATGCATGACGTACAGAGTAGAAGAACTCTACTGTACTATTTAGGCTTGCATGACGGATCATCATGCGAAATGATCATAGTATGATCATCATACACACTTTACATAAAGTGATCCCTATGTGATCCCAATTATTATCATGCTGTATGATGGACTGTCAGCAATCTCGTCGTCGAATGTCTTCTGCTATGTACTTGTAGGTTATAGCATGGCGTGCTGCAAGATCTTCTAGGGACCGTGTTAGGGGTGGTGCCTTGAACACTTGAATTATATAACTTTGTCGTTATCGTGTCGTCATGTGAAGAAGCGGCCATTCTGCAAGCGCATTCCACCGTTGGCGCCGGCCGCTCAGCCTACGGTTACCGCCTTACCGTCTTACCGCTCGAATCTCATGTTACCTATTGCATTTCTGCGCAAAATCACATTACGGTTAGTTGCTAGTTACATGCTTATTTTATTATATTATAATTAATGATGCACTGATGATTATATTGCTGCTTTTGTTCAGCTTTGTGAATGTGTGGCGACATTATCGTATACGTCACTCATTGACGTGACGCCCGACCTGAATCACGCTATAGAGTAAAACTGCTTCCCAGGCATGATAATCTAGCCTGGCGGGAGATCTCCCTATGCTGAAAATGTGTCAAACGTGACATATCAATGTAAAGGCCTTGTAATAAGTAAGTAAGGCCTTGATAACTCTATAACTGTTCCTCTGATGGACTCGAGTCGTTTCTCTATGAGTAGCGGATTGAAGCTCCCATATTTCCTATCTCCCAAACTGTCTGTTCGGTTGTACACGTAAGGATCGTGTTACCCTCCATTTATTTACACTAAAGTCAAAACATGCGATGATGCCAGCCCGTGCGTTGCAGCACTAAAACCGCGGTGAGTTTTCGTCACATTTTCCTGTAAATGTCATATTTGTTGACATTCAGAGAAAAATGAATGTTGAGGTTTTTATGATATTTTTAACGTAAGTTTTTATTCATTTATTATTAACATGCACATAATAGATATCAATATTCAGAATAAATAGATATAATAAAACTAACTGATCGATCTCTGTACATGGAAGATATTTGAGAAAAACTTTGACTATTTATTAGCGCAATAGACCAAATAACAATGATTTCTACAATTCTTCCTCTACGTATAAATTACTTTAAATACCGACCCAGCAATAACGTAGTAGTACCTGTGGTAGTACTTTGCTTGGAAACTACCAGTTTACGCTTACCGATCAAAACACATGCCTGTTCAGTATTTATCGTATCATTTTCAACGGACGCAGGAAAGTGTGGCCGCGGGGTTTATTATTATTAGTTGGTTTGTTGTTTTTGATGCGAACACAAATATCAGTATCGATTTACGTTACGTTACCATCTGTCTGTATGTACAATGTAAACAAATATACTTAGAACCGTTTATTTATTTTTAAAAATGCAGTTTTGATCATGGATGTTATTGGCGGTTATTCTGTGTCATTATCGGGATAATATTTAATTAATAGTTATTAACTTATTATACTGTGCAATTTTATTCATAAATACGTAAGTCGTTTATCGTAAACTGATCACGTCATTTGTATCAGGATGGAATTAGGTTCCCTGCTGAATATCTCGTAGAATTCTTAGATTATAGGAATAACGAGACATTTATAACACTCATCTTAGATCATTAGAATATGATAAAACTTAGTCATACATATCTATTTAAATTCATCTTCCTTAATTGGCGCCACTTCAATCGATCTGGCTCTTGGATGGACTAAGCGGCTTCTCACTGTCTGTGTCAAGCAACATCAAAAGGCTTAAAAAATATTGTAGATTGATTTTTTGTAATTATTTTGTAATTAATATTGACTGACTGTCGTACAATAATTGTAATTGCTATCTGGCGTCACTGTAAAAGGAAGTTGGGGCCAGCAACGCTTTCAAATGAAGCCTTTCTCTTGATGTTCAGTAGTAGGTACGTAGGAGATACATGCGTGGTCTGATATAAGACATTTAAAAAGACTGCATCCAGCTAAAACAAATACAAACATCACCACAAAAAAATACGCAACATTATGAGCAATCTACATGATATCGCATTTTATAAACGCACATACGATTAGCTCCTAGATCTAGAATATATAACGCGTATTAATATTCCAGCATGTTGCATTTTAACTAGGCGGTCTGTAATCTTTTATCGTCGTGGAAAATAAGCGAAGTTGTCACCAATCCAGTTCTCCCACGTCCAGTGGAGGCAAGGCTCTCGCTTGCACCAGTCGGGTTAACGAACCGTGCCACTGCAATATTCCATGTCATCATCACAACATATTTTTTTCATACTTTCTCCATACAAATTGGAACAGAATAATACATATCGCACGTTCAGTGGAAAAAAGGCATAAGATGAAAATTGCAATTTTACAGGAGAGCAAAAAACTTTTAAAATATTAGTAAGTAGTCTAAGTTTACATTACGATTTATTGCACAAAACCGTCAAGAATAATGATAAAAATTTGAAAAAAAATTGAGCTTATGCAGCTTTTGTCCCTCTTACCAATCATATTAAATTAATAACTAAAATTCAACGTAAGGCGACTTATGCTTTTTTCCATTGAGGGTGCGATATATCTCTGGCTTCGGACGACAGACTCACCCGGCGGAGAAACTTTTATTGTAACATTTGTAACGGTCCGGGCGAGCCCCAACAGTTAGCCGTTAACCGTCGATTAGATGAAGTAAAAAGCTAAATCATAAGACGTCTTCTCCATTAATTTGATACACGGTTGACATACAATCATTGTTGAATAAGAACCCGTTTGGTCGGTAATGTCGGTATCATACGGCGGCGGTATGTATTATGTTTAGTACCGACCTACATATTTGTAATGTGTAATTCTAACTCGTAAAGCCCACGTTTTCTTGAAAGGCGGCTTTATGATCCTTCCTGTTATTGCTCATTCTGTTTGACAATATTTGTAACAAGATAATGTTCACTCACTTAAACATTGCAAATCCTGCGAAATACCCGTAGAATCCAATTTTTCTAATCAGCTTATATGTGATACTCTTTGTGTTAAGTAGTTTTTCCTTGGAATTAAACCTGTGTGTGGTTATCATATCATTTCGTGCACACACATACACTGTGTTAAAGTAAGGAGACTAAAGCACTAACTCTAAAAATAGTGTAAGCACTAAATCTGAAATATAAGGTCGCCCTCAGTGATTACGAGTCTACGTCGCTCTCGCTTGCATCATGCATGCAGGATCGTAGACGTCTTAATCGCTTAACAATGCAATGTCCAGAATTGTTTTCCAATCAATCATATTTTACTACCGGTTGGTATTCAACGCACACGAGGAGACCTGTTACTATACTGTTATTAATATTATTACATATTATGGTTTCGTTACTTTGTGCTATTTATAATTTGAGTTCAATGTGTCACCAAGTAGTAACGCCTGCAATGCTTTATATTATGCGTCGAAATTTAGTAATTACACAGAAGATATAATAGTACTTAATGGTAGTAATTGTTGGATAATTTGATTATTTTATAATGTCGTTGTGATTTAGTCAGATATCGTGGTTCGTGATAACAATACATAAATATTTTCATACATTGCTTTCTTTTTCCGCAGCTCATAAATTACTTAATTATAAGCATATTTAGTTAACTATTAATTAGTCATTTTATAACAAAAGCGTTCTCAATTCGTGTACACAAGTGTTATTTGCGCAATAATTGTGTTTAACTACATAAGCTTAAAGGCGTTTCAAATATTCCATTTACATTTAATTTCGTCTCGTTACTACATCGACTGGCTCGTGGTCTCGTGGATGTGGACATACGTTCAATTAATGTTATTAGTTTCAACATCGAAGCTACCCATCCTAGGCCATGTTTTGTTTGGTACAAATCGCGCTGATGTGACTCATATCGTACACAAATGATCAGCGATTATTATAAAGTGATAATGCGTGATAGATTTGTAACTGGGATTACTGCCTTCTACTTGGACAGTGACAGCAATGTGTCTGTGACTACGTCTATAACATCTGGTACGCTAGGTGTTATGGACGCGCATGGACGGTAACGACCACTTGTGTCTTGGATGTCTGCTCTTTAACTGGCTGGCTATTAACTTGAAAATGTGCCATAAATTGGACGTTTACAAATTCCCATTAAAAATAATATCACAAACACCCGAACACAACTATCCTCTATTTGTCGACGACGAAACTGAGACGAAAATCGAAGCTGGGATGGGACTCCTTGCTCGCAGAAAGGCACACTATTGTGGATTCTTCAATAATAAGATATAATCATACGACTTCTTACATAATTCGGCCATTGAGGCAAAGTTAGCAGGAAGTTGTCACAAGTAAGATAATTACGTCTGAGACTTATTTCAAATAGGCTTAAGCTTCTATCATTGGCTCAAATATCGTAATAGTTGCTTAATAAGTAGTTAACATCAATAAAAAGAGATATTAAGTAACACTTGCATAGAAAATAATGGTTGTAGTACATATTTTCAATAACAGTCCATAACAGACCTACAAATAAGTTATTGCTTTTAATTGATTTTCTTGTAGTTGGCATTATAATTGCAACGGATCGAAATGTATTCAGATACTGCTCTAGCCTGCTTGAGATTGTGGGGACGTCGTGAGCGGTCATGAATAAATAATTTATATGGAGGCCTAGGGCATTGCCGGGGAGGGCGGAGGTTAATATGTGTCGTTGCACTGCACAGTGCGCACCTCGGCGAGTCAAGGGCGAGTTCGTTGATGGGGCGTCGCATCGCATCGCATGCGCATCTTTGCACGCAATCTGTTCCCGCGACGCACAGTGTGCTGTTTATCACGATTTGTGGACAGCTGTTTTAGTGTAAACAAAAAAAAATTATGTTGTCAAAAATGTCGTATTGAGATTAGGTTTAATGTCTATTTGAAAGAGTTCTATTTTGTTTTCTTTATGTTTACAACGAATTAAAATACAATTATGTTTCGTTTGGAAGAGTCAATTATCAGTAATATCCAGCTATATATACACTTCGCTTAACATTAACTGTTTACATAACTAAATAGGGCATTTCTATCTTGCGATATAACTAAATGGGATATTTGTAACATTATCGCTGCTCATTTAAACATTATGAAATTATTCAACGTTCTCATAAGGGGCCGTCCATTAATCACGTGACATTTTTTTAGCATTTTTTAACCCCTCCTCCCCCTTGGTGATATGTAGTGAGGTTTAAGACTACCCCCCCCCCCCCCCTCCCCCAACATCACGTGTATTTTTCCTTTTTTGTACTCTGCAAAAAGGTCTTTATAAAGATCACCTACTTTCGACATTTTTTTAATCCAAAACATGCCGAGCCGGGCAGTCGGTGGCGGCGCGTGAGGCCTTCGCTCGTTGCCTGGCAACGGCAAGTCAAAGTCACACTACACGCTGCTTTTCTATTTAAAAATCGCGAGTTTGACGAAAAAATAAATACACGTGATATCTTACTACACCCCCCCTCCCCCTTCGTGATGTTTTCGTGATTTTTGTCAAACCCCTCCCCCCCCTTTCAAGCCTCACGTGATTAATGGACGGCCCCTAAACAGTATTTCAAATGAATGTTTTGTTTTATGAGTTGTGAAAAAGCATGTCCGAATATCGTGCTTTCATAACACACTGTGCGATAGCATTAGTTAGATCGGGTTGTGGGAACTGAGAGTTGAACAGACTGGTTAGGTTTAGTTTTCTTTTCTCCATTTGACAATGACAATTTGGTATGTTTTAAAAATTTTTACCGTCTTTACGTAAAAACTTATAGCAAAACTTGAAACCCTTCAAGGGTTTGGCATGTTTTTACATCCATCCTCTTTCTCAACTGATTCTTTTCAATCTTAGTAGCCACGTTTTTATTCAAACCACAGTTTTTGTAATGACCCGGAGCAAAATTGTTGCATCGTTTATAATATGAAATATTCTGAGTTATCTCCATCGTACGGTTTCCCGCCGATGGCCTCGTATCGCCGGTCGCTTCCTCTGTTCATAGTGACCACGTAATCACATATTAACAATGATTTTCTTTGTCCCCAGGATCAATATGAGAACTTAGCCGCCCATACACACAAAGGAATTGAGTTCTTAGACAAATATGGAAACTTCGTTAAGGAGAGGTGCGCGATAGAATTGGAATATGCAGGAAAACTCAGGTGAGCTGCTTTTTTATCTGACTGCCAGGAAGGATTATGTTTTTCGCACGTATCTTGTTCTCATTATTCTTCCCCTAAAGGGCAAACCTAAGGGGTTTAAGTTTATACGCAACTTCGTCATTTTCGAACTCAGAAATGTGAAAATTAATATGTAAGCTTATATCTTAGTTAGGACCAAAACATAATTGTAACACGGGTAGGGAGACGGAGAGGAATGGGGAGAGGGGAGGAGATACGCACACACAAACTATAACAGCTAAAAATGGCTGTACCCATTTTAATGATCTCTGATTTGTTAAACCAACCAAAACTATTACCTAAAGTTTAGTTAAAAGTATCACTATATTCATTGTTAGGCGATACAAAGTTCATCGGGTCAGCTAGTATACTATAAATATAGCTTTACAGGATACTTTCATTTATTTTACTTATTTATTTATACAAGTTGCTTATAAAACATGACAGATAATATTTACCCAATGCGTTTTTAAAGCTTTGCTAGGTAGTTTCCTGCCGTACCGATAAGATTGACAACAGGTGAACAAAATATATCAATGGACGGATCCCATGTCACTAAGCCATTGACTAAGATGAGTGCCCGTATCAGAGGTGACTTCTTTGCAGGGACTAGTCTACACCTTGTTACTATAAACAGCTTATGACTCCGGCATCTAACTTGAACTTGTCTGGGACATTCAACGAAATTATTAATATTGTGGTAATGACTACATTTTGAGAGTTTCGAAGTAACGACCATTGGAGGATTCAAAGCTTTGCCAAGTTCGTCAAATAGTTGAGTGTCTCATTAAAATTTGTTTGTGATTATTCAACATAGGATTTAAGTTGACTTTGTTGACTTCATTTAGTTAACTTTAAATCGTGTTACTTTTGTGGCACCTAATATTGTAAAATTATTGTTGCTGGACGGTGTGTTACATAAAAATGCCCAAGTGCGAATCTGTTCGCGGATTGCAACGGTTCCGTATCACAATCGGATTCAACAGCTAAATTTAAAATAAGCAATGTAGCGAAAAATATGGTTTATAAAAATATATTAGCTCACTATCAACTCTTGGCCTCTGGGGTAAACCAGTCAGTTTACATATTAGATATTAGGTTACTTTCAGATGCAGATTATTTACATTACATTTACATAAATGTTACATAAAATAACCATTACTATGATTTAATTCCTATTACTTAACTAAATAGATATCTATAATAGAATTGAGAGTGGGTTATTAATGATTTAAGCAATTTTGAAAACAATTATTCGTTGCGTCGTTTTAACACTTAATTGTTTCTACCTTTAAAATTTTGCTCATTTTTACTAGGTGTATTTATTAATAATACTTCCATGGAAGATTGAATCCCTTACTTTTCAAGATGGAAAGAAAAGTATCAACCTGCAATTTAATGTCATTCATTTCAAACATTAGGTAGCTATAGGTAGGTTCATAAAGGACTTTGGAAGGGCCCCCATATTGTGTGTGATAAGTTGATCACAATCTGAAGTTGATAACATGCGTTGGTGCAACTATATGTCTGATTGTTTTCCGCATGCAACATTCACATAATTCGGTAAAATATTTACGAATAAAATCTCTTTTTGAGTCAAGCGAACTGCTAAGAGATGTCAACTGGTAGTACCAGTTCCGTATGCAAAAATGTTGTCTTGTATGTTCACTTTCACTATACAAACTATATTAGTATACAGGGTGTCCCAAAAGTAGTACTGTATGTAATTATCTGAGATTACTTGGAAAAATTAATAAAAAGTAGATTGGAAGGAGCCGAATTTCAGAGAAGTTAAACAAAAGTCAAAATCTCGAAACCGATGACACTTTTACTTAGGTGATTTTTTGACATCTGGTAGGTCAACCCCCAAGCTATCTCCAGTTTTCGTTTGTCGTACTATTTTTGGGACACCCTGTATATTGTCTAAATATAATATGCAATTTGATACAATATTACACAATATTAATTATGTCATGCATAATGGATGCATGACCATAATATATCACACGTTTGTGTCACTCGAAGCGCTTTCGTCGGCCACATTTTGAATATTAATTTATTGAATGTCTATCCATCTGATACTAATTTCCTGGATTGTGAATATATTGGACTAGGTGACTAATTTCTGATATGGCATAAGAATACAGTATGTTAAAATATGCAATTATATCTTTCTGCGCTGTATCGTGAGTTTAATCTTTCAACAAACAATATCTGATCATGTGATGACATCTAAAAATAATGATGTAGTAAAGAGCAAAGTAAATATTACGTATAATTTTACCCAACAATATACTTTTACAAATCTTGAATTTAATTTCAAAATTAATATTTTTTTAAGTGTCCACTAAATCAATTTAATTATACGTACAGTTTGTTTTTGTAATTTTTAAGTATAGTTTGACAGTTATGTTAGTTGACATGTGTTTCAAATAAAGAAGCTTTCAGCAACCGAAATTCCAAAACACGCCACCAAACACGCCTCACCATAATTAAAAGCATTGGGATCTTGGGGGTCGACATTCCGAACGAAGTGCAGTATCGGGGTCATCTGGAGAAGAAGGCCAAACGTGCCTCCAGAAAACTGGGTGTACTAAACAGGGCAAACCAGTATTTTACACTGAAGCAGCGCCTGCTGCTCTAGAAGGCCAAAATTCGACCATATTTGGAGTACTGTTCTCACCTCACCTTTGGGCCGGTGCACTCAGTTACCAACTAAGCCCTCTTGACTCCGTAAATCGGCGTGCTGTACGAATTTTATCGATGATCCCAACCTTACAGATGGCCTAGACGACTTAAGTCTCCGGAGAGACGTAGGCTCTTTTGTGCTATGATATGGGGTTCTTTAAGAAGAGTGTTTATGTGTTATGACGGTGACCACTTACCATCAGGTGAGCCGTATGCCTGTTTGCCCGTCGTTAGCATAAAAAAACCCGATGGACGTTTGAAAATAGATTTGGCAGATGATTTGCCTTTCTGAGAGTTGTGGTTAGTCTGGGTAACGTAGTTTAAGTACACTGTGGTCTGGTAAATAAAAAGCTATTGAAAAGGCTTCCATTAATGTTATTTCTTGAATTTATGTTAATGAAAAACTTGTTAGGATTGATAACATTATTGAGGTGTTATTTACTAACTCGTAACTGATACTGACAATAATGAGGATATTTTTACTGTTTGTAGTTTTGTAACTATTTTGTTTTGTTACAGGAGGCTTGTCAAAAATTATCAACCCAAACGAAAAGAAGAAGACGAATACCAGTAAGTTTTCTTACTATTAATTTTGTTTATAAGAAAGCGATTAATTACAATTCAATGTGATAAATGGAGAAATCCAGTATAGCAAAGCGAAATAACCTAGTAGATCCTTCTCATTATTGTTTTCAAGTTGCTGACACTATAATATTGATTTAAATTACTCATAAGTCGAAGTTATTAAATGAAATTTTAACGCAATCAATTTTTATCTTGGTACGTATATCCTACATCTTATACTATTATAGAGCATTCAAATACGTATGTACATTGTACACCATTGTAAGGAAACCTGTATATCCATCCATCCATCTATCAGCCTTTGGACATCCACTACTGCTGGAAATAGGCCTCTCTTAGCACGTACTACGCTGAGCGTATAAAAACAATAATATTATTAACTTTGATTGTGCGATGTTTGATAACCTAAGCTAGAGACTTACATAGGTACTCTCATTTAACTTTAACGTTTATCAACTATCATTCTGAGACCTCAGGAGACGACCTCACGAAAGAAGTAAAAAAATTATGTTTGTCAGCTCCGATTCGACGCACGCCATCTAGTTTGCGTCAAATCAGTAACAAGATTGTTACAACGCCATCTAGTTTGCGATTGCCAACTCGAATTACAAAACTAACGCACAACGGAGTTAACGTAACGGAGAAAGTTAGATTTTATATTTTAAGATAAATTTTCATACTCTGAACTTATGTTATATGAAAATCGATTCTAAAGGAGTTAAACTCTAAAAACGATGGTACTTCTATTTAACTTACCCCTTGTCTAGTTTTTTATTGATTACATTAACTTTAACATTGGCTATTCAAAACTCGACAGGTACACATCATGCAAAGCATTCAGACAGCTACTACAAGAGCTGGGCGACTTCGCGGGCCAGCGCGAAGTGGTGGCGGAGAACTTGCAGCTGAACGTGGTGCGGGAGCTCCACCTGCTCGCCAAGGAGCTGCGCGAGGAGCGGAAGGTATGGTCGATGGCCGTCCAGCTGTCGTTGTAGCCATCTACAACGACAGCTGGAAATCTGGTGTCGTGTGAAATCAAAGTAAATACACGCTTGCATAGTGTCAATAAGTATACTAAACCAACAATATTGTGCCGGTGCTGTACCCGTTAAGGAATTCCTTCGCCTGGAGCCAAACCTGAGTATAGTGGCCGTTGACCGCCTAAGTGGATGTCATTGTAGATGCTATCCTGTAAACCCAAAATACACGCTTGTATGGTTTCTATGTACTAAAGCAAAAGATTTTTGAGTCGGTGCTGTTACCCGTTAAGGAGATCCCTCGTCTGGAGCCTAACCTCTCTGTAGTATCAGGTCATGTTTACGGAACGCAACGCATTTTTGACACCCAAGATGTATCCAGTAACCATCAAGTGGTTCATTTGACGATTGTCAGCTATTTACATTAAAAAAAATAGTTTTCTATAAACCCTAGTTTAATTAAATTTGTGGGTAGACCTAAAACAGGAATTTTCTCTTTATATCTATACTATATATACTATTTAATTTTCAGTAGGATACAATTGAATACTAAAATAATATTTTTCTCCTTGCAGCAACACTTGAACGAGGGTGCAAAACAGACAGCGGTACTGAACTCTGCGCTAGGGGCACTGGACCGGGCGCGGAGAGCATACGAGAGAGCCGCCCGGGAATCTGAACGAGCTCTCGAGGCCTTTCAGAAGGCGGACGCCGACCTCAATCTGAGGTGGGTTCTTTGTTTGTGTACTTGACATCGTGACAGTAACAACATTGTGTCATCACATCACTGCCATCAGTGCCGGTTTGTTTGTTGTAGATGTTTTTAACTGGCTTCTATGGTCGCTATCTTATGTGATTAGTTGATGACGTCAGTGTCAGAATTAAGTGCAATGAGTGCACAATAATTTCCAATGAATGTTAGTTTTTATCAATAGGTTCTCTTATTAACGTCGTTTAGCTTTCACACACTACTGT
The DNA here is from genome assembly GCA_963932265.1 of Thymelicus lineola. Lineage (NCBI taxonomy): Eukaryota > Metazoa > Arthropoda > Insecta > Lepidoptera > Hesperiidae > Thymelicus > Thymelicus lineola. The sequence continues at coordinate 6,595,274 of OZ010685.1, forward strand.
GACTACTGACTACTACAGATCCCTTGTCTCCCATGTCTTTAATTCCTAAGTTTGTTTGTGAGGTAAATATTAATTGATGTGTTATTTAGCTATTTAACTATTTTAAAAAGAATAATATATTTTTTTTCTTTTTCGACAAAACTTAATTAATTAGGTGAAATCGTATTATAAACAAGTATGTAAAAAAATGTGTACTCAAATCACTCGAATGACTGAAAAGGTGTGAATGACTAATGTTGAAGAATTTGAGTAAAGAATGCTTGTTACTAGCTGAGACTGAATGCAGGCTGAGAAAGAAAGAAAGCTCTTAAATAAACTATAAGAATAGGCTTATAAAGGACTCTGCTGACTTGAGCTACTCTGACCGGTCGTCAGCTTTCAGAACCTAACTAATAAAGCCTTAAATATTCCCTGTCATCTTACTCCAGTCGAATTTTCCTCGCAAAGGTCAGTGGCCAGCCTCAATGGCGGAAGTCTAATAGCGGTCATAACAACTTAACGGACTAATATCTAATGATAACAATAATAATATGTTCGCAGAAGGAAACGCTTTTGTCATGAATTGCTGTGATACATGAGCATATTAGATCACTATACATCGAGGTCTTTGATAATTTAGACTTAGACAACTATAAGAAAGTATTCTGTAGGGCAGTTGTCTGAATAAATGTCTAGTATTTCAACGCGTAAGATGCAATCTCTTTATGTGATCGTTATAATATATCTTAGCTTTGTAGGTTTTTTTATTAATATTAAGTAAACGTAGATAAATGAATTACTCACTTATTTTTTTATTAATATTAGTCACTTATTATTCTTGAGTTAAATGAAGATATTTCTTTTCATCTCTGGTTGTCTTGGTGTTATAATATGTCTCCTTATACAAATATAACGGTGTCTTAAATACTGCCTAGATGACAACACACACCTTCCACGAAGTTTAATGAGGTCTCGTCGAAGCCTTATACAGAGCAGTGAATCATTATCTAGATCTAAGTCTTTGGGCTATAAGCTAAGCTTGTTAGATAAATACTATTGATTTTCTTTCGAGGGAGGTAACCTAGTCCTTGTAACCTTCGCACGAGCCCCTCTCGACCTTTCCACGAAGTGAATGAGTTCTCGCAGCTTTTCAAAGAACAATGCTTACCTCAATTTGTAGTGCTCTTGTTGTACGTGTCTGCATCTGCCAGGTTTTTTACCTGCATTTTGAGGTCGGTTTTAATTGGTTGCCAAATAAACATTATTAGTAAAATAATGATATTATGTTATCTTAATCTTGTAATGTTGAGTTTTTGTTTAGGAAAATAGAATATAGAAAAAAGATAGTGGATAAAATATTACGTGCCTAGTTTCATTTTTAAATATTTGGTATCTAAAGTATATACCAACATCATCGACATTAAAATCATCATCATACCGTCCTTGTTCTAATCCAACTTATTCGACCATTACTAGACTAGCCTCTCCCATAGCGCACCACTTGGCCCGTTTACCGATCTAGATACGTTTATTTTCAACGTATATAACTTGCACGGCTTTGAATGTCTGCAGTGTTAATTTCTTAAGCGTTTCCTTGCTTCGGGGGGCACTTAAAGCCGTCGGTCCCGTAGTTACATCATAGATAACTGTCATTAAGGCTGTTAGAGGCCTTCTAGCGGCATTAAAACTTCCGTCATTTGAGTTGGCCACTAATGAAGAAGTATGCTCTCGGGCTCCTCAAACGAGAGAAGCGTCCTCATTCAATGGTTTGAAGCCAATGTTAATCTTTATATTTTTCTAGTCGAGCGGAGGTAGAAAAACAAAAAGCGAACATGAAACTACGGAGCCAGGCATGCGAGGACGCTAAATTGGAATACACAGACCAGCTAAGGAAGACAAATGAAGCACAGAGACAGCACTACGAACAGAGATTGCCACACGTTTTTAAACAGTTACAGGTAAATAAACGCTCTTTTACTCTCCCTTATTAGGATCCCATATGTTGCGGGTACCATATACAAACTCTAATAAAACTACACGTATAATGACTGCCTCGTCTTAATAATGAACCTGGTACCGTGATAATGAACATTTACGCTTTAACTAGTAACAAAAGGCTTTAGGTTGTGTAAAAATATTTAATGCAACTTTTAACCGTTTAACGCTTGCATGACAGACACAACTTTTATTTATCCCCTGGGACACTTATGCAATTACAGTAAATGAGCCAATAATTTATCAACAAAACGTTTGAACTGATTTATTTGAACACATTCCAATTTAGTAATTATACATAGATAACCCCCCAACTATGTAATTATATCAAAACAAACATTCAAAACAATGCGTTATACTCATAAGCTCATTTAGAGTACGTCAGTATTCAGACAGACCTATTTTTCACTTTCCTGTAAATAAAGCTACACAATTTGCGTTGCAAGCGAGTCGAGCTATTCAATGCATAAGCTAGCTACGCTTATGGAGCGTGCCTTTGTATGAAAAACATTATGAGCATCACTTGGTAACGCACGCCGGTATCATTGTTGAGACTCTGACACTATTCATGTACTGATTTCCGCATTGTTCGCGCTTAGTCGACTTTTTATTGCGCGAGATATTTTTAATATTATGCAAATTTTGTATGAAAGAAAAAAATAGCGTAACTTTGTTGTATACAAAGGTATACATACTTTTAAATCTTGTGTGAGATCTAAATGTAACTACTATAATATGGAACTGTCGAGAAATTTGAAGCTTTTATGTAATGAGAAACTACTATAAATAACATCAATTTCAGCTTGCATGTCAAATGTACATTCGGATTCCACTCAATCGATTGAGTTCAAATATATGTGATTCATGTATTACTGATAATATGGAACAGAAAGTAGTTTGAGCTGTATATATTATAATGAACTTTGTGTTTAAGATTATTTTTTTAATGATTCTTGTAGAGATTTCTTCATAATGAAGTAGTTTCAAACGATAAACGATGGTTTCATAAATTGTAATCTCAGCTCAGCTTCGCGATTGGCTGTTGAGAGTTACATAATTTTCCAGACATTTTATGGATGTGTTATAATTTGAAATTTTTAATTGACATGATGTTGACCTTTGTCTTTAATTAAAAAACATTTTAAGCTCGCTCGGGCCCAATGTTGTATAAAGTTCGCAACAAATCGATGGAAATGTCTCTTTATGGCGCTTCTTGATTGGACGACACGACAACGACATCTCATATATTTATTGTGTACACAAATATCTTACTTGCGAATGGTGTGAAGTCTAAAGGTGCTCCCACACCAGTAATGTTATATAATGAATTCGGTGTTTTTTTATTTATTTTTATTATTCCTAGAACTGTGACATTCATCAATTGATTTGGAAAAATCTCTTTTTATTTGAAAAGACCTACCCAGTTTGGTCTTATTTAAAAAAAAACAGTTCTGTTTATGGCATTCATGAAGAATTGAGGGAACTCCACTATGTTCAGTGATAATTTTGGTTCATATTTCGAAGAATGTTTCCATAAATTCGGTAATTTTTTGGCAAAATTTCTGAAGCACCATATTATCTATACTAATATAATAAGGCTGAAGAGTTTTTTTTTGTTTGAATGCGCTAGTCTATGAAAGTCAGACTGATAGGGATTTGAAAAATTATTCTTGTGTATCATAGCCAAATTCATAAGGAAAGCTATAGAAGCTATATTAGGAGATTTTGGGTATATGGGACTTGGCTACCCAAAGCGAAGTGTTCTCGATTAAGAAAGAAAGAAAGAAAGAAAAATTTCTGTGCCAATTAAGTGCGCCAACTCGAACATACATAGATCAAAAAAATAAAAAAAATCGAAAATTTTAAAAGCTGTGTCGTTGTCGTGTCGCCTGATGAAGAAGTGGTCTGTTGGAAGCGCGCGGCTGCAGTTGGCTGGCTGCCAACTGGGTCAACTGAAAAGCCACAATTTGTAAACTGCGCGCTATACATGCATGTTTTATAGGGTGTCTGTGGTGCACTCTAAAGGACAAAGGATAGCGACGCACTTGCTAAAATGAAAGGGAAAACTATTTTTTTAAGAGTTCAATGTTACGCAAAAAATGTGTTAGTTCCAAATCTGTTTTATTTTTTTGACTACTGAAAAAGTAACAAAAAATGTATCTGTTTTTTTGTCGTTTTTTCGATTTTCCTATACAGGCTACAATACAATAGATACATTTGATTGGAGTGACATATGGAATACAACCTGTACCCAAACAACAAGCAGAGATTAAAATATAAATAAATTTGTCTGTCTTTCGGTCCGGTACGGAAATACGTGAAAACCACTGAATAGAAAGGCAGAAAGACGATACGTTCTGTGTCATATTTATAGCTTCAGTTTTATTCTATTTGTTTGGCATATATGACTGGGAATACTAAATTCATCTTTATTTTTGGACTAAAGTTTTTTTCATAAATTAAGTCTTACTACAATACAAGTCATCCTTACAAATCAATACAGATCTTACAATAGAAATCATCTATACATAGACGAAGTTTCCTAATATATCTGATTTTATCTGTTTCAGGACTTAGACGAGAAAAGAATAAAGAATATAAAAAACTTCATGCTCAGTTCAGTGGAAGTGGAGAGGAAAGTGTTTCCAATAATAATGCAGTGTTTAGACGGGATGGACCAAGCGGCTAATAGTATTAACGAGAAAGAGGTAAGATTCATTTATCTCCATTCGATGATGTGAGATGACCTCATGGTATCATCTATCTTTAATTTTAAATGGTGATACGTGTTAATGTAATTTATGCTGAAGAAATGCTATTGATTGGGCTTGTGAAACACATTTTAGTTATTAAAAATGTTAAGTCTTTTTCATTTAATTTAAATGTTAAACAAGTTCTACTGATACGTGTCCAATTATAGTTGCAATAAGAATATGAAAATTTAACCGTCGTCTTTGGATTGACCAAGTTATTCATGTGATTTTGCTATCGAAGAAATTTCAAAACGCGAACTATTGAAATTTTTATAGGGACATATTCAAGGTCTTCTCGACAGTTTAATATTTAGGCTTCTTTGTCCAACATACTGTGCCGATTGATCACTAAGCTCCGAAAATCTTTATGGTATTATAGTGTAATGTTGTATTGTTCTTTATTATTTTTAAAATTCAAAATCCTACTTAATATTATAATGTGAAAGTTTGTATGGATGTTTGTCACTCTTTCACGCAAAAACGACTGAACATATTTTCATGAAATTTAGCACACAAATAGGACATGGTCTGTAATAAGACATAGGGTACTTATCACCCGGAAAACTATGATAACAAAGAGCACAGCAATACAACAATAATTCCGTCTCAATAAAATAAAATAAAATAAAATATTCTTTATTGCCACACAATACACAATTAACTAACGCCCCAACTCAGAAAGGTTCCTTTAGCTGTAAGGAGTCCATATATAATTGACATTAAATATGTTAAGTATCGATTCCTCTCAGAGTCATTTTCAATCCATTCCAGGACACACAGCTAGTGATAGAGCGATACAAGTCGGGTTTCCTCCCGCCCGAGGACGTGAAGTTCGAGGCGTCAGCGGGCGCGGACGCACCCGACTCGGGCGCGCCGCACTACCCGCACAACCATCTCACCGCCGCGCGGGGGACCGTCTCCGGGAACAGGATCAAGAAACGTGGCGGGCTGCTGTCCATATTTAGTTCTAATAAGGTGAGCTTTGTGGGATTTGTTGTGTATTCGTTTTTTTTACAATAAAATATGTACAGTCTTTTTTTATAGCATATAAGTTAATGCTTGACTACAATCCCACCTGATGGTAAGTGGCGATGAAGTCATTGGTGGTAAAATGCATTAACTTAGTAAAAACCTATTCACTCTTGCCTTGAAGACACAGTCGGCAAAAGAGCGTGTGTGTGTGTGTGTGTGTGTGTGTGTGTGTGTGTGTGTGTGTGTGTGTGTGTGTGTGTGTGTGTGTGTGAGAGAGAGAGAGAGAGAGAGTGCAGTAGGATCCTTTTACAATAGTTACAGTCAGCAGAGTTGGCTATGCAAGGCATGGATGATACAACAATGTTCCCTAATGTTTGGTATTACAGAATGTTTGAGTTATTATCAATGTTAAATGCTACGTAAGGTACGGTTTAACGTCAATATTAACAATTCTGTAATATTAAACATTACGTAACTTTTTTTGTATCAAGCTCTGCATACCTATCTCATTAACTGTCTGTACACACAAAAGGATAATTCCATTCTAAGTAATGCTAGCGCGCTCGATCACCGCACACATAGACACAGTTATGACACAGAAATAAAAGTTACGCGTCCGTGAACTGTGTCTATGTGTGCGATACTCGAGTGTGCTGTGTTTGAAGTTGATCTTCTGATGTCTCTTCATTTTATGGTTTTGCATCTATCTATAATCTCTGGTAAGGTATTAGGTAAAGTAATAACAACTTTTTTATAACACTAATATTGTGACTGATAGTTGCTAAGCGACTGACTTGAGGATTATGGATAGATATTGAGAACGTTGACAGTGTATCTATTGGTGGTGCCCTGCACCAAATACCACACTATAGCTATAATTTCAATGAAATTTATTTTTAAGTTAATGTTTTTGACTCCAAATCTACGTGAAGGTAATAGCGATGTAGTCTTATGTATTACCGGGAACTTAGTATTAGTTATCAAAATGTTAAGTACATAATCATAATTTGTTTTTTATTTAATATCTTGGATAATTATTCGTATTAGTCAGTACATTTTGAGTGTGTTAAAATTGTACTAGCATGAATATGTAGCTTACTTTAAAGATGCAGTATTATAGTAAATATCATATATTATTGCCTGCTGGTTTACTGTAGAATTTTGTCACGATGAGTATGTTGTTATGTGTAGTCTCAGTATTTTACTAGATCTTATATTTAAATTGTGAGTGAGCGTTGAATGACGTCAGGTGTTGAAATTAAGTAAATAGATTATATTCCCATGTTTCTCTTTATACGTTATATGCTTGCATGATTGTAGGGTTGCTATACGTTTAGTCGGAAAACATACGATTCGGCAATTTTAACGAATAACAAAATGTATTCGAAAGAAATATTTGACTATCGTTCAACTCCCCTGAACGGCTGAACTACCTAGTTACCTGTTATATTACGTTTGGAACTTTTAATTTTCAATATTTAATTGTACAACTTATATATTTAATTGTAAAAAAAACAAGCTGTATATTATCATCATCCCTTATATTTATACTATCAAAACAATACTTATATACTACTGCAATATATACCGAAAACGTATTAAATTCGATTTTATTTATTGGCAGAGTCCTTGTTCAGCCGTGCTGGTTATTCCAAACTATATAAGTGTGTATATGGCGGATATTTCATTTTATACAAATATATGATTACGTTCATATCGCACGATCGATCATCCGACTACTTGTATAGGAGCCCTTAAATATCTTGTATTTTTATTACGATTATTTGTAACTGAAGTATTGCTTCTGGTATGGTCCCTATAGTATTTTTTACTTTAAATCGTTATTTTTATTTATTTTTCATATGGTGGTACTAATTATATTTTTATTTGTTACCCCTCGATCCCTACCTAACACGGGTTTACATAACAACCAATTGATATAACTGCTGGCGGCGGCCGGTTCGATCAAAGTAAGTAGACCCGCGGTTGGATTCAAGTATAAGCATGACTCATTCAGCTTCCCTCCCCATACATCTTTCGTCGAATGTATTTTTCACTTTTATTTTATACCTCCTAATTTCATCGCTTCACCTCCCATACACCTTTGATTTCAAATTTCGAATGTTTTGTTTACTTCAATCGTAACTTCCAATGTATTCGTTTGTTTTATGTTCTATATTTAAATTTAGAATAAGTTTTTTATGCACTAATTATGGCATATTTTACGCAGTAAGCTTTGACCACAAAAAAAATACACAGAGAAGGATAATTCCATACAAATGTAAGCGAGTACCACACATATACCGTTAACGGACACGAAAAATAAGAGTGGTTTGCTCAATACCGCTCCTATTTGTGCTTATTTTTTGTGACTATGTATGCGTTGCTAGAGTACGTGTGTCTGGAGTTATACTTCGCTTATTTCTCTGTTTTGTGGTTGGACTGTCCAGTAATTCGGTGTCAGTCCTTTAAACACTTTTTCTTTTTTTTCTTTTTTATCTAATATTGTTTGTTTGGCTCCCGACGCGACGCCTAACGCTTTGGCCACAGAAGATCATTGAGGCGTGCAACTCTTTTAAGGTTAGTTGCTGTGTGCGGCCCTAGTATTGATAACGTTCATTGGTTACGAAGGTGACAAGTAAAAGTGTCTATGGATCATTGACGATAAATTGGTTATATTGATAGAACTTGGTTTTTTGCATAACAAAGGCCGGCCCTGTCACGTTCTACTTATTAAATGTACAATACCTTTGACTTATTCAATTATTGTAGTTTTTATTTTATTTTTGTTGTTTGTGTCGTAACCAATTGACAGTTATCTTAGTGGTCGCCTCTGGCGTGGGTTGCATCGCTTGGCTCGCATCCTCGTAACAAAAATGCGTCTTCTGCAAGATTTCTGAGCACGGTTTTCTTCCACTTAGTCAGTTATTTTGTTTCATTGTATGATAATGTTAGCTAGTTATAACTCTTATCACTTTTAGCGATGATAGTGAATACATTTAATATTCATGGTTGTTGTTGCAAAATGTACTATGTCTACACTTCACTTCACGTGTCGTATCTTCATACACATGATAATGTATCTATTCACCTTATTCAAGGCAAAGTAGACAGAGCTGCCTTACACTTAAGGTGTATTTTGTTTTATTAGAATAAGTGACGGTCGAAAAATTTCACATGAAGTGTTGTCATACTAAAATTAATGATAATTTAATGATGTTGTTTGAAGTAGATGTTAAAATGGTGTAACTTTTACAAGATATTGATTGTGCAACAAAAACACGACCCCACCGTATGTTGTCATAGTTAGTAGCCATTTCAATGTGTGTCACATGTGTGTGTGTGTGTGCACGTATGTATGATTTATAAGTTGACGTCATTAACTGTTGAATGTGTTTCAGAATAACATGTCGATGGATGGAAAGGAGGATTATTCAGACTTACCACCGAACCAGAAGAAAAAGAAACTACAGGCGAAGGTGCACGAATTAAATAAACAGGTCAGATTATAATAAAATATATTTTATAATTTATTGATAGGTTTTTTCCTTAGGTTTCTTAAAAGTCGTCCGTCAATTTATAAATAAAAAAGAGTCAAAAATTTTGATACTAATATCAAAATAATTATAATAATAGTAATATATTTAGTTCCTAGCCGCAGTAGTAGTTTTAATTTGTAAAAGAAAAGACAGAAGTTACTCCTTAAAAGATTGTCCATTGTCTAGGATGTACGAAAGGTGATCAGTGATTAGTGCCCACCTGTAACTTTATTATCTATTTCCAGGTCGCACAGGAACAGGCAGCCATGGAAGGACTAATGAAAATGAAAGGTGTATATGAAACAAATCCCAGTCTAGGTGATCCAATGACCGTTGAAGGTATGATAATTTTGATTCTGTTGAATGTTGAATGTCTGTGGCTGATAGTGATGTCATTGGACTATTAAGTTTTCCACATTAAACAGCATATTTATTGTATAAAGCCTCTGAAAATATGTATATTTCCACAACATAAGACGTCCTCTGACCAGGTGGACTTCAGACATCCACTCGATTCAGAAGGTTAGACTGGTATAATTAAATAATATTGAAATTAAATAATAATGAATTTTAGCAGTACTATGTGGAGTAACAAAAACACAAACAGTACTATGTGGAGTAAGCAGTGATAGCCTAGTGGTTAGAACGTTGGTCTCCCGAACGCGGGGGCCCGGGTTCAAATCCTGGCACGCACCTCTAATTTTCAAATATTATGTGCGTATTACAAGTTAATTATCACTTGCTTCGGTGAAGGAAAACATCGTGAGGAAACCTGCACACCTGAGAGTTCTCCATAATGTTCTCAAAGGTGTGTGAAGTCTACCAATCCGCACTTGGCCAGCGTGGTAGACTATGGCCTGTACCCCTCACATTGTGAGAGGAGACCCCGAGCCCAGCAGTGGGACAATTATGGGTTGTTGCTTTTTTTTTATGTGGAGTAAAAGTAACGTAAATAAATACACGATATCATAATATTGTCCGTTGCGTATTTGGTGGCAGCGGTGGGATAAAAATTAAACATTCGTGTACACAGGCCAACTAAACGAGTGCTGTGAGAAATTGAATAAGCTACGCCAGCAGCTACGTAAATTCGAGAACCTACTGGGCGAGGCGACGCGGCAGGCCGCAGCGCCGACGCATCCTGCAGCGAGGACCAATGGCGCGCCGCCGCCGCACGCCGCCAGGTACAAACAACATGAACTTTAATGTTTTAAACGCACTTAAAAGAACTTAATACCTTATACTCAAGGAGGGTTTCTAATTCATTAATAGGTACTAGATTACTTTATTCATACACTCCATTGTCACATGTCAAAAGTTCCATTTTACATACATAATAATTTTGTATACGTCGTAACTTGGCCGAACTGTTATAATCAGTGTGAGCAATGCCGAAACTTACGTGCACCTTAGCTTGATTTGTTTTACATTAATAACAAATGAAGCTCCCAAAAAATCCTACAGATATCAGTAAAAAAATTTACGAACACAACTTCATTTCGCTCTAGCAGCATCGGCTCAAATAGCGAGTCGTTATCGCGTTCAGCGTCCGAGTCGTCAGTGAGTACGGGCACGGGCGCGGGCGCGGGCGGGGGGTCGGTGTGCGGTGCAGGGGGTCGCGCCGCCGGGGGATCACCCGAGTCGGGGCTTGGCGGGGAACTCGCCGCTGCCCACGCCGACCACGCCAACGGCGACCACGACCACGACCACGACGCCGACCATGATCACGAGTCTGACTTTGATTATTACTATGAGCCGGATCTACAGCCGCTCGGACACTGTAAGGCGTTGTATGCGTTTGAAGGTGAGTGTTTAGTTTGTTATCCTGATCACAGCATTCACAGCTGATTAAGATTGCATTGTAATGTAAGCAAACTGAACTCTAGTGTCGTCATTAAAGAGAAGAGTCAAGAACATTGTACTATCACACTGACAAAGTGTGAATTGGTAGAATGTCCATGGAATATAAATGCTAAACCATGTCCAATACCCATTTTTTTGAACAGTTGCTTAACAAAATAATTTTACTTTAATTGTTTAGAACTTTAGACATTTAAAAGGTACGACATTCCAATTAGAAATAACTATTACAAAAGTCGATTCTCCATCGACTGTAGATTTTGCAAATTGAAATTGCTCATTGTATTTTTTCTCTCCCTCACTCTTTCTAATTCACCCCCCTCCCCCAGCGAACGGCACGGGCTCGACGATGCGCATGGAGTGCGGCGAGCGACTGCTCGTGCTGGAGACGGACGCGGGCGACGGCTGGACGCGCGTGCGCCGCCAGTACACGCGCGAGGAGGGGTTCGTGCCCACCACGTACATCGCGACCACGCTCTATGCGGACGGTGATACGCACACGCACTAGCCGGTATGTTGATCAATATATAAATAACGCTTCACAATCAAAGACAGGACATTTACACCCAGACCGAGAACAGAAATTCAAACTCGTCATCCAAAGGAGAATGCCCATAGCCAGTACTGTTACAAAAATAATTGTGAAACAATGATTTTTGGACAAAAAATTTAACTAAAATATTTCAAGTATTTTACCCTATTTCGTAAAAAATCCTTTTTGGGAATAATTTTCTGAAATTAATAAGTAACTTTACTTCCGTTTTATAAAAGAAAACTATTGGGTCATTTATGTTTGGATAAGGGCCAATCAGGAATCTTTTAACATCCTTCGGGCCAATAGGTTGCATTGATTCGATTATAATTATGATACAACAAACTAGATGAAGTAAGGGGACTGACAAATGAATTAGAAAATTATTACAATCAGCTAGGAGTAATAGTGTTCTGTGATTATACTACATTACAAACTACATGGTGTTTGGGGACTGTCAAATGAATTTGAAACTTAAAAGATCGACATTACATACGCAATCGACTTTAATACGCCTGCATAGAGTCCATATTACTGTGAGTTTACTATAACCTAAATACCAACTAATTTTGTTTAAAATCTCGTATTTCCTGCTATTAACATTGACTAAAGTTAGAATGTGTAATTTATTAAGATAACATAATCAAATAAAGGTATTTTTATCAAGACATAAAGATGTTAAAGTCAGTACATTTGTCCATACTAAATGGGCATTCTCCTTTCCTACAGATATCTTTACGTAATATTTTATAAGTAGATTAATCAAAACACGTTTTCAGTCTTTTTACCAATGTATTTTAACACGTTATTTAAACAAGGGATTCTTGAGACATTTATACATCAATCTTTTTTCTGTCAAATTATGAATTTTAATTCAGTTATATTTTCCATTAAAAAACTAGATAGAATCTTACATATCCTTACATGGGAGTAGGGGGGTCAAAAATAGGCGAAATCGTCCTTACGTAATTAATTAATAGCCCCTAAATGTATCAGCATTGAACATTCATACATTTATTTTAAGCACGTTATAGATATTATGTTTTGTTATGTATGTTTGTCTTACATAATTATTTGTTTCCAGAAGTGTCCGTCAGCCAGGGGGCGCGCATGGGCCGCTGAAGTCAGTGATAGTGACCGCCGGGCGGCGATATGCGCGCGCGGACTTTGAACGAGAGCTTTGGAAATTGTGCAATCATTGGTGTCCCTATCTGTGCATTCAATGTTCTTTGTGGCCTATATATCGTAAAGTATTTTTGCTATAATTTATCATACGAGAAGTTAGCATTATTTTTTTATAGTATCTATATTATACTGATTGACTTTTGGCCCGGGCCAGCAATGAACGAGATGAAATCATAATAACATTCCATGATCTTATTTATTGTGTAGATGTCAGTTAAGTGACGTACATATTTTCATGTATTGTCGTGTATTGTAATTTTAAATAGTCGTAACTTTAATTGTAATATTTTTTACCACGTCTAGATCTTCGTTGTGCCACCTTTTTATGTATTAAGTTTTTTCGTACTTATGATAGTGGTTATAATGTACTGTTGCTTTTACCTGATTCCGCCATTGATTTATCGAAATTATAGCAAAAATAGGTTAATTATTAAAGTAATTATCAAGTGTAATATATGTAAACTTAATTGTCAAATTAAAGATTTAAACTGAAGATATTAATTAGTAACGAGTTATTGAATACTGTATCCAATTTCACATCGTGTATAGAATGCTTACGTTAATGAATCTTATGTAGTTATTAATGCTAGCTAAATGTCGTAATTAGCCAATGCTATTTTTCTGAATATTTGCTGAATGCAAAAAAACTTTAATGTATTTATATATAGTGAGATGACGGATGGATGGAGCGCATTTGGTTTTTTTATATAAAATAATAAAAATATATGACGACATAATGATTTGGTGTTTTTTTGGCGTATCTCCTTGTTGGTATGGCTTTCGTGTGGTAAGGCAATTATCTAAAGTACGTTCACACTTCACGATTACGTGACTGGTAGTAGCAGAGATTGTTTCCCGGCGGTAATTGGTAATTACAATGACGCTCATTTGCAATTCGAATGTGTTCTTGTGCTATGAACTTAGCGATTACCTGTGTCACGCGGCCTTGGCGGGACGTTAGCCCACTTTCCAAGTCCGTGACATGTGGCTTGCTCAAGCGCATCGGCATTACCAACACTCGGCTCCACTTGAACGAACTTTCTATTCTATACGTGGCCATATTGTAATTACTAATTAGTAATTCGATGAAAAAATCATAATCTACGTACTAGAACATCCTTGTGTCATCAGTCGTATGGGCATATACGATTAGGTATTCGAACTTGAGACCCTTCGCTCGCAAGATTATTACCATCTCTTATGCAGGTTTGACAAATTCTTTAAAATTTCACGGTACTCTCAAAAAAAAACTTGTTACCACATAAATGTGTGGTAACTGGTAATTAAATAAAATGTGTTAAATAGCATACGAACTTTCTAATAATTATAATGCAAATTTTGGTGTAATTTTGTTTGTTATAAACGAAATAATTTTACATACTTTACATATAAAAGTAAATATTGCGCAGCTCTGCTCCATTGGCCGAGTGGTGCCTTCCGCGTCTTGCCATGCAATGTTTGCATAATCAGGCACGCTACAACAACAACGGATTAGACGTCCATTGCGGGTTTAGTGCTGCTCACTTCATATTTATGTGAACCAACAGAGTAGCGATTGGAGCGAGGAATTACTAACTAGAGCGAAATGTAGGTACCGTGGTGGCGTGGCAGTCCTACGAAATCCCAAGATAAAACGAGTTATACTGGAACCTCAACCGCTATCCCGAGGTCGATTCTTGCGCAAATGTTTAAATGGTTTTCCTGCTCCGGTTGGGACTGTTGCATAACGTGTGCAATCCTGCGGCGACATTTATATTAAAGCGCTAAAACTTTGCAATAAAATAACACATTGTGGTAATTGCTGTGTTGTTTTGTCTAAACTTATTTAAATTGATAGCCGAGTTTAATGGATGGAATTTCACACTACTGCTCTACCCACTTACTACTTTTTAGGCCGTCCGTAACACACACATAATTAGCCTAGGGCGGTCAGAACTCTTGATCAGTCGCTGGATGGAAATAAATATCACTTTGCAAGTGTGGTAGACATAAAATGACCGTGCTGAATGAGGTGACCGGTCGACTATCCTATGTTAGTATGCTAAAACGATCAACAAATCAAATCAACAATCTCTTTGTCGAAGCGCTTATAGTCCGGTAGCTCATGTCGATTCTATTTGATCGACCGAGTTATGCAGCGCGTTCGGTAGTCGGATGAGCGACCACTAAACCCTCCACCAATCTGCAGAGGAGCAGCAGATTGGAGTATGCTTTAGGGCCTCTAGGTTAGGGTGTAGCACTACCAGCGCCCTGGGCGAGATTTCTAAGACGCCCCTATCTGCCATTGAAACCCATACAAAGATAATAAATATGTAAATCCATGCCAAGTTACAGCTTTCCAGTAAAGGGTCTCGACGCTATGCTGCGGACGAACGGATGTACAGACATGACGAAACTATAAGGGTTCCGTTATGACCTGCGGCGACCCTTCAAACCTGTCGCTCTGGGCGGTCACTCAACCGCGCCCTACCCTAATGCCGCTACTGCCTCTAGGCCTCCTCAAGGGGAGAGACCCATGCTTAGTTGTGGGCCATTAATGCGTTGAAGCAATATCAATACCCTGTCCGTGTGCCCAACAATGCACCTTTCTAAGAAGCGGCGAGGCAATAATTTTACTGCACTTCATCCAATTTAATCCTGATTGTACTCATATCTAGTGTGTTAGGTAATTTTTGTGTCTCGTTTTGGGCAGAGTTGCCTTACGATGCTACACTCGTAATAGTACAAATGTGTATGGGCGAAGCTGAAGATGACCACTTACCATCACTATCGTCATTTTGTCGTAACTACAAATATGTAGTTAATAATTATAATTATAAATAAAATTCTCGTTACAAACCCTTATAAAAATCTCGTTACATCTAGTTCTAAGGAACAGTTGAGTCCACAGACAGTTCGAGTCGAAGTAATGACATGGCGAAAATTTATGTAATTAATGATGTTGACTTCGCTGTTTTTTTAAATTTAGGTACCAAATTAAGTAAGTGCTAGAAATTTTTGAGAAAATAGTAGGAAGCTAGGTACTTACCGCACCCATTAAGTTAAGCGTTAATTAAACAAGCAGCAAAAGGCGCGATTTGATTGAATAATGTCATTTGTCAGTCATGTAATTATTAGATTCTTAGTAAATATAATGTAACGAAAATCGTTAAACATAATTATGAAAATGCTTTGTGCTCTGCTGAGAGCCTGCAATAAACAATAACTAGCAAAATGGTTATATTTGGCATACTACAAGTTGCCATCCATTCTCTCAAACTCCTAAGTAATAGCCGCCCTAAATTGTGTATCTGCAATCTGCACACATCGCTTACCAGGGGCATCCGATTGTGGCACTTCGCGTGTGCACGTATTTTATAAATTCACTAGCGCTCTGTCCGCACCTTGCCCGCATTTTCCGGGATACGAAGTACCCTTTAAGTTATTCCAGACCATGTCTAACAGTCTAGTTATGTAAATTTCATAAGAATCCGTTCAGTAGCTTTTGCATGAAAGAGTAACAAACAACACATCTTCACAAACAAACACATTTATACACTACCTACTTTTAGGTATAACTCCTGTAGGTACCTACAGGGAACCTTAAATGAAGGAGTTTCATAAATTATATAATGTTACACATTCATAGTCCCATACTAGGATTTCCTGTGTCGTGGATGCTATGGACAACACGCAGAGACTGGACTCACACCCAGACCGAGAACAGAAATTCAAACTCATCATTGAAATTCAAATCCCGCCTAGCTGGGAATCGAACCCAGGACACATGGCGTCATTGGCGTGGCGATGTGGCTTAATAAACGTTGCGCCACACGGTAATTTATCTATACTAATATTATAAAGAGGAAAGATTTGATTGTTTGCATTGAATAGGCTCCGAAACTACCGAACCGATTTGAAAAATTATTTCACTGTTGTGAAGCTACACTATCCCCGGGTGACATAGGCTATATTATATTTTCAAAAAATTAGGGATCCTTAATAAAACTCCAATAATGTAACCCAAGGTGTAAAAAATAAAGAAAACCGAAGCAAAGCGAGGGCGGTTACTCGTTAACAATAAAGTAAATAAAAAAGAAAATTATTGTGTGGTTTTATGAAACCACGGTAGGTATAAGTGAAACTTTTTTTCGTATTGTAGACATTTAACTAAAAATTTTTGGATAAATATTCGATTTAGAGTATTAAAATGGCATCATCCTCGTTGATTAGTTTCTCGGACTAGCGGTGTCGTTGTTTATCAAAAGCAAGAAATAGCAACATTTACATTAAACACTGATAAAAACAAATAAATAGCGTGGAGCACTGACACAAATGAGTAATAGTCTATAGTATAGACTATTTGTATAGACTATACAGGGTTATTTGTAACTCGACGTATTCCTGGCGGGAGCTGATGAAGGAGCCAAAATGCAATATATTTGTTGTTCATTTGTATGAGCAAAAAAAAAAATCTTGCTACTTGTGGAGATATTTGCAATTTAAACTTTTTTCGTTATTTACCCGGATTTCTGCGTTTAGGTACAAATTGAAAAAAAATACGTATGGTATTGTTATTATTTAAAATTATTTTTCTAACTAACACTTCAATAAAGCCCACCCTACCTTATTAAGATGAAAATTCCTTCAGAATGAAAAACTACGAGCTACAACAAAAACAAAATTATTTTAAAAATACTTACAAGTTACGTGACAAAATATGTCGCCTAGTTCAAAAAATTACCATGACACTAGGCATACAAGTTATTAAAAAAACTTGCCCATTTAATCAGCTTTTTAAAAAGATATTAATGTTAATCCTTAAACATGTAATTCTTAACAAAAACAACGTTTTATTTTTCCTTTCACTTTACCCCCACGCCGACCGTCACGCAACATGCGACACACAGACCAAAAAGTTTGAGACGATGTAATAAAAGTTTCACTTTAACACTTTAATAAACTTCAACATAAGTAAACATAAATATTTTGTAGAGCTCAACATTTAAATATCAGTAGGCTGGCAGCAAGGTAGACTTCACGGTAAGATAATTATACCATTAATTATAATATTAAGGAATTCATTAAAATTGATTATTTATTATCAATACGCGAAGCCCTCCCAGTGGTAGATTGTAGGCTAGCATCAACCCTGCTGGCGTATACGCGATGCAAACGCGATCAAACGCAGAAAATGCAAACCTCCGCACACGTATGATTTCGAACATGCCGTAATTACGGCGCGTTTGAAGCGATACAACGCTCCGTAAAGTGGTGTAAGTTTTCCCTGCAAGATTATTGCCTAATTTCGACATTTAAATTAGACAGATAATAATTAGTTCCAACTTCTGTAATTGTGGAATTATTGGAAATGGTACTATTAAAAGGCATTAAGTTTACTTGCGTAACTTCTAAATGGTGCAATATTTTTGTTTTTAGTGCTACACGAATTAGCACTAATTAATTATAAATCGTGTACGAATAATTATAAAAGTGCGCTTAATTATTATTTAGTTATTTATTTCAATATTCCCAGCCGAAAAAAACTTCTGGCTTGGGTAACATTACCTTGGTAGGAAACGCTTTTGTCGAATAACTAAAAACTATCAGAGCCCTAAAGCTACAGTTACAGATGCTAGAGCACGAATTATTAACTATCTAATATTAAATGACGAAATTCCGATTCATCTAGCTGGCGTATCGTACACGTATTCATAAAGACGCGCGAATAGGCCTGTAATACGCGTAGCAGAGTGATTTTTTTTCAACGTAGCACATAGCTACGCAAAGAGTGTGGGACGCTCGCGTAAAGCTCTTAATAAAACAGCAATAACTCACCAGTCTTGCAACTTAGAGCAATGACTTTGATGTCGTTTTGTACATAATATTCTAGTTAATCAATGCATGTACTAAAAAAGGTGCATCTTAATGTGCTAGTTTTTGAAGTATGTTAGAAAAATTAAAAAAAAAACTAGTGAAAATTTTTACTAGGTACATTGAGTATCGTAATTTTTTTAATGACCTTTGTAACTTAAAACTCTGTCCAATCTTTTTTTTTTTACTTAGAATAAGTTAATGCTTGACCATAATCCCACCTGATGGTAAGTGAAGATAAATGAATAGATGGTATTATTACTTTTCAAATAATAGATTTTTTTTTAAACTAGCCTTCATAGCTCGACTCTATTAAATGTAGAATGACAGAATTGTAACGTACCTAACTACTAAATTATCTCGCGTGCCTCTTTTGCAGCAGGGCCGGAACCGACGGCTTGACGTGCCCTCCGAAGCACGGAAACGCTCAAGAATTTTTGCCACTAGTGGTCACCCATCCAACTACCGACCGCGCCCGCTGTTGCTTAACTTTGTCGATTACTTAGGGTCGACGCAAGCCACTGGGCTATGAGCGCGGACCATCTGGGTAAGTGGTAATTTACCGTCGCTTATGGATAACATCGCTAGAGGACTCACAAATGCTTTGCCGGCCTTGAAGTAACGTTCTTTTTACTTGTTACTTTTTTTCTTGAAGAACATCAAGATCAAGTTTCAAAAAAACACATTGTATGGTTCCCCGGGAAAAAATATGAGATGATAGAGGTCATGTCCATAAGCGGCGGAACCACATAGTTTGTCACTCTGTATTTACATGCGTAGGTATTATATTGTATCTTCTAAAAACCGATCCCATATCATCACGATAATTGGAATGGAATTGCCCAATTTTTGATTTTCACTAACATTACACCAACACTCCAATGATTCCTAAAACTATCATGTTAATAAGATATTTAACAAAATATTCGAATGCAATTTATAGCGCTGAGTTCCACTTTACACATCCAAATCATTAATATTGTAATATGTGTAACCTCGAAAAATTAAATTACTTGTGTTGAAAACATTTGTATAACGTGTTTTGTGTAATACTATACATATACTTAGTAAGTTTTTCATTTTCGTTTTTGTAGATAAATGGCAACAAAGTGTAGCTTGTCCCTATTATTATTCGTATTTCGCGAAGTCCGTCTTATCTTTTTAAATAAACCAATACTGTTATTTATTATAAATATATTGTTATTTATATACTGTTATATATTGTTATTACTATACCTACTTTTATTTATTATAAATATATTGTTAATACTATACCGTTATTTATTATAAATAATTACTTGCTTCTTCTTCTTCTGCTTGATTTCTATTCATAATAAATAACAGTATAATAAATTAATAATAAAATTATAGCAGAAGCAAGTAAACTGCCCAAGTTGATCGTTTCATTATTATTTATTAAATTGTCACCTAAGTCTTTTGTCGTCTTTTGTCTTTTGTTTAAGATTGTTTATGTCTCTCTCTCTTTTAACGTTTTTCTCTTAAGCTCGTAATGTCGTCGTGAATTTCTCATTTCCAAAACCAAGCAATTATTTGGCAGGGGCACGCAAATGGCCGAACCATTTTTATTTTTTACTCTGTTCACAATGGAAACCTAGGTAATACTACTAACATTGATAGCTCCACAAACGAGGTCTATCTAACTCGAAGATTATGAAATATTTAATGAATTAGGTTGGTCCCTAGATTCTTGATTATTCAGCAGGTACCTAGTTACCTAGTACCTACTAAGGGATCGTGTATATAGGTACGCTGTTGTAGATAATTATAATAATATGTGAATTAGAGTATATTGTATTCTATCATAATTATTATCCAATAACCTAGATTCAAAGCACATAAGCCAGCCCCTGTTCGATGGCTACTGTCAATATAAGTGATCGATTGTGATAAGTAACTTGTAGTGTAACCTAGTTAGGATAGGAGATACCGTAAGGTCAAAATAAAAAATTCTGTTATTCTCTATTTCCTAATGTTAAAACTTATGTAGGTTCTTTAAAAGCTCCTGCAACCGTAAATTGTGTACCAACTTTATTTATTCATAATTTCGTGATACTTTTTAATACTTTACCTTCACCAATTATTTATCATTCTAAAGAACATTTCCGAAGTGATAGTAAATGCAAAAATAATACGCATAAAATACATAAATTGTTTCCCACGTAGCGTTGAACTGTTCAATTTGAATGATTCGCTACGTTACACAAGGCACGGCGGAATTAAATTATTTCATTGAGATGCTCCAGCTTCGCAGTGACAACGTGATTTATTTAACTTTTGTCTCTATAACTCGCGAGCACGCAATCAAAAAAAATATTTTTCATAGTATTCTCCAATACAAAATGTTCTTGTTTTTCTTTCCAATAAAAAATGATGTTTACGAGATCTAATATCTACAGATGCATTTTCGCAGGATTTAGTGTGAGAATAAATTCTCGTTTGCGTAAATCTGAAAGTAATGGTCCAATTTGTATAGAAGAAGACGAAGAAAATTCCTTTTTCTTTGGAAATGTAATAATTTTAAATCAGGAAGAAAGTCTACAGGGTGATAAACTTTATTTAATAAACGTGTAGTAGGTAGAATTTATTTTTACTTTGGGATTAAGCTTTAGCCTTTACCCATTCTTCGCCTTGGGTTACGTTTGGTATAGATACTTTTCATTTCGCTAATTTTTATACAATTATTTTGCTACAATTATTCCATTTGTTTGTACTTTATAAAAATAACTGAACCCTAAAAGACACAGCTTAGCAAATATATTTTCAAGTTAATAATATAAGACTTTCACAAACAAACACTAATTGCGCGCCTCCTATTCAAACCAAGATAAATTATTAAACATTAAGCATACTGAACCGTGATACAAAACATAAAGAAGCCGCTTTTTCTTAAGGGAAAATGTATTTTTTATTAAAATCACCAGTCATTTAGAAGCTGTGAAGAAAAGATTTTTGCCGCAAAATGCTGTGAAAAACACTCAGAAACTTCCTTTAGGAATTTGAAATTTTTGTATCTTCTGGTATCTTGTGAGAGTAGGTGTATAAAATATTGCATTCTTACATACCTAAATTATTCAAGTAATGTTTATTCATGCATTTTATACCAAATTGCGAATGAAATTCCTTATTATAGTTTTCACTGTAATGTATATTGGGTAGGTAGCTATGTGTTTTATGAATAGCCGACTTTGAAAGTTAAAATACTAACTTTAATATGATAAAGTAAGCGACAGCGTATAAAACAAATTAATCATCTTTGCGGTGGCGATGATACCAAATATTTATTTTTGATAAAATAACCATTTTTTTTAAGTTGGATATTTTCATTACTTTAATTTACATGATCATTAATGTTCTATTATCTATAAAGTAAAACTGCATCCTAAAACTAGCTGTAATTATCATCAATAGGGATGTTAACTAATTTTAGAATTCAATTTAATTTAATAGATAGGACCTTAATATTCACGAAGAAAATATTATAAAAATAATAATCTTCAATTTAAAAACAAAAATTGATAAATAAAAATCATTATCAAATTTCCCACCAAAAACGTCACGTGACGTCACAATCCGTTATTCAATACTATCTGACTGCTGAAGTTTGTTGAATTTGCATATAAAATACTTTCAATGACGTCATAAGCTCAAAATGGCGTTTGAGGTCACGTGACAGTGAGTACAATTTTTAACATTTTAAATTAATGATATTTAATTGATTGTGATTGATTTCGATAAAAGAATCATATTTTAGGTTACCACTAGTATTTTAGACAAAAAGTTATAGTAATTTATAATTAGTGTAAACATCCCTATTGGTACTTCATCTGATCGTTTTCAAAAGAAATTCTTTCTATTTACGTTTTATTCTTTTTCAAATTATTTATTGATAGATTGACGACATGACATTTTTAGATGTTAAAGCTTCATTGCAATCCAGCTTGATGGTAAGATTGTAAGCTCCAAAAGTAGAAGCTTGTTTACTCTTTTCTTTTCTGTGTTAAGCTTATTAAAACTAACATTTCACATTCCTAGATAAATTTTCATGTACTGAAATAGTCCAACACTGCCAAGTATAGTGTTTGCCAACAAGCGTGCGTGATCGCACATACTTAAACAGCCTAACATCTTCAGGGCAACTTTCTAGGTCAGTAATTACGTATTGCGTTTTCATTATTGTGAAGCGTTGCATCTGCAAAGGCACTTTAAGCTGGTATGTGAGTGTTGTCTGTGATGACATGGTATTTCTATTAGAGTAGAGCAGCAATTCCTTTGTGGAGTATAATTTAACCCATATATTTTACGTTCTATGCTCTGTATTTTACAATTAGATATTTATTTTAAAAAGATTTTAAAAGATATGAGTTTTTATTTTATGCTTATTGTCATAATTTACGGACGCAAAGGTGAGTCAGCTACGTATTAAAGATTACTTATTTTTGCTCATGACCTCGTTGAATCTTGAAATGGCAAAACAAAGAATATCTGTAGATCTGAGTCACAACAATACCCGCTGGGCTAATTTGAAGATTGTCTGAATTTTTCATCAAAATATTTGCCGCCATTTTGGAGTCCACAGGGAACATTCATATCTAATACGTATACCTACATTTGAAGCTCTTTAACATATTTTGCAGAAAGAGTTTTCTATTTCACTGTATATTTCTGCGTAAGGCTGTTTCTCGGGTTAACTCACAGACATGTAGGGCGTCGATATCGGACTTTCGAGATTTCGAAACTCCGGAATCTCGGACAATTTTTCAGTTCCGGAACTGAGTGTTTCAATATCGAAATTTCGATATTCATTCTTAATATACAAAGTAGTGATTTCGAGTGTTCATTTATTTCGAACGCGTGTTCATTTATTTCAAATATCGGTTATAGGTACTTTGCAATATTACAATTATGTGTTTTTTTACTTAAAATAAGTTAATGCTTGACCATAATCCCACCTGATGGTAAGTGAAGATATGGTCCAGGATGGTGAGCGCACTAACTTAATAAAAGCCTATTCACTCTTTTCTTGAAGTCATCCACGTCATAGGTGGGTGGGAACGCAGACGCAGGCAAGCTATTCCAATCCTTCGCGGTGCGCATAATGAATGACGATGCAAACCGCCTCGTCCGTACCGGCGGGATGTTTACCACGAAAGGGTGGATACGTGCGTCGTGTCATTCGATGGAGGAACGGGGAAGGGGAAATAAATTCAAATAATTCCTGCGCACACTCTCCAAAATGTGCCATATAGAAAACCGAGAGGCTAGCCACTCTGCGCCTGTGCTCGAGACTTTGCAGATTGGTCTTAACCAGATCTGGGTCACCATTGAGCCCCTTCGCACGCTTCTCCATCGAATCCAAAGCAGAAAAGTGACATTTGGCTGCTCCTGCTCAAATGTGAGAACAGTACTTCACACATGGCCTAACCTGAGCTTTGTATAAGGTTAACCTTTGCCTCGGTGTGAAGTACTGCCGCACCTTCGCAAGGACGCCAAGTTTCCTTGCACCACTTTAGATTCGATGAACTGCCCAAACTTGAGCTTGGAGGATATCTCAACTCCTAACAACTGAAGGCAGTCGGTGTTACCCAAGGACACATTCTGAAAAGTAGGGGCCAAGGTGAGTGGACTCCTTTTGGCGGTGAAGAGACACGTCTGTGTTTTAGTGGCGTTGAATCTCACAAGTGCCCGAAGTGTAAGATTCACACGTTCCACCATGGCTTCTCTTTCTGACTGAATTTCATGCCTACTGGCCCTGGAACTCGGTAGGTATCTCTCTATCACTGTGCTGTATCATCTGCGTACCCATACGCAGATGATATAACAAATTAACACCATCATCGCTATCATCTGCGTACGTATCATCTGGGTACGCAGATGATATCGATGATGGTGTTAATTTGTGTTAATTTGTGTTAATTGTTAGTATAGTTATGTTAATCATTCAAAGAATATAGAATTTAATATGTAGCTTCAAAAACTGTGATTTAAGCTCAAGACTATAGCTAGAGCTATTGTTTTTTTATTGTTGATTATTTGTGTTTTTACTATAAAGACAAAAAATAAATGTGATTTATTAAAACAGGTTAACCAAGTTAGCTAATCATAATTATATGTTATCGTGATTAGCTAAAATTTTTCTAAGTTGAACTTAATTTTCAATAAATAATTAAAGTTCATAAAACATACTTTCAAACTTTTTATTTCGTCCTAAAAAATTTTTTTAAACAACCAATATCGAAACCAGTTCCGGAATTCCGGAATCAGGGCTCAATATCGTAAACCAGTTTCGATATTGAAAATGTTCCGATATCACATGCCCTACAGACATGTATACCTAGAGTAGATGCCGCATGTTCATACATTTCACGTGTAACAGAAAGGATTTGAAATCCTATTTGAGCGCCGTGTCATTTAGTTGGCGTTTCATTGCTATTGTCAATAGATGTCAACTGAAATAACGAAAAATGCCTAATTGTAACGTTTTAAACGGCAGGAATTCTACAAATACAGTTAGAAGAGGTAAAGGAAGTATTTCTTTTCATCGTTAAGTAATTTATTTATAAAATTGTGTAGTAATTTATTTTAAAATATTTTTTTTCATATTTATTGCATTTCTACCACGTTTTACAACGAAAAACACTAACTTACTGTGTACTGCATACTACTCAATACATTGCTGATTTTGGTAGCAAAATTTATACGGCTTGTTTACTGGAACACGCAATGAAAGTAAAACAATCGTTACTATAAATCGTCGCTTAGCTTCGTAGTACGGTGAATATTGTCGTGTTTCTGTAAAATATAGCATATAGTGTTGTTCATTTACTCGGTGTGGTCTCGATGTTAATCGATTTTGAAAACCAATAAATACAATATAAATACAATATTTACATAGAGACAGATTTTAACAGGCAAATTATTTTTCATTACAATATTAATGTTTCTGTATAGTAATTTTATTCATGATAACATTATAATTAAAGGTTTTCAAGTGACCCCAATGTTAAAGCAAAATGAATTATAGCGACGGGGCATAGAGATTGGTTTCCAATTAAACATAGCCGTATAAGCTCTATTCATTTCAATGATGACTGTTTTACGGATTTAAAAAAGAAACGAAGGCTGATTTCAAGCGCAATACCGAATATTGATGTAGGTACTGTTTTTTTATTTTGAATTTTTAATTAGAAAAAAAATATTCGTTTAACTTTAGGTAAGTTTAAATGTGTCCATATGATGTTTTGATTTTCATAAAAGAAATGTTTATAAATATTTTTTTTAATTTCCATTTATTTAATTTCTTGAAAGCAAATAATAAACAATCATAATATTTATGATCTCTTTATTTATCCTTACATTTTTGAAGCTAGTGTTTATAATTAACAAATAATCAAGTTAAATAAAACACAAAACTATTTATTCGGTCATATTCAAGCACTATATTATGTACTACCAACCAAAGGCATTTTTTATGTTTTACATATTCTACGCCTACAAACGATCATACGATTTTCTATATACCTAATTATAATCAGTAATCGATTTTGAGAATCATTAATCGTTGTCGAGAATCGGTAACGAATCAGTTTCGAATTGATATCGCTAGGATGGGGAATTTCAGCACTAAATATTCTTGTGACAGCACAATGTGTCAAAAAAAAGTGACACGCTTGGTTTTCATACAATTCGAGGTACATGCGTCGTCTATTCTTGATAATTATGTCTGTGGGTTAACTTAAATGTATCTGTTACAAAATTGTGGACATTGTGGTTTAGTGGTTAACCAAATAGGAACTTAACTGTACGACGCTCTACTATTTTATTTACGTCATTTCATTCCTTAATGTCTACTGTAGGGTCTGCAGGGCCTGCTTCTTTCTTCATCATCAGAGATTTTCAGCAGTTACCTCTACGTTATTTAGTAAGGACAAAATCTTTTCGGTTGGAAGCCTGAAGTTGCTAAGGCTTTCCTATTACTAAAGACAATTAATAGCGAGGTACTCATATATTTATGCACGTAACAGATCGTTAGTATCTACCTACATTATCTATAGATAGTTTACAACACCAGCCGTAGTGCCAGAAGGATGCAGCTCGAACTCGAGGTCAATATGCGCATTGAGACCTCGAGCTGGACTTCCCTTCTGGTTGGAGAACGTTCAGGACCAAAGTTCGCCGACTACTGTATTGGTGTCATGAAAGCAGTGGCACAGCAAAATAAATAGGAAAAGTAATTAATAATAATAATAATAATAATAATAATAATAATTCTTTATTTGTATGTTATAATTGTATGTTTGTATGTTATTTATAAAGTATGTTATAATAATAATTTATTTACTTATTTATACTATTCAGAAATATTTGTTGTTCATATTTATAAATATGTTTATTATATTAATATTTATTTATTATATGTTATTATTATTTATTGTAAAAAAAAAATCAAGGTCCCTGAAAAATAAAATCAGGGGGAATAATAAATTACATTAAAAAAAAAAAAAAAAAAAAACACCAGCCGTATCTTATTGTTAGAATTATTTTCCTTTTACATGATCGATATTATCTATGCAAATATTTTATAAATTATTTAAATTGAACCATCCTAAAGAAATTCGATGCCTATTTTGACACAACCATCGAAAATGTGCTAATCAAGTAATTAAACATGTCAGACTAATTTGTCTTAATTTCCGTCACACTGAGAATCTCCCGCTTATAATATCACAGCCATTAAGGCTCCGATGGCGAGTAGCGTGGAGAGATCACTCGCGATGAATACGATAGGCAAGGGTTGCGCAAAGTTGTCATAACAGATGGCAAATGTTAGCGGAGTAAATGAAATTAATTTGGGTTTACTTTCATAGTGGCCGGTGCCGGCAGTGTATGCCCGACCGTTGACTCCTGCGCATTGGTCGCGCGCCGCGCCCCACCCGGCTAACTCGCGAACTAACTTTTCGATTTTCAAAGTTTTTACGTGATTTGTGGCGTTGCGTTGCCAAAGTTTTCATTTGGAATTTTTGGGAAACTATATTTTAAGGTTGGTATTGAGCTATGCAGTTTATTGTTTATTTTTTATATAATGAATGGTGTTATTTTTAATTTTCTTTTAGTTTTATTTTATTTTCACAACCGTGATAAAACTTGTCACGGTTGTAAAAAAAATTGCAATAATTTTCTCAATATGTGTAACTACACACATTAAGAAAATTATTACAATTAGTTATAAGTTAGAGGGACGTTGCTTATTATAAATTCGTATAAAACCAATCGAATATTTTTGTGTGATTATTGAGGGATAGCCAGTGCGCACCAGCTAAAGGATATTATGAGCAATACTTAGGGAGTCACCAATGCATTATACTGGGGGATTGAAGTTTGTCAACAGACTGTAGGGTGTAAAAAAATTATGACTAATGTTAGTGGAGAAGTAGATATTAGTCAAACAGGTTGAAAAATCTTATCATTACACAGAACTTTCTTAAGATTGCACTAAATGATATCTAATGACCTTGAATGGAAGGGAGCTGTCATTATGCCTTGTTTGTTGACTGTTTAATTAAAAAAAAACATACCTCATTTGTAAGACAAATATTTTTTTTTGTATATTTTTTTTTGTCTTAAAATTAGGCATTTCTCTGTAAATAACGTAATTTAAAGAAAAACAAGATTGTACCAACTTCTTCACATCTCTTAGTTAATTTTACTGAAGTTTATTATGTAAATGAACCTCTTGTAACATTAATCAGTGCAAGGACTTACTACTTTAAACCACTGATTTCATATACGTATTAGTAACAAATATAGACGTAAATAGGTTAAACCGATGATTATTACCTAAGTATAATTAGTATATTTTTCTCGAACAATTCGAACGTTCGATCCGTTGCAATGTACACGCAAATGAAAACTAGGTAGTATTATCATAACCGAATTAATCAGCGCAGCGGAATCGAGGTAAAAATATTGCGTCGATCTTGTTGCGTAAAGTAAATGCGAAAGAACAGGTCCTATTAAGTTACCGCTCCATTTCTTACGACGTGTGTGTGCTGCAGACAGGGAAAGTGGTTTTTATATTAACCGGTAAACAGCGTGATGATGGATAGAATCTGCACGGTCATCCCTAGCCGGATTAATAACTACTTGTATTATGTTTCCGAGGAGTTGTGCCAGATTGAGAACCACTGGAATCTCGTATCCGGATGATTTGAATGAACGCGTTTTACGAAACTATCGCGAAAATTTTCGTCATCACTTATTCTTGTCACATCTGCCGAAACAATCGATGATAAAACATGTTTTCCGTTTGATTTAACATTCGGAGTAGACAGACGGTTCACTAATATTGATTCACTGTTATCGAAATGCAAGCAAGTTATTATTTTGTATGTTTACATTTTGGTTGTTTTAACAGAATCCGAATTCTTTTTTAGTTTATTTCATATTATGTCTATGATATGGATATATTTTCTTAATAATTACGGTGTTCCTGAAAAAAATTAAACAAGGCTGTTCCTAATTTCATTTTTAATTATTTTGTTATATTATACTTATATCAATTACAAGCTTTTGCCCGAGGCTTCGCCCGAGATCGATTTTTTTACAAATCCCGCGGGAGCCCTCAATTTTTCCGGGATAAAAAGTGCCTATCTCTATTCCACTGCCAAATCGGTTAAGTAGTTGTGGCGTGATTGAGGAACAAACATCGAAACATCTTCACAAACTCACTTTTATAATATACTAGGAAATCGTCTTTGCTTCGCTTCGGGAAAAATTGTAAAAAAAAAATAATAATATAGCCTATGTCACTCGGGATAGTGTAACTTCCCAACAGTGAAAGAATTTTCCAAATCGGTTTGGTAGTATTAATATTTGCGCCGACCCCAAATAAAATTGGGAAATGGGCAGGATGATGATGATGATGATGATGGTTTGGTAGTTTCAGAGCCTATTCAATGCAAACAATCAAATCTTTCTTCTTTATAATATTACTATAGATTACTAGGAAATCGCCTTTGCTTCACTCGGGAAAAATTGTAAAAAAATAAATAATAATATAGCCTATGTCACCCGGGAATAGTGTGGCTTTCCAACAGTGAATGAATTTTTCAAATCGGTTCAGTAGTTTCGGAGCTTATTCAATGCAAACAAACAATCAAATATTTCCTCTTTATAATATTAGTATAGATAAATAACAGGGTTCAAAAAATTATTTTCGTTCTTAATGTAGTATACTATGGCTAGATTCTGGAATAGTTATTTGATGAGCATAATCTCTTCCAATCTTAAAGGCCAAGCTTACATTCTGACTGTCGATTGAACATCGGCAAGGGAGACACCTCGCTAAACAAGAGGTCGTCGGTGAACTTTCACCATTTGTAATCTTCTCTTTAGATGTCACGCATCTATTGCGTCAGAAAGTCGCTAACAATGCGTACGTGTACTATAATTTTCGTTGGTTACATATTTGATGAAATAATCATAGGTAGGTACCCGTTTATTGCGAATATTGCGATATTCTTGTACCTAACTTAAGCAAGAGTTTGTTTTATTCAAAATTAAAGAATGTTAACAACGCTTTATAAAAAGGAAAAGAGAAAATAAAAAAAATAATGAAAAAAAACAAAAACCCTGACTGCGAAAAAAAATAACAAGAAAAAAATAAGCCCAGTAGTTTAAAATGTTGTTAAAAATAATACTGAACAATTAAACCATAGAAAGATTAACAGTTGGGAACCATTCTTCAACCAATCAAATCTTGTTTGTTTTTTCCCGAGCAGCCCTGTAAAATGTAAATGGGTTAACGATTCCCAACTCGAGA
Source organism: Thymelicus lineola (assembly GCA_963932265.1). Lineage (NCBI taxonomy): Eukaryota > Metazoa > Arthropoda > Insecta > Lepidoptera > Hesperiidae > Thymelicus > Thymelicus lineola. Next base: position 6,625,781 of record OZ010685.1, read on the forward strand.
GACTTTTGAGAAAAAAGTTTTGAAGAGAATATAACGTCAAAAATCGGCCATTTTTTTCTTTCAATTTTGATATACCCAGTCCTGGATTTGTCAATAGGCCGTATAGGCCGCGGCCTAGGGGCGGCAGCGTCCTAGGGGTGGCAGATTTCAGAAGATGAAATTATGGATGATTTTGCTATTTAAAAGTGGCGTAAAAAATTGTAATTCTTGTTTTATACGCACATTCTTAGTGAGTAAATTCAGTGCCTTCCTTACTATGAATGGAATATTATTATTTGAGAAAGGTACATGGGGCGGCGGAAATAAACTGGCCTACACTGATAAATATACCCAGTGTCACAATTGAGACCAATCTAATGGAGGCCATACCCGATCAAGTGTACTTGATCAAGTTTGCAGTTTGACTTGACGCGGCATCCAGTGTGCATGAGATAGATAGCTATATAGCTAGATAGCTATATCGTGGCCATACACGATCAAGTATACTGGATGCCGCGTCAAGTCCGCTTGACGCTTGATCAAAAACACTTGATCGTGTATGGCCTCCATAACGGCACCTATCAAGCTGAAATCGATGAAGCCGTTACAGAGCGTTACAGAGCGTGCCAAAGAAATATACATAATTACACATACACTCGAAAAATATAACCCTCCTTCTTGCGCATTTGGGTAAAAAACTAAAATCATTTCCCCCAGAATAAATTTTCGCTCGCTGTGTCGAAGCACCAGTTAAGAACAGGGTTCCCCACTTTTTTCTTGTCCGTGAGGTAATACTTCGGTGATGCCGTTGATGTTATGGATTTCAATGGGCGACCGTACTAGTACAGTAAAGGAATGGTGCTGGTCATGTCAAACGTGCCAGGCGCCAGCACATGAGGAGACTACTCATTATAAACTATTGATATAAAACATATTTTTAATGGATTTTTCCCCGTTAAGTCCCGTTTATACGTATTAAGTAATTAAGTAGATAACTAATTTTAACTAAAAAGTGCCTGTTAAGTGATAAGCCCCCGTCCACCTACTTTACTTGCGTACTAAAAAACTTAACTATTTAACTACTAAACTGTCCGTTTACACGTATTTATTTACTTAAAAGTTTAGTTAACTACTTAACTACTTAATACGTGTAAACGGAACATCAGCGCGCTTTAACACTACGACGCATGATGAAGGAGTAAGATAAGGTAAGAACGATCAATAGCCACTGGAGTGAGCGACAGGCTTCATTAGTCCGTGATTCTTGTCGTGCCACTCGCACCCTCAAATAAATCAGGTCACGGCATTTAATGGCAACTTTACGCACAAATCAGCACTTCCGTCGTTTGGGTAGTTCGGGTAGTATTAGTGAAATAGTAGATCCATCTCTTTACGGCTTCGACCCTTCCGATGCCTACAGGAAAACAGCATTTCCTGCAACATCTAACAAATGAATACGAATGGTAACACTTGCTTAGCGGAGAATTTACGCGCGAGAACCAAACTGAATGGATGGGATTTGTGTCTATTGTATTGTGTCCATTCGTATATTGCAGAAATAACACATTATACAAATATCTATCTAATATACCTACCTAATAAGAATGATAACAGGGAAAATAGTTAACTAACTAAGCAAAAGTAAAATAACAAACTTTTTTCTTTTCTTTGTATATTAGGTTATTTTATTTTGTTGATAGCTTTAACTATGGTTTCACTTATAGGTTACTGTTTTCATTGTTTCGTAACTAAGTAGTTAGCACAAGTCAGGCTACGCGAATTGTAGAGTTCCGAACTTCCGAAGTAGTAAGTTTGTCGATTACTAGGAAATCGCCCTCACTTCGCTTCGGAAAAAATAATAAATAAAAAAATATAATATAGCCTATGTCACCCGGGGATAGTGTAGCTTCTCAACAGTGAAAGAATTTTTCAAATCGGTTCGGTAGTTTCGGAGCCTATTCAATGCAAACAAACAATCAAATCTTTCCTCTTTATAATATTAGTATAGATTACATACTCATTAACTAATATGCTAACATATCCGTCATATTTTTCCTTGTAAATTCATCATATAAACCATTTTTGAGATTTTTCCTTGTCCAACTCCAATTATTTAACCGACAGGGAGGGAAGGGGAACACTTGACTCTAACCAAAATTAGCACTTTAAAGCCAAATATTTCGCAAACAAACCCCATGGTCTTAGGAAACCCATCATATTTTTTAAAGAACTTTTATGCAACAAAAAAAACCATCCTCACGTTACCTGAAAAAAAATTTTTTTCAATATTTTATTCTATGATTTTGGAGTTTTAATAAATATGTATATTCATGCCAAATTACAGTTTTCTAGCGCTAAGGGTCTCGGCGCATTGCTTCGGACAGACGGGTGGACATGACGAAACTATATAATATAAGGGTTCCTATTTTACTTCGGAACCCTAAAAATAAAACAATGTATTTTCAAATCAAAATGTGGGATAACAGTATTTTTTCATCACAGAAAGATATTTTGTAGTGTTCTGCCAAGTAATATTTTACTTCGTTATAAGTTATAACAAAAATACATGTCGGTCTATTATCTAATAACATTTCTTTTGTCGTGACCCTAACGTTACAATCGTACAAAAGAAAAAATTTTTTCTTCTCAGACACAACAGTTTCAAATTAAGCTGTGAAATTAAGCAAATCGTGATGGATGTCAATAGACTTTGTGGAGAAAGATTTCCAAAAATACGAGTACATTAATTATAATAAAACTATAAATAAATTGATCGATAACTGAACATGAAATAATTTAAAGTAGGTACCACAAAAGATCTCAAGGTATTATAATGTGTGATATCATATTAGAAAGATTCGATGTTAAACTAAAATATTTTTTTAATAAGGTGAATTAAGTTTACTAATAATTATACACCTCGGCAGTAGGCTCGTGTATAGCTTGCCTTAATCACCTAGGTGAATTTAGGTCTACCGATTTAGTATACTTAATTCACCTCGATCAGTAGATTTAAATCACCTGGGTGCATAGGTGAATAAAGTACACTAAAAGTAGACTTAAAACACCTGGGTGAATTAACTCAGGTGAATAAAGTCGACGGCACCGATTTAAATCACTTGGGTGCATAGGTGAATAAAGTACACTAAAAGTAGACTTAAGACACCTGGGTGAATTAACTCAGGTGAATAAAGTCGACGGCACGGTTACGGTTACGGTTGATGTCGATATCAAAATAAAGTATAAAGTAACAAATAAAAGTAAAACCGTGTACATACGCGCACTTAGACTAGAAAACCATCCGCAAATCGCACGCTCAGCGGGAAAAAGGCATAAGGTGAAAATTGCAATTTTACAGGAGAGCAAAAAAACTGTTAAATATCAGCTTTTGTCCCTCTTTCCAATCATATTACTAAGTAAAGTTCAACGTAAGACGACTTATGTTTTTTTTCCACTGAGGGTGCGAAATTACGATATGCTACTGGTAACAATTCTGCAGTGGCCGGATAGCCAGTAATCGTCGGCTCATCGCCTATGGTATGGTGACTGTGGCCATTGAAGTATAATGTCATAGAACAGACATCTCGAACAAAATGTGTGTCCCGCCCGGGAGGTTCGATTTTCAAAATTGAGCCCCCGTTTCCCTTTCAAAATCGAACGTTGAAGATTGAAGATTGAAGCCACGTGGCGCCAATGCATTGGGATTTGGGACATACATGGTGTTCGCGGTGTCGGTTCTATACGCTAGTAATAATACGAGTAGGTACTATAATGACCGTGGCAGATAGACTCAACATAATTTGGATTCTGGGACATTCAATTCAACGAATGTCAATGACATAGATCGGCTTTATGGCCTGTGGTGACTGTGGCAGATGGATTCGACATAATCTAGATTCTGGGACATTCAACGAATGTCATCGATGCAAATGTATCGAGCGGCAGATAAAATGTTTATTGGAACGAAGTTCCTTATCGCGCGTTGTGAAAGGGAGCTAGACGGAAAATTACGACACTTTTTGATTCTTACGAATGACGACACTTTTTTTGAAGTGATTCAGAGCGTTTTACAGAGATGGCGCTGTACAGCAAAACAATACTTAAATCGAAAGGAATTTCGTTCCATCCGGGTGTCCCTTGACACCTCTCATGTTTTTTATTATTATGCGCTATGGTTGTTCAGGCATGCGGTTGAGAAAAACGCAAAATGATCATGGAAGTGTACTGATGAAGGTGATAAAGCTTTACATGACAAATTAAAAATATTATGTGTACTATAAACATGATAAACCTATCATGTTTACTGTCTCATGTTTGTGTAATCTTTATTGCTAGTGCGTGGGCGTGACTTTATATTTATTTATTAAGATCTATTTTATTATGTACCTAATGACCAACTTATGGATAACTTATCAGTTATACTTATACTTATTCATTAAATGATTATATTTAGGTACTAGGAACAATTTAAATACATCTAGAATTTCAAAACTACCAATCATTCGATTTTTTTCGTACAAAATGTTCAACCGTGCGTACTAATGTTCGTACAAAATGATTAGTGCTCTTTTTAAATATTTGAGATACTTTAAAGAATTTCTACACCTCCCTATATAACAATACATATGTCACTATAACCAAGCGCGTGGAAGAAAGATTTCCGTCTCCAGGGAAGATACCCGAAAATTACTCTTTCCCGGGATAAAAAGCTAATCTATATTCTGGAGCAGACGATACAAGGGCGTGCATTTCAAACATCGAAAATTGTCGCATGGAGTATAATATAGATAAATAAGTAAATTATTATTAAAACTACTTTTTTCATTCCAAGCTATTGTATTTGTACCTATATTATTTTATTTGGTAAAACATATTTCATAGTATGAATAATTACCATTTTCATAGGTGTTACTATTTTAGTAATCTATACTAATATACCGATTTATGAAATTCTTTCACTGTTGGGAAGCTACACTATCCCCGGGTGAGATAGGCTATATTATATTTTTTTTACTATTTTTCCCGAAGCGAAGCGAGGGCAATTTCCTAGTACATAATGTTAGAAGATTGCGCCAACCTGTAACCTAGACCTTTTTATGTGAAGTACAGGAAAATCCTGAATCCGGCGCTATAATATAATAATTGTAAATCGATAAAGTCAACAACTATTATCTAACGTTAACAATAATATTTATGGTTATGTATCGTAGCGGGCTTTTCATGTTAAATACTTAGTTAATGTTCACCCACACTTTAACCGCGAACACAGCTGAGGCTAGCCGATATCGTTTATAGTTCGGTTAATGGATTTTGCAAGCAGATTTTGTAAAACACAACTCTCCGCCAATATGTGAACTTTAATGGTCATTAATGTTGGCTAAAGAGGTGTCATTTAAACTCTGACAGGACGTTATACACTTAGGTATAAGATACAAGTCATAATTGATTTGGAAGTATGTCTACATATACGAACGTATAATAATATTATCAATATTTTTCAGAAGTTTTATGAACAAAAACATAAGTTTTATCCACCTGGAATAATTTTACTGTTTTCTTAGAAATAGAAAAACAGTATCGTCTATCTACTCGTATCCCTAAAGTATTTGTTTTACGCACCGAAAAATAATAAAAGTCCCCAAGCTTTTTAGGTGGCCTGTGTGGTAGTATTTGATTAAGCCTTTTTGTTCCAAAATGAAATTCAGTCAATCAAAAACGAAAAGTGATCTGCGGCGTTTAATTTATTTTCTCATCACGTCACAGTAATTCTACATAATCCCGTATTCCTGTCGTGAAATGTTGTGATTGCGACAAAAAGCTTTATCCTCAATAGAGCCTAATTGGCTTCATTTTAGGCCTCCATTGTGATGCTAATCAGCGCGTCTCATTAAACAATGCATAGGAGTTTTTGTTAGACTCTTTCTCGTGTTAATTATATGCAAACAAACCTACTAACATAGAAGTTGACATGTCAAGATTGCACTATGAACAATATTTCAAACGCCCTCGAAGGTTGCAGGGTGTTAACTAAGCATATTTTATTTCCCAACGCGTTAGAGCAAACTAAACGTTATGAAATTATTGCCAGCGCTGGTAATGCAGTGATTTTTATAATACTTGGTCGTAAGGAGCATCGTATGGTTCACGTAATATCCGTTCGTGTGATGGTATTTACGTTGCTTACCCAACGTAGCCAACAGCATTGTGGTATTGGGTAATTTGTTTGCTCGCCCGGTGTTAATTAATAGGGGAATGTTTGAACAAATACCAATCTTCGGCTCAGATTGCCGATGCGGTGTTATTAGGTATCTGTCATTTGTTTTTATCTATCGTATCTTTTGACCTTAATAAGATGCCAATTACTTCAGCCAATAACCACTATGTTTATAATAGAATATTTGGTTGTTTTTACCTAAGTTCATGAACCTTTCATATATTTATATTTAAAAAGCAAGTAACTCAGAGCTTAACTCAAATTACGACCGTTTTAATTAACTTGCATATTTCGTTTCATTTTTAAAACAAAGGCACTGTCTGTCTCATAAATTTAAGATATTAGCACCAGGAGTTTAATTAAGAAATGTTTGTTTTATATTTTCGCTTAGCTAGCTTAAGCTCATTTTACTTAAAGTAACTTAGTATTTATCTCATCTCGTCTGTTTGAGGAAAAGGTTATGAATCACGTATTAGGTACTGTCATTGTGTCCCTTATGAAGACTGGGTGAGTGAATATTAATGAATCCTTTTTTTAATAAAACCGCGTCTCTTTTCCTGGTTTCTTACATGAGAAATGTAATATGTAATCCAAAGTAGGTATAAGAAGGGTTCAACTTTTTAGGGTTCCGAACTAAAATCGGAACCCTTATAGTTTCATCTTGTCAATCCGTCCGTCCGTCCGTCCATCTGTCCGTCTGTCCGAAGCCAAGCGCCGAGACTCTTAGTGCTAGAAAGCTGTAATTTGGCATGGATATACATGTTGATTAAAACTCCAAAATCGTAGAAAAAATTGAAAAACTTTTGTTTAGGGTACCTCTTCTACCTACAGGTAACGTGAGATTGAATTTTTTATTCGTCATGTACCTACTTACCCTTTAGTGTGGGGTATTGTTGAAAAGGTCTTTCAAAAATATAATGGGTTTCCTAAGACCATTTTTGGATTTAAAAGGGGTCCGTTTGCGAAATATTTACCTTTAAAATGCTAGTTTTGGTTAGAGTCAAGTGTCCCCTCCCCCACCGGCTAAACGGGTGGAGTTGGACAAGTGAAAAATTCTCAAAAATACTATAGTTTATAATATGACCAATTTACAAAGAAAACTATTATATCATTGCTATGTTAGCGTAAGTAGTTGATGAGTAACAGTCGACAAACTTACTATTTCGGAATCCTACATTGCGCGTGGTCTGACACGCACTTGCCCGGTTTTACTTTTTTACTTATAAAAAATTATGACTTCATTTTTCTCACTATCACGTAAGTAACTTTTTGTCAACGCGTCTTTCCCCTGTGCCGACTTTCTCGGTGAATATTAGTGATTCATTTTTGAATAACCCTCACGCGTCTCTAAGCAATGTGAATGATGTCTTTATGATGCTAAGATTATTATGTAGGGTGTTCGGTCCAAAAATTAGCAAGATTAGAACTTGCTGTCATTTGCGTGGTAAAATGTTGCCGGCAAAAAGAATAAAGCAATTTATGAATAAAAATAATAATAAATATTTAATTCAGGCATCGAGGCCAATAACATAAATACCTTACAGACTAACATTAGATTAACGTTTCAATTTCATTTTTGAATATTTAAAAAACAACTATTATCTTATATCTTTAAACGAGCAATTCTTGTATATGTATATATATATATATAATTGGAATCTCGGAATCGGCTCCAACGATTTTCATGAAATTTAGTATAGTAGGGGTTTCGGGGGCGATAAATCGACCTAGCTAATTTTTAGAAAATGTCGTTTTATCGGTGTTTTCAGGCAATGATAAACTTCTACAATATACTCTTCCTGACATCTATTGGCAAGTAGCAATACTAAAGCTAACTACTATATACTATACTATATACTATACTACTAAAGCTAAATACTAAAGTTAACAGTTAATGGCGTTGTTAAGCAACACTAAAACGAGCAAAGCTCGGTCATCTGGATATTAATATTTTACATGTTACGAACAAAATACGGTGAGAATAATTTGGAAATTTCTCTTTAATTTAGGATGTTTTGATGTCACAGTTAAATAAAGTAAATATCTCTCACTGCAAACATGGCAACAATATTTGCAATTGCTGAAAAATGTAAAATAAATATTGCTACGAAATAAATAATCTGTCACATTTAAAAACATGCCCATTAATTTATTATAACTTAATATAATAAAATTAATAATATTATGATTAAGAACTTAACATCAAAATGGAAGTAATTAATTAAGCGTTAATTACGAGTCGTGGCTGTAGGTACCTAATGGCCTCGAGGGGATAGATGTTGTCAAAATTCATGGATAACTGAGATGAATACTCGTGATCTGTCGTTAATAATTCTCTGTATACATTGCTAGCATTGGGATATTCAAGAGAAAACTTCATCCACATTCTACCATTATTATACCAGTAGGTTGGTCATCTACAAATTCTGTTTTATGAAATTTATAAAAAACCTGTTTCAAATATAATATTATACAATAGGTACATTCTATGACAAAAAAACGGGCAAGTGTGTGTCAACCTGTTAGGCCACGGGCAATGTAGGGTTCTGAAGTAGTAACTTTATCGACTTTTACTCATTAACTACTTACGCTAACACAACCATGATAGTTTTTCTTGTTAATTCATCTTATAACCTATTTTTGAGAATTTTTTCACTTGTTCAACTCCAACCGTTTATCCAGTAAGGGGGGACACTTGACTTTAAGCAAAATTAGGACTTTAAAGCAAAAGGACCCCTAATTCCAAAAATGGTCTAAGAAGACCCATAATATTTTTGAAAGACCTTTTCAAAGAGACCCTCACACTATATGGTATGCAACGAATAACAAATTCATTCTCACGTTAAGGGGAGGTACCCTGAAAAAAATGTTTTTCAATATTTTATTCTACGATTTTGGAGATTTACTAAATATGTTCCACAATTAAGAACCTTATTTTGTAACAAGAATTTGCCAAAGTCCATGATCACCTTATAGGGTCAATCATTGTACTGCTTACCCGAGAATAAAAATTTATCAAAATTCAAAATGAATTATTTATGTAAGCACTGATACACTTATATGCACGCCATTTTTTTCATAATTTTTTTTCGTATCGTTAACATAACTGTTGGTTCTGGCCGATAATCGAACCTTGAATCCTCAATCCGAATCTCAATACCTCGCAGTGCCGGATTTATATTTTTTATGAGTGTAGGCCAATTTATTTCCGCCGCCCCATGTAGCTTTCCCAAACAATAATTTTCCATTCATAGTAAGGAAGGCACTGAATTAGTCACTAAGAAGGTGCGTAAAAAAACAAGAATTAAAATATTTGCGACACTTTTTAATAGCAAAATCATCTATAATCTATATTCTTCTGAAATCTGCCGCCCCTAGGACGCTGCCGCCCCTAGGCCGCGGCCTATACGGCCTATTGACAAATCCAGGACTGATACCTCGGCAGGCATTCTGAAGATCGGTGTGATAAAATAGTAGTTTAATTATAATAATCGACCGGTACAGGTAATAAGTAAGTATCTAGTATCTCATATAAATATTAGAACTGTACAATTGCACACAGCATACGCGTATTGCTTCATTATGTTGTACGTAGCGTGCTCCATTCAGTAATAACTCAAATAACTTGGTAACGAATAAGGACCGCTCAAGTTTCTGCACTGTGCAAAGTGTGCAACTCGTTATATAAGAAGGTACAAGTGGTTATTTCTAGGGAATGTTGTTTTGCGGTTTGCGTGGGACCTCAGAAGCTGTAGCACATTATTGCGGTTATCGACTCGTTTTTACACGCTCTAGCTTCTAGTTGTGTTCGATTCCTGCCATTCTTTACATATTTTTCAGTTGGTTTATTAACCCCAGACGCCAAAAGAGAGTTGTAATGAGTTTGACGTATCTGTTTGTCAGTTTGTGGCATCGTAGCTCCTAAAGTAATGAACCAATTATGTTGGGTTGTTTTTTTGTTTGAAAGCTGACGAGATCGAGATGGTTCTTAGCTACAGTTTATGAAGATCCGTTCAGGCGTTCAGGTCTTTATTGGTGAAAATAAAAGTATCAGTTTTAAGTTTTATTATATAATTTACATTTTTGTATGTTAATTATTGCTCTAAAAAGCAGCGAAAGGACTTCCACAACACATCTTTCGACAATTCGATCGTTCGGAATATTCTGCACACTTTTTTGCGACAGCTAGTACACGAATTGCGCTATGACAACCCCGTCAAAGTTAAAATATGCAGTTGAAAATAATGTTCGGTCCCACAATAAAGTCTCAGGTCCAGGTCACATAAAATATAAATAATACTGCTACGTGTAGATAAAAATTCTTCAAACGTTTTAACTATTAACTCGTCTTCAATCATCTGAAATATGTTACTCCTAGTTTTTGTTATTTAATTTTTTTATGACTATCCTACATTTAACAGTTTCTCGTGAATGTATTTACATGTACAAACCGGGTCCACAACGTTACTTACATAGCACTTAGTTACTCAAAAGTTAGTTCAGTATACTTATAATATAGACAAGCGAGACAAGTAAAGAAGCAGGTAGAGGCTTGTTTTCAAGCTATGTTATAATATAGAGGTCTCTATTTTTTGTGTTAATATGTGGATGTGGTGACCCACAAGTAAAAAAGTGGTTGATTACTGTAACATTCTTGAACGTATACCAGTTCATTCATTGTTATTTAATACTAGTGGATGCCCGGTGTGTACTACTATGCTATTTCATGAATCTTCGCATTATTCCCGTTCAAATGAAACCATTTTGGGGCACTTGGGTTGGATGGTTGGACGGACATACCCAGAAACATTATTTGTATTTTATATAGATTAATTCTTCTTTTCTAACTTCTTTTAATACTAATAACGTTAGAGGAACTCTTAGATAAAAATAGCATCGTAAACGAAATTCAGTTTGAATTCCCAACATTGTTTGCAAGAGTCAGCAATCGTAGGAACGATTCCTTGGAACGAAAGTACCATTAAACTTTGCAAAGTATTAACTCCTGATTGGCTTTGGCCCATTAGCAGGCCATTTCGTGCTCTCTCGAATTTGAGATGGTTAGATCGTACTCCTTTTAATCTAAGATCCGAATTAGAGGCGTTTCTTCACCCATCTGATTACCGGCTTAAAATTATTTTTTATCAAATATCTTAAAAAAGGGTTGCCTAAAAAACTGTTCATGGCTATGTCTGTCCGTGTCTAAATAGAGTGAATTTTCCAAGTGTGGGTGGAGGGCCAAATCCGAAACTACGAGGAATATCGAAAAATGCTCAAAGGAGTCTCGGGGCCGATTTTGATGAAAACTAAAACTGCATCATTAGATTTTTGAAAAATGTATTTGTTTATATACATAAATTAATTAAGTGGTTCAAGTGGTTTTTTCAATTAATATTTCTATCGCCATACTTTTCTTTATTTAAGATATTTGATAAAAAAAAATTCCGATCATGTGACTATTTTACAAAAATCTGGTGAAAATTTATAGAGGGATTACTCTTCGACCCTAACAATGTTACTGTTACCCGTGTGGTGACTATCTGAATCTAAATGATAATAGTGGTCGGTGATTTAACTTACCCTCTAGTCCTCCGGGATGCTTTTCAGCCACTATTTCAAACAAATTACAAAACTGACCGTACCCGCGTTCATAAAGTCAAACATTGGTTTAGGAGTTGGCGAATAAGCGCTCGGATTATAAGCCATTCAGTATTGTTCAATTTCATTCGTTTATTAAAATAAATAGTTAAAATTGCATTTTTTATTTATTTTTTCTTCATGTAGTTACACATAAAAAAAAATACAGGAAAACAATTAAAGTAAGTAAGTAGTGCCCTTGTAAAAATTATTTATCTTGTAAATGTTTTTGTGTGTAAAAAATATATAAATAAAATAAATAAATAAATAATGTACAAAGGTTCTGTTTATCTCTAACGAGACCTGCGACTGGAGAGGTGACAGAAAGGTAGATAGCTCTTTTTTTTCAAAGTAGTTATAAATGTTAATATTGTTTGAGGTAAGTGTACAATGTGGACATCCTTTATTACCATATTTTTCTGCTAAATAAAAATATCTACGTCCCCGATTACCATATTTAATTGAATATGTCACAAAACAGGAATTTGTTTTAAAGATTAAAACTTTGGAGTACCTACCTACGTAGAATATAGTCAGCGAACCAAATAATTAGTCAGATAGACAGATATGCGTGACCCAATATTGTATTTTCATCAGCTTTACGGCATACCAAAATACCAGTAATTACATGGTTCCCGTCTATTATAAAGTAAATTAACATTCGGGCCCGGTACGCGGCATTACATTGCAATCTGACAGATTAAATAGCACGGCACGTCCTGTACAGCCGCGAAAACCAAAACACGGAAAATCTCTGCGGAATTTTGTTTAAACCAAGTTAATGTTTCCATTTGGACGAATTAATTGTTGTTCTTTTAGGTTTTACCGCAACGTAATTTATTGGGCGGTTTAGTTTTTCTAACGTCTGACTGCTGACACCCATTACTTGGCTGTTTACGGATTTACTAAATAGGTACATTGAAGTATAATGACATAGAACAGACATCTCGAACAAAATGTGTGTCCCGAAACCGCGATGACGCGTTCTTTTTTCAAACTCTAGAAGGTGATTTACATAGAGTAATTTTGTATAAGACACTTGCCGAACCACGACAAACAGTCAACGACTCTAAATCTTTAGCTCTTTCAAATGTTTGATTTAATGTTTAATTGAATTCACTGAGTAATATAATACACATAATTTATTATTTACCAAAGAGTAGGTACTATAGTCATTCTTATCGGGCTTATTTATTTGTCCATTAACACGCTTACTTGCCAAGTGTGTAAGCCCGACTCATGATTTTTTCAATTCATATCAATTGACTGACCTGAACTGACTGAACTGACTTGAATTGATTCAAGTCAATTTATTTGCATTTCATTCAAAAATGGCGGGAACATTCCACAATAATTGAAATAAATTCGTTTTAGTTGATTTAAGTTAATATTTTGTTTTCTTACTGATGATAAGTAATACCATTTTCTTTTTTGTATTTTTTTACGTGCAATTGTGACAGGTTCTCATCACGCAAGACGGCATTTTTTCAGTTTGTTACTAAACAATTTTGGCATGCGGCCGCAATGAACGCAGGTGAGTGACAAGCAAGTGAGTGAATGAAGTGAGCCACCCTGGCCACAATGAATGCACCCGACTCAATGTTCGGGGTGTCTGTTCTATACGAAGTAATAGTACTTCAATGAATAGGTAATAGGTTTGTGCTTGGAAAGCAGGAGTATTTTATACACTCGTTAATATTAACCAATAGGGTTGTTGACTAATTTTAGGATTCAATTTTATTTTATAGATAGAACCTCAATATTCACGAAAAAAATATTATAAAAATAATAATCTCCAATTTAAAAACAAAAATTGATAAATAAAAATCATTATCAAATTTCCCACCAAAAACGTCACGTGACGTCACTAAACGATATTCAATAATATCTGTCTACTAAGTTTGTTGAATTTCCATATAAAATTGTTCCAATGACGTCATATTCTCAAAATGGCGTTTGAGGTCACGTGACAGTGTGTACAATTTTTAACATTTTAAATTAATGATATTTAATTTATTGTGATTGATTTCAATAAAAGAATCATATTTTAGGCCTTTAAATGTTACCACTAATATTTTAGACATAAATTTATATTAATTTATAATTAGTGTCAACATCCCTATCGCTCAAAAGTAGTCAAGTGCAAAAGTAGTCACATGAAAACAGTAAGGTATAAAGTCATCGCTTAGACACTGTATGTACCTATTGGAAAATAGCGAAGTTACCTAATCATCAATATTGTTTTCTTCCTCTGTTTTGGTCCTTTGTCAGTGGACACTGGAGAAAAATAGACTTGAGTAAACAAATGTTGATTGCTTTCTCGACCCTTTGATTTGCTCAAGATTTTTTGCTTCCACGCGAAGTTTCTAAAACAACAGGAATACCGCTCTTCAACTTTTTTGTGAGTTTGAAAAGAGAACTAGTAAAATAAAATCAATAAAAAGTTTCCTGAGTTAATAAAAAACATACAAAAAATTTCTATTTTCCACATTTACTTAATGTCTTATTTAATACAATAGTGTGGCTACGTAAAAACTTAAAACACGGTTGAAAGAGTAAATAATTTAAAAGCCATTTCACGTTACTTTACCACAGAGCAGTAAATTCTTTGCAGTCTTATTTTATGTGCTGACCCAAGACTGGAAATTCACATTTATTTGTGACACTCTGAAAGGATTTAAATAGGATGCTGGAAAAGTCTTTTTCTTTTTATATTACGTTTATATCCGAAAAACGAATATTGATTCACCTCACCAGGTGCCTTTCCAATAAGTAGGAACTAGGAAACCAAGAGACCAGAGAAAAGACCATTTTGTATGTCAACGACCGACGACGCTTTGCCACCGAATCGCTTTTGCCTCATACCAGTACATTCGACAAGGAATAACAAAGACAGATTTTGTATACTAGAAATAAAAATCTCTAAAGTTTTACATACTGTATAATACGAATACCACTGAAATAAATACGTAATTAAAAGTCTTGAAACGAATGTATTTATTTAGCTTGCTTTAAAAAGACTTCTAAAATCCTGAAGGAGTAAAACGAGTTTGAAAGTTTTTATATATTATTGCTTGTGAAAGTGAGTGTACAGCTGTATTAACATTTACAATTACCTACCACGAGTTTAAAAAAAACTGTTATGATAATCGAAAGGAGGCGAAAATATTTGTATATTGGTGTTGTTAATTTTATTTAAAAAGTGCCTGCAGTCTATTGGGAATGTGAGAATTGTAATCGAACAATTTTGTGCAAATATCATTTGAACATTGAAGTATAATGTACTAAAGTACCACAACATACATTGCGAGCATGTCTTACGCCGGGAGGTTCTATTTTCAAAATTGAGCCCCCGTTCTCCTTTCAAAATCGAATAAATCCAATGGAAATTGAAGCACTCAGACCTACGTGCATTAGTATTAGTTATGTTAGTGAAATAATAATTTGCTCCGTACCTACGAGTACGTACGTATATCTCAAGATTTTTTCGGGTTTTGGAAGTTTCACGTTGGGACACAAATCATCCAATATGTAGAGGTCGTGTTTTAGGAATTGTAATTTAGTATGTTGGTTGGTTTTGTTACCATTCAGATTGTGTA
This sequence comes from Thymelicus lineola, assembly GCA_963932265.1. Classification (NCBI taxonomy): domain Eukaryota; kingdom Metazoa; phylum Arthropoda; class Insecta; order Lepidoptera; family Hesperiidae; genus Thymelicus; species Thymelicus lineola. The sequence continues at coordinate 6,641,210 of OZ010685.1, forward strand.
AAACTGTAGAATATAGAAGAGCCATTCGCTCAGACAAGTGACGGATGCCTGAGGTCCTGCCAGGCCTCCATTTGTTGTTGTCCTCCATTGTTGTGAGTTACAGCAAGTGTAGAAATACAGTTTTATCAAATTGAACTCACATTGTCAGGTTTCCTACGAAAACAGCTCTAGCCACTCCAATCTAGCTAGTTAAGGTAAACAAGTGGTCATTCCTCAACTTTACCTCCGCCTGTGATGATATCTCCTTTTCCTCTCGCAGTAAGGTTCACTTTGCTCCTTACAAATAGTTCAGCAAAGCTTGATTGATTTGCTTACAACCCATTAGCGGCCTGTAACCAGTGAACGAATAAGTATATTAGTTCATTGCCTGTAACTGATCTCTCCTCGTAATTAAGGAGACACCCACTATCCGCAATGCGGATCAGCGGAGAGCGCACGGTATTTAAATTGCTTTATTGACGTGTAAATACCGGTGCGCAGTAAGCATGGTTGATGCCGTGATCTAATCTATTACTGATCGTACCGTTGTTATATCAGACCTCCAAGTCACGATCATTTTCTAAGCCGTAACTGTTGTATTAATGACATAACTACGATATAATGCGATACGAAGCTTAAAATGGTGTGTTAAATTCTATTGTTGTATTTCATCTAATAATAGTGATATAGAAAATAGCTCCGAGATTTGAAAGTGATTTTCATATCCAAGGCGCCCTGGGTTCATATCCTGCACAGTGCACACATCTGTTAATTTCAAAGGAAAGAAAGCAATTATCACTTGCTTGGTGAAGGAAGTCATGAAGTAAGAATACCTGCAGATCTAAGAGTTCTCTATTATGCTCTCAAAGGTGTGTGAAGTCTGAGCAGTCCCGCACTCATATTGTACGCAGAGCCACCTGAGCAGAGACGCTACTTCATTCTTGACTGACAACGCGTCAGTGAACTTTTAATACTTTATTTACTCTATCCTTACTATATCTTTTGTCAAAAACAAACACTATAATAATGAGGCGGAAACTTTACCATAGTGAAAAAGAAAAGAAGAACAGAACGAAACGAAAACGAAGAACGATCAGAACGAAAAGGAAGAATATAATGAGCTCTGCATGTTTATTGGAATATAAAATGTCGAACATTACAACCACAAAATTTAACGACACTGAACTGTTTATAACAAAGCTTTGACCAACGAGTTTAGAGAAAACATAATAGAGATTCTTTAGCGGGTAAAATAAAAGTAAGGAATTCGTTTCACCGAGGTAATGGGAGGATACAGCTTTGTGACAGGACCCTTGTTGAATTCTGAAAAAGATCCCGGAGCTGCAATATAACTGAAGAGATTGTTGGCTTGAACGGGAAAGAAACCACGTTAAAACATACTTTTTTTTCACTGTTGGGAAGCTACACTATCCCCGGGTGACATAGGCTATATAATTTTTTTTACTATTTTTCCCGAAGCGAAGCGAGGGCGATTTCCTAGTTAGTTTATAAAGAAAATCAGAACATGACAACATAGCAAGTTGACAAACGACTGCGAAAGAAAATCATGGCGTTTTAAATCGATAGCATTTGACAAAGAGTTATAAAGTTTTGAATGATTTTTCGTAGCCCATACGTAAACTGAAATTTTAAACAATACGTTTTGACGTGGAATTGCTAACGTTTATAAAAAAGAATTCAAATTTGAATTGGAATATGCTAATATAAATTGGTAACCACCCACCTCAACAATTACTACGTGACCGGACGAAAGTTTGTATGAAAACATCCAGGTATTCACACGGATTACAAAACGTGAATTTTATTCACGTACACAACGTGTGGACGACTTTAACCACACCGCTACCATCAAGCAACGTCCTACCAAATGGTTTTACAACACCCTTATAGCTGTAAGTAGTGTAGCACGTGTGAATGGCCACTAACTACATAAAACAACAATTGAATTTTAAGTGCCTGATTATGCAAAATACCTACTACTGCACGTTTTGAGGCTTCATTTAAACCTGTCCAAGTTCTATATTTCTAGTTCCAAGAATGCTAGTTTCAGAATATATTTTATATAATGTATTGTATAAATAGGCTTAAATAAAAGAAAACAGTTACTTTACGTGTCTCTTAAGCTGGTAAATCGATTTTCTTTTTCTTTTTTGCTTGGAATTTGTATATTTTTTTGTTTATATTGGACACTGAATCGTTTTGTATGGTAAACTAAACATAGAAAAGTGTAAGATAAATACATAACGGTAAAGAGTGGAAAATGTTTTCCTAAATTTTTCAATAAGGATTATGGTCGAGTTTCGACCGCTGAGAAAACGTCTCGTAAATAATAAAACAGCATTTCGATATTATAAGCTCTCAAGTACGTAAGGCCGTAAAATCATGGCTTGTTGAGTTTCCTTTGAGATATAAAGCAATACAATTACACGACATGGGTCTCAACCCAACCCATTAACCGCTCACATCACAAGGCATGGGTACTATGGGTAGAGCATAATTTATTTCCCCTGAAGGCCTCTGACATAGCTGCAGGCTAATGATAACAGTTGGGTTGGGACCTTGGGACCGACCTGGGCTTACCGTGTCCTTTGAAATGCTCAAGAAATTTTAGCATTAGATTAGCGGTCTGTAAACCGCCCAAGTCGATTGAATATTTCGGATCCATATAAACCGCCAGGCTATGAAGTGCTTCCTTCCTAACATCCAATTTTTAAACCAAACTATTGGTTTAAAAATTAGATCGTTTATATTTTTTTATTTTACCGTTTTAAAACTTTGGTCAAGCGATCAATTAAACGAAAGGGCGATCAATTAAAACGATTACTAATTGGCACATTTCCTTCTTTTCAGATATCGATTGAGCATGGATGAGAGTTGTTGATTCTCATAGCTTCCTCAATGCTTCCGGTTTCGATTCCCCGCAAACGATGATGATATGCTGATGATGTATTCAAGAAGATTCCTCAGCACTGTCAGAACAATGTTTGTAGTGACGATATTAGTTTTAGTGAGTGTAGTGGGTGCTAACGTGAACTCCACGTCCAGTGAGTTAGGTCCGGGCAGCTCTCGCATGGCGTGGTTGAAAGGACTACTCGATCACCATGAGTGGCTTCAATACCTTAATGGGAATGTGACGATTCCGCCTCAATGTGAAACGGATTTGAGGCAGTACGTGACAGCATTGAACGAGGGTCGACTGTGGGCCTCAAAAAGTAAGTGAAAGATTTCTGTAATTTAATATTTTCGCAACGATGCTTCCAAGGAGCGACTGAGCGAGGCACGAAAGTGCTGATTAAATTTACGGGTCACCGAAATGATTAGATCCACAAATCGTTTAATTTCATGAGTTCCATTTTCGCTTTGCTATAAGCAGCTTAGACTGATTTAAACTGAATGGAAAATATAGGAAATTATTTAGGAAAAACGTTTTTATAAAATAAATACAAATACAAACAAATAATGGAATTTCAGTAAGGTTTTGCTTGAAGTGGTAGGTACATACATATCTCCAAGCCGACTTTACCATAAATCTAATTAGGTAGAGCAATAACATTTTGGTTTAATTGTAGGCCTTCATGTGGATTCGTTCATGGTGTCAGAGTAATGGATTTTATAGGTACTTTATTATGAAAGACAATCATGTACCTCCGTAACTCAAAGTTTAATAAGGTTGCAAGAAAAGTATAATTACCTTCTAAACTAAAGATCGCTCTAGGAGATAGTGTTATAGTACCTAAAACGGTATTCAATTATTAGTTTACAAATAGGGACTGTACAAGCCGAGTATCTAAAGATTTAGCGATTTAGCACTAAGGCTGACTAATGTGCCCTGTCTTATTTACCGCAGTTGACCACGTCACACAGCGATGCAGTAATTAGCTTACAAGCGTATTTTTATAAGCTAAATGTAGGTCAAGCAAGACCGAGAATAAGTATAAAATTGAACACAAACCGTGGCTATAGACTTTTTATCAAAATAATAAATAACAAGACCCTTTAGCTTCATTAAAACTTCAATGCTTTTGACAGAAAAGCAGATAGATTTCAAAGTGAAAGTGCTCAGTTGGAAACATAATTGCCGTCGTCTAAATATAGCCATCCCCCAACAGTCTTGTTAGCTAGCAAAGTGAATTGAGCGGCCCAGTTCAGTAGTTACCTAAAACGGAAACTTACAGTGATATTTTATATTAAATAAAATTTGCTAACCTGTACTAATAAAATTTACTCGATAAGACACACGCTTCGTTGTGAATAGGTGAAGGGATTGGTGACCAACCCACCCAAAAGCTTGTGAGTCCTCCGGCTCCTCCGATATGGCTTAACATCTGATATTTAACGATAACAACCGAGACCTAAAGTCACGCACCAATCCAGGGTCACCAATCCAAGTAGACTGCGCCTACTGTTCCTCAACTCGACTTACTTAAGATAACACTAATTACTACTGGATCTATCTACATTAAGCCGGAGTTTCTGTTTACTGAAGAGATCTTATTGAAGAGATCTCACCTGCACTAATACAAATGTTTGTAGGAATTAGTTGTAAATCTTACGCCCCAACTCAGAGTCACTTAATGGTCATTAAAATCGCTCCTTAGTACAGAATCACAATTAGTCACTCCCAGAGTCAGTTAATCGACCGTTATAGGCCCTTAATGGCAATTAAAGTTAATTATACAAATACCATTACTTAAACTCTACTTAGGATTGATTTTGACGTTCAGTTGACATTAGGTTTACAATTTGAGTGATTTCACAAGCAAAATGTCTGTTTTCGCGGATTTTGCCGATTTTATTGAATTTGTTGATTACGCTAGAATGTGATATTTGCGAGATTTCTCTGATCCGTTTAGAACATACTCGGTCCAAGAATTTTATGCACGATACAGCAGAATGTGTAAAAAAAAACGGTTATATTGCCCATACTGGTGCCAGGCCTAACGAAACCAACAAAGAGAGGTTTACCATTTGCAACTCTTTTTCGCGGTATTTTACACTCCATATCCTTTATAAAACGATACAGTTGTTTTGATTACAATTCACAACCTTGGTGCCCCTTATTTATTAACATAAGTTATTATCATATTCGCTAATTTGAAAGTGTAGGTACTTTACATGTACATGATAATATTATATAATAAATAGGTTGGCGATATTAAACAAAATGAAATTTTTCAATTCAGATTGAAATCAAACCAACAATATAATATATCAACATTGAATTGACTGACATGACAATTGACATTTACTGTACAGTGTAATGCCACAGATACTACAGTACTACTAGGTATAGTATTGCCGTTACATAAAATTGCGAGTTTTTTTATTTTATTTTAAAGAAAAAAGCTACTTTGCAATGTTCTTAAGTAAGAAAACACAGTAAACGAATTTCTTGTCACTATATTAGTATAAATCATCGTTCTAAAAGCACTAAAATAAGTATTATTTTTTATGTGTTCTGAACGTATTTTACATGTGGCTACACTAATACTCTATCGATATGATAATCGATAAGGTTATTAGACGTTGTTCCGCACTAGGGTTACTTAAAGTTAATAAAATGACTCTGAGAGGAATCGATACTTAACATATTTAATTTCAATTAGTTATGGACTCTTTGCAGCTAAATAAAGGAACCTTTCTGAGTTGGGGCGTTAGTGTTGGATGCTCTTTCGGAGCCTGTAGCGCCTGACAAGTATTAACGACTGATCGAATGAGTTAACTGTGGGCGCGTTCGCCCATTGGAAATGACCTCTTACGTGCAAGATTAAGTTAGCCTATCGGAGAGGGTTATAAATAGCAGTCGTTAATCCATGTCCGAGGTATTCGGGCGGCATAAGATCTTCAAATACTTAAGTCTCAGCCTCTACCAATCCCCAGTGGAGCAGCGTAGTAGCGTATGCTCTAGGCCTTTGCAATAAGTCCCGTGCCCTGAATGGGTGCCCTAATGGCCGCCGAATTGGCGATTGAAGCTGAGAATAATCAAAAGCAGTATGTAAGTCGATCTCCGAAGCGTACCTGAAGCGGAAACGCTCATGAAAGTGTTCCCACCACACATTAATCTCGGGATTGCTCCTTATGTTACTTAAGTAGGTCGATTACTGAACACTGATACGTAGGAATAGGGCTACAAGCGCTTCTAATGAACAGATTAAATATAATCTCCCTAGTTAGGAGTTCTTTGCCACATAACAAAGAAAATGAATTTTCTTTTCAGGCTACTTACAATTACCTTACGTATCATTCTATAATAGGAACCACTATTATAGAATGAACTATTATAGAAGGTAGGTACGTCAATAATGGATATCATTAAAATATGTATGTACCTTAGTATGGGGCAATTTAAGTTGTTATATTACCACTCCTTGTATGATAATTTTTCAACGGTTTTCTAGCTATCCTTCGTAACCTTATTTTCTCCCCTAACAGTCTTTAATGGTTTTCATCCTATCTCTGTGGTCGCCAGCAAGCGGTACAGTTTAAATAAACAACATCAGACTGGTGTAAACTCTCGTCTGGCGTACCTCAGGGTGGAATATTATCTCCTCTCCTATTAACTCACTTTCTTTCTGCCTTGGTTGCTCTTACCACTTTTAGGATGATGATCTATTCTCAAGCTAATGTAGGTTCGCTTAGTAAAGCTATTGATAACATCAATACCGATCTGGCTCATATAGCCACTTGGTTAAGCAAATTTGGTGTCACTGTCAATCCAAATAAATGCCAAGCCATTATCATTGGGAGTGATCGTCAGCTAGTTAAAGTCGATTTAGGTCTTGTTATGGTCAGGTTTGAAGGTTCTATTATTCCTTTCTCTGCTGGAGTTAAAAATCTAGGCATAAATCTGGACAAACCACTCAAACTCGTGAGATTTGTCGGTCTGTAATTACAAAGCTTTTCACACTTAACAAATTAAGAAACTTCCTACCAATTAAAATTAAGATAAATCTGGTGCAAGCTCTTATTTTCCCCATTATTGATTATTGTGATGTGTGCACTACTAATCTTAATGAAGATTTATTGAATGTAATTTATATAATAATATTTTATATTTATGTTATTTATATTATTTCTGTATGATAATATATTTTAAAATATATAGTATCTATTAAATTTGCATGTAATATGTAGTATTTTATAATAATTCTTTTCTATATTTATCCATGCCGCTATATCATTGTACATACTGCCCGAAGGTTGACTGGGAGAGAATGCTTTTAGCATTAAGTCCGTCTTTGTCACCTGTACTTATGTATGGGGCATAAAGTTTTAAATAAATAAGTAAAACTTTGTATTTATTTTTAATTATTAACTTGTTTACAGATAAGTCGGTAATATTGTTTTCAACAGAATTTGTTTCTTCAAAACATTACGAAATGTCCGTCGTCTCCTGTAATTTATTTACCTCTCGAAACTTATTTAATAACTTAATGGAATTTCAGTCTTATTTCCTGTTGGTAAACTGTAATTGAAATCATTTCTTATAGCAATATAACACAACTTTACATTGGTAGGAAGATGGCTTACAACAATTAGGTACCTACTTACTAATCATATTGAAGATTTACTGATTTTTAAGTTGTTATTGTGATTATTTATAATAGTTCGATTAGATGCTTATTTAAATTTTAGGTAGTAACTTCAATATTTTGAAATAAGGTCATGGTATTGCTACATACCCATTAGGTATTAGTATACTTAACAACTTAACAATGACATTTTAAAATATGATTTATTAACAAATGGTTCTTTCAAGGTGAAGTACAGAAGGTAAAACATAAATATGAAGGTAGTCCAGTAACTTAAACCATGATTGACCTTTCCCTTTGAAGGTAAACTTGTGAATTCAATTCCAAGGAATAGGAACTAGGGCCCTACTATGTTATTATTTCTACAATATTATATAGTAACAAATGGTACTTTGAAGGTGAAGCGCATAAAACATAAATAATAATATTTATGATGGCAGGACAATAAATTGAAGCGTGATTGACCTCTCCCTTTGAAGGTAAAATTGTGAATTCAATTCAAAGGAGTACCTACTAGGGACCTTCTATCTTATTATTATTTATAAATTTACGGCTGTAGTCGTAATCTATCTATCTAATACCTTTAAACGAGCAATTCTTGTACCTATATATATAATTGGAATCTCGGAAACGGCGCCAACGATTTTCATAAAATTTAGTATATAGGGGGTTTCGGGGGCGATAAATCGATCTAGCTTAGGATTCATTTTTAAAAAATGTCGTTTTATCGGTGTTTTCAGGCAATGAAAAACGGCTACAATAGACTCTTCCTGACATCTATTGGCGAGTAGCTACACTAAAGCTAAAGCAGATAAACCGAGCTAAGCTCGGTCATTCGGATATTATTAAAGAAAACGCATAACGATTTTAATAGTACTAGTAACCCGCCCTCGCTTCGCATCGGTTAGTTACTTAAGTTTTAAAACTAATATTACGTAGCCTATAACCTTCCTCATGATTAGTGCTATCAAATTAGCGCGTTCAATTCAAATAAACATACAAAAAATTATTTAGCTTTATTATTATGAGTATAAATTATTATACTTCTTGCGGTATTTGTGCAATAAGTAGGCAGTAGTTAAAAATAGATTGCATAGGTCAATGATATTACGTTATAATCGCGCTGTGTGTAAGCCTTAATAAAGAGCATAGTTAATGTCTTAGGCCCAATTACGTCCGAATATTATATCTTAATATGTAATGTTGGCGGTTTCATAACACACATTTTCGCTTTACAAATTATTTTTATTCTGTACACTAGTATAGACCACTAGGTCTGCCTGCGGCTTTGCACAGATTTTCTGGGATAACAAGTACCTACCATAATCTTATTTCATATTATGTTTTGGTTATTGAAGAGTTTGTTAAATTTCATAAAAATCCGATCAGTAGTTTTTGCGTGATAGAGTAACAAACATCCATAAAAAATTTCACATTTATAATATTAGTAGGAAAATTAGGATAAGTATTAGTAGGATTAAATTTGAGTTATTGTTTGTATGTGTGTGCGTCCACTAAAAGTTAACAGTTCGTTAACATTTGTCTATACAAGTCTACAGCTTGCTGGTTTCTTTTCTAAATGAGCTTAAGGCCCACCACACTTCCAATGCTCGTTCAATTATCCTAAAGGTAACTTACTAAAATGGTTCTTATTGTGCACTTTGTTTTATCTATCTATCTCAGCCTCTATATCAGCCTCTTAAAGTCCAGTGCTGAACATAGGCCTCCCTTAATTGGCGCCACTCCTACAGGTCCTGGGCCCTCTAAATCCAGCGGCTTGCCGCTGTCTTCTTTAGTTCATCAGTCTACCTGGTCGAGGGGCGACCAGTGCTTCTTTTATCAAGACTTGGCCGCCATTCGAGGACTTTGCAATCCCATCTGTTGTCTGTCCTTCGAATGATTACACTTTGTTACTATTTAATAAACTAATCTATGGTACATACTCGTATGTAGATACAAAATGTGCTAGGTGTGTTTTCTTCCTATGGAATGATTGCGTCGCATAACGTCACTTATTCAAAGCCGTACCACAAGATTCACAAGTGGGTCAACATCCTACTCGCTCCAACGATGCCAAATTAAACCCTTCCTAGCCCCTTTTTCAAGCAGTGCTTACTCTCAAAGACTAGGTTGAACTTTCCCCTAATTTAAAAATATCTACGGAAAAATCTGCGACATCATTTTTCAAGTGACTCGTAAGCTTCCATCTAATTTGAGTGGTATAATTTGGCACTGAAGTCGTTTCATTACATGCAACGGTTTGAAAGGGCAGGTGTAATGTAGGTTACATTACTAACAACATACAGGGTGTTCCAGCACGAAGTGACCGCCCGGTGTCTATTGATTATTTGGACAAAACTATCGACAAAAACCCATTAAAGTAGAGGTCTTATCGGTTGGTTTTTTTTATTAGATTTTTTATTTTTTTGTAGAGAAACCTCACTTGTTGTTTTCAAAATTTTTTTTTTGTTTTTACATTTATTTTCATTCTGTTTTTTATTTACTAGTTGTTTTCATAGTTTATCTTTTCGAGGTATACCCAAAATTGAATAGAATATTTTTTTTAAAGAAATTTATTTAATTTCGCTCAAAAGTTTGAAAAATGTCCTATGAATATAGTTATATTATCATTTATTATTAATGAATTATTTTATTAATAATATTATATAATTGGCTACAACCCATTAATGGCCCACTACTGGGCACGGGTCTCTCCTCTTGAGGAGGCCTAGAGCATACTCCACCACGCTGCTCCAGTGCGGATTGGTGCGGATTGGTTAGTGGCCAAGCCGAGTGTCGGAAGTTTTCAAACCACCCGAGGGCCTCCGACATGGCTTAACGACTGTTATCTTATGATAACAACCGGGACCGACGGCTTAACGTGTCCTCCGAAGCACGGAAACCACAAGAATTTTTTGCCACTAGCGGTCACGCATCCAACTACCGACGGCGCCCGCTGTTGCTTAACTTTATCGCTCATTTAGGATCGACGCAAGCTGCCGGGCTATGAGCACTTCAATAATATACCTATATGTATAACGACCTATAAACTTATTATTTTAAAAGCTAATAAAATGAATGAAAACAAACTAATTAATATTTTCATATACGTAATTTGTTTAGCAGATCATCCGGTAATCCCTAAGCGGCAATGCACACGAGACGCGTTCAGTATAGTCAGCAGGGCCGGGCGCCATGGTGACACGAACAGACGCGAATTAAGCTCCCGCTAAATGATCCCTTTTACGAGGCGACGTGCTCGGCATATCCATAGCTATTTTTAGAAATTTCGGCTTAGAAGTACGAATACAGAAATGGACCTAAGTGTCTGGTAACAATAGTCATCCATGCTGATGAAATGGGTGAAAATTATGTTGATGTCATTGACTGGTCTACGTCTACTTACAAAACCTGTGTACTCTAGGTATGTAGGAAAATATATAATGATCATAAAAAGTTTATCGTATTGCAATACCGATGGCAATCGCGAATACCAATTGACTTATTTCAGATAAAATAATGTAGCTGAACGCAAAGTTGCCTCGATACGAGCGTTATTAAATGTAATATTTTACACCTTATTCGAATCATTATATTTGGAGCGTAACACTTTGTGGCTTTATAATATTATATTTATAATATTATGTTTGGTTCTTAGTACATTGAATAAGTTTATGCAGAATAAAGTCTACTCGACCCGTTAGTTTTCTATACAATGTAACATTCACATTCTAGGTCATTGACATTCTCAATAGATATCACAAATTACATAAGCGAAAATACTGTCAAGTGTTTCCAAATAGGATACCGCATACCGCGTAGTCATGTTTGATTTAAAATAACGTCAAGATGTTATTTACATCATTTTACATATTTAAGTCTACATAACACAGGTTTCTAAAACACTTTCGAAAGAAATCTACCGTACTGGATTGATAGTAATTATTGCATCATAGCCTGTTACTGATAAACTGGTTTATATGGTATGAATGGAGGTAAGGCGAGTGAGGCGAGTGAGTGACCTAGTTTAGGGGTGAACATTACTGAGATCATAAAGCGCAGAGAAGCGGCGTTGCCGGATAATAGGGTGTAGTGTGAATACTGTGATTCAGATCCCACCGGAAAACTACGAATAAAGCAATACTATCTAGAATAGACGATCCTGCAATGAGTTCCGCCTTGTACAGCCTGGTTCAGTAGTTTGATTGTGAATGGTATCAGTCTTCAAAGGAAAATAAGCTCTTGCCTGCAAAGATCTTTTGCTATTGCTGGTGTGTCGAAAATGTCTTTTCAATATAAAATTTTTATAGGTCAAAAAAATTTACACAGATTAATACCAGGTATTAAATTGTTAAAATCCAAGGATTAAATTGTTTATATCCTTATGGAACGTATGACTACAAGCAGAAAAGATTTATGACCACCTCAAATCGCACCCTCAGTGAAAAAAACGCATAAGTCGTGTTACTTTGAATTTTAGTTATTAATTAGTATGGTTGGAAAGAGGGACAAAAGCTGCATATGCTTAATTTTTTTCAAATTTTTATCATTAATCTTGACGGTTTTGTGCAAGAAATCATAATAAATTCTTTTCACTACTTACTGACAGTTAACAGTACCTAACAGTTAGCAGTTTTTTAGCTCTCCTGTAAAATTGCAATTATTATCTTATGCCTTTTTTCCACTGAGGGTACGAAATAATATTATAATATTATGTTCCCGGCTACTACAAATCCACCTACCTACCATTTTTGCCTCCAAAACGCCCGCCTTTGCTTTCAGCTTAATTGAAAAGCTTACCTTCAACCTAATGTAATACGTTTGTACTGCCACAATATCTACCTAACTTATAAATACGATACAAAAGTCACATTATAAGATGTTACAGATTAAGCTAACATCATTATTAACATTTACGCAAAACAGTCAGTATTTTCCTGAGGTTGTATCATAGACAATATTCTTATACTCACAACCATGTAGAGTTTATAGCAAATAAGGATTTTATAAAAACGATAAGATACGGCTTTATGATTCTACAGTGTCTTGCTCTATTATTACAGCAGAAATAAGCATATCCAACTTAAAATGACTCTTGTCCATTACATTACCCGACTGCTGCCGACATTACCTTTCCTGGTTTTGTTTTTCGCGCGTAGGCATCTTGTATGTATGAATGTATGCGTGTAATAGTCTTTCCAAACCGCTGAATGGATTTTAAGATATCGTTAGATTCGTCTTGATAACCCAAGTGTTCTTAGATAAGCGAAAAGAAAAAAAACAAATATTGTGGCTGCGACATGCTATTGTTTGAAGTATCAAAAAATAAAAATAAATCGAATAATGCAATTGATACCCATGTATCAAATTAAAGAGCTTATCATAAGGATTTCAAAAAGGTAGGTACCCATATCATGATAGCTTTTTTGATAGCAGGTGGGTTTTTTAATTTTTATATTTATACTAGTTTATATTTTATATCTGTTAGGTACTTGAAGCGCTTGAAGAAGTCGGTACGCGTCGTCGTCAGCCATACATTGACTTGCAAATGCATTTTACTATGAGTATGTTGCTTCAGATGTTCCTATCTCCTTATTGTCACTTGTCTTTTTCAGAATTCAGTTTGCAATTTTGTATGTATTGTCTATTCTATTTAAAAAAAATTAACAAATTGGTTCCGTATCTACATTCTTAAGAATTTACATATGTTCCTCACAAAGGTTTATCGAAGGCTTCAAGTTAAATGTTATCGAATTAAATAAGTCATATAATCCATACACTTAAAGTATATAGGTGTTTGATATGTATAATCAGATGAGTTTACAATAAAGTAAATTATGATGTGTTATCAATAGTTTTCGTAGCCTACTACATTAATTTAATTAAACATTTCCTTTGAAGGGACCTGCACCAATCTGTTTCTATTCGGCTTGGTAATAATGATATCAAAATATTCTTAATTTCACATTTACTTTGCAACAATTATTTTATTGCTGTAAAAAAGAAATTTATTAGAATTTGTTACAACAGTTCTAGATATGACGTACCTAATTGCATAAATATGCACATTAATTTTGCATAAATATGTGCATTAACAAAGTAAATATTTCACATTGACCTAGTTATGTTGTATAGTTACGGTCTCTAAACAATCATTAAGAAATTAACATTTGGCTATTTCAACAATTTAATTCATACTAGTTATGCAAGTATATATAATAATTAAACATATTCTAAGTTACGATCTGCATTAAGATTCAACGCGATGCCATGCGATGCGACTCAAACATGACGAACGTCGGAATAGTGTTGCGACTTGCGACTCTTTGTCAGTGACAATTACAGTGTCTTTGCTCGCTAGTCTTTGTCGCAACTATCACACATTTGGATTGCAAAATGCCTCAAATGGAATGAAAAATATGAAATGCGACATTTTGTCGCGTCGCTATCGCGACAACAGACATACTACACAACATACTGAATAGACATTTTAAACAATAGCATGAAGTTGCCATGTTAACGTTTGGTTTATTGATAAAGTCGTCATGTAACCGGTTAAAGTATTTATTATCTATGATAGAGATGATTCAGACGGTTAAAACTTTAAATGTTCATTGGGTAACGTTGTGGCCTGTGACGTAACATGTGCACCGGTCTCACCGCACTTGCGCAAAACACACCGCATAATGTGTAAATCGCAAATTTCATAAGTAATCCGTGAAAGTAACCGATTCATTTCTCTCTATACGCGCACCACAACAGGTAATTGATGCTAAATAGTCTGCCTAGGTGGACAACATTTAATTTTGTCTATTGAACTAAGTAGGTACCTACTTAAGTAAGTAAGTAGGTAGGTACCTATTTACATTTATACTCTGTGGCCACGTTAAAACGCATTTTCATGGAGTTTAGGCTTTTTACATTCAAAATCTATCCTAAAAAATGAAAATGATCCGATGGCTATGTTTAAAATACCCTATTCATTCATAGTACAATTATAATAAAACAGATGTAACAAAATGGGTAACAGCAAGTATAATTTAATATTATCATAGATGTTATCAAAGATATAGTGCAATTATGACGTTATCATTCTGTATCAATAAATTAATACCATAATATATAATATGAATTAATGGGTAAGACAAGACAAGGATCAAAGTTATAAAATAAAATAAATTAAAATGAATTAAAGTTACAAAATAAAACTAAATAAGTAAGTAAATTTGTTCATAGGTATTATGAACAAATTTACTTACTTATTTAGTTTTATTTGTAACTTTAATTCATTTTAATTTATTTTATTTTATAACTAATACCTATGAACAAATTTACTTTCATGATAAACATCACAGGTCAACATTTTTAACTAAATTGCTCTGATATTTATATGAACTGCAATGCAGAAACTTTCTGGAAGATAGGTAGTTTTTACTGTATACTTTGCTTCACTTCGGAAAATAATAATATTAAAATTTATTTTGCCACTACCGAAGTGGTGGTTACTTCGCGTGGTAGTTCGGTTCAGTTTCAATGTTATCATCTTATCACAAAAATTAGTATAACTGTTTTGAAGTGTTTTGTTTTTCTTTTTGGCTATAAAATCAATTATTCAACATTGAAGTTTATTCAACCAAATTATGGAGCCTAACCGGGACATAAAAGACACAGATAAGAAAAGCAAACAACAGTTAATAAATTAATAAGTTCATCAAAATTTTAAGGCCGGATAAAGACAGACGCTGCAGTTTGAATACTAATATGTAACTAGTAGATACGCTAATTCCCAGCATTATTAATATTAATGAAAACAAAAGAACAAAGTAAGTCAAGAACGTACGCAATTATTTACATTTAGGATATAATTAATGGCACCGTACAATTTTACTTCTGCCTTCTTTAAAAATATTAAAAAAGTTATGATATTTTGGCGGGAATATTTTGATTACGCGACGCGACCGGCGACCCCGCCCGATGTTTTTCATGTTTTTGTTTCTTTTTATGCCGACTGCCGAGTCTCGACACTCGACTTCCAATGGAATGATTTAAAATATTTGCAATATTTTGCGTCAATGCAATCGCGAATTAATATTGTCGTGCACATACATTAATAGGTATATTTATGTTAAATTGTGTACATGCGATAAAGTTTATAATGTGAGATATTTGTAATGGTGAGTAGCCACAATAATTTATAATATCTTATTATTTCATTTTCACATATTGAACTATCGTCTGTTGCGGAACGTGGTGCAATAGATGCCTAATTTTTTTGTAATAGTGTTTTACCCTAATGTCATAACTGCGTGCTAACCTACCATAATATAGAGCCATCTATCATAGCCTTTGTTTAACCCATAAAAAAATCATAAAACTGTTATTTTAGGGGTCTGAAGAGGTCTCGACAAAAAAAAGTTTAGTTTAGGGGTTTGACGGGTCCATATAGCACAGGCTGAAAGTTCCTTGAAAATGTTGACGCAGGGAACGTATAATATTAATGAAACTGTACAACAAAACAAAAACATTGTGCTAAGACAACATATGAACACTATTGCTATTGTGTTTATGGACAACGCAAGAAAGTTTTGTGTAGTTTGTGTTGAAGCAATTAATAAATTTTACTGTACATTCAATTTAAATATTTTATATTTATTGACAGTTTTTAAAATACCTAATTGATTTTGTGTCTTGTCATGTTTTCATTAAAATTGACTAAGTACTGTTGCCAACAATATTTTCTTCTTTAGGGGAATTATCCACATTCCGTTTTTAGCTCAAGCCTTAATGCTTTAACGCATAATCGCATAAGGTGGATGAGTCTTACATTTCAGTGGACTGAGTTATCGCTCATGCACTAACCTGTCGTTTACGACTAAATTACCTTTTATCTTAAGTTGGTCATGTTGAACAAAAGCAGATATCCAAATGTGTTAATTTATATCTGAGATGAGTTAACCCAAAAAAATGCCTAGGTTAAAAAACAATTAAGCCAAATAGTTTTTTTTATCTGTCACTAGTGCGTTAGAATTCGCTATCATATTGATAATATTGGGAAAAGTTAACTCTTAGGTATGTACATGAAACACATTACAATAGGTTCCATCAACATCCATCGATCTTGAGTCAACCTCCCCAGCACTTGGTAAAAATGGACGAGGCTATGGGAAACTGTTCGTCCTGGTAATGAAAACTGTAATTAATCAGTACCACATTTTAAAACCCCCAATTTTTTTGCCGCACATATATAATTAAAAACATACACCTACCTAAAACTCCAAAAGATTTGTTTAGATAGACAATAAATATTGTGCGATGTAAAGACAAATAGAAGGGCTATTCAATTCGGCTGTATAATGGGCTCCCCTCTAATAATTCGATCTATCCTGTACAGTTCATCTGTCATCGCCTGTTGACACGGTTCGATAATTTATTCAGTCCACATCATCCGAACAATACTGGGGTTCGTATTGGATTGTCTAACATACTATGATGTTGATTGCCGAGTACTGAGGCAAAGAGCAGCGAATGATTGAATGTGTTTTGCGCTTTGTGGAACAATTGGGAACAAATTTTTATAGAGCAGGCAGGCGTATAGATCATTAGGCGTTTGGATCATAAAATTCATTTCGTAAACTGGCCACAAAAGTAACGTATACCCGTAAGCTTACTTGCATCTTTTCTTTTTGTATGTTTTCTTTCTTTTGTCCTGTCTGATAAATCTAGTTACTCATAATGGTTTAGTTTTGGTGTTGTTTGGTGCCATACAAATTCTAGGAGTTCGAAGATTCACATCGACACAAATTCGCCGGGCTATGAGCGCTTTGATGTTCCTACTGTATTGCTGGCCATGAAAGAAAGTTTGAAACATATAATAATTGAATAATATTATACTAATTAAATTAATTAAGGCCCGTCGCAACTCATTTCAACAAAATACGGTAAAAACAACCTCATCTACTATGTCAGTGCCAACACGCGCATGTAACATAAAAATGGCAAAGAAAGGTGGTATGTAAATGAAGTGGAAAGGAGATGGCCAACATCTGTATAGGCATTTGCCCCACTTGTGAAATATAATGTACACATTTTAATTTTACCTTACATTAAAGCTTACAATATCTACTTTGATAATTTCGTCAATAAAAATCTTCAGAACTTGAGATTCTCCTTTTACGGGGAGTTTTAGCTTTTGTAGTTTGACATTCTGCAAAACATAAGTAATTGTGGAAAAGTGTTTGAAAGAGAGATTTTTTTTGTCAAAATAGCGAGATATTCTATGAGTAATATTGCAATAAAAACAGTAATATTGTACATTGCCACGTGAACCTAGTCTTAGCTGTAAGCGCTATTTACTTAATAGTAAAGAAAAATGTCATACCTACCTGTATTGCAGTGATCCATTCTACCAATATGGATTGAAGGTTTCTTGCTAGCGAAGATATTGAGTGACGCGCCATGCGCTCAATATCAACCGCGCAATTAATGCATCTCACGGCAAAAAATTAAACACAATTATTATTTTGCAGAAATCAAACTCAAAAATCAAATGTCAATATAGCAGACATTTGCATTTATGTCAGCCCATTGTCAACCTCTAGTAATAGCAATGGAGGAAGTAGAAGATTATACAACTTATTTTTATTGTTAATTTATTATGACTACTAATGGCGGAGTTCAGAAGAAAATTAAAATTCTAGTTATGTTTTAATAAATGGAAAACATGTCTTTTCAAGGGACTAAAACCTTGTACAAATAAGAGTATTTTAACCATTTCCGGGGTACATGTTGGCCACCTCCTTTATCTGTTGCAAATGTCGCAAGTCGCAACGCGTCTTCTGTCGCTCGTATATTGTGGAGCTGAAGACAGCTGACGGATGGAAGTGGAAGGGAAGCCAGCGCACCTAGTGTGGAGCAATCCAAACTGAGCAACAACGCTTGCACAAAACTGCCATGTTTCAAAACTTAACACCCCAGTAAGCATATTTCTTCGTATTAATTAAACCTTTTCCTTATAAGTATGTACGAAACATGAGGAAAAAACTGTTGTTGCAACACTGTAATTGGAGTTGTATTTGTATTTTAAATTGTGTTAAGGGAACATACCAAAACCACGTAACCCATTTTTTCCAACTTTTTACCCCCCTCCCCCCCCTTCGTGACCATCCGTAGTATACGAGAAGACCCCCCCCCCCTCCCCCCGAGTTTTCACGTGGTAATTGATAAATACGGTTTTCAATACCTTTTTGCAAAAACAGAGTTAAAAAATAATAATTTTGCTATGTTTGACAACTTGTGTGGCGCAATGGTTGTTAAAATATTGACTACGTGACAAAAACCTAAACCCCCCCCCCACCCCTCTGTGACCAATCGTGGTGTTTTGAAGACCCCCCTCCCCCCCCCTAAATGAGGCACGTGGTTTTGGTATGTTCCCTAATGTATTAAGAGCAATTTTGTGGGCTACGTTCATTTTCGTAGCATATAAAATGACTTCTTTCAATGTTTATGAACATTGATAAAATACAAAACAAATATTTATCAGACACGTTAAAAAGCATGGGTCAGGAATTGCACACGAGAAACTAAATACTTAGCAGTCAGAAAGAGTTACTGAGAAAGAGTTACAGAGAAAGAGTGGCTGAAAATCAATTAAAAAATATAGCGTCTATGCGTGACGGTATCCCCTACTGCAAAACAATAACTCGGAATGATCGATCGTAGTAGACATAAACTTGAACCATTTCCTCCACTTTTCATGTTGGTTTTATTAAGCATCACAGTTTAAATACAAAAACATAAGCAAAACGCAATAGTGACCGGTAAGTAGGCCAGTGGCCGACCGTGACGCCAGCCTTCGCGACAACCGATCATCACTCACTAACTCCGCAGATAACGTAATAATTGCTGCATTAGCAATTATGAAAAAACACGTTAGCCTCGTACAGTGTGTAATTTATAATTTCAGGTATTTTAACAACAAAACCTTTTTAAGGTTTCAACATCCGCTCAGAAAACGGAACCCTCATTGTCAATATGTGTTTTTCCGTTCATCTTTTCGTCTATCACACAATTTTCAACAAACCTACTCTTTACAAGAAGTAGGACGTACAATTTTATACATAGTAGGGTAAAGTACCCAATGATTGACACTCGTTTACTCTAGAAATTTTGTCATTTTAATTTTGTCTGCTTTAATACAGCTATTTCTTTTTGTCCAAATTATAATGTTTACCTATCAAGGAGAATATTAATATGAATTGTAATGCAGTTTAAATCATTTCATGAAGAAAAAAATATGTTTTAAAGTAAAAGGGGATAAAACCTCATTGACACCTGAATGCAATTCGAACAAAACCCACTCAACAAACAAATTCCACTAAGCAAATAAATGATCAATTCAATTCACGATCCTAGCTGGTTTAAAACAGCAGCTGATAAAGAATGGCAGAAGCAGCAATGTTTGTTACTCCTTCACACAAAAACTACTGAAAGGATTTTCATGAAATTTATAACACAGGTAGACCATGATCTGAAATAATCTAAAATTTTAACAAAAAAAGAACCGACTTCAAATGAAGTACATCCAATAAAAAAAGAATCATCGAAATCGGTTGGCTTGTTATTGAGTTATTCGTCAATTTATCGCGCACATACTTAATGCAAATTTAAGGCTTATATGCTTTTGACATGGATGTCATCAGATCTCGCTCAAATTTAAGTGGCACCACACGACAAGCACCAGCTTTCGATTAAAAAAAGAATCATCAAAATCGGTTCACCCAGTCGAAAGTTCTGAGGTACATAAAAAAATACAGTCGAATTGAGAACCTCCTCCTTTTTTTGAAGTCGGTTAAAAAGATAGAAGGTACTTGTTATCCCGGAAAATGCAGGCATAGACGTCGGTCAAAGTCGGTTATAATTTAAATTATTTATTGTATGCCATTATTAAAGTAAGTAACTTTGTAAATGTTACTCAAACAGTCGGTATTAATATTATCAATGGATACTTCCATATCTCCAGATTAAAAGCATAACGTAATCCTTTCAGAGCAACTCGAGCAGTTACTTCACGGATTAAATTTTCAAAAGCCTACTCTGGGGATTGAGATTCGAAATAGCTTTGTAGAGTTTGTAAACATTATATCATATAATAAATAAATAAATAAATATCCTCTTGGTAATCTGCTCTTGGATTACCTATTTCAGTAATCATAATCGATTGTTTAAAGATTTATTCAGGGGTTTCGTTATTATGATTATTAGAGACTATTATTTTGTTATTATAGTAATTAAGTATTCGTGTTGCACGCGATATTTTCATAAACCAATAAGTGTGATTATATTTGCATATAGAAGAATCGACCATGACCGACCCAAGCGTTTTGCTTTGGAATACAATCCGATATTACGGGGTTCCGGTAATTTTATTATTATATAATATTTTAATCATAAAGTTTTTCAAATTATCCCGGGTGACTATAACTGCATAGTTATTTTATAGAAATATTGAACTGTTCGGTTTCATTACATTTTTAGGATAACTATGGATTTCTCATTAATGTTTGTATCACTCTGCGTAACAAAATAAATAAAAACTATAATTCGTCATAATCCAACATATTTTTAAATTATTTAAATGTTCAACTCGTTAAAATACTCTTAACGCTTTTTTAGAACAAGATCCCATTGAGACCAGACACAAGTTATTGAAACCAAGACTTTCAGATTGCTAGTATGACGAACGTCTAAGGCCAGACCAGAAGAATTTATTGGTTTCTAAAAAGCAATGACGATTGACGTCCAGAATTTTAACTGCAGTACCTAAATTCATTGTTGATTACTTTTATCAACTATTATTATACAAAATACTGATAAAAGTTTAATTAAATTAGACTTTTACAGTGTTAATATAAATTTGGAATTTCAAAATATCCTCTGAATAACCTACTATTTACTTTCTTTGCTTCACTTCAGATTTTGTTACAGCATTTGAGTAATAATAAGATATTTAGTTACTAAAAAACATAATTGCTAATCAAACGCGACCTGGAAACAAGATAAATTGCCATAGATTATTGGGATTCCTGAAGAGCACATCCCGAGCGCGTGTTATTAAAATGCCATTAGGTAGACATTTTTCAATTGGATAAGGCTATTGTTCACGCTATAGTTAGATGATTAATCAAGGTAATAAATCAAAGGAAACGTGCACCGTCACTGCACAGATTAGGCGTGATCTAGATTTATTTGCAGAAAATGTCTGAACTGAATTTAATGTCGCAACCATCGATATAGCTAGAGCACCTAACTAAGGTATAGAATGGAATATTAAATTTAGATCAGGATGGTCTCACAAATGTCGGCAATATTTTTACTGACAAAAAAGGTGGAGGTTTTCAATTCGACACGTATATTTTTTTTTAATGTACGTAGCAGTCGGCACATTTTTAATGGATAGGGTATTCTTGAAGTTGGTCTCATTTTTTTTATTTTATTCCTACCCTAAATATACGAAAATAGAGGATGATTGATATTTCACCTACATACCTACTAGGTACATTTTTACCTGGTAACTGAATCTACCACCCCTAACTTATACAGTCAGTTACGAACCCTCAATATTTATAATAAATATTATAAATTTTTAGAACAACTAAAAATTAAAAAATAATTGCTTTTTAACAAAAAAATTAACCAACGAAGCCGCGCTGCTTTTTTATGAAAATAGCCGGCAAACGAGCTGACGATCCACCTGATAGTAAGTGGCTATCGTCACCTATGAAAATCAGCAACACCAAAGGCATCACTGAGGCGTTGCCGGCCAAAAAAGAAAGAAAAAAAAGAAAGAAAGAACTGGCTCTCAAGCACCCAGCCGGAACACGACGGGTCGTTTGGCGGCTGACTCATGCTCATGGGTGGCTATCCAGGCGAACCCCATGGAGAAATAATAATAGTAATAATAGTATTAATTAGCAATTAAAATCAATTTTACCAACAATCCCTCCGAGGGGCCCTACCACCACCGGGCGGGATTTAGTCGCCTCTTACGACATCCATCTGGCGTGGGATTGGGGTTAGTATACTAAGACGCCGCGCCCCAATACGGCAATATCGGCAATGCTGCCGTGTGCATCGCATGTCGCTGCCCTCACTTTACACTTTATCATTATGTAATTAATTTTGCTTGTTTGTTTGGCGCCGTCACAAAATTATTTATTTACTTTTAATTTAGGATCTTAATTTATAAAACTAAATGGTTTATTTTATTTTTCGCTTTTCAGTTTTTTTTCGTTGGTTTAATTTTTTATTAAAAAGTATTTAGGTATCTCATTCCCCAAACATTTTAATTTTTAAATAAAACTTTCTTGTGTTGTTATCTCTTTTATTGCTAAGGACATCATCAAGAAATATTTAATTCACAATTTTTGTCTTATT
The DNA here is from genome assembly GCA_963932265.1 of Thymelicus lineola. Classification (NCBI taxonomy): domain Eukaryota; kingdom Metazoa; phylum Arthropoda; class Insecta; order Lepidoptera; family Hesperiidae; genus Thymelicus; species Thymelicus lineola. Next base: position 6,664,174 of record OZ010685.1, read on the forward strand.
TTTATTGGATAAGGTTTTCTTATTGGATTTTTTTTTCCTAAAATTTACAAAACATTTGACAGTTATAATATATGAGGAAAAGCCAACTTCATAATCTTAACTTGAATTAATTATTGAATACATAAACGTAACTCTGAAATTTGAATAGTTGTGCTTAATGAATACTGAATTTTAATATCTAATACTTGAATATTCCATTCCCTAGTGACCGCTGCGACAGCCGTGAACTATACTCTCGATAAATCAAATATTAATGTGATTATTAACTCCACTGGTCAAGCCTTCAGTTTCATAATCATTATTAATAAACGGCACAATATGAATAAACGGCAACAATATTGAAACTATCTCGCAACGACCAGTGATGCTCAAACAATTCACTTCAGATTCGATACTTATGCGCCATCTTGAAATTGGAGCAAGTTGGGTAAATTGACAAGCCTAAGTGATCATAAACAAAATATTACTCGGGTAACGATCGCAGGAAAATAAAATTTTATCGGTAAATACTTATGCCGTTACGTCGGAGTGGATATAAAACGACTTTGGTTACATTAATCAAATTCTCTAGTTTTATTGCTCATAAATACGAGTATATTTCACTACGACTATAGTATGAAATCGTATTCTACAGATACTGTTTTTCATAAGTACTCTCCTTGTCATTGACCTTTGTCAATACAATTCCCGGTAGTAGGTACACTAAAAATATGAATGAAAATTAAATTTAGGTTTACATTTAAACAATTTAAGCCTTTTAGGGACTGCCTAACTTACGCAATAAAAGGAAGTGACTACCAATCTTTCTATGACCGACAATTTTTAAGACAAGGAAAATAGAGATGTTCATAGGAGCATTTCATGGGTGTTATAGAGATGTCTTAATAGTGTTGTCCATGACACCTGCGATACAGGAAATCCCACTGCGAGGGTATGAGTATGGGTCATCTTAAAATGTACGTAAAAACCGACTTCAAAGAAACAGCCATCAAAAAGCCTATCATCTATCTCATATATATACTTCATGTATATACTTGAAATCATCAAAGTATAAACGTGGTTGTGTCACCCCTGTCTATCAATTGTAGCTTCTCCTGTCAATATTAAAAAAAATAGATACTTCATACATTTCACCACACACTATTATTATAAAATAACGACTGTTTATTTTTTTGTGATTCTAGAAATATATTTCTCTTTTTTATTTGTCTCATGCATAATACAATAAACTTAAAGTGTTTTGTAAATAAATGCATACAGACGACGGGCGAGGGAGTATAATCGCTTTTACCTTGACCCGCACAAGAGTAGCTCGAAACAAATTCAGTGAGAGAATGGGAGTTCACTCGACAGCATTTCCCGCATAATTAAAAAAAGCCTCAAGTGTAGAAATAATTACAAGGTGGAGTTTACTCCGCGAAACATATATTACTATAGGTAAATAATTAATTATACAATTTCCACTCCGCGACAACACACTTTCAGCCGACGTAATTGATTGCGTACAAGTGAATACAAAATAAATAATTCCATACAATTAAATCTATTCGTCGGAACAAAAGTTTACTAGATTTGATCGCACAAGATATCAACCTGAAGGTAGGACATCAATCAGATTCCACTTGAGGTAAGGCACAGAATGCTACACTTTAGGAAATACATTATCGTACATTTTTTGTTAGCTAGCTTTACCTTTACAAACTGAAAATAAACTTTGAGAAGCAGCCTCTTATTAGTGTCTAAAGCACTTTTATTCGTCTGTTTTGCAACAATCCGCGGTGGACATAATTATACGATGGTAGGTACATTATATAATATACTTTATGACATCGATGGTATATAGTTTAAGATATGAGTGGCACCTCCTTACCTACCAGCGCCTGATACTATTAACTGTAACCTATTGTATACAACTCTCCATCAGTAGCTACAGTCGCTACAATTGCTAATAAAGGTAATGTCTGTTGTTTCCAGTACAAGATGCATCAGGGCAATACAGCACCAACGTTCTTTTCGGCAACGAGTACTGGATGGGCTCCCAGAACGCATGCCGGGACCTGCAGCTAGCGCAGTACTACGCCCAGACTCCACCCTTCCCGACCACCTTCTACGTCGCCAAGATCAACCTCACCATAGACGCCGAGCATCTGCCTCAAGTATAGTTTTCAATTCTACAATAATGAAACATTAAATACCTATAGAGGAATCCACAGTGTTTTTAGGGGTGACCTTGGATAGTAAGCTGCAATGGGGTCCGCATGTAGCATTTCTCACAAATAAATTCGCTAGGGCTGCTTATGTTGTTAGAAAAATAAGACAGCTCATCAGTGACGACATCAGCGTCGACACTGCTAGGCTTGTTTATTTTGCATATTTATTATATATACTCGTAGTGTTATGTTTTATGGCATTTTACTGTCGGGTAAAGCAGCGGGTATAAAACAAATTGTACTACAGAAAAGAGCCATTAGAGCTAGTATATATATGTAAATTAAAATCTAGGGAGTCATTGCGCGTTTAATTCATTTTTTTTTCGTTTGTAAAATATTTGGCTTTAAAGTATTATTAAGTAAACATATTATAAGGCACAATTGTTACTAACACACTAACAATCTATGGATCTCTGACATCTGAAATAAAGATTATTATTATTATTATAAAGTGCTAATTTTGGTTAGAGTCAAGTGTTTGCTGGCTAAACGGTTGGAGTTGGAATTAGTATTTTAACTCTGCAAATAAATAATCTATAATCCCCAGAGTGATATGGTTTATTTTTAAACTAGAAGTACGCGTAGATTGCAGGCTATGCTTGGGCCTTGCAGTTATTTGAAATATTGGGTATAGAAATAACAAAGATTATGGTAGGGTCAATCTGGCCTAATTTTAACGTCACGTATTTCATACGTGATTAGCAATTAATATGTATATATTATCATTTACACAATATCTTGTTTTATGCCATAGCGGGGGTAAAAGTATTGTAAATATTTATGAGGGAAATCCCTACACAAGAAACTTAGTTTTACAAGGTTTTTTTTGTCAATATAATTTCTGAATTGTGAAAGTTACAAAAATAGGTTACACATAACATAGCGTTTTATCTCAAGAGTGAGTGGTTTTATCGTACAAAAATCTAAAGTAAGGCTACAATAATAATAAAAACGTACCGTAATGAAAAGTCAATAGTAGTTTTTAGTAGCACTTGGTAGCGCTGTAATTTTTTTTGATTTGAACTCTTAGTAAGCGAGTCAACTTAGACTCAATTACTTTTTATTGGTTGAACGGAGTAAGTAAGCATGCAATGTTAGTGAAACAATAGTAATACAACTAATGCACCTGTACTGAAAGGCAAATAAAAACTACAGTCAAAATCGGCGTTAGCAGACGTCCCGATTTTAGACCAAAAATTAAATTTCCCGCTCGAAACAACCGCTTTTCGGGATTAAAAGATCATCTTCGTTAAAACTTAATTTAAAACCCAAATAAAAGGATAACTTTGTCTCGCTTTCAGCGTAAAATTCCGCTTTTTAAAAGTTTAAAATTTCACATTGCACGAAAGAACTCGAAGGCATTCCACACGAAGTGACCTCATTTGATTCATTTATGAATTCAGATGATCTAACAGATTTATTGAAGCTTAAAGACAAACGCCCCAACTCAGAGTCACTCGGTTATTTTAATCGCTCCTTAGTAAAGAATCACCATACAAATTCTGTACTAAAGAGCGATTTAAGTAACCATTAGTGACTCTGAGTTGGGGCGAAAGACATAATGTGAAATGTATTATAATAAGCTCTGGGTGACTGGCGAGTTTGAAGTGAGTTGAAGAGTCCACCCTACCTAAATTTTAATACGAAGTTTCGACTGTCGCGCTTGGAGCACACAGTCTCCAAATTTAATGGACTTTGTGAGTCTCTCTAACTTTGGTTGTCTACCACAGGTTAACTATTTCCAATGTCTCTGTCAGTATACTCGTAGTTCCTGACTCTACGTTAAGCTTTGTTAATTAACTTTGGCGTAGTCTGCATAGTTTGATTTCCTGTGGAAAAGTAATTAACATATTACTTACATAAAACAATGACTTGTGGTGTGGACACTGGACATAGCGTAGGCCGTTATTCTCTCATGTCATACAAAATTTATTTACTCGACGTAATTAAAAACTAACTGAATTAAACGATTGCTGTCGGTAAAACTTCGGAGTTTGCCGTAGTTGCCATTTTTGCGCCAGACGGAAATTATAAAATGAATAATTTTAAAAGTTGGGTAACATCATAATTTGACCTAAACAGTTTTATGGCTTATTTCAATACCCTACCTCAATAAATAACTGCATTATTGCATTTGAAATTTTCCATGAAATTTAGATATCCATCTTTCTAGGGTCTATAACCTACCCCCGACTAGGACTTCTGTTTCTTGGCTGCCAGAACATCGTCGATTTAATGCTACTGATGTCAATGGGGGACGGTGATCCCTTACCATTAGATCCTAAAAAGGAGTAGATTAGCAATCCAACATTACACCCATATTTTTTTGCACTGCCAGTACTGACTCCATATCCTATGTTCTGCAGAGCAGGTTGATGCTGGTGGGGCAGTGCTCCCCCGCGTCGTGCAGCCCGGCGGCCATGGAGGCTGTGCTGGCGGCGTCCGAGACCGGTGCCTCGGCTCGGGCTGCGGCCGCCGGCATCGCCGCCTCCATGCAAACGCTATATGTGAGGCCCGTGCCCGGACCCTACAACATATTCCATGATGTCAAATTTCATATACTCGCGTAAGTAGACTCATCAATGATATAACTTCAACCAATGATATTAAACTATAGATACGTTATGCCCTTACAAATCAACCAAAAAATCTGTTCCGACCGAGCTACAGCACACACACGTTTATCTTTTGTTTCACTACACCAATTACTATTACATTGGTAAATTATGTAAAAATGATGGCACTACTAAAACCATAATAGTGAAAAATACAGCTAGACGGCCTCACTCAGAGGCAGCTATCAACTGTCTGAATTAAAATCGCTATACTTGACTAAATTCGACTGACGTAATTTCAGCGCCGTCTTGGCATATCTATGGCTTCAACCCATTGATGACCCACTACTGAGTATGGGTCTTTCTTTTTTTGAGGCCTAGAGCGTACTCTACCACGCTGCTAGTGCAGATTGTTGGAGGGGCTGGTGCCCAACCTAGGTGTCGGAAATTTTCATGACACCCGAAGTCCTCCGATTGTGACCGTTACTGATGGCTTTGCGTGCCCCCCGAGGCACGGAGAAATGTTTGCCCTATTGACAAATTGACAATATTGAGGGTTAATGCTATTGAAGTTGAGCTTTTGTACAAGCAGATATTATGCTTACCTTACTATACCGCATACATCTATTTCAGGTTCTTAAATTTCATACTTCTTTAGGAGAATATTACTGTATAATCCTACCTAATTCTGCAAACTAAGTACAATTTTATTGTTCAGTGATAATTTGAAACAATAATAATTAATGTTTGAAGTTTTTATTCAAATAAAAACGTTTTTTAATAAGTTTTAAAGCGCGTACTTCAAGTACATAGACGCACCCACTTTTGAATATTAAACCAAGTGAACTAATTTCAACTTGCCGATGAATTCCGTCCTCCGGAAGTTTTTAGCTTCATGAATACTTCATGTAATGGAAAATGTGGTATTTAAATTGAAGTGGTATAGCAATGATAATATATATTAAAAAAAACATGAGAGGTGTCAAGGGACACCCGGATGGAACGAGTTCCTTTCGATTTAAGTATTGTTTTGTTGTACAGCGCCATCTCTGTAAAACTCTCTGAATCACTTCAAAAAAAGTGTCGTCATTCGTAAGAATCAAAAAGTGTCGTAATTTTCCGTCTAGCCCCCTTTCACAACGCGCGATAAGGAACTTCGTTCCAAAAAGTGGTGTAGCTTATATTGCTGGTTTACATATAAATGCGACTCTTGATCGCAGGATGGATGCCACAACTATTACACGTTGTACTTATGTCTGTCGTACGAAACACATGTTTAATGTTGTGACCTGACCACAACCTCCTCACGTATGTTGGCTACAATTACAGTGTGCAGCGGACATTAATGTGTTTTGGGTAGACATAAGCCGCATAAGATATGTCACTGTAATATTTAGTAAGTACCAGTTTTATTAGACCTTTTGTAATATTAAAAAGGTATAGCCTTTTTAATTGTGTGTAGCTGTGCATGTGTGTATTTCAACAACGGATGAGCCAAAGCATAGTTGAAACTTGTTTGATCTAAACTCCGTACGATTCAGCTTAGTGCCAATCTGACTAATAATATAATTCTTGTGGAAACTAATTACCTGACTAGCTTGCTAACCTCGTGCTAAAACCGACACGTATTTCTATCACATTTGGAAGTGACATTAAAAGCAGTTTTATTTTCATTGCCGTCAAGCCATGCATGGTCGATGGTGACCATATGGTGACGTACCATCCTACTACCATCGTACCATTTTTATAGTATCACGGGATCCTTCGGCGAGTCGGGTTTGATAAATTAAAACAACTCCAACGCTACAACTTATTACGCATCTTTTGCGTGTATTAAAAGAATTATGAACCCTAGAGGTGTGTTTACGACGGCTTGCAAACTTTATTATACTGTTTAGGGTTGTTTGAAGGAAATACCGTACTGCGAACACGTGTTAATTACTACGTTTAATTAACATAACAGTAACCTACTTTAATATTACGATTCCCTTATCGAAAGAGAAAAATTCCAATAAACTTGCTATGTAACTATTATTTCGTTATTAGTTGTCACTTATTGGTTTCTTTATTCAACATATTATTATTAATGTTTTATTATGTCCAGCAAGACAGGTAATTTACTAGTTTCCGAGGATTGTGGTCAGTGGAGGTAGAAACATCACGAATGACGTTCTGACATCACGGAAACGTTTTCAGCCAAAAGAAAAGTGAGGATTTTGCTTTCCCACTGGCTCTCTTACAAGCAATCGAAAACACATTCGAATCATTTCTGGGTTGTTTCTAGAAGATGGTAGCTAGCTAGGTTTGAGAACCGTTCATATTGGGGACCACTGCTGTGCACTGAGTTTGGATTCGATTCTGATAAGAATGGGTCCTTTACACATCGACTTTAATGCCTTTACACAGTCATTGACATAAGTACATAATAACGTACCGACGATAATGTAGTCTTTTATTATTAAAATAACCTCAAAGAAAAGTAAATTCTCTGTCTGACGTGCGGCGTGGCTGAATTTATGTCCTACAACAAATCACAAATGCTTTCGAGAACATAATGGATCCGGCACTGTTATCTCACAATGTTTTCCTTTACCAAAGCATAATAATTCTGGCATTCTCAAATCTTTTTAAAAGAGGACAGGGTGGTGAGTTGAAGTTAGATCCACAACTCGCTACTGTACATTAAGCATTAAGTTAAGCGTGGTGGAGTATGTTCTAGGCCCCCTCAAGAGAAGAGACCTGTGTTCAATAGTGGGCCATTAATGGGTTGAAGCCAAGCTAAATTATTTGATAATAGGTACCTACCTATGTACATCCTACATCCATTGAATCTATAAATAAATAACAACGAAAACTAACACTCTTACACTTGATTTAATAACCCGTCCTAATAAAAGGTATAAAAGTACAGATAATGCGACAAAAATATTGATGAAACAATATTTAAATAATAACAATCCGTTCTGAAATAATACATGTTTAAAGTCTTTAATAACGATACAATTATGATAAGTAGGCGTAATAATTCAAACTCGAGTGAAACAATTTGGCCACCCACGGGTTGGAAAAATGGAAAAGCAATTATAATTTACCAGAAGAATTATGTTCATGGATGGTAGCAAGTAGAAATAAATCATTGGCGAATTAATTCAAACATAACGTTTCCATTAGGCTTATTGATAGGCCGTTTTGGATAAGAGTATCAATTTAATCAAATCATGCCATCAATTTAATTTCGACGAAGTGGTATTAGAGAGAGAGTGGAAGGGACGGGGAGGGAAACAACAGACTGTAACTTTGGCGTCAATACTTGTGGTTATAATATTTATATCTACAATAACTAGTATAGTAGTATATTAACTGTCGTAGTTAAAATATTAATTATGAATACACGCATAACATTTTTAATTTAATATTAATATTAAAAATGTTATGCATGGTTAAGTTTTAGATGGATTTAGTTCGGTAAAAGTTCAAAGGAGATTGCCCAAGTGACTATGGAACTCAGTATCGCTATCAAATCTATTGTGCCATAATGTAATTGAGCTTAATTTTTACTATGATTTTAGTACTTTTAATTGCATATAAAAAATATTTATAATTCTCGGCATTCAACAGCAATATGGCAATGAAGAACCACTAAAATTAGAATTTTTGACTTGAGAATTGTAGACAACTGTAGATAGAGAATCTGTTAAAATCAGCACCTTATCCCGCGAAAAGATAGTAAATACGAGTACGCATCATTATTACTTACCGGTGTAGGTGAAATCCAAGACGCTAATTTATTGTAGGTTTCATCATTAAGTTCTCTCAACGACTGCCAGCGCAAATATCGCAGTCGGATGGAACAATTAATGCAACGAAGAGATGGATTTTCCATAAGTTAATTAGTTTTTATTTGAAAAAAAAACACGATAACTTAAAATTAAGTCTTTTATCTCACGATCTCGTCTTATGGTGGTCACATAGGTATTAACACAATAACTTAACTAATGGAGTCTCTGTATTGTTATCACTTTGCCTTTTATTTAATGGAAATTGAAAGAACAAAACGAATCAAACACGAAATACTTAATATTTATTGAATTCAAAAGTTCAAAACAAACTGTCGGAAACTTCACACAATAAATTATTTGTCAGGTAGATTAGGAATGTCAAACAGAGACTGACTTATCGAAGAATCGATTAAGCATGTTGATCTGGAATCGATTAATCGATCGATAGATCGATCTTGAACGCTATATCGTTTCGATGAATTCTCTTAAATCGGACTGTTTTAAGAATCTAGCGACTTCAACCCTAAATTGGCTGCAGTATTTGTTTCTTTTAATTGTTTGCTGTTTTCTGACGCCAAAATAATCGGTCATACTTGGTAGATAATTTGAACGAATTAACTAAATATTTATGAATGCATTCAAACGATCAAAGATAGCGTTACTTAAAAATGTCTCTTACAAGGCATGTTTAAAAATGTCGTCATTAATCGAAAAACGATCCTTTAATACTTGATTTAATAGAGAATCGATTCGTTCAACTTGGATTTCGATTTCTTTTAAATTCTTATCGATTCCTTGATCCATCACTAATCGTATTTTTGTAATGGCAGTTGGCAATGATGGCGACAAAATAAATGATAAAGATGACGACTTTTATTTTGGTCACTTTTTATACGGAGAATTTGTTATTTCTTAATATTTACAAAAAATGTTTTAATTAATAATAGGAATTACTGATTTCATGAAGTAGTGACACAACTTAGATTTAGCGATACTGTCCATGGGCATTCTCCTTTAGAAATGTATGGAGCAAGATTAATTTTTTTTTAATGTAAGTTAGTGCTCGATTACAATCCGCGCTACATTTAAGAGGGATGAAGCGCACTTAGTAAAAGCCTATTCATAGTCCATACCTGTCTTGATCCGCAATAAAAACGGGTGGGAATATGAACAGCGATGTAATTAATAATCAACAAATTTTATAAATTTTAGCATTTCACTTTAGATATTATCAATATTGTTATTAATTCAATATGATATGATTATCTTCCGTGAAGCTAATTCTTACAGGAGGAATCTGCAGTCTATATAAATACAACTTAATTTGATTTTTTAAAAAGAACGACCGCATTACTATTGTATGCAAGTATTATAAAAACTAAATGGTCACGAAAAATTTCAGTTACGAAATATATTTTTTTTACAATGAATTTAAATGTAATTAATCACGCTATGAACATTGAATTCAGTACCTTGAGATAATCGTAGTTGGATATTTCGATATTTTAAACATACGAGTATTAATTAGTACGCTTCGTTGGCGCTGGTTGAATTCCAATGGAGTTAAATGAAATTTGTTCAATTCCAACGTCAATTGTCACCGTCAAAATACCGAACAAATTTTATTATTTTGAAATATTTATTTGGCATAGTTTTATAAATTAACTTAATTAATTTCGATTGGATTTGGACAGTATTCGTTTGGGTGGAAATAAAACTTCAATTTATTTCATACAAAACAACAATTTCATAAGTTAATAGATACTTACTGTATTATGCAGGCTAAGTTTTGTTAGATTTATATAATAAGTAGCTCAGTTTCTCGAAATATTTTTTTTGGAATTTTGAATAAAATGGTTGTGTTCAATTTGTTTTGTGTGTTGTAAGGAATTAAATTTTAATTATCTAATTATGGAGTAAATTATGGTACAGACAATGGTTCACACTCTACACACCTAGAAATTCTAAACACTAAACCTAGAAATTCTAAACTAACATTTCGGCACCACTAAACGTAATATTTCATCCTGGGGTTTTGCAGTTTGAATAACCAAAGTTTAGAATTCACAAATCAGCCACCAGCTTCCGAACTGCTCTGTAAATCATAGCTTGCAAAAGGAAAGTTACGTAGTTACTTAAGTTTTATACGAGCACGTGGCTAGATAGGTGAAATCCTTAAATAAACTCGAATGAATTTTCCAAACAACATGTCAAAACATTTTACTTTATGATTCGGAATAAATTTGCTAACTATTAAAAAACGTAAATATCCTGTAAGTCTTTCTAAGCCGTTATTAGCCTTTCCATACTAAAATTTTACATCTTCTCATTTACAATATATACTTGGCCTACGTATGCCAAAAAGACACAAATATAATATTACTAGCTGACCGGACGAACTTCGTATCGCCTAACAATCATATTAAAAAATAGGGGTTGATGTTAGAAAGATGAAAATTCAGGGTTGTATGTATTTTTAATGCCACATTATAAAAAATAAAAAATATTAAAAATTGTGTCCAAAAATAACAAAAAAATAGTTAGGGGTGGACAACCCTTATCACTTTGGGGTATGAAAAATAGATAGTAGCCGATTCTCAGACCTACTGAATATACATATAAAATTTCATAAAAATTGGTCAAGCCGTTTCAGAGAAGTATGGTAACTAACATTGTGACGCGAGAATTTTATATAAAAGATATTACATGCATTAATTCATTTAAATAATTCTTAATTCATGGCATTTGATATGATTCTTATTTATTTATTTATTTACATTACTTACTTCCGTTATTATTGCAGGTCCGTGGTGTCAATTGTGGGGCTGTGGATGCTGGTGGCATCATCATACGAGGGCTACCTGGAGCGCCGGTACCGCCGCCTGGCGGAGAAGCGGGACCTCGAAGTCGCGGCTCAAAACAACAACCAAAAACTACCTGTAGGTACTTTCGTTTTAGAACCTTCATAATAACACAAACACGGTTGTCTAGTTTATGGCATCAATCATGCCGATCGACTGAAAAAACTAATGGTCGAAGGATAGCTAAATAAATAACACAAAAAATTGCTTTGTCAATGAGGCATTTTGAGATGCTCCGGATTGCAATGCTGAGTTAGGTTTTAGTTTAGTTTTATGTACTTACTTAGTTTAAACTTGCAATACTGATACTATATTAAGTCATGCAAATTACATAATCTTTATATTTGTATATGTCTCCATCAAAGGCACATCTCTTTGTATGTCTAAAATTGTTATTAACTTATTACAATTTTTGGATTAAATTTCACAGAACCTTATCAGAAATACTTATCAAAATCAGTGAGTTTTCTGTCAAAAACATTTTGTAACTGTGCGTACGAGACGCATTTGTCCGTTGTTAAGTCTTTAAAAGCTTTTTCTAAAGTAATGTCAAAGAGTTAAGCAGTTTACTCTTTAAATAGTTGTTGAATGTACTATATGTTTATGAGGGCCCGCTTTGTATGAGTATCTAGAATATGCTTTGTCGGCACAAACATTTGACACCAACCAAGATAATGGTATTGTTTACCGAGTTGGTAATGACGTGTAAGCTCATTATAGCCCAAGATAACGTTATTCAACGAAAATCACTGGTAATGTAGCGATAAATAACTCTGAGACTGCAGAAACAGTAAATTCTCTTCGAACTGGAGGTAGTTTCACTATTTCTTCAAAGACTATTTCTTTAATGCATTTCTATTTGTTCTGCACTGAGTTTGTCGTCTGCTAAACTGCAATCCTCAAAGTATTTGTGGAAAGAATCGCTATATCTTTCGCGTCTGTATTACTTTTCAATGTATTAGGTAGATACTTTTATAATCTTAAAGTTCATATGAGTGTGATGTGTAAGAATTCTTTATATAGTCTGCTTAGTAACTTCATGCCTGTACTTCGTCATACTTAATGACGAAAAATAGATAAATCTGAGATGCATTGATTTTGTTGACGTATTGATGTCTAAAAAGAAAACGCGATAGAAGTATTTTGCCAATTATTAGACAGAAAGAAGGGAGGCAGCTAGGCTGTTTGGTAAAGAACCGTAACACTAAGCACGCATACCTGTAAGTTTCTTTATAAGTTCCTGGCGCCATCTATAACTTAACTAGAACAAAGTGCATGCCAAGTAGGATATGATAATATTATCTCAAGCACCAATGAAGCCCTTTCGTCTGAGTGACTTCTTGAAGTCCGTTAAAGATACCCACAGTTAGGCACTTAATTTAAGTTTATTGCATAGTACGTCTTCTGTTAAAATATACTCAACTTATTTCGCTTAAGAAGTGCCAAAGGGCACGATGCAACAAACTCTTAACTTATGTAACAAGATGCACTTTCTGAAACTACGCTCTCGAGAGAATAGGATGGAAATTATGTAGGAATATTGTCATGTTTACTCAAGTATTTCAGGTAGAATGTAACTTACAACCCTTGTGTTAACTTTAGTTGAGCTGCTTAAGATACTTAGTTGCTTTAACTTTAAACATTGATGTTATAAATTTGTAGGGGAACAACTTTCAGGAAAACATGCGAAGTTCGAAGATGTTTTAGAAAATAAATTGCAACGTGAGTAAACGAAAAAATTAACAAGAAGTCCTAAATTTCTCAAGTTAAAATTCAAGTAATTATCCACTAAATTACCCTATAGCCATTGAAGTATTATTACTAGCGTATAGAACTGACACCGCGAACAACATGTATGTCCCACTGCATTGGCGCCACGTGGCTTCAATCTTCAATGGATTAGTTCGATTTTGAAAGGAGAACGGGGGCTCAATTTTGATAATCGAACCTCCCGGGCGGGTCCACACATTTTGTTCCAGATGTCTGTTCTGTGACATTGTACTTCAATGTGTTATGGTCGATATTTCAAAGGAGACATCAAAAATATCCACGACCTGAGAAAACATATTTATACAACATATAAGACTTAGACAACATATAAGATAATAATGTCTGCCGGGAAATCACAGCAGGGCCTCTCAATTGACAGAATCATCAACAAATGAACGATAGGGTCAACAAAAAAAGTCCAATTTACAAAACATCACATACTTCGTGAGAATAAACTGGGTCTTTGAATGACTGATGTGGGTCTTATCTTCAAAGAGCGGGTACAAAAGAGATCTGAAAAAAGTGCTAATGTCTTATGCAATCCATTAGGGGGCGTGCGTATCGCTAAATTTTATTATCGTGGAAGAGAGGTTCCAGCTGCGATGGTTTCAGATAGCGTGACATATTTCTTCTATGTCTATATTTTTGCATTTTAAGCATCAATGAATTTTGTTTTGAAATGCATTAAAAACTTTTAATTGTTAGTTAATTTAAGTCGCTTGATAAAACGTTGTTAGTAAGTATGAAATCGCTTTAATAATGATTCTTCTCTGTTATTTTTAACCAACTTCAAAAAAAGGAGGAGGTTCTCAATTCGACTGTATTTTTTTAAGTAGACATGTGATTTTTTAGTTTCATTATTATTTTACAACGAGCACGCTCTCGAAATTCATCGCCGAATAGTGTTTTCTGGAAAAACATTTAATTTACGTCACAGTTTCAATATGCATTTTAAGTGACATTGGGCTTTGCAAATTCCACTTTTACAAAGGAATTAAATTGTGCTCGTTAATTGCTTGTCATGATGGGATATATTTGTTTAATTAAATATTACATGACTTGATTACTTTATTTTTTACTGAAATAATTAAGAAACGAGTGAATGAACCACTGTTGGTAAATGATCATTGTCACTCATACACATATTGCACAAACATAACAATAAGGCATCATCGACTCACTGATGAAAATGATGAAAAAATTACAAACATTTCACCGTTGACATTAACATTTCTTCCGAAAAGAAGAAAGGTTACAGCTTGACAAGCAGATAAAAATCCTCTCACCAGATAAGATTACCTAAAGTAGAGCAATAGAGTAGTGTTTCGTCCATTGTTCAGCAGGGGATTGGCTTAGATTCGATGATGGAAGGATAAAATAAAATGTCCTCGAAACTATAATAAGGTGGTCATAGTTGGTTGGTTAGGGTGGACATGGGCCTTTGCAGACCACCAGACTTCATGTCCTTTTGATATTTTAAATAGTATTATTAAAAACGTTTAGATATTCGACTTAAGATGCATTGCTTAAATACTACCAAGCACAAATAAGTTTCGAAATTATATTTGCTCTCCGAAATGTTCATTTTAAGTAAATTTGCAGCCAAATACGTCGCAACCGGGCGAGAGCGTGGCGGACGAAGATTGCAAAGACAAAGAGCTCCGACGAGAGACTTGCGGTGAGTGATAAAATATTGACTCCACCCAACTCGTGTAATTATAGTTCCAATTTTCAACTAAGCGTGGACGAACATCGCTCCAATACTCGTACAATATACGACCTCAGACCAAAAGCGACGAACAAAGTTGAACATGACCTACATAGTCGCGGTCAGCATATCTAGATAATTAATGCTGTTGACTCCTGCAAATTATTAAAGTGGCCAAATAGTTTAAATCTAACAATGTTCACTCCCGCGTGTCTAGACGTATTGTACAGTAATAATTGTTTTAGCAAATTTGTTAAGTATCTACTTTTCAATACTATATTTTTGATCCATGACGATTGAGCCTCAGTAAATAATGTGTCCGACAGGCATATGGTCAGAGTTGGTGCTGTCGTTCTCGGTGCTATCAAACGGTCGCGCCATCCTCAGCACACAGACGCCGAGTGACGGCGCGCTTACATGTCTCCACGGCATGAGGTATGCCATATGAGCCTCATCCCTCACACACATGGCATGAGATATAAGCCTCATCTCTCAGACACACGGCATGAGATATGAACCTCATCCCTCACACACACATGACACTAATTCCAATAAGCTGACTGATTGCTCTTTTATGTATACTATCGGTCATACTAGATAACATAGCCAACGTTATTGTGCACTATTTTTGAAATAGAGATTATGTCATAATAGTGAATCCATACAGTAAAGTGGAAAGTCTTCAAAAGTGTCTGTAAAAAGTGTCCTGTGTATTTATCTTCTAGAGATCAGTAAACTTATTCATCACACGCTCCGGAGCCGTAATCTATCAGTCTAATAAAGTAATTGAAGGGTATTATTTCCGAAATCCACTTTGGTTGAAAGACAAGGCCAATATACAACCATAAATCCTTCCACACATATCCAATCAATCTTGTCAGAACGAAACCATTTTTCGATTATATCGAATGTTGTAGATATTGTATTCGCGTATGCTAACATGTGCATCGGTTCCACAATATTAGATGTTCTGTGGGTTCCACGAATACCAAACTGGAGCGCTCTTAAAAATCTCTTCAACGTGGCTTATAATAAATTCGAAGCATTTTCTACAAATTTATAAAATAACTTTTAAAGTCAAGTGCAAGTACGTGCTTTTGAAGAATGTTTGCGATTTAAGTTTTTAAAAATCTTCATGTTTTTTAGATTCATGTCTGTGATCTGGGTGATAATGGTGCACACGTATCTAACAGTGTTCTACATCGCAGACAATAAAACTATGAGGACAGTTACAGAGAGGAATTTCATGTACCAATCCGTGGGCAACGCGTCCTATTGTGTCGACACCTTCTTCTTTATCAGGTAACTCATTTGCTTTTCAATATCACGGTACTACAATTTTGCATTGGCGCAGTGCAATCTAATATATTTTTTATCGACCGCCAAAGATCAATACGTTAAGTAAGCATAAAATTTTGATGAAAAAAGATATCGAAATAGATGTGATCAATAATTGTCTTTCAGCGGGCTGCTCGTCACAATACTCTTTTTGAGAGGTGAAGACAAAAAAGCCAAACGGAATGTAAAAAAAACTGAAGCATCAGATAAGGACGTCAATAAAAACATAAACGGTTACACGAATCCTGCATTATCTGTGTCTGTGATAAGCCAGCAGTCATTTTACGAGGATATGATCGACAAACCGAAGTCTACAGTGTATTCGAAGGTGGAAGTGTCCAGAATGGCAAAATCTTTCTTCGTGCTGCTGTTTTATAGGATAGTGCGATTGACGCCGGCGTACGCATTCGTGATAGGTTTGGATGAACTCGCGCTGCGCTACACACACAACCACACGGTATTCGAGCCGGCCATCTTTGACCACATCACGTGCGACCATTACTGGTGGCGTAACCTCCTCTACATTAACAATCTGTACCCGCAAAGAGAAATGTGCATGGTCTGGTCGTGGTACATGGCGAATGATACACAGTTTTACGTCGTTGGAATCATATTACTATTAATTTCAGTCAAGTGAGTCAGCGTTCGATTTCTATCTATAGACAGTTTCTTGAACCTATTCCTTATTGCGAATAATAATCTCTATTTTATTAATTTTACTTATAAGAATTATATTGAGTGTAAAATCCGTGTACAAATGTTATTATTAAAATATTTTTCTCATTCTTCACTAAAAAGCAAAATTTTTCTTAGAATTTACGTATTAATTATTGATCTGTTTTATTCTACTATTTTGTTCTACTGGTGTTATCTTCTCACGAACCCTTTATTTCGACAGGCATATGAAATTCGCAATGGTTTCTCTATTCGTGGTGATGTTCAGTTCCTGGGTGACGACAATCTACATATCGGTGTGGTACCAGTATAAAGCCCGGATAGAGGAACCGTTTGAGATGTTCGATCCGCTTTACGACAAACCCTGGTCGAGAATAGGCCCGTATCTAGTCGGTAAGGCGATCAAACTTCATTTTATATTCTCTTTTTTATAGAACAGTACAGCTACCGATCCCATGAATAGGGTGAATGTAATCTTTGAATCCTCGTTTTACTACAGTTCAGCCGGCCATTCAATAAAACGATTTGATATTCTGGTGCGAATACTTATTGGATATCTTTTTATGACTTCTTTTATAAAGCTACCTAAAGTATCCGCGTATCCGTAATCCTATCATTGTATTGTGTAAGTACAAAAAAGTGACGAATTTCAATTTAAGGTCTATTTTTCTTAATATACCTAGTCTTTATTAACTGACTTTTTTACTTCATACTCCAAAAGTAACTAGTATGACAAGCTAAGAGTTCCGAATTCGATTTTTAGCCGGGACTTTTTATGTTTTGTTGGGATTTATTTAATGTAATTTGTTGTCCAGGTATGATAGTGGGCTGGTACTTGCACCGAACCAAGTGCCAGGTGAAGATGCCGTACTGGCTGGTGGCGGTGGGCTGGCCGGTGTCCATCGCCATCTTCGCCAGCCTCATCTTCGGCATGGTGGACGGCTACTTCGAGGTCTGGCCGACTGCCTTCTACGTCAGCGTTGGACATACAGGTAACAGCTACATTACTCTTTAAACTGGATGGATGGCTTTAACCCATTAATAGCCCACTACTAAGCACACAGGTCTCTCCCCTTAAGGAAGCTTAGAGCATAGAGGGGTCCACGAAGCTCCAATTCGAATTGGTGGGAGATGTATAAAAAAACTTAATTTAAGTAAATAGCCGAGCAGACATACACCAGATTGTAAGTGGTCACAATTTGGTGTGGTTGTTAAAATTTAATAGGATCACATTGATATGAAAAGATTTTTCATTTGTAAGGCGGAGTTCGCGTTTAGTCTTTACTCTTTAAAACCTCTACGGATTCTCATTATAAATTCATCGTTAACCTTTGCCGTTGCTCGAAGTTCAAACAACGGCATAAGAAAATATTCCTAAAAACTCTCCTAATAAAAATAGAGCCCTATTCTGAAGATAAAATACATCTTATGAAGGGTTTATTATTATTTAACGGTCTTATTTAACTTGACCTGTTTATTTATTAGTTTGGATAAAATCTTGCAAGCCTTATTAGATCTACTTCCACTTATCCTAAGGAGTTGAAATATATTGCTTTAGTTCTGATGACAATGCATTTTTGTATAAGCATGACCTGATACTCCACACAGGTTTGGCTCCAGCCGAAGGAACTCCTTAATGGTTAACAGCAAAGTCCCAATTTTAACTTGTTTTATCTTGATTTTGATAAAGTGTAGGCCTGAGGGAGATTTGCTGTTAATCATTATCGATGCAATGTACAAAATAAGTTATTCTTTCGCCATTTTTCCTCGTTAATTACAAATCACTTTACAGAAAGGGTAAAATTTTTGTAAAGTTAAGGAATAGCTAACAAATAAGATCTGTCTGAACTTGTGTTAAAATTCATAAAGCATTTATAGATGAAGTCAAAGTTAACCTTACAACACAAATAATTTCAGAAATACCATGACATATCTGTTCGGAATATAAAATGAATCTTGAGAAGATTGATATATAAAAGTATATCAAAGTTTATTCGCATTGAACGTGCTTCTAGAAACGATAAAATCGTATCCCTTCGAGGCGTAAAAACGGTCTTTTTTTAGATCCGTGCCGCAAAAGGAAATTGCGGGAATTTTGATAGCGCCACTTTCGTATCCGTTGTGTGTTATGGCATAGACTTAAACCTCAGTACCTAACTTCATTTGGACTTTCAAAGGGCTTTTACCAATAAGTAATTAGTAGCGTTTCAAATGCACATGAAAATGAAAATGAATCCACAATGAGCAGATATTTTGGTAATTTTTTTCTAAGGATTCAACCTCAAAAAAGTAAGGGAAAGGGGACGAATTTACGAAATTAAAAAGGTCAAAATCTCGAAAACGGTGACACTTTTACTAAGGTAATTTTTTTACATATCCCTCAACCCTCGAGTCAACCCTCGAGCTATATGCCCTTTACTGTTGATCCACTACTTGCGGGACACCTTGTATATAGATTATTTTAACACCACGCCCTGCGTATCTGACTCTTTTGCTAACTGTACCTAGGCTGAAGTAAGATGAGGCTAAACACAGTGTATTTCCAGCATGGGGCGTGGCGCTGGCCTGGGTAGCAATAGCCTGTTGCTGCGGGTACGGCGGGCTGGTGAACTCGTTCCTGTCGTACCGCGGACTGCTGCCGCTCAGCCGGTTGACCTACTGCGCGTACCTCGTGCACCCCACCGTCATGATGTACACCTCCTTCCTCATGGACGGACCGATGCATCTGCAGAACTCTATTGTGGTGAGTTATGGTTCAGTTTTCAATAACTTTTAATTTGAAGTAACCTAACCTTACAAAAATATTGTTCTAGTCGCAGCGTTATAAAATAAACAATAACAATAAGGTAAGGGTGTGTGGGGGATCATGTTAACGAGGTATTTTAAACGGGAGGAGCCTAAACAGCGTAAAGTTACATTTTTACAATATCGCGTTTTTAATTTAAAATAGAAATATACAATAGTTAAAATACATTATTTATACATTATACATTATATTTATACATTATATTTATAATACATTATTTCATATCAAAAATACTGTAATGAACATCTCAGTAACATAGATATCCCCATGGAACTCAGAGTATGTACAAATAATGCTTGCTCGATTCCACATCACTCTGAGCTCATCGATAATTTGTACACCGATACGATGACAGTATTGACTACAGCCGCTAAGATGTCATGTAAAGTTGGTAGGCGTAGAAAAGGTGGGTACATCGCTGGCTGGAATAGGTATGTAGCTGATGCTCACAGGGACGCTAGAGCTGCCTTTCAGGTATGGGTAATAGCTGGTAAGCCGTGTGAAGGACGTACATACAAGGATATGTGTGACAGTAGACGCGAATTTAAGATGAGGCTTAAATGGTGCCAGGATAATCAGGAAAGGATAAGGATGGATATACTGGCATCAAAGCATTCTTCGGGAGATTTTAAGGGTTTTTGGAAGCACACTAGCAAACTGAACCCTAGTCCTGGTGTACCTGTGAGCGTCGGAGGTGAGAGTGACCGCAAAAGCATTGCCAATAGTTTTAAAGATCATTTTGTAGTGAAATCTAACATACACCCATCATCGTCGGGAGTGCGCGATGGTGAGACCGACATACCAGCATGCAGATACAAAATAATAGTAAACGAAGATGAAGTGCATACCATCATTAAGTGCATGCAAAGAGGTAAATCTCCGGGATATGACGGTCTCAGTATCGAGCACTTTAGACATGCTGGACCGCACATATCACGTATTTTGGCAATGCTTTTTAACCTCTGTCTACGTCACTCCTACCTACCAGACCAATTAACCAGGACGGTAGTTGTTCCCATCTTGAAGAATAGGACTGGAGATGTGTCTGACAGATCCAACTACAGGCCCATCTCACTTGCCACGACCACGGCCAAAATACTTGATAGTGTACTTAATAAACGCCTCGTTGGGACGGTAAATTTAAAAGATGCACAATTCGGGTTTAGGCCCTGTTTGTCTACTGAGAGTGCTATTCTAGCCCTTAAGTACACTGTCAGGTATTACACAGACAGGAAAACACCCGTATATGCCTGTTTCCTCGACCTATCCAAGGCCTTTGATCTAGTGACATATGAAAAGCTATGGGAAAAACTACAGTGCGCCGGTATGCCAGAGGAAGGCACAGAGCTACTTAAACACTGGTATCGAAATCAGGTAAATCAAGTGAGGTGGGTCGACACGCTATCTGATGCGTACAAGTTGGAATGTGGTGTGAGACAGGGGGGATTAACATCTCCAGTCCTGTTCAACTTATATATGGATGACTTGATTGAGGAACTCAGCAGTACCCATGTCGGATGTCACATTGACGGCGTGTGTGTCAACAACATCAGTTATGCAGATGACATGGTGTAGCTGGCTCCCTCAGTCAAAGCGCTTAGAAAACTTGTAAATGTGTGCGAAACCTACGCGCGGGAACACGGCCTCAGATACAACTCAAAAAAGAGTGAGGTACTCGTATTTAATACGGGGAAACATAAAATAGTAAACGTGCCCCCGGTGGTACTTGAGGGTTGTGCGTTAAACGTAGTAGACACGTTTAAGTATCTGGGCCACATTGTAACGTCTGACTTGAGGGATGATCCAGATGTAGAACGAGAACGCAGGGCGTTGGCGGTGAGGGGCAACATGCTGGCCCGTAGGTTTGCTCGTTGTAGTAAGGAAGTGAAAATCACTCTGTTTCGGGCTTACTGCCAGTCCTTCTACTCGAGCGGCCTGTGGGTCAGGTACACGCAGCGCGCCTACAACGTCCTGCGGGTCCAGTACAACAACGTCTTCAGGATGCTGTTGCGGTTACCGCCGCGCTGTAGCGCGTCGGGTATGTTTGCAGCGGCGAGGGTTGACGATTTTTACGCCGTGAGACGGAAAAAGATCGCCTCCATACTCCGTAGATTACAAGAGAGCTCCAACAGTATCCTGAAGATGGTGGCTTCTCGCCTGGATTGTCCCTTGCAACATTTCATGACGAAGGTTGCGACTGGATCGAATTGAAATATTATTGTAATTAAATTATTATTGTTATTATTAATTTATTATTAATTTTGAATGTAATTGCAATGAATTTTTGATTTTATTTTAACTTGGTAATTATTTAATTTGAATGTTAATTTTGATTATTTTGATTATTAAAAATTGCACTGATCTTATGTCTACTAACACTAGTTTGTAAGATATACCTACTAACAAAATACCTATGGATCAGTCTGAAATAAAGGATTTATTATTTATTATTATTATTATTATTATTTTGATCAAACCAGAGTGGCTTAAAAGTGATTCCCTGGTATACTACGTGACTTGCGATTTCTTTATATTTTTATTATTTTTCATGGTAGAGTGCGTTTCAAGTAATTCTGCAGTTTGCTATAAGTATGTATAATGTTGGTAGCATTGAAATGAGTGATTTTAATATTTCAAAAACCATAATTACCAATTATAGGGAGATAATAATAGTCTTGTTGTCACGTTCATCATAGGTAATCTGTCTTCTGTCTGCATAATATAAGTTATAAGGCAAAAGTGATTGACTGATGTACCAACGCACAGGCAACCCTTAAGGCTAGAAAAACTTGAAATTTCGCACACGTATTCCTCTTATGACGTAGGCATCCACTAAGGAAGGACATTTCAAAATTCAATTCCCAAGGGGGTGAAACGGGGGATAAATATAATAAGCATAATTTCCACGTGCGAAACTGCGGGCAACAGCTAGTACCAATGTAAATTAGAAGATAACATAAAAATTTCATTTTATATAACATTTTTAATTTTGAAAATCCTATTTCTATACTACCAACATAACAGTAAACTGAAGAATAGGGATGTTGACTAATTTTAGGATTCAATTTTATTTTATAGATAGAACTTCAATATTCACGAAAAAATATTATAAAAATAATAATCTTCAATTTAAAAACAAAAATTGATAAATAAAAATCACTATCAAATTTTCTTTGGCCACGTTTCGCGAAGAAATGAGGCATCCATAGAACGGCTGGTTGTGCAGGGTAGGGTTGATGGTACAAGACCTCGCGGTCGGTCGCCTATGCGATGGACTGACCAGATAAAAACGCAGTAGGTGGCCCCTTATATGAGTGCACCAGGATGACGACCAGCAGAGAGAGATGGCGGGACGTCGTGAGGCGAATTATATCTGCCTCCAACTCCACTACTACGTGACGACCACGACAGCTCTGTCAAGAGCGTATCGGCTGAGAAGAGATCAAATTTCCCACCAAAAACGTCACGTGACGTCACTAAACTATATTCAATACTATCTGTCTACTAAGTTTGTTGAATTTCCATATAAAATTGTTCCAATGACGTCATATTCTCAAAATGGCGTTTGAGTTCACGTGACAGTGAGTACAATTTTTAACATTTTAAATTAATGATATTTAATTTATTGTGATTGATTTCAACAAAAGAATAATATTTTAGGCCTTTAAATGTTACCACTAATATTTTAGACGTAAATTTATATCTAATACCTTTAAACGAGCAATTCTTGTATATATATATATAATTGGAATCTCGGAATCGGCTCCAACGATTTTCATGAAATTTAGTATATAGGGGGTTTCGGGGGCGATAAATCGATCTAGCTAGGATTCATTTTTAGAAAATGTCGTTTTATCGGTGTTTTCAGGCAATGATAAACCTCTACAATATACTCTTCCTGACATCTATTGGCAAGTAGCAATACTAAAGCTACTTCAGTAAATGGCGTTGTTAAGCAACACTAAACCGAGCAAAGCTCGGTCATCCGGATATTTAATTTATAATTAGTGTCAACATCCCTATTACTTGAAATGCACTATAGAAGTAGATGTGGTCACGTCTCAAGGGGCCCGGGGCCAGATGTGGCCGGACTGTGCGCGACGTGTGAACTATGTTCAGTTAATATGGACATTATTATTTCTCATATTACGTTCTTTGGGACACGTGTGTCTCGGGGGAGACCGGAATCGTGTCTTCTTTGCATTTTATTAGTTTACTCGAAAGAACGGAACCTTTATTATTGTCGGAACCTTCATTAGTGTCGTTTTGTGGGTTTGTCTTTCAGGTAGACAAAATTTAATCATGTTGAATTTATGTAAAAATACAGTTTCGTGACTAATTGATGTGTTTTTTAAAGTATTTTTAGTAAATTTCCTGTTAATGGTCATTTTGATTGGTAAATTAGAAATAAAAAAAAAACTTAAAAAGTATAATACATCATTATTATGACGTAAATTAAATGAGACACTCTTATTCATCGTTCAGAAATTATTAAAGAGAATACACAAAAATATACCATTCTCCACTCATCTACATCCGCCCAATTCTGTATTGTCTGTAATTACTACTTTCACAAGAATAACTACTGTACTCCCAAAATATGATTAAGCGAAAAAGAATCATATATTTTTTCGATATTCAACGAACGTCTCATTTTTCGATATAAGCTGCTTTCAATCAAAATACAAAGTTGCTTTTTGGCAGAATTAGCAAACCCCTAATGATCTCGCCTTAGGCGGAACGTGTAAAGATTTTCGTCTTTATGCCTACCTCTCCTACCTATAGATACCTTTCAGTAAACGAAGTAAATTATATTTGGGAGTCAATAACATTAGAAATAACTTGAAAGCTTTTTGTAAACATGAATGAAGACAAATCCAAATATTTGAATATCATAAAATGTACTCGGAGATTGAAAAGCGTCAATAACAATTTATTTCATTTGATGATTTTGATTTGGCGGCGCCATGCATTGATGAAATATTATTAATATAAATTATTTACTTATATTTATAATAACGAGCCACTATACTAACTATAGAATAAAAAAAAAAAAACAACATAAAAGATACGTGCCATAATTATAACCCTTTCTTGGCAGTAAGGTAAAAATATTTAACATCCTGTGACTTGGGCCACCGCCTTATAACAAGTACGCATACAGAGAATTCGCTTCTTAGTTAACAACCAATGAAATATTTGTTTTCTACCCGCACTAGATTTAATATTTATTACTTACTATGCATAAATGTTCTCATGTAAGTGACAATTGTCTTAATGAGAAATAAAGTTCTTTAAACCGAAATGTAAACTGGCTAAATTGTTATCGTCGTATTTCAGTTCCATTTGAATCAACTCCATTCAACAGATTATGTTGATTAATTCATACTAATCTGTAATTGATTATTAAACTGAACGTAGGTAACTAAAAATAAAATGCTTTAGATATCAGTTTGAATTCGAAGAAACCCAAGCTTTTCATCAACCACTGGTGGTAAGGTTCTTTACTAAGTTCTTAGTCGTAACTTAATTCCATTTAAAATCTAATAATCTATACTAATATTATAATTTTTTTTGCATTGAATAGGCTCCGAAACTACCGAACCGACTTGAAAAATTTTTTTACTGTTGGGAAGTTACACTATCCCCGGGTGACATAGGCTATATTTTTTTACTATTTTTCACGAAGCGAAGCGAGGGCGTTTTCCTAGTCTAATAATAAAAATATAATAAAAAAATCTAATAATAATATCTTTAATCTAGTTGACTACTTTCGTCTTCAGACCAGGGTGGTGTACTAAAGCCTATCTATTGGTGATTATGAGTTGTGAGTTGCGTCAGATTATTTTTTAATATTTTTGACCATTGTTATTTTATTTACAGCTCACAATATACGCCGGCTACGCTGTGATGGCGTTCCTCGCATCGTTTGCCATTTCCCTCACCTTTGAGGCGCCAGTTGTGAGGCTACTGAAGATCATCAACGGAGGCAGCGGCAGTAAAAAGACGACCTAATCAAACCAGATATCATAATTGGATTTCTTGAACTAAATTAGGTACATATCAGAGGGTAAACTGTCTTAAGCCAATTTTTAAATTTTGCGTTTTTGTCATTGAAATTATATTATACGACTAACGCAGTAAAAGCCAATGATAATCCTAAACACATTGTTGGCTTGAAAATTGTTTCCATAATAATTTGTTTATTCCAGTAAATAACGTCCAAACAAATACGTTTATGATAGAAACTTAACTGAAGGTTACTTAGGATAGTTTACGTTTGGTATGGAAACAAAAAGGAGATGTATACCTATACATTCCCACAAGATGTGACATCACCCCAAGTTAAGGCAGCCACCGCAATGTAACGATGTCACGCCCCACTCGCCCCCTATCCATCAAAAAAGACTTTATTCTACGCAATTTGTTTTATGACTAGAACTAACCTGTCGTCAAATGTGTCGCTCTTGTTCTGAAAATAGGTTTGTATTACGAGCTTTATTTAACTAGGCTTGCCACGTAAATTGTTCTAACTTCAAGTCTTACAAAGTAAATTAAAACTATATTTTTCGAAGCGGCATACGGCAAGTCTCCCCAGTATTCAAAAGCACAGCCACTACTTAAATAAAGAAAAAAATGTTTTAGTTTATTTTATTTGGTCCCACCTAATATTGCAATATTACACGGACATATTTCAAACATCGGTCGACTCGCTTTGCCCCGGGGCGGATATTGTATCTTCACTGAACTGCCAAATGAAATGGAAAAATATTCCCATGTTAGCATAATAGCAATAGTCACAATAGCAAAATGAATGTATGCAGTATGCTGAATGTGAGCTCAATATAGTCAGGTTTGGAAATCTAACGATGGCTCATCATATAATAATGTTAATTTTTATATTACCGAAATTAATGGTATCTGCCAATAGGCAATGAAATTAACGAAACCAACGAAGTCATGAAATAATATTAGATGAACCTTTGACTTGTTTATTTTACTCGTAATTTAAAAACTCGGGACCCGGATCAGTAATTTGTCGGTTGTTTGACACAAAAACCTTGACTTTATAACAGCTACAAAAATTACATTTTTTTTCGATATAGGTTTGTTTTAAGGCTTAGACACCGTGAAAGTCAAAAACTACTCAATGATTCAGAAAATCAATTTTGAACAACTTTTTTTTGAACAACTAAATCAATTTTGAATTCAATTATGCAACTTATAAAATAGATGGCTGTATTTAAATGTTAATTAAATTGTGGAAAATTATGGAGCTACACAAAGTAATTGATTGATGCAACGTGCTCCGTCACACCACACGGCTAAAAGTCCCCTCAGTCAACAATGTAAGGGTAAGCCGCATGATTAGGGTTCGAACGATACTTTCGATACTGAGTAGGTATCGATACTTTTGATCCTGATACTCGATACTCGTACCTGGTAATTAACCGCAAGTACTCATATGAAACGTCGGTATCGAGTACTTTTAAAATACTGAGTACTTTTCAGTATTTTCATATGGAAAAGATCAACTGTAGCCCGTTTTAGTGCTGGGACTAAACAGAAAGTGTCACGGAGACATGTCGACAACCTTTTTTTTTAGTTCTGATCTGACTGTGATCCTCGCGAGTACTCGATACTCGATACTGAGTAGTATCGATACTTCAGGACCGATACTTTTTTGGTATCGATACCTTACCCGTCGATACCACACGAGTACTCGGTATCGATACCGAGGCCGATACTTCGAACCCTACGCATGATGAATCTGAAATTTAGTTACACAAGTATGAGCAAAGTCACTTGAATAAAATTAAAACCACGTCGGTTTCAATTAACCCTAGTTCGCCACAACTTTACTTAGCACACTTCATGTTTTGAAACTTATCAAATATTCACCGACAAACACTGCCGGAAACTAAAGTACCTAATTTAATATTCATTTCCACAAATTAACATGCGTATGTTTGTTTACAGTAAAAGGAAAATACATAACTTTGTGTAGTAAATTATCAAGTATAGTAAAATGGTTTACTTTTGATTTTGTTCATACTGTTGTACCAATAAATATCCCCCGAGGATTATTTAGCAAGACAACTAAATACCATGCTTCGTAAATAGGAATTACACAAATACGAGAAATTTTTCGTAATAATGACTTGGTCTCAGTAAACGCTAAGATGATCAGGAAGTTACGATAGAAAACGTATTAAGAATTATTTTGAACTGTTTTACCCATTGAACTAATATTTATGTACATTGAACAATATATTTGTGCAAGAAAATAATTCATATGAGACCTCGTATTTACTATGTTATTGCCGGTGTCCGGAAGGTAGCGTTATATTCTATACAAAATCTTTTAATATTCAATTAATTAAACCTACTGCAGTAAAAATTTTACTATAATACAGAACAGATATTTACTACCATCGTAAAATCTTGAATCATATATATTTTAAAAAATATTTATTTTTAATAAAACTACTTTCCCGAAATCTTCCTCCTCTGAGGGTAAGTTTTAATTAATAGGTAGGTATTTGGTTTCTATACTCGCCCAGTAATATATAAGTATTAGCATCAAAGATTAAACATCTAGCCTAAGAAAAAAAAAAACATTTGGGCTGGGCCATAACCTTTGGTAAAACTGCCGTTGACGTAATGAAGTAACAATTTATTTTCTTCTTTTAACTAGCTTACATACAAAGCACCAGTAATAGCATTTACCATTGAATGTTGTTACTATATTTATAACAGACATTCCTCTCGAATTTGGCAGAAATGTTTTACAAGCCCCATATTAATATCTGAGACGAGTACATTTAATATGATGTAATAAGTTCGCGAAGGGCCGTAGGTCAATGAATTCAATGATGAAAGGCCGCAAATCAATCACATAACCGAACCCTTATCTGCTTGTTAGGAAAATTATTTGTCCATGTTTTCCTCTTTTGAGTTTTTCTACAGTATGTATTAAAAATAAGTCGCCTACAAAAATATATTCCTCTTATTTTACATTACGATATATTATTGTACATTGTTCTAGAAGAAAGACAAGTAATAATTATATATTATGTAATCCTATCTATCAGATAAATAATAATGAAAAATGTCGTGGCGTGAATCATCAGTAAATAATTTTCTCAATTTTTACTTTTAACAAACCATATTTGGTAAGTTGCTTTACTTGGGTACTTAAAACCACTGAACAGATAATATAATTGATACATAGCGTATTTGTAACTTACATATATTATGTGTCATCAAGACAGGTACTTTTTTATCCCGGAAAATGGATCTGTTCCCTCGAGCTTACAGATAAGCGTGAGTATAGAAGCTAAGTAAAGTTATATGACATATTATTATAATATTAGTAACAAGTTAACGACGCGACTACAGACAGTTGTTACCCAGACATAATTTTTACCGGGGTGTTTTAATTTCATTTTAAAACCCGAATTTTGTTAAATATGACCTACTTTCAGAACATGAGAGATGAAAATAAATTGTATTAATTTATCACCAGACAATGTAATGTTTGTCTTTCATTGTGGGAGTGAATATTGTTCCGTGTTATAGATTATTACCATACTTTCGATGTCGCGACCAAATAGCGTCTAAAGATATACGTATTCGAACTGTAGACACCGATTTGAATAAGTAATGAATTAATGTTAATAAGGTTTAAGGTTATGAAATATAGTCTTAAAATTTGTGAATGTAATAATAGATATTATTAATATGAATATTCAATTGCAATCTCGTGACACTCATGAATATTTTAAGCAATATATGTGATATTATCTTAATAACTAAATTCGAATATTAGTGACAGATATTGTTACTCTACGATGCCCACTCTCCGAATATTATTCAGATTAAGTAGGTATGTACATAGGTATACATAGTTACCATTTTATGTAAATAGAAAGTTTTGTAATAAAGTTATTTAATTCTAGTCTCTAATTATTTGCATACTTTTTTACCTTGTTCCTTTTAAGTGAATTCACTCCACCTATTATTTCTTAATTTCCTCGAGATCCAACTGGAAAACTGCCATTCATCGTTGCTGTTAAAGAGTTAGTTAAAGAGAACTTGTATTACCCAGTTTAAAGCCATAGATTTTGTGCATAATGGTACGTACTTTCCAGAGTTTTCCTACTTAAATCAACAGTATAATATCTATATTCAATAACATGCTACGAATTCAATTACAAGCGTAAAATTTCTCGCTTCAGTCTCGGCTGATAAAGCGTGAAACGCTGTTTCGAACGTCTATAGGCTTCAATATCTGCTCGTTTGCCGGTTATCAGCATGAAAAATGTTTTAAGGTGAACGTCGAATTTCCTTGTGAAAAGCGCTAGCCCGCCGAGCGGTATCGATTGCCAAGTCCGCTCCACCGTCAACGTTATTTAATATTTCAACATCTTTACTCTCTTTGTCGCCTTTCGCACCCGACCGCAAATTTAATACCTCGAGCCTTAATGGGGCGATCTTATTAATTTGCAGCCAGTTCTCCATTGTTTAATAAGACAGCAGGTACACTTTGCGTAGCTTTATTAAAGTTTATGTTTTAAAATGTCAACTGAGCATAAAATTTTCGTTGTCGGGTTAATTGAAATCAAACTACTGATGTATAACAATTTTTATAAATCGTTTGCATTTATTCACCTTCACTTTGGGTAACGGAGCATAAGTAAAGTACCTACTTACATAACAGAACGGAGATTAAGTAGGTAAATATTATAAATAAATGAGAATGGTCTCAATC
The DNA here is from genome assembly GCA_963932265.1 of Thymelicus lineola. Classification (NCBI taxonomy): domain Eukaryota; kingdom Metazoa; phylum Arthropoda; class Insecta; order Lepidoptera; family Hesperiidae; genus Thymelicus; species Thymelicus lineola. The sequence continues at coordinate 6,694,650 of OZ010685.1, forward strand.
AGATGGACCATCAAGTGGAATTGTTGTCAGGCAATAAGTTATTCAAAAGAGATTTGGGACAAAGAATAATCTCTTACCTACAATACATAAAATTAAATGTCTCAAAGTACACTGATTAAAAGATTTCACAAATATCTGAAAAGTCTCAGTAGGAAATTGAACGGTTCGGAGGCCCTAGTTTGTTTAAAATATTGGTAGACAATTTGGCTGACGCGAGCTTTCTTAGACGCTTGCTTTCAAAGAGTAAATTGTCTCTGCTTTAAAACTATTATATTTTCTGTGTTTATTTATTAAATGTAAGTTGTTTTATCTCTCACAAATTTCATATACTGGGTTATGAGTATTTTTACCTTATTCGTAATTTACGATTATAATCTTAAGTTATCTTAAATTATTAAGCATTAAAAGCATTTTACATAACCAGTCAAGAAGCGAATAAGAAAGAGCTATTAAAGGAAACCATTGAGGGCTTAAGTTAAATTTACCTCAAAGGTCCTAATGGACATTCAAACTACTGACTTCGATTCTGTTATCGTTACGTTATTATGAAACTTAATCGATGACTTAACACCATAAATAACATATTGCATACAAGTTTGTTTCGGAAAATTATATACAAAGATATCAAAGAGTAGGTAGTTACAGGTATATTTTGACTCTACATGGTACTATGAAAGACTAGGTATTTCCACGCACTGCTTAGTTACTTTCTTTTCCTTCTTTTACAATACTTTCTCAATGAATGTTTGTAAAAATATAAAAGAATTAAAATATGAGAAATAACCATTGAAGTATGTCATAGAACAGACATCTCGAACAAAATGTGTGTCCCGCCCGGGAGGTTCTCCTTTCAAAATGGAACGAATCCAAAAATTTATATTTTAAAATTTTCATACAAATCGCCAATTTCATAGGAAAGGACCTATTAATAAAGATAAATAATGAACTCATAGCTTCAAATTCTCAACATTTTTAGCTTGGGTACCTTGTCAATTCTCAGACTTACCTATTGAAACTTCATACATAAAACATGTCATATTTTAAGTCTTTATGAATTATTGAACATGCTAGCAAATTTATAAGTACCTAAGGTGGGTGGACCATGGAAGGCCATGCTCCTTGTAAGGCCAATTATTAAAAAGTCGTATTTATTGCCATTCAATGACAATTTCCTTCCACTTACACTAACATCCATCGAATTCAAGTACACAGACGTGGCGGCGAGTCCCTCGCACCGCTATTTTATCAATGCGGATCCACTCTTTGTTGACTTCGGTCATCGATGTTAAAATTGTTATATTTGCTCTTAGTAAAATGTAAGTTTTCAAGCAAATAAACTACTGTTTTCTTTATTTTTTTTACTCTAAATTGATAATATAAGGATTTGCTACGGCACTGAAGAAAAAAATATTACTTTATTTCCAATACAATTAAAATATTGTAGGTTTTCCTAGGAAAGCCAATGGTTCCTTGTAAGGCCGATCAAAAAGTTGACAGTTTGGCCTTGCTAGGGCACAAGCGTCTTTCTAGGATCATCTAGAAACTATGAAAATATTAACACTTAGTTTTTACTTGTAAATAAATATCTGGAAATTTAAAACAATGTGCAAGTTAATATAATTGCTACCACTTAGGTAAAGACCCCCAATTCCGAGGTGTTCTAACATTTTGGCCTTACAAGGAACAGACCCTTAAGAAGGCCATTTTAATCAGTTTTATATTTTTATTATTTTACTATAAAGGTTATTGGCAACTTATTTGACTTCGATTTATTACTCATTTATATTATTTTTAAAACAATTACACAAATACATTCTTAGTTTTACGATAGAGTTCTAGTAATGTTCGTTGATTATTTTTTATATGAATATATTATGGTAGGCATTTAATATTCCGTTTTAATGAAAGACCTTTTTATGTAGTTTAAGTATATGTAGATATTTTGATTGTCACAATGTTAGTTTTAAGTTAAACGACTGATTTACTATATTGGCCTTATAAGGAGCCTTGTTCCTTGCAAGGCCATTTGGCAGAGGTAATTTAAACTTAAGTTTATTAAATAATGGTTAAACCTTTTATAAAAAAAAATGTTTTATATAACACATAATAAAACAAAGCGATACTTAACGATTTGTTTGATTCATTTAACTAGTAAATAACGAAGTAATGACTGTTTAATCGTTAGAGTGGCCTTCCATGGTCCACCCACCTTATTACTTGCTGAAATACCTAAATTTATTGTAGGAAAATGCGAGGAAGCAATAAAACGTAACACCCAAATAATCTTCTTTCTCACTTTATATTTCACTGAATTCCGCCAGACATTTGCATATTAAAATTTCCGTATCCGAGTTTTGTACAATACAAGCGCTAAGCTGCGTTTGTAAATAAATGTTGTTAACATTGAATGAACCGAATTGTTGAAAAAAAATTACTTTTGCCAAGAAACGTAGGTACAACAGGTCTGTTTGTAAAGTATTTTTCTTAAAACAAGCATGTCCTTTTTGTTATCAGTAATATTACTACAAATTAAGTAGTTACCTAATGGTTTTAATAAAATTATAATATTTACTTTTAATAAAATATGTTCATCTAATGATAGTATTGGTTTTGTACCAGCGTAAACGCGTTGCAAGCGAAGAAAGACGCTTAAAGATGTATTGGATTGGAACTTGTGTAAACATTCATTAGATGGGAAAGTTTTAATGAGCCTTTTCAGGGTTAGTGGAGGAGTTACCGAGCTACAGATTAATGAAAGGGACTCAAGCGTTTGAATGTTCCTAATTTAGCTTCAACTTTATGTAAGAGAAATGACTGTAAGTTTAGTTTAGTTGGCTTTGGCGCCAGGCTCTTTAATAGATAACAATATACATTACTCTAAGTTTAAAGAAGTCGATGGCTTGTGATTGTCGACCTAGTTAAGCAATTCCTAGCGATGGGTAGTTAATGGGCGACAACCATGGGGGAAATCTTCTGAAACCCTTTCGTGCTTCAGTAAACATGTCGAGCTGTCCGTTCCAGTTACTCCTAAATAGCTATCCTTAAACCAAGAACCCAAACCAAACCAAAAACTATCAGGTGATGAAGGTCGATTATAATACGAAATTGATTTACATAAGCATTGCATACACAACTCTATCTATTATACATAATTAAACGAGAAGACCTGAGTCCAGCAACGAAATTCAGTCTTGTTCACGTCAAGAGTCGAATAAAATATAAACTTAATGCTACATAGGTATTCCAATTTTGTAACATTAATATCGTTATCTATCTACTTCCTTCTTACCTTCTAGTACTAATGAAACTAAGGGGTTCCGAGAGAGGCAATTTATTTAGAACTCTCTATGGAGAAAAGATCTAAAGGCTTCAATTATGAAATAAGTAATAGATATTATGTAATCTGTGCTTCGCTTCATTAGTGTGATAAGGATGTTATAAATATAAAAATAAAATATTGAAAAATTATTCTATTATAATGTTCGAGGTTCTGAAGACCAACGATACAAAACATTCACTCTTGTCTTTGAATGTCAGATAAGTAAGTGAACCATACCGTTCCAATGTGTACCGTGTCGATTAAAAACATAAACGACCACGTTTAGCATAGGCCAAGGATCTTCAAAAGAAGCTAACATCATTGCCTTGCCTGTTGTTAAGGATACACGGACACCACGATTGGAATCATTGATGGAAATCCCTACACTTCAGAGAATGAAAAATACGTTTTAAGTCATTGAAGTATAATGACATAGAACAGACATCTCGAACAAAATGTGTGTCCCGAAACCGCGATGACGCGTTCTTTTTTCAAACTCTAGAAGCCGATTTACAAACTTGCCATAGAGTAACTTTTGTATACGACACTTGCCGAACCACGACAAACAGTCCAACGACTCCAAACTTTTACAAGCTCTTCCAAATGTTTGATTTAATGTTTAATTGAATTTACTGATTAAAGTAATACACTTTATTTATTATTTACCACAGAGTAGGTACATTAGTCATTCTTATCGGGCTTATTATTTGAGTAAGGCCGACACTGAGTATTTTAATAGTTTGTATTTTAAATTCTTTAAATATCAATTTAATTAATACCGGTATTTCTATAATATTTTGATTACTTTTACATGGTAAAAATTTAAGGAAAATTTATTAAAAGCAATTTATCACAAAACATTCAACACAAAAGAGACAATAAGAAGTATTGGAACCTTTTAAAAACCCGATTTTATATAAATATCAATTTAATTAATACCGGTATTTCTATAATATTTTGATTACTTTTACATGGTAAAAATTTAAGGAAAATTTATTGAAAGCAATTTATCCCAAAACATTCAACACAAAAGAGACAATAAGTATTGGAACCTTTTACAAACCAGATTTTCTTTAAATATCAATTTAATTAATACCGGTATTTCTATAATATTTGGATTACTTTTACATGGTAAAAATTTAAGGGTATTTCTTTAGTATCCTGCGGCATCGGGAGGGGGGTGGAGTTAGGGGGGGAGGGTAGGGGGTAGGGTAAGGAACCCCCCCATAAAGGGGCTAAGTGAGGAAACACATAGTTTTCGAGTTTTTTGTTTATTTTTATTTTGAGGTTAAATCTGTGAAAACTGCTCAGTATTTGTCTTAAACTAGTCTAAATTAATATCAGGTGGTGGATGAAGAAATAAAATTTCGACCTCCATATGGGGAGACAAACAAAACACACCACTTTTATGACAAATCATTATAATTACAATGTTCCATTATCTGCACTTTTAGGGAAAATTTAGGGGTTTTTGATACATAAACAGGCTTCCAAACGTCTCCGGCGCTGCGGGAAATGCAGCCCCTCCGCCCTTGCGTAAAAAACTGCAGGCACTCCATGCTCGCCTACGCAGCTTCGGCTCACATGGTGCCTGCAGTTTGTTACAGCGGGCGGGGGCTGCTCTCCCTCCGCGCCTCCGGGGTCTACATTCACTCTAGGGGTAGGGCAGACTAGTACCACGTGGGGTCGGGGTTGACTAAGTCGGTTCTGTCACCAATTTTGAAATATTTTATTAGAATGTAATAAATAAATTTCATAGAGTATGACATAAACAGTAAAATTTATATATTATATATTGCCCTTTTATTATATATTAGGAAATCGCCCTTGCTTCGCTTCGGGAAAAATAGTAAAAAAAAAATATAATGTCACCCGGGGATAGTGTAGCTTCCCAAAAGTGAAAGAATTTTTCAAATCAGTTCGGTAGTTTCGGAGCCTATTCAATGCAAACAATCAAATCTTTCCTCTTTATAATATTAGTATTGATAAAAAAACCTTCCTTGTATTTCATATTTTCTAAATTTTATCTAGCTCGACCAAATTCCTCGGGCCACCAATCTTTCCAATGAATTCTTGTTTATCTAATTATTATAATTATAATATACATATAATACAATAAAATATACCTAATAACATAAATTTTATAAATAAGTAACATAATTCGTGTTGTATTTTTTGGAAATAACCTCAAAAATTAAAATTAAGATTTTTCAAAAATGACGCACTACCTCACAAAAAGCAACTAGATTATGATTTGGGACATCATTGCCTATCGATTAAACATGATATCACCCAGATACTGATGTCGCAGGATACTAAAGCCAACCCAATTTAAGGAAAAATTAAAAGCAAACTAATTTATCACAAAACATTTAACACAAATCGACACATACGTCTTATTGCCATAATTACTACGCATATTTAACGTGCAAAACAAAATTAAAAATAAAAGCGTGCAAAAGCGTTTGAATGATTTTCAATCGTTTACCATTGATTCGTTTCGAAAAACCAACATCACAATATATTGGTCACATCACAAGCGTCGGCAAGCCTAAGCAAGTCTATTTAGTCCATTAACACGCTTACGGCTTGTCAAGTGTGTAAATCCGCTTCATAATTTTTTCATTCCACAGAGTACTTAATTTCATTCAAAATGGCGGGAACATTGCACAATAATTTAATGTTATTCGTTTATTTGATTTAAGTTAATATTTTGTTTTCTTACCGATGATAAGTAATACCGTTATCTTTTTTGTTTCTTGTCGTGCGATTGTGACACGTTGTTATTACGCACGACGGCATTGTTTCAGTGTTTTGCTAAAAAAATTTGACATGCGGCCGCCATGAGCGCAGGTGAGTGACAAGCGAGTGAGTGAATGAAGTGAGCCACCCTGGCCACAATGAATGCACCCGACTCAATGTTCGGGGTGTCTGTTCTATACGAAGTAATAGTACTTCAATGTTTTAAGTAGGCATGGTTGGCTCCATAATGTTTCAACCTAAAACGTTAAATTTAGTACGACATGCTTGGTTGATACTGTTGCTAGTGCCCTCGCCTGAGGCGAATCGTTCAAAGTTCCTACCATTCATTGTGCACTGGTTGCGTCTACAGCGGAGGGCGGCGTATGAAGAGGAGGGGGGGCGCGCCGAGGCCGCGCGCGGCGCGCCGGCCGTGGCACGACGACCAGACGAACTACCGACGCCACCCCTATCGCGCGCACCAAGTGTCGCGTCCTGATGCGCAGGCGGCACTTGGTTATTGTATTTAATATCATTATATTTTTATGTTCAAAAGTAAAAAGTATCGTTTTACTTATAATCAACCATAACTGGTCCTTCGAGCGAAAAAAGAAGTCATCAAGAAGCGCAACTACGTGGTGTTTTTCCACCCGGGGCCGGGTCGCGCGCGCCGCGCGCCGTTCGCCGTTCGCCACGCGGTCCGAGGCCATCTTCACGTGCCGCGGGACAAAGGAATCGAGTGAGTTCGTTCCAAATCATCCATCCTTTTCATTTTTTTCCTTTAAATCTTACATTATCCTTCTAATTAGTATAGGCCTTATAGGTGAATCCAGGCGTTCTCTCTTCATACTGTTACAGTGGGGAACATACTTGATATCCTTCTTAACCTATACTTACCTAGTATCACGGACGTCTTTTTATAGGTCCGTTCTAGTATATTCAATATACCTTCTACTCATTAACGTTACTTCAATTTCATTTTTCTTCGTATCATCATGGCAGACGAAGCTAATTTAGCTAAATTATATAAACGTCGCATATCTTTTAAATCTAAATTAACCGGTTTTCATAATTATTTAAAAGTAGCCAACAGTTATGAAGCCCTCAGTTCAGTCCATAGAATCGAGCTACAATCCCGATTGAATAAAATTGACGAAGCTTACAATGTTTTTAATGATTTCCAGGGCGAAATCGAGGTGCTGGCTACCGACCCCGCAGTCGAGCAGGCGGAACGGGAGCAATTAGAAAACCTTTACTTTACGTATACCTCGCTGGCGCGCAGCCTGCTGAGCGAGCTGCCGTCGCCCGAGGGCGACGAAGGCTCCGTCGCCAGCGGGGAATCCGCCGCCGCGGCTGTCAAGCAGGACTTCTTTAGGCTCCCAGAACTTCTTCCTCCCTCCTTCGATGGAGACTACCAGCACTGGCTTGAATTTCGCGATACGTATACCTCACTTATCCATAATAATTATAGAATAAATGACATCAGTAAATTTCACTATTTGCGGGCTGCTCTTAAAGGCAGTGCTGCTTTAGCAATTCAAAGCTTAGATTTCACTGAAAAAAATTATCACATTGCGTGGCAATTATTGTCAGAGAGATATGATAACCCTAAGTTGCTTATTAACAATCATCTCAAAATGATATTTGAAGCCGAGCCTGCTGCAAAGGAATGCAGTAAATCGTTACGTCACTTAGTCGATGTAACGAATAAAAATTTGCGTGCGCTTTCGAGCTTAGGCATGCCAACTGAACATTGGGATGTATTAATTATTTATATAATTTCTAAAAAATTAGATTATGTTACAAATAGGCAGTGGGAGGAGGCTAAAAATAATTTCCAGGATCATCCATCATTACAAAAATTCATAACATTTTTAAATAATAGGGCCGATTTATTAGAGACTTTACACGCTAATAAACACAAACATTCACATAACATACACACGGACACACACAAATCAAAAAATTTTGCAATCACTACTCAAAATAATAATTCTTCCATTTCACCACGGTAAAGATATAAACAGTAGTCGCTCTTCATACAAACGGCCGAAAAGCGCGTTATACCTACCCACATCCGAATACGCGTGCGATACGTGGGCAACAGCGGCCGCTGCGTGGCGATTGCCGACAGGCGAACGAGCGGAGCTTGTACCAACGGTCCGGTCGGTACAAATAACAATTTTTTTAGTTTTACGAATATAATATGAATGACGTGATAAAGAATATAATGATGAATCTATGAATCTCGTCTGGAAATAATTGTACCTAATATTGTAATTTGTAATAATTGTAATTTGAATATTTGCTTCTAATTTGTCATTAAAACGTTATTGCTACTTGCTACTGTAACTTTGATTTCAATGTTATAAATTAATTTAGCAATAGGTATAAAGTTTATAGAATCGGACAAAGAGAGACTCTTAAGTCTCTGTCTCTAATACAATACTGAAGGCTTACGAACCTTCACAGTACTAATAAAAACACAACATAGATTTTTATGGAACACTTCCTTTTTATTCACAATGAATTGCATTTATTAAAATAGAAAATATAACATTTATAAATACAAAACTACAAAGAAACTCAAGTCGTTTTATAAAATTAAAATACTGTCGGCGGACAGCCCTAGCGCGCGGCGACGCGTAGGCAAGTTTTTCGAGAATCGGGCCGAGTCACGTTACTGTTTATATATGTGTACTGTGATTTCACCTAGCTTACCTGCATATATTTGTCCGCTTTGCAAACAAAATCATTATTTATTTAATTGCGAAGCATTCCGGTCTTTAGATGTCGAATCAAGAATTAAGAAAGTTTCAGAATTTAAGAACTTTTGCAGAAATTCCGTTCATAAGGAAAAATACTGTCGGCTTACTCATTGCAAATACTGTAATTTAAAGCATAACACATTATTACATAACGAGTCTTGCTCATCCGCACAAACACAGCCATCCGTTGCCTCTGTAGCCTTATCGGCGCACGCGCTTCCTGCCTCGCACGCTATTCACAAGCCTATTGTTTTGCTATCCACAGCGCTCGTTCAGGTAATGGACGGAGAGGGGCGCCTGCACTCGGCCAGGGCGCTGCTGGACTGCGGCAGCACTTCTAACTTCATAACGGGTAACCTCTGCGAGAAGCTCGGTCTGGTAAGATGCACAACTACTTCTACTATCATGGGTATCAATGGCCAGGTGTCTAATTCTACAGAGTCCTGTGATCTAACAATAGTAGCACATAGCGATAATTTTGAAATAAATACTAGCTCATATATCATACAAAATATTTCAAACTCAATACCTTCATCACACATAAACATTAAAAACATAAACTTACCTTCTCACGTTCAGCTTGCCGATCCGCACTTTGACGTTCCTTGCACTGTAGATATTTTGTTGGGAGCCGAAGTCTTCTGGAAAATACTAGGATCAAGTACAATTCAATTAGGTAAAAATTTGCCTATTTTAAGAGAATCGAAATTAGGATGGATAGTATCAGGTACTATATTATCCACATGTAACAATAAGCAACAGAAATCGTTTTGTCATTCTACTCAAGTAATTGAATCACAACTTACCCGCTTCTGGGAACTCGATGGTGTGTCTTCGAAGCACAGCATGACCAAGGATGAACTGGCATGCGAGGAGCATTTCTTATCTACAACCACTCGCGATGCTAATGGTAAATTTGTTGTTGAAATACCTTTGAAAGAAAATCCAGAAGTCTTGGGAGATTCATACACGATGGCACGGCGGCGCTTCCTGTCCTTGGAGCGTAAGCTGGAGCGTGATCCTAACCTGAAACAAAAATACAATAACTTCATACGCGAATACATACAATTAGGTCACATGACACAAAATACACACAATACATCTAATAACAAAATAAATAACTACTTACCTCACATGGCAGTCATGCGCGATCAATCAACAACGAGTCCGATCCGTGTGGTCTTCGATGCGTCAGCAAAGACCTCTTCTGGTAGATCGTTTAATGACATTCAGTTGATAGGTCCAACGGTGCAGGATGACCTTCTATCAATCTTATTACGATTTAGGCAACACAAGTATGTGGTTGCAGCCGATGTAGAAAAAATGTATAGGGCTGTAGTATTTAAATGTTTGTGTAGTAAGGCACTGTGTATATGCAAGCAAATATTATATATGCGTCCGTTATAGCGTTAGGCGAGAGTGAAGAAGAAAGTCAGATAACACTAGAAACACATTTATTACGCGAACACAATGGAAGAAAACGATACACAGTATGACAGTTACACTAAACAACGAATAGCAGAGTTCACACAAGAAAATACCACTTAGAAAGAAGGAGTAGGTAGGATAGCAAGCGACAGTGAAAGTTTTAGGCACTAAGAACAGTCTGAACATAAAGCGGAGAACTAAGGCACTATATTTAAGTACTACGCGTAAGCGGTGCGTAAGGAGCGTCAAGCTACGGGCGACACACGTTTCGCGGGCAACGATCGTAGGCTGACTGACGGGCTAGTTACTATGCGCTAGCGGCGATGGCGGCCGGCCGAGTACCGTTATCTTGGAGCGCGTTTCCACACGCCGAGCCGGCAAATGGCAGCCGCGCCGGAATGTACAATAATAATATTTAAATAAATAATATGTGTGTGTATATACGTATTAATATCATATTATTATGTATGTGTATAGTGTTTATTTTATAATGTCTGTATGTATATATTTATGTATATTTTATAAATGAAATAAATATTAAATAGATAAATATTTGTGATTGTATATAAAATAAATAATATTAAAAATAATAAAGTGTAAGACCACCACACTACTCCCCCCCAGAGACCTGGTTAGGGGCGATAGTAGTCTGGAAAACGTACGTGTCTCCCAGAACGTGTCACCTTGCCTTGTACTACAATAGGATGGGTTGTAGTGGTAGTGGTGGTGTTAGTCACTGTGGTGGTAGTGCTTGGAGGTAATGTAGGTGTAATACTTACAGCGGTGTTCCCCGATGTGTCTCTGTCCTCTGCCACGATGTAGGCGGGCTTGAGGCGGTCTATCGTGACGGTATACGGTTTCCCTTTTAAAAGTATTTTATAAACCTTATCACCTTTCTCCAAAACTTTATGCGGACCGGTGTAAGCAGGTTGTAGCGGCGACCGCGAAGCATCTTCACGTAGAAAAACGTAATTCGCGGAAGCGAGATCTTTAAAAATAAACGTCTTTTGTTTTGTATGGCGAGAAGCGGGCACAGGTTTCAGTTTCCCGGCGAAAGAACGTAACCTAGCTGAAAAGTCTGATATATCCGACGTACAGGCTGTAGGTGTATCAAAAAATTCACCGGGAAGCCTCAGTGGCTCGCCGTACACCAACTCTGCGGATGACGATTGTAGGTCCTCCTTGAATGCACTCCGAATTCCCAGCAGGACGAGAGGTAGAATTTCAGTCCAACTTTCATCAGCATGGCAAGTGATAGACGCCTTAAGTTGCCGATGAAAGCGTTCTACCAATCCATTACACGCCGGGTGATAGGCGGTTGTGCGTTTGTGACGGAATCCGGATATTTTTGCGAGATGTTAGAACAGTGCCGGATCAAATTGTCGGCCGCGATCTGTAACAACATCTGTGGGGCAACCAAACCTAGATATCCATCCGGATAGAAGGGCTTTTGCTACCGTCTCAGCCGAGATGTCGGGTATTGGCATGACTTCTGGTCACCGTGTGAACCTGTCTATGGCGGTCAGACAGTATCTATTACCCTGTGATATAGGTAGTGGGCCTATTATATCTATGTGAATGAACATGAAGCGCGCGCTAGGTACATCGTAAGTGCCCCATGGTGTGGACACATGACGAGTAACTTTTACGCGCTGACATGCTAGACATGATCGTGCCCAGTCACGGCAGTCTTTTCTCATCCCCGGCCACACGAATCTTGTTGCAACTAATTGTACACTTGCTTTAGTTCCGGGATGACTAAGTGAGTGAAGGCTCTGAAAGACTTGCTTTCTTAGACTCTTCGGTACAAAGGGCCTGGGAGTCATTGTACTGACATCACAGTACAAAGTTACTTGGCTCCCAGGGTATTGTATCTTCTGAATACGAAGGGACGTGTTCGGGTCAGCTAGGTACTGCGCTAATTCCTCATCCGTGAGTTGAGCTTGAGCGAGATTAGCTATACAGACTGGACTACTCAATTTATCGACCCGAGATAAGGCGTCGGCAACGACATTATTTTTGCCAGATATATGCCTTATATCGGTGGTGAATTGTGAGATGTAGTCCAGGTGACGGAATTGCCTAGGCGAACAGTTACTTTTTCGCTCGTGAAATGCGTAACTGATCGGCTTGTGATCCGTGTACACAGTGAAGTGTCTCGCCTCAAGCATGTGGCAAAAGTATTTTATTGCTTCATAAATTGCCAGCAACTCACGATCATATGGCGAGTACTTTTGCTGCGTTGGGCTTAGCTTGCGAGAAAAGAACGCCAGTGGTTCCCATGCTTGGTCTTTAAGCTGTTGTAGCACTGCACCGATCGCGACATCAGAAGCATCTGTCACCAAAGCCAGCTTCGCTCCACAATCAGGATGCGCTAGAAGAGCTGCCTTGGATAGACTTTCCTTGATATCGGAGAAAGCCTTCAGAGCCTCACCGCTTAAGGTAATAGGTGTTGAGCCTTTTATTGCTCCCACCAGCAAGGCATTAAGAGGCGCTTGTATTTGGGCAGCTTTAGGCAAGAACCGCCTATAAAAGTTTGTCATGCCCAAAAACCGTCTGAGCGACCTCACGTCTTTTGGTGGCGGGTAATCGCGTATGGCCTGAACTTTTTCGTCGAGTGGTATGGTTCCGCTCTCAGAAATACGGTAACCCAGAAAGGATACCGATGGAGCTCCAAACACACATTTCGAAACGTTCAGCACTTCAATTCACGTAACTTTAAGACGCATCGATTAAGTTGCAGTGACGCTGCAATGAAGTTGCGGTGACGCTGCAATCATGTTGAAGTTTAGCGTCTAAACCGTATTCTCGTAATTTTTGAACTGCACGTCAACTGTCACGCATCCGGCGCGCCTGCCAAACTTTTCTTTGACTATTTAGTACTCTGTGTTTGTGTTGTCATATGAGAAAACAAATAAAATTATTCATTAATCTAATACAATTTATTATGTTTCCATTAAAAAACGTTGAAGAATATTTACTTATTATCCCAATAAGGATTTTAATGATATTTCTTATAAAAAAAAGTAAAAATGTGTGCTTCAGTCCACAAAAAACGTCATATGTTATTTCAATATGGCAGAATGAAGGTCTTCACTTTGCCTCGTAAGTCATAATGAAATTAGTAAAAAAAATCTTGACACGCATCAACAGAATACCTTTTTGTGACGTGAGCGTTTTTACAAGCGCTCGCGTGACGTGAGCGTGTTTGACAGCGCTCACGAAAGCTAAGAGAATACGGAAAGTGTCATTTTGATCGGAACGTAACTGCAACTGCACTGCAATCGAACTTGTTAAATTACGTGAATTAGACTGCTGGACCATGCCGTAATTTCGCAGTCTGGTGAACACCTGGCGTAGATGATCTCGATGCTGGCCCTCGTCCTTACTGAAAATAACAAAATCATCCAAGTAACAATAAATAAAATCCAACCCGCGCATGATTTCGTCTACGAAACGTTGGAACGTTTGGGCTGCATTACGTAGGCCAAACGTCATGTATGGAAACTCGAACATACCGAAGGGCGTGGTAATAGCTGTCTTCGGTATGTCCTCTGCGCAAACTGGTATTTGATTATACGCTTTTACGAGATCTATTGTACTAAAGATTTTACAGCCTGACAAGTTGTGTGCGAAGTCGTGTATATGCCTGATTGGGTATTTGTCAGGAATAGTACGAGCGTTGAGGAGCCTATAATCCCCGCAGGGACGCAAACCATTGTCTTTTTTCGGCGTTAAGTGCAATGGTGACGACCACGGGCTCTCAGATGGTCTTGCTGTACCATTCGCCAACATTTCCTCAAATTCCTTTTTAGCCACTATCAATTTATCTGGTGCCAAACGTCTCGGTGCACACGACACTGGGGGACCGGGTGTAGTACGTATATGATGTTGCGTGTTGTGTGGTGTGGTTTTCTGTATACCAGCTGGCCGCGTTATCTCTGGAAACTCCGTAAACAGTAAAGCGTGGTAACGCGAGTCACCCGTTAGCACCTTAACAGAGGATACATTGAGAGCTGTATGAGCCGGTGAAGCCGGTGTACATAAAGTAGTTGTACTATCAATAAGCTTTTGGTTCTTACAATCTACCACAAGGTTATAGTGACACAAAAAGTCTACACCTATAATAGGCTTTGTAACGTCCGCTACCACAAACCGCCATTTATACGAACGTCGAAGTCCCAGGTTCAGGTCCAGGTGCGCGTAGCCGTACGTATTTATCGTCGACCCGTTGGCTGCAGACAACTGATACGACGTAGGAGCTCGTCGTTCACGTAGCCGGGACCGGGGGAAAACACAGAGGTCACTTCCAGTGTCGACCAGAAATTGTGTTTTCGTGTTGCGGTCCGTCACGAAGAGGCGACCTGGAGACGTAGGGCAGTCGGTCGTCGCCATTACTGAGTGCCCGCGCCATTTCCCGCCTGGTAGTCGCATGGTTTTACGCAATTATTGGCCTTGGCGCCATACTTCCAATGGTACCAACATACAGGGAAACGACGGTAGTCTGAGGCTGATCGGGAACGAGGGTGGCTTGGAGAACCGCGCCTTGAACGACCACGACGCTGACGTAGACGGGAACGGGAACGATCTGAAGTCCGTGATGTTCTGGTGTGCTCGTCGAGTTTTATAGCGAGGTGTTCAACCATTTTACGCAATTCTGCGATTTCACTCGAAGGGTTCGCAAATGAAGTACTGGCTGATACAGCGGACACCTGGTACGGTGATGTGACTTCTTGAATACGGTCCGCAAGTTCACCCAGTTGCTCGAGAGAGTGGGTGGGTTGTGACGCCAGCACTGTTTGAATGTTGGTGGGGAGGCGGTTGCACCAGATAGTCCGTATGAAGTCCTCTGGCACGCTCGGTCCAGCCAAATCCCGCAAATGGCGCAAGAACTGCGAAGGCTTGCGATCTCCCAGCTCTTCGTGTGTGAGCAGCTGTTTCACCTTTTTTTCATGCGATGCTGATAGTCGTCGTATAAGCTCTGATTTAATTTTAGTATAGCGGCCTTTCAACGGCGGATCCAAAATAATATCTTTTACGGCTTTAGCATGCTGCATATCTAAATTAACGACAACCTGTGTAAATTTTGTATGGTCATCGGTGATGCCGTAATTATCAAACTGGCCTTCCAAAAGCGCGAACCATATTTCTGGATTATCAGGAGAGAACGGAGGCACTTTGAGATTCGCCACTGTTTTTTGCTTAACCGGTTGTCGGATGTCCTCATCCGATGTATCGTCCGGCGAACGGTCAGTGGAAACACGCATCTTCTTTACCGCACGCCGCGTGGTAACGCCGCCATCTTCGTGTTCAATTATCGTACGCACTGTCGAACTACTATCTTCGCTCATCGTGTTTATTTAAGGGTCACCAATGTAGTATTTAAATGTTTGTGTAGTAAGGCACTGTGTATATGCAAGCAAATATTATACAACGTTATTCTTTCTTGATAGAAAAACCCATACACGTGTCAAATATTTTCGCCTAAATAATCTACATAAAAATTTTCAAAGGTGTATCTTGAAAACTCACAAAGTTACAAGCTTGTTGTGTTTCTCCATTGTCCCCGCATAAACATGGTCACCGAGCGTGCGGCCCGCGTCAATTCGCGACCGCCGCAGTTAACTGTGATATATAGCAGTAGCAGTAATAGCGGATAGCAGTGATAGCCTAGTGGTTAGAACGTTGGTCTCCCGAACGCGGGGGCCCGGGTTCAAATCCTGGCACGCACCTCTAATTTTCTAATATTATGTGCGTATTACAAGTTAATTATCACTTGCTTCGGTGAAGGAAAACATCGTGAGGAAACCTGCACACCGGAGAGTTCTCCATAAAGTTCTCAAAGGTGTGTGAAGTCTACCAATCCGCACTTGGCCAGCGTGGTAGACTATGGCCTGCACCCCTCACATTGTGAGAGGAGACCCCGAGCCCAGCAGTGGGACAATTATGGGTTGTTGCTTTGCTTTTTTTTTTGCAGTTAACTGTCAACCATCTTGACGTGTTTATATTAATCCCCATTATTTACAATAATGTATTTAATAATTTTTCATAGTGAATCATTCACACAAGTCATACATAATTGTTCAGTGTCCCCCATTTTGCCTTATGCACAAACAAGCACATGTGTTGCGCTGCTCTCGGGATTGTCGGCTATGTAGTCCAAAATCCCTTGTTGTACTGCCGTCGGAATGCGATTCACACCTCGATTAACATTAACATTATCACCTTACACCACTTCGAGTATCATTTCTGTGTACTGCTCATTACTGTATTGAAAACTCATTTTCCAAATTTTTTACGATACGATAATAATTTTATTATGAGAGCGCAAGCAAAACGCCAGACTTGACAATCCATAGTGATTATGTGCTCTGTGTGACAATCTTAATCAATCTCGGTTGTCAACGCAACCGAATAACAGTTTATGTATAAGTTAACAAAATTGAGATGTTAGTAGTAGTTCTCCCATGCCATATGTTAATGTGAAATCTTATTTTGTTGTTCTTATAACCAACAAAGTTGAAACTATCCACCAAAGCTTAAGATGGTCGGTAATAACGATGTTTTGCATTGGTGTCCAACTTGTAACATTTTTAAAATATTTTTAGGACAAAATATAACATGGTGTAAAAATTATTGCGATCGATTCAGCAACTGATTCTGATCAAAATACATTCAGCTTTCGCATATACAAAGAATAACGGTGTATATGCGTCCGTTATAGCGTTAGGCGAGAGTGAAGAAGAAAGTCAGATAACACTAGAAACACATTTATTACGCGAACACAATGGAAGAAAACGATACACAGTATGACAGTTACACTAAACAACGAATAGCACAGTTCACACAAGAAAATACCACTTAGAAAGAAGGAGTAGGTAGGATAGCAAGCGACAGTGAAAGTTTTAGGCACTAAGAACAGTCTGAACATAAAGCGGAGAACTAAGGCACTATATTTAAGTACTACGCGTAAGCGGTGCGTAAGGAGCGTCAAGCTACGGGCGACACACGTTTCGCGGGCAACGATCGTAGGCTGACTGACGGGCTAGTTACTATGCGCTAGCGGCGATGGCGGCCGGCCGAGTACCGTTATCTTGGAGCGCGTTTCCACACGCCGAGCCGGCAAATGGCAGCCGCGCCGGAATGTACAATAATAATATTTAAATAAATAATATGTGTGTGTATATACGTATTAATATCATATTATTATGTATGTGTATAGTGTTTATTTTTAACCGACTTCAAAAAAAGGAGGAGGTTCTCAATTCGACTGTATTTTTTTTTTTTTTTTATGTTTGTTACCTCAGAACTTTGGACTGGGTGAACCGATTTGGATGATTTTTGTTTTAATTGAAAGCTGGTGCTTGTCGTGTGGTCCCACATAAATTTGAACGAGATCCGACAATGACATCCATGTCAAAAGTACAATTTACTTCATTTGAAGTCGGTTAATTTTTTGTTAAAATGTTAGATTATATAATGTCTGTATGTATATATTTATGTATATTTTATAAATGAAATAAATATTAAATAGATAAATATTTGTGATTGTATATAAAATAAATAATATTAAAAATAATAAAGTGTAAGACCACCACAGGGCTATAAATATAAACTCATCACAAACTCATCTACAACAAATTATTTATCGATTTAACAATAATGAAAAATTAAATACATTTACATTGCAGACAGTTACATACGGAACCGCATCCGGTTCTTATCTTGCCACTCGGTGCTTGGTTGCTCTTGCAGACCAGTCGACTAATGACCAAGTCCGACGCTCTATACGGCATGACTTCTATGTTGATGACTACTTGAGTGGGGGAGACTCCATAGAATGTGTTACAGATCTATGTAAAAATGTAATAACAACTTTACAATCTGCCAAACTAAATTTGCGAAAATGGCAATCAAATTCTAAGGAAATTTTAAATTCAATATCTAACATAAAGGGGGAGTCAGAAAAAACTTTAAATCTTGACAATATTTCACCTAATAAACCATTGGGGCTGTACTGGGATTCTAATCATGATTACCTGTATTTTAAAATAGAATTATTGCCATGTCATAAAGTTACTAAGCGTAACATTCTTTCTACTATCAGTCAAATATTTATTTGACCCCATTGGTTTAGTCGGTCCATGTACTGTGCTAGCTAAATTTATTCTACAAGAATTATGGAAATTAAAATCCGATTGGGATGAGGAGGTCAACTCAGATTTAAGAAACTCATATATTAACTTAATAAATTCATATGCAAGCTTAAACGCAATTAAGATTTCTCGTTGGGTTGCGGCGCAGGACGTTTCTCATATACAGTTACATATATTTACAGATGCGTCGGAGCGAGCTTATGGCGCTTGCGCTTATGTTAAAACTGTCACGAAAGACGCTAATGTAAATATATGCCTTTTAGCATCTAAGAATAAAATTTCACCTATAAAAAATCAAACTATTCCACGATTGGAGCTATGTGCTGCGTTGTTAGGTACCAGGCTTTACTCTAAAATAGTGGCATCACTCACTATCAAATTTGATGCTTGTTACTTTTGGTCAGATTCCACAATAGTGTTGGGTTGGTTGTCTGCATCACCTAGCAGATTAAAATGCTTTGTTCGTAACAGAGTCAATGAGATCCATGACACTGCAGGTGCACACCAATGGAATTATGTGCCATCTAAGGAAAACCCCGCAGACCTGGCTTCTCGTGGAGTTAAGCCTGAATTACTACAAACATCCAGTTTGTGGTGGTCAGGCCCCAATTTCTTACACAATACACAAAATACATTTCCTCAAAATCCATTAATACAAACCAATAATCTTCCTGAGCTTAGTTTTGTTATAACAACTGAAAATAATCCTATACACACATTAATTAATAAAATTTCTAATTACAGTAAATTAATTCGTATTCTTGCCTATGTAAATAGATTCATTTATAATTGTAAAAATAGTGCAAGCCCAATTACAGGCAGCCTAAATTTATCTGAAATAAAATCATCAGAAAATACTTTGATACGCATTTCTCAACAACAGATGTTTCCTGAAGAATACAATACATTAATTTCAGGTCAGTCATTAAGTCCAAAGAATAGGCTATTATCTTTGTCTCCATTCATTGATCATAATAAAATAATTAGAGTAGGTGGACGCTTAGAAAATTCATTTTACAGTTACAATATAAAACATCCTATACTTATCTGTAGTAAACATACATTAACAAAATTAATTTTTGAGAAACAACATAAAACATTATTACATGCAGGTCCACAGCTTCTATTATCGACTATTAAGCAAACCTTTTGGCCTATAAGCGGTAAGAACTTGGCCAAGCGGGTGGTAAGGTCTTGTGTAGCATGTGTTAGGCATAAATCAAAAACAATACAACCTATAATGAGTAATTTACCTACTGACAGACTACATCTCGAATATCCCTTTCTTCATACAGGTGTCGATTACGCGGGTCCAGTGCTGGTAGCCGACCGTAAAGGAAAGGGTTGTAGGCTAATTAAATCCTACATTTGCGTATTTATCTGCTTTGCAGTTAAGGCGATGCATCTAGAACTCGTCACAGATCTTACAAAAGAGGGTTTTCTAAGTGCTCTTAACCGTTTTATTGCTCGTCGAGGCAAGCCTCAAACAATATATTGTGACAATGGCACAAACTTTTTAGGGGCCTTCAATGAGTTAACTAATTTATTAAATCATAATTCAAATCAAATAAAAGATACTATGTACCAACAAGGTATCAATTTTAAATTCTTACCAGCCTATTCACCGAGCTTCGGTGGATTATGGGAAAATGCTGTAAAATCCGTAAAATATCACTTAAGAAGGATATTAGGTATGGCTCACTTGACGTATGAGGAATTGAGCACCTGTCTTTGCCAAATTGAAGCCATACTCAATTCCAGGCCCCTCACTCCAATTTCTTCAGATCCTTCTGATCTATCCTCTCTTACCCCTGCCCACCTCCTCATCGGACGAACGCTCACCTCGGTTCCTTACCCGCAGGTCACGGAACGCAACGTGCACCGGCTCCAGCGGTTCCAGCGGATTGAGGCGCTGAAGCAGCACTTTTGGAAGCGCTTCAGTACAGAATACATCACTCAGCTTCAACAGAAGTACAAGTGGCGTTCGACTTCGGGAGGTGCGCTACGCGTCGGCGACCTGGTGCTGATCAAGGAAAAGGCTTCGCCGCCCTTAATGTGGCAATTGGGTCGAATCATAAAGCTCTACCCCGGCAGTGACGGCGTGGCACGGGTCGCAGATATCAAAACCAAAAAAGGCATCATACGACGGTCTTACAACAACATATGCCCATTGCCTATTCAATCTTGAAGTTCTTCAACGTGGGGGAGGATGGTTGCGTCTACAGCGGAGGGCGGCGTATGAAGAGGAGGGGGGTCGCGCCGAGGCCGCGCGCGGCGCGCCGGCCGTGGCACGACGACCAGACGAACTACCGACGCCACCCCTATCGCGCGCACCAAGTGTCGCGTCCTGATGCGCAGGCGGCAATTGGTTATTGTATTTAATATCATTATATTTTTATGTTCAAAAGTAAAAAGTATCGTTTTACTTATAATCAACCATGCACTTTAAACTCTGAACAACCGTGAACTTGGGTGAGCGAACCGTGAACCGTGAGTTATGGGTTTTCTTTTGACTCAAACTGCGAATAACTTAAGTCAAGATATTGGCAAGGAAAGGTAACAGTAATTGACGTTTCTTCTTAAACCAAGAATCTAAGGCCATAAAAAAGTAAGATAGAAAAAGATCGAATGAATACATGAATATTCTCAGTATTCTACTCGTAAGTACGACTAGGCTATGTGATACGACTGACTATGGTTCGAAGGTATGATATTGAAAATGTTCAAATTCCTATTTTGGTAAAAGGTTTTTGTCTGTGTATAACAATCATATTATAGTTTAATTACAAAGATTGAGTGAAATGATTTTGTTTCATTTCAAGTAACCAATAAATTTCAGCTATTTTTCCCATAGAGGGCACTTACTACCTGCTACCGCTACCTTACCATATATGGCTTTAAAAACTTTCTTCTATTTCAGCTAATAGGCTTTTATTGGCCATTTAACTCTTACGTATTGTAAAACAATGCTGATATCTTTCTGCCTTCTTGTACTATTACATGAAGTAGGCATTACATGAAGTGTCTAAGATCTTAAAACAAAATCCTAAAACATTTAGAACTTGGCATAACAACATTTACCTACAACCTATTTCTCAACAAAATATCAACTGAGGAAGGCAAATATCCTCGCATTCTCATCGTAACATTTTCTGCGGGCATTAAATCTATCAATTTGTTTTCAGCCTCCAATTCGGTACATTTTCTGCACGTAACCGTTAGCTAATGGCTCCGAAAATGCCGTCTCTGCGCCCTCAAATCCTCTTGTTTCGCAACTGCCATCTGTTTGTTACTATAACAAAGCTCGTGTTCCTCCTGGAATTTTTATTTTTATCCTTATAAACTTGTTGTTTATAGAGTATTATTGTTTCAAAATTTTCTCTTATTCATTAAGATTGTGTTTCATCGTATTTTATTATAAAGACTACAGCACGTTTAACAAGTTTTCGGCCCGGCAGGTTTGTTTTACAGAGAGGCAATTAAGCAACGTTCTAACGTTCGCGCAGCTGAAAATTGTTTTCAGCATTTTTTCGCAAAATTCAAGTCCAGCAAGTGTCAGTTTGATAAAAACTAATTTACCAAGCCCGATGAACAATAAATTAGAGATATGAAAATAAAATAGCATAATATTCTGTGCAAAATGTACCTAAATCATGGCACTGTCTTACCTAAAACATTTCAGTAGAATGCGTATTTAATTTATTAATAAGAAGTAAATTAATAAGTAGGAAGTTCAGTTCTTTTTAATTATTGTTCACTTTTAAAACATTTTGAAGACCATTTTATTAAAATGTTTTTTTCACTATCTTTATATTTCTGTCTGTGAACATCTAAACGAACATCGTAAAGCTATTCCAGTACGATAGTACTATCGATAGAAAGGCTCATTAGCCAACATGAGCGGTGTTGGACGGATCAGATCGTCACAGAGCCTAGCTAACACCTGGTAGGCATGTTTATACTACAGAAACGAGTAAACATGAGGCGATCGTGTGCAAGCAAGCGAGGCGGATAAGCTTTTATCTAATGGTCCCTCGTCATCCACAAGGGACATCTCGACGTAAACATTTTGTACCCGCTTAAATTATATGAGGTAAGCATCACATAATGTGAGAAAAGATGAATAAATTTGGAGGTATGAGGCTTGTTTTAAATTAAAACCTTCCCAAACTAATGAAGTTGAGTAGGTAAATAGAATTATTGTAGAAATAGCCTATTTTAAAATGAACGCGCCTTCGCTGAATATTATTGTTACAAACTGGTACTAAAATTATTTATTTCTATTTAATTTAAAATGTTTACTTAATTTTCCATTGACACGGTGTAACAATAATATTGGCTAGCTTCTTCCTGAAGTGACTTCACTAAACAATGTTAGCAAGAAATGCCACAGCCAGCATACATGTAATAAAAAAAATTAAAGGAAAGTACAAGTTATTAATATTATTAATACAATTTGATGAAATTTGTTTTAATAATTATCTTACATGTTCAAACACAGTGTTCAAATTAAAATTAATAGTATAATATAATAATTACTTAGAAATAAGTTTTTATTATTAAAAACTTCATAAAAATAGCAAATCGTTACTAAATCACGGTTGAATCCCAGTGGCCAACGGATGACGGTAGCCTTTTGAGGTAAAAATAAACGTGGAGTAAAAAACCAAATGACCTACATAAGCGTGTGGACTGTGTACCACTGCCTCGACCGTCGTTCAGGGGGCGCAAGAGGCGTTTGAACTCAAGTACGGATCGAGGGCTCTCGATTACAACCAGAAAATGCTTGCAAAAGTTACATTACCAAATATAGAGAGTCCCTAAAATCTTCTTGCTTCCATCTTTTTGGGTCATCCTGTGTAAATCACGTATATTCCAATTTCAATGAGAACAATAAGCATAAGTTATAGAAAAACTTTGTTACCCTAAAAGTTTAAAGATAAGCAAGTAAACTATGGTAATTTCTATAATAAAATTACAAGGCACTTGTTCTTTACAATATCTTAATTGCTCCTTCAAGGTAATGAAAAATTTCACTCTTAAGGCATTCGTGAAAACGAACTTTTTTAAGATCGGCTATCCCTCGCCTCGTTCCTTGCTCTTGCTAATTACTTCGGTACTTTACTGCAAAGTGGGCAGCTATTCAAGCAGTTAATGAACATATTTTTCACGTTAGAAAACAAAGTTCTATGGTGTTACTTAACATAAAAATTTAACCTATTTATACTCTGTAAAACTTACTATTACTACAGAAGCTTTGAGAGTTAATATAATATATTATCTTTCTATCTGTGTGTCTTTCTATCACGCGGAAACCACTTAAAAGGTTTAAAGGAAACTTGATGATTCATGCCATTGCATTATCTAGAACACTTTTCATCTGGAAAATGGATGTTTTCGCCCAACAGGTAATAAAAGTTAGCAAGAACGTGCCATTAAAAGGGTACCTAGTTAATAAAGTTTTGATTGCTTTGTGCGGTTAGCACAATCAATCAATATTTCTTAATCAAAGAACTAGATAAGTAAAACTAAAACAATAATAGGGGTCACACTGGTTGCACATTTTTTAGATTTCCGTTGTGGAATGGCAAAAAACGGAACTCTTATAAATTCGTCATGTCTGTCTGTCTGTCTGTCTGTCTGCATGTCACAGCCACTTTATTCCGAAACTATTAGGACTACACAGTTGAAACTTGGTAGGTAGATGTAGTCTGTGAATTTTTATTTTTTTTTCATCAAACGTGCGGGGTGTTCATAGATAGGTCTTTAAAAATTATATGGAGGTTCCGAAAACTATTTTTTCTCAAAGTCAATCGTTTGAAAAATAGATACTTCCAAATTGGTAAAATGTGTGCCCTCTAACTTTTAAAATAAGAGAGTGAAAATTAAAAAATATACCTATGTATATATCCTGCAGATCTCAATGCACACTTTCAACTAAAATTGGTTTGAACGAGTAAAAGACAGCAGTTTTTGATATAATATAGCACATTTTCAAAAACCGCAAATATAGGTTTGTCGTTTATACCAACAACAAAAACAAAGTTATTTTTGCTGGCGAAAAATGACTGGTATTTTGGCTCTTGCTACTACGGAATCCTTCACGGGCAAGACCGACTCACACTTATTTTTAAATAACAGATAATAATCAACAACAATTATTTCACTGCATGTGCTATTTGTAAACATAAGGCGTTAGTTTCCCGGAGCAGAGTGAAAACGCATTATTTTTTAATATTTTTTATAATAGAGATAGGCAAACAGGCTTACGGTCCACCTGATGGAAAGTTGTCACCGTCCCCCTTGGACATGTGCAACATCAACATGAAGCTGCAAGTGCTTTGCTGGCCTTGAAGTAACTTAAAACACTCTTTTAGTACAACCTTCACTCCTCTGTATTAATAGATGAAAAGTATTTTCTATCCACTTTAATTCTACTAAAAAATATATCTTGTGTGGGTTGGCTAAAAAATCTGTTGTCGAAGTTGTCTGGCACAAGCGATCTGTTCGCGGCTTTTCCCGCGTTTTCCGGATCATTTAAAGTAGGGATGTTAGAGAGGTTCGGTTCCGATTCCAAAAAGTCGGAACTTCCGATTGTTTTTAAGCCTTTGGTTCCGGTTTCGGAAGAAACTTTTAAATCGGAGGTAAGGTGATGATGATTAAAATAGATCTGACGAACATGTAGTTTTGTACAAATAACTTAAAAGGGAAGGCTTACTGAGTGCAATAGAGAAAGAAGTATTCCTATCAATGACGATCCCTTATTAAGGTGGAAATATAATAAATTCTTCAGCCGCCACTTAGTCTTCCGATTCAGATTTCGGTTCCGGTCCAATTTCGATATAACAAATCTAAAACCTCTAATTCCAAATTCAGTTCCGATATCATCACTTCCGTTACATCCCTAATTTAAAGAACCCCATGTCGTAACGCGGAGGAAATACCTCGGATGGAAGATTATTCCAAAGCAAACTAAGCTGTGGAAGCTTCGTGTCAGGAAAGAGCGTGGAAAGCGAGCGCTTACAATTAAATTTAAACCGTGAGAAAAAAAAATTAAAATGTTGTATGATAATTTTTTTTGTGATATTTATATTTTTTGTTATATTTTTGTGATATGATATTTTAATTTTAATTTTTTTATTTGATATAATTTTTAACGAAATAATGAACAATATATTTAGGTTTTAGAAGTATTTCAGGTATCTACTACCCAAACTTAATTTAAATTTAATTATCTCTTCTCTTAATAGCACCAGACGAGACACTTCAATATAATAAAACGAACGACATTAATTGAGTTCATTTATTAGGACGCGATATCTTTAAATGGAGTCACGTAGAAGAACAGTTTCAGACTTCCAGTTCAATTATTATAGAGAATTAAAACAATATAAGTACGAGGTAGTTGTATAAAAGGATAAAAAACTTGACAAATGCCAGTTAAACTCGCTTGGAGAGGGTTACGTACGTTGGTTATGTATTTACCGTTATTTTTCTATTTTATTTATTTTAGCCTTTTTTTAAGACTAAATAATATAATAGAATTCTTATAAGTTTTTCTGTAATAAACAAGCAAAGAACTGTTCTCTGTATTTTTTCAAAATTCTAGCGTCAGTAGTTCCGGAGATAAGGGGGGGATGGTCAATTTTTAGCTTTAATTTTCGTTTTTTCTTGCATAATTTTAAATGTATCTATTGTAGAAATGTATCTATTATATAATAAGATTTCATTAAATAAATACATAATTTTAGTGATTTTTACTTACTGTCACATGCCTATTGGTCCATTACACGCATTTAGTATAATGTGAGCGGGCGATAAATCCTTGCGGACGTTTCATAAAGGAGCGCCTGTACCCTTGTCACCACTCGAAAAGGTGTATTATGTCGTGGCCCGATCCTACGAGTAACTATTTAATGGATTGTAAATGGTCCGTGAAGCTGTATCTCTAGTGCTAAAGGCCGATAGGGCCAACAGCAAGTGTACATTCAAAAAAAAAGATTGAAAATGACCAAATGTTTGTCGTTGTAGTGAAAAACACTTCAAATCTAATAAGTACGTCAAAAAGTCATATTTTTTCTGGGTGTGATGCATTTGCACATCTTAAATGTGGAATCCTCTGGAATACTTATTTATAAACAAAGTTTTGGGTGCACTAAACGTCAACATTTTAAATTAAATGTCCACACACGACACAGTTGCGTTGTCGGGCATGAAAGCAAAAAAAGAAAGAAAGAAATTAATAACTAATACATGGATTAGATATTTTAGTATCGAAGTTTTCACGTCGAGTTCATTCGAGTGGAAACTCAAAGGCACATAGGCTCGTCCAACTAAATAGTTCAAGAGCTTGTCGTTTGCTCATTGCCCAATTTTGTTTAGACATAATTAGTCCACCTCCACTTATCGTCAGTCCATTTTAAGACGTACAAGACTTAAATCTCAGTCTTAAATACCAGTCTTAATGCTCAGTCTTAAACACCAGTCTTAATGATATTGTATGTATAAAAACAGGTAAATTTTATCTATCACCTTAAACAAAATATTTCTAAACTAATAGTTCTTTTGTCAGTTTAGATATGTCTAGAGTATCTTCCATTAACAAAAGTGTTGAATTTTGTCAGTTAGGTTAGTTAGACATAAACGAAATGAAACAGTAAGTCACTTTTATCCTCCATAAAAAGATTTTATCACATTGACATCGATTCTTCTCGCCCTTTTAATCCATATTATTATTCCCCCGGACACTAAATCTCAGGCAGTTTCTATAAATAGCTGTCTGACAAATCATTGTAATGGTCTTCAATTTGTCACGAGCTAATATTGTCCATTTTTAACAAAAGACGCCTCATTTTATCTCGTCTTTATGTTCCTTCGTAGTCTCGTATTCTTTTTGACAAATACATTCAAAATTTAATATCATGGTTATTGTTATTATTTTATTTCATTAGCCCTTATATAACGCTGTACGTAATACCAGAGCCAGTAAATATATGTGTCGGAAAAGTGGGTGATACGGAAAATAATAACACAGTGGGCGTTTACATAATTTTAGTCAGAAACCAATTAACACACAGGTTTTACACTCATTACTTTACTACGCGATTACCGCTGACACACACGACTCTGAACAGGTCAATCTGACTCGAATAAGATAACCAATCACTAATTGAACGCGGTGAAGTCGGATTTACAGCGCTGTACGCGCTGTACGGCATTTAAGATCTCCAACAATAATTCGTACTTTGTGTTCCGCTCAGTCCGGAGGTTGTTAAAGTATGCCCGTTGGTGGCTAGCAAGTCAATAGCTGTCCTCGATTATCCCGCTACCGCATATACTCCAAAATAGCAGTAGACAATTTGCGTAGTACTGCCATCTTCAACATCCGAATACACTCAAGGTTGGCCCGACTTGACGTTCCATTTTATTGAGAAAAAAAAAGATAGTGCCGTTCGTCTTGGCAGGGGAACACCCGTGTTCTCGATCTAGGGTGTTATTTTATTACCACAAAGTCCACAGAGGGTGGTAAGGGTAACATTTGCGCTGACAATATCGACTAATATTGTGTCGGGTAATGGTGTTTACACTTTAACGGAACACATTACATTTTACTGATTCAACATCCCTAACCCGCCCCTTTCGTTTATAAAATATAAACATGGTCCTGACGTGCAAAGCAACAGTTCCCAAGACAATTGCTTACTATCAAGCGTTTTAGAAATAATACTTTTTACCCTACATATCTAATTTAATTAATCTATTTAACAGTTAGAGGAGGCCTATGTCCAGCAGTGGACCTCCAAGTGCTGATGGATAGATGGATGGATTTAACAGAAAAATCCGTGGAAAAGCTGTCAAGAGATTAGAATCGGGAAATGGCTACAAATTTTAATGTTGACAGTATCGACATTTTTAACAAGAGTCCAAGAGAATTTTAACCAATTTTAAAATAAAACAAGTAAGACATGACCCCTGAAGAAAGAACCCTGGTGGGATTTGAACCCACAATCTCCGGCTCTGAGAACCGGGCCTTTTTACCTTAGGCCACAGGGTTTGACAGTTGTAGCAGCGAATATATTGTATCAGTGTTACCAAATAAAGCTAAATAACAATAACTTATAGAAGATGTTATACTTCCTACAATTTCCACATTCGTAACATGTAAAAAAGACCCAGTAGAAATTTAGGGAGTGCGTCGGCAGTCGACATGCGAGAAGCTCAGTGTGCGAAAGCGAGCACGAATATCACTCACCCGCTCTCACTCACATGAAGGAAATTTCATATCAATTACGCCACCTGTACTGTAAAATTTTGCTATGAGTTATTTAATTGGGGATGATATTTACCATAAAATCAATGATTGTTTAATTAGACGTCCAACGCGCGTATAGGTAGGCCACCTCATAACAATATAACATAGTGATAAGTCAATGGTGTACGTAATAGGTCTTTAATTATGAAATTGGAGATTTTATAACAAGCATTTTCAGATTTAATATACAGAGTGAATTTTCCAAGTGTGCGTGGAGGGCCAAATCCGAAAATACGAGGAATAGCGAAAAATGCTCAAAGAAGTCTCGGGGCCGATTTTGATGAAAACTATAACTGCATCATTACATTTTTGAAAAATCAATTTTTCTAATCAGGAATCGAACCCGTTGATTTTGAAAAAAAAAACACATCGTGTATTAGTACACTATTCGATAGTGTCGCTAACAAGGGTTCGAGTCCTGGCCAGGAATATTAATTTTTCTAAAATCTAATGCAGTTTTAGTTTTCATTAAAATCGGCCCCGAGATTCCTTTGACCATTGTTCTATATTCCTCATAGTTTAGAATTTAGCCATCCACGCACACTTGATAAATTCACACTGTATACTTATGTATTGAAAAATCTTGCATTGAGATTAAGTGTCTAATATAACATATGCATATTTATAACTTCTTAACTCCAATGACTACAGATTTGAAAACACTTCTTATTTCGACCCAGTTGTTTGTTTAAGCCCAATCGAAGACAGACCAAACTGTAGTTCCCAATTAACCTAGAGGCCCGCAGGCTTTTTTATTGGTTTTCTTTACGTCCAATGTTTGTGCCTCCAGCCATAACATAATGGAGCAATGCTTTGCGTACCTGTTATTAAAACGTCTAAAAGAGCTTAATACACCTTGCATTATTCTATACCAAAATTGTGTTCAAACAATGTTATGTACAATCATCGAGTTTCATAATTATATTAATACTTTGGTAGATTATGAAATGGATTACGAACTAAATGGATAAATGTTTTACGGGTCCTTTGAGACTTTACGACGCTAATGGGCCCATTATGACATTACAAAGTTTTCGTATCATTCTGTACAGTTTAATAAAAGCGTTTTCGAAAATGGCGCAGGCAATTAAATGTCAGATCATATTATCTTAAAATTAATTGTCAAATACCTATCACTTAAAATTGGCATAAACCACGATTTCTCCACTTTTGAATTATTATTAGTAGGTAATGGATAACTTCATTGTTTAATATAAAGGTAACTATTCTAAATCGTGTAATAGTATATTATGGGATATCTAATAGAAGTGCATAAGAGGAAATTATGTTATGAAAAGGAACTATTATGTGATCATAATTTTAGCTGTCAATGTTCAAGTTGTTTTACGATAATCGTAGGAGCCATTAATAATCCAAATCACACAATATACGTCTGCACTGAGTATATGGTGTGTCATATCAATACCAAGTTAATGAGATTTGAAATGTTGGCGACGTGTGGTGGCACGTTTCATCACGTTTATTCGCCGCGTGTCATTAAACTTACGCAAAGGGATGGCCCCTTCTAACCTCTCCAAATTATTTCCGGACGTTCTAAGGTCTATACAGCGTCAGTTAACTTGTAGATAATCATGCAATCACACATCATTAAGTCACCCAAAAAGTAGCTGCTATAAAACAAATTACATTGCGAAAGAAATAGCTCCTATGTAAACAAACGAAGCTACGTAAAGAAAGAAAATATTATTACTGTAATGCAGGATTTCTTCAAACTTGACGGATTACATTTCAACCGCGTCGCAAATCTTTGTATGCTACATGTATATATTATTTATATTATTATCTCAAACATATGTACTTGTATGTGAGAAGCTCCCACGCTGGTGTAGCAAGTAATCCTTCGTATAGCTCACTTGTGTAGATATTCGTAGCAGTTGGGGTCTCGTCAACAAGCAGTGCATTTTAATCTAACTATTTTTATCTCCACGTCATTCGGTCCTCATTAGAAGAAAATAATGACAAAACTGAAATGAGAGAAAGTCCGCACTGTAATCCATTGTATAAAATGTCATAACCATATAAGCTCAACGGAAGCTTAACTAGTTCTTCAACTCTGAAATCTATCATGAAACTCTCACATAGGATTGATATAGGAGTCCAATTACCAAAATTTTATATTTAAAGAGATATTTCACAGTCAACAACACTTGAAACTTTAAGCACATCAACATAAAAATATGTTTGTAAATGTATCTCGTTATTGTAAAAGCGCCTACTTGTGTCTGATAGAACAGGAAAATTGTGTTATTATGCTAGCAGGCAAAACGCTAGGTCGACATGAGAGGCGTGGAGTGGCTTTATCGTTCCTGTGAATGCTGCATCCAGCTTAATTACACGGCATTTGTTATGTAATTATAATAATAGCAACCTAATCTGAAAAACACTGATATAATTGGAGTTCACTAAGTTACAATACAATATTCTAGTAGGTATTTCATTTTATTTTTTTCTTGAATTTTTTCCCACAATGAACCATGGGAACTTGACCACTTACCATCATATGGCCCTTCTGCTGAGTCTCGTCCGAGCCCGTCCAAGCTGCCTGATGGCCTTAGTCGTCAGCAACACCAAGGCACCACCAAGCATCGAAAGACCCGTATTGGTACTATCTCTCTTATCAAAGAAACGCTACTAGTAGACCTCCAAGGGCTGAAGAATGGATGGATGGATAAGGTATGAGATTTTCTTTATACGCTTTGTCACATATTACATTATTATAGGTACATAGGAGGAACACAATGTTAGCATTGATGAAACCTATTCGGCCTCAACTGAATGGAAATAGTCCGACAGCCGGAAATTAAAGTACCAGGCGGACAACAATACGACGCTGCTTCAACTGAGCTAGGCTTAGAGCCGTCAGTCGACTTGACGCTCGCTGTTCACTTCGCATTCAACTCGGCATGCGGAACAATAACAATAATGATATTTCCTTGAAAAATATTGCTTAGAAAACTATTTCGTATAAAATCTAATGTATAAAAATCTCGTACCTATCACGGTATTTGTGGTCCATTTGTGGTCACACTCTTCCGAAACGGCTTGACCGATTTTTATGATTTTTCGTGTAAATTTAGTAGATATGAGAATAAGTCGTAAAGTATATTTCATACCGTTAGGTGATTAGGGTGACCCTATCCAGATACATTATGGCATAACAACGTTGGCCGAGTCAGCTTACTTTTATATAAAATGAGTCCAACTCAATCAAATCAATCTTATATGTGTTCTTATATATTATTGATTGAAGATTGAGGGTATGTTCACACAATATTTGTTTTGTCGGTGGTTGATACCTAAGTAAACCCAAAACCCGATAGGTGATATCTGATTTGAAGGCCGAAATCCAGCACGAATTGGAAGATGTTTGTGCCAAATAGCTTGATCAAATAAAGATATCGAATATTTTTACGTTTCCTGGTAATGCGAATACATTTGGAGATTCAGGTTCAAATTCTTCGAGGTATTTTTTATGTTTTGTGGTTATTCATACTCAAATATTAATAATAAAGTGCACACTAACCATTGAAGTATAATGTCATAGAACAGACACCTCGAACAAAATGTGTGTCCAGCCGGGCGGTTATATTTTCAAAATTGAGCACAAGTTCTTCTTAAAAAAACGAATGAATCCATTGAAAATTGAAGCCCATTGGCACCACATCACTGGGGCATACTTGCGGTGCTGGTTCTATACGCAGTAATAATACTTCAATGACACTAACTAGTGTTATGTGTATATTACTAAAGGAAATAAAGAAAGTCATCTTACCAAAATATAACATTGCTTTACCGGTGATGAAAAGGCCCATTCATGTACTTATGAAAGCAATCCATTAAAACGGTAAATTCTTCTCCGCGAAAACAATTAATGTAAAAGATATCCGTAGCATCCATTATTTTACGGCTGACGGGACGCGAGACTTGCAGCCGCTCTAGGTACGTGTTTATTGGAGCACGTTCCTGAAAATTTTATTGGGTGTACAACTTCATAAAGTTTTCAAGGTCAAGGGAAAATAACATTATGTTGGAATTATTTATATGTATATGTACGTACCTACATTCTAAAGTACTAACCGCTTCCCTGTAGACCTAAGAGGCTGAACATTTTTTGCTATCTTTAATATTAATTTGTTTTAATGCTCAGATAATTTATATCTGATTGTAAAAACAACTTAAAAAGCGGTAACTCAAAAGAAACGTGTGTTTTATACACGTAAAAAGTGATTAGATTTTTTTTAATTGTTAAATGATCCACAAAACTTCAAACTCTACCTACAACTACATACTTATACATTACATATAAATAATACAACTTAAAAAGCGGTAACTCAAAAGAAACGTGTGTTTTATACACGTAAAAAGTGATTAGATTTGTTTTAATTGTTAAATGATCCACAAAACTTCAAACTCGTACCTACATACCTATACATAAAATTCGCTCAATAATGCAGAAACAAAGTGCATTTCGGATGCGGATTTACTTCCATCGCGTTATATTTAACGGAGTGAGAAGCTCTGGATAGAGATATCGCGCAATGGAGTGCACAACAAATATTTGACACGTCCTTGACACAAAATGAAATTATTTATATTAACATAAAAACTACGCTAAGTATACCTATATGTATAGTGAAAAAAAAACATTTAAAGATAATTTGATAACGACATTGAATAAAATAATTACAAATATTTCGTAGTATTTAATTAATGAATAATTTATTAATTATAATAATAAATGAACTTAAAGCGCTTAAACTTCTTATTAATCGGGACGACTTGTCACAAATAACCCTTCTGTTATTTAAAAAAAAATTGATAAGTATAGCATTAACGTTATTTATTCAAACTAGGGTAGATTTGATCTTTCCACGTCTGTTCCGACTTTCGGACGTAAATACACAAAATAATAACGTGTTTTCAAAGTTTTAAGTCAAACTTTAAGAGCGAGAGAATTTAATAGCTTTGTTTGTTCAACTGATGCCATCAGCTGAAGGCTGAAGATTAATTACAGACTGATTAATGGATAAGCAAGAACTCCTTTTCGTTGAAATATCCTTTTATCTCGAACGAACACAATTAAATTAACGTAACTTTGAACTATACGCTAGTTGAAAGTTATGACACCAAAATTAAAAATATCTAATAAGATTTATTAATAAGCTGTAAGTAAAAGGGATTAACCCCGTAAAATGCAATGTGTAATAATATATTAAGGCAGCAATATTAAGATTAATATTTTATTACTTAGATAGTTGTGAGTGTTGTTACTCAAATAAAATGCAGAATCATGACACTCGTAATTCTATTCTATTCTATACTATAATAAAACTCAAAGTGTCTGTTTGTCTGTCCGGGCATCACATAAAAATCCTTGAACGAATTTCGATGAAAATTAGTAAAGTTGTTACTGATACCCTGGGTCATGTTTTAGACAACTTTTCATCCCGGAAAATTAAAAGGTTTCCCGGGAAAACAGGATAAAAGTAACATAATTTCCGTATGCAAAGCTGCGGGCAACAGCTAGTTTCTAAATATAGTCCTGACGGTACTCATGCATAAAGATAAAATGTATATGAGGTGATATTATAGTCAGTCTAACTAGCACCCCCTAAAATCAAACGTGGAATGTTTTAATGTGTTGCTTTAACGATGGTTGTTTCGGTTTATCGCTAAATTCATAGCCGGAGTCGAAACGGTGATAACTTTAGTTTTACTGATGTCCATGAGCGAAGCACTATCTATAGGCACAATATAGACACACATATATTCTTTTTGTCTCTCTACTTCATGATTTATATCCACTTAAGTAGTTTATTTGCTAGAAACATTTTAAAAATCTTGAACAGTAACAAATGATATAAAATCTATTGGTTTCTGAATTTCGATTTCAGTCAACTGCTTCGTGATTTATGATATGTTTCAAAATTTATAGATGTTTACAGCTTACCAGGCCGTCGCCGCGTCGTATTTCCTTTCGTCTTCGTGTTCAATAGAATGCAGTATTGCAAACGCGTGACTTGAATTAAATATGAAATGATTTGGAATTTTGACAATAAATTTATGTCCACGTTTGAACATAATCTCTCGGTTTGCATAGGGCACAGCGTGACAGTAAAAAAGTAGGCCTCCAATTTTTAATTGCATAGGGCACAGTATAACAGTACAGCCTCCAGTTTTTGAGGCAATTAATGAATAGCCTACTAATTAGCGTGTCTAATATTAAAGAATATGAACGAAATTTAGACTATTTTCATTTACTTAAGTTGAGTTGTTTCCTAGTTCGTTTCTACCTATCCTTCTTCCGACCCGTAATGAAAATGTGAAATATGAGTGAGACGTTTATGATTTCGGTTTATGCAACCACCTTTCCACGGGCGAAGCCGTGGGCGAAAATTACGAATAGTTAAATTTCTGCAGCTGTTTTGTTAGTATAAAAATAATAGTATTTTATGGAGCAAGATGAATAAAGTTTGTTTTCAATAATCTCACTTTGCTTACTTTCAATTTAAACTCGGCTCTTATAAATCCAGTCGTCAATTTTACGGCAGTTTATAGTATAATGCTGCTACTACAGAATTTTCTTCATCAGACTGCTCTTTTCTTATGTCAGTAGTACTGAAATAGAGTTTTAATTGCCTTTAATAACCGATCGTCGTCTTTATTATGACTGTTCTCGAAAACTAAGTTTATAGTTCTTTTTCCGGTTATGCATTATAACATATTGTATATTATTATATTAAATTATATCAATTAAATAAATTTCTTATTTAAGATTTTATTAACTAGTTGCGACCTTGCGACTGAAACAGATTAACCCACTAAAATGCAATGTCATTAGACTTAAAGTCAAAGGCATTACAGTGCTACAAGGATCTTTTGGCGCGTGGATGACATTGACAGGGGGGCGCCCTCGTAGAAGTACACCCTGCGTTCCACTTGACGTTCACAATGATCACGCTCACGACCGCGGTTTTTATAATTATTTATCAATTTAATTATAGTAGCAAAACTGTATACATTAAAATTATTTACATAATTGAACATAATTATATCAATAATAAATAAATAATATCTGGTAGCACTAACGATGCGCGACTCTGAATGATTCCAGTCGAATTATTCGACTTAGTAAATCATTCGACTCATTCGAATGATTTATAAAAATTAGTAACTAATTTGACTTGATTCGACACAGAGTACTAATCGTGGATTAGTAATAATATGATTAGTAACCTTTCATTTTCGCGTCGCGAGTCGAAACGCTTTGACTTGATTCGACACAGAGTACTAATCGTGGATTAGTAATATGATTAGTAACCTTTCATTCTCGCGTCGCGAGTCGAAACTCTATTAAGTCCCGATTATACATAAGTGGTTGGGTGGATAATTGAATTTTAAGTGAATAATTTTTGAAGTAGTAGTAATAATTTTGTAAAGCTCTTTAATTCATACAATTCTTCACAATATTCTTAATTAATTAACCATTTTGCTACATTTTAACTAAAAAGTGCGTGTCCAAACGTATTAAGTGATAACCACATTTTTATTATTTTCCATTATTTATTATTTTCTATTTTCTTAAGAGAAAATAGAAAAAATTCTAAATTACTTGTTTACTTGCGTACTAAATTTTAACTACTAAATTGTCCGCTTACACGTATTAATTTACTTAAAATTTAGTTAACTACTTAGTCAAGTACCTATTTAAGGCGTGTTAACGGAACATTAGATTAGTTACTAATTTAGTAGTCGTCATTCGAATATGAACATTAGTATATTACTAATATTCAAGTCGAATGTGTACATTAGTAGTTGTTGATTATTCGAATAGTGAGATCATTCGAAGTCGCGCACCTCTAGGTAGCACTGCATTTCGACCACTTCGACCCACCCGGAAATTAAATGACGTCATCTATGACGTATTCGCCGCGACCATGACGACCGTGGTCGTCAAGTGGAACGCGGCCACAGTGACGGGTGCACTGAATGAGATGTCAAAAAGTGACACTTAGCAAGATGGCGGCAGTAGTTCCGATTTTCGCCACGCGCCAAAAGATCCTTGTAGCACTGTACCTTAATATTATAAGGCAGCAATATGAAGATTTTATTACGAGTAAGATTTTATTACTTACATGATTGTGGAATATGTCTTAAATGAAAATTATTTCTGGTAGAAGTATGAAAATAATTATATTATTAGTAAAATTTTTAATCGTATCTTACAATGTATTTTAAGATTTAAACCCCGAACAATTGGGATGTTGACTAATTTTAGGATTCAATTTTATTTCATAGATAGAACCTTAATATTCACAAAAAAATATAAAAATTCAATTCAAATAAAAAAAAATATAAATAAAAATCATTATCTTTCCACCAAAAACGTCACGTGACGTCACTAAACTATATTCAATACTATATGTCTACTGAAGTTGGTTGCACTTCCATATAAAATAAGTACAATGACGTCATATTCTCAAAATGGCGTTTGAGGTCACGTGACAGTGAGTACTATTTTTAATATTTTAAATTAATTATATTAAATTCATTGGGATTGATTACGACAAAAGAATAATATTATAGGTCTTTGAATGTTTCATTTAATAGTCTAAACATTAATTTATATTAATTTACATTTAGTGTCAACATCCCTATTATCCACCTTTATTAAAGACAACCGACAGATTGTCTCAACCATTGATGATTATAATTGGATTTGAAGGCGCTGTTTATATAGGGCTGATAGGCAATTTTCAGCGGCGGTTGTATTTCTGACGAGCTCACAGATAATATCTGAACATCAGAATAACAATCCCGGCCCGTAATTAAGAGCGCCTAATATAATCGTGTTAGATATTAAGCGTAAGTACTCGTCCTCATTTTACATTTAATTTGTGAATACTCAGATAAATATGTAATTTTATTTTTAATAAGTTTGAAATAAGATGAATGTTTTATACTTATTTCATCTGCATTAACTTGTATGAAGATAGATATTCTAGCTGATTTCTTCGAGATTTGTAAATCGTTTTACGTAGGTAACAGAGGAGTACACAAAGCCAAATACGAGATTTACAAAGAAAATACAAGCTTAAAAATTATACCTTGAAAAGTATACTTTTTCGAGTTCTCAACTTATTCACGCCGTATACCTACGAGTTTACGGGAGTCTTATCAATAATTTATTGTTACTTGGGAAAATTATTTGGGAAAGTTATTTGACTGTTACTTGGGAAAATTGTACTGAAGCAGAATTTACAAATTAAAATACGCATTACAAAATAAAAAAGAAAAAAAATATTGGATATCGATAATTCACTTACATAATTAACAGAATAGTTTTTTCAATTTTCCTTTCAAAGTATTTGAAGGATATAAAAATCGATTTCATCAGGTTTGACTTATTCAATTGCATGTAGGTACAGCCCCTTAAATCAACACTGTAGCATAGTAATTTTCTCACTATTGACACCTTGTTCCTTTCCAATTTCTTTCTCTTGTCACCTTATAGAGACCAGAATATAAATATAAATGAATCGCCAAATGTTTTGCTAAGCGCAACACACGAAAACAGCTGGACGGATTTCCTTTTTTTTTTGTTGTGTTTGATATTGTCAGGAAAAGGTTCTTATAAAAGACAAATTAAGGAAGTTGTGCGGAAAACATGCGGAAAATCACATTTAACGATCATATTATTTTTTCTGATGTAACATTAGCAACATAACTTTTTTTATTTTATAACTGTCAGTCAAGGGAGTCTGTAAGACGAAGAAGAAGAGGGAGAAGGAGAGGGAGTGGGGGAGAGGGAGGGGGAGGAATTGTTAGGCGGTACAAATCAAATCAAATCATCAAATCAAAATCTTTATGAATATGAAATATAGGTATCACTGATACACTTATGCACGTCAATTCAAAGTTCGCTGGGTCAGCTAGTTATAAAACTCTTCAGCATGCAGATTTCATCACTATGCCTTCATCAAAGCAAGGTTTTCCTCGCGAAAGTCCTCTGTTTCAAACCAGTAGTACTTATCTATCGTTTTCAACTCTACGATAAAAACCAATTTACTCGTAAGTATGTCACGGAGTTCATTGTGTAATACAGTTTAATTAATTCCTTCGCTAAATATTCTAATTTATTTCCGCCCTGGATTAAATTAAGTAATTGCCGAGACGTAAGGTAAGGGCGCGAACAGCTTCCTAAGATTAGTATGTATGTTCCGACTGTTCCGGGATTTCATTAGGGAACCATCGCTAACTATTATTACACCATAATACTGAAGGGAAATGTTATGTATTTTAGGGATCCGTCTTGCTAAGGAATATACTAAAGGAAAATATTTAACGATCATTTATATCATAATTATTATTAGTTTTTCAGTTAAACAAATTAATTGATAAACATTTCTTTCATACCCTATTTTCTACGAAGTTGAGGTTCGCACATAAAAGTATTTAGACTTGTGTGTCTACGGTACCATCAGTCCTGGATTTGTCAATAGGCCGTATAGGCCGCGGCCTAGGGGCGGCAGATTTCAGAAGATGATATGTTATATATGATTTTGCTATTAAAAGTGTCGCAAAGAATTCTTGTTTTTTTACACACTTTCTTAGTGACTAATTCAGTGCCTTCCTTACTATGAATGGAAAATTATTATTATAGAAAGGTACATGGGGCGGCGGATATAAATTGGCCTACACTCATAAAATATATAAATCCGGCACTGGGTACCATTATGTATTCTGTGTATTGAAAACACGAGATCGTAATGACATAATTTTGGCAAATGGATAGGCATTATGTAAACAGTGTAATTAGGTAACTGTAACGTACGTACAATACAATACAAAACTCTTTATTGCACACCAGAATAAAATGTACATGTACATAACAACTACAATGGATAGCATACAATAGGCGATCTTATCGCTAAAAAGCGATCTCTTCCAGATAACCCAAAGTGGAAAACTTATCAAAGTTGACAAATAAATTGCTGGTAGAGGTGTACAAGCACAACTAACACAAGTATGATGTTCATGAGGTCTGCGAAACTAACATAATGTGAAGAGAGTGAAGGATAGAGTAGGTAACATTGTGATAGAATAGATTAGAAAGGATTATAATTAGTACTACATAATTACGTAATTAGTGTATATTTCTTCTTACGCAGGGTGCGTTGAGGTGTGCGTGTGGATTGAGGGCTCTTTTTTAAAAATTACTCATATTTTTTCCAAAATCAGAAGAAATTTAGGAAAAAATTGTGAAACCAACGTGGTGAAGATAAAAAATTTGTGAAACATATGTTAAGAAAGTTGTGGTCGATTAACTGGAACACTCAATCCGCTAACTTAAGAAATTACTGTAATCTCGTATCTCAAAATATACTTGATGTATGTTTAACATTTTTATGTGGAAAAATTGTGCAGAATTTGTGAAACCTATTCACAATTTTTCAATAGATTTTAACGGTTTACTTGGATTTTATAAAGGTTTGTTTGGAGCTCTCAATCCTCCTATGTGTGGATTGAGTGTTCCTAAATTTCTCCAACTTTGGCTGAATATTTGTTTATAT
The DNA here is from genome assembly GCA_963932265.1 of Thymelicus lineola. NCBI lineage: Eukaryota > Metazoa > Arthropoda > Insecta > Lepidoptera > Hesperiidae > Thymelicus > Thymelicus lineola. The sequence goes on from OZ010685.1 coordinate 6,734,966, forward strand.
TTTTACTCCTATTTTACGAGTATAATTAAGACTGAATTTGTGAAACAAAAACCCTGACTTAAAACATAATATTTAGAGAGTAAATGAAAAAAATACTTTCTCATCAATGTCCCGTCTGAGAGCTCCAAGTTTTAGCGTTTATTTGTTTAACCCAAGCTTTTATACAAACGGCGAATACATCAGAAATTGTGAAAATGTTGTCACTAAAGTTTAACACGATTAAATTTTTTGTGAACTCTTAATTTTAAGAATAATCCACAATATTATATTTCCAAGCGACGACATTGTGTAGGATGGACATAGATTTGTTGGACACATTTTTCACCTACGTAATTACGCGTTTTTAGGGTTCTGAAGAAATAAAGAATACTGATCTCTTTATTCATTTTGAAATTTGTGTTTATAATAAATTATCAATTTATATGAAAAAAATCAAAGTCACAACCCATAACTGTCCCACTGCTGGACTCGGGTCTCCTCTCACAATGCGGAGAGTAACAGACCATAGTCTACCACGCTGGCCAAGTGTGAATTGGTAGACTTCACACACTTTGAGAACATTAAAAACTCGCAAGTTTCTTCACGATGTTTTCAATTATAATAAAATAAAATACTCGGTGTACATTGAATTATACGTTCTTACTAGAAACGCTCATCGCTTAAGTATATTTTACTTTCTTTTACGTATGCATGGTCACCCTATATATTTTTTCTATGAAAAATATAATAATGTTGATTATTCTTAAAATTAAGCGTTCACAAAAAATTTAATCGTGTTAAACTTTAGTGACAACATTTTCACAATTTCTGATGCATCTGACGTTTGTATAAAAGCTTGGGTTAAACAAATAAACGCTAAAACTTGGAGCTCTCAGACGGGACGTTGATAAGAAAGTGTTTTTTTCATTTACTCTCTAAATATTATGTTTTAAGCCAGGGTTTTTGTTTCACAAATTCAGTCTTAATTATACTCGTAAAATAGGAGTAAAAATATAAACAAATATTCAGCCAAAGTTGGAGAAATTTAGGAACACTCAATCCACACATAGGAGGATTGAGAGCTCCAAATAAACCTTTATAAAATCCAAGTAAACCGTTAAAATCAATTGAGAAATTGTGAATATCTTTCACAAATTCTGCACGATTTTTCCACATAAAAATGTTAAACATACATCAAGTATATTTTGAGATACGAGATTACAGTAATTTCTTAAGTTAGCGGATTGAGTGTTCCAGTTAATCGACCACAACTTTCTTAATATACGTTTCACAAATTTTTTATCTTCACCACGTTGTTTTCACAATTTTTTCCTAAATTACTCCTTGATTTTGAAAAAATATGAGTAACTTTTAAAAAAGAGCTCTCAATCCACACGCACACTGCGTTGAGTTGAATTTAACTAACAACACCAAAGTAACGTAAAGACGTGCATTTTATTTTATTTCAATAAAATACTGCTGTAGGGCAAAGGGTACTTAAACTGAATTATTGCGGCATCAGATACCTCCCCTTTTTCTGCGCCCTCGAGAGCCCTCGCAAACCTTTGCTAACTGCCACTTTGGTAGTCGGTGGTGTTTTATTTCACCACAAATTTCCTCGAAAATATTTGATTTTTTCGCAACTTGATTATGTTTCAGCATTGAATTTTGTCGTTATTAATAAATATTATTAAAATATCAAACCCTATTAAAAACAACTGGGATTATATTATTGCTGCAGTGCTGTAATTTTCATACAGTGAATCAGATTATTCAGTATGATATTCAGCGCGTCTAGATTGGACTAAATCTTTAGTGAAGTTAACACAAAAATGTTTAAATATAAGTGAATAAATATAATATTTCCTTTTGTTAATAGGTAGACCAGGTACTTTATTTTTTTTTTAAGTTTTACACCTTTACAAATCTGATTAGAGAAGCCAAGATATCCAGCGTAATAAAATAACATTTCACGAAACAGAAAAAAATGCTCATAAAATATTGTTCGCTACTCACTCGGTGTATGGAAATGGCGCCGACATAAAATTCCTTTCGCAATCTGGCAGAATATTTAGATAAGATACCTATAAGACGTAAACGTGTATACATTAGTTGTTATCAATAGCGTGCAGCTGATATTATGTAAGCCCAGGAGAATTTTACTAGATTCTTTCCAATCACTGGCCCCAAATTATGACCCGAAAATAAATTATTGATAGAAAGGTAGGTGAGAAGCAGCTAGAAATAATAAGATATTTAGTATTAACATAAAAACTACTATATCTTCCTATGTGCAACATTTTATCTATTTCAAACATGAAGTTAAGTTTATTTCTATTATTTCTCCTTTTCTGCTATCTACAATACACTTCTTTCCTTCTTTTTTCTGACTTTTCCTCCTGAGCATTATTACCAGTTCTACTATAATATACTGGCATACTATAACACTAATGTTATATTATTAATATTATATTTATTATTTATTTGTATTATTAATTTTATTTTTCTGTACACGCACTACCTTGTCCTTTGTTTGTGTAAGTTGTATTATTCCAGTCAATGGTTGCCTGGAAGAGATCGCTGTTTTAGTGATAAGGCCGCCAATTGTACCTATTTGTCATTTGTAATTTTATGTGTACAATAAAGATAATTTGTATTGTATTGTATTGTATTGTGGGTAATCAAAAATGGTATGTTCAGGATAGTTATCGCTGAAAAGTGGAGAAAAACAGAAAGTACCTACTTTAATGACGTTACGTTGTCCATACCGCAGATGGATACAATCTCGGACATCTGTTACAAACGGTACCTATTATCGTCCGTTACTGGCAAATATGTATTTAATTAATAGTCGGACGTTCTTGGAGCGAGGCGCGCAATTAGTTGAATCTCGGAATGAAGTTAAAAGTGCCGCGTGGATTTCATTTTCTTGGAAAAAATTATAAATGTTCAGTATTTTCACGCTTAAATTAAACGTTATGTCACTTTTTATACTTAATTTGGAAAGCAGCAAACCAGTAAATTTATAATTTGATATTTATAGCCCAGCGGCTTGCGTCGATCCTAAGTGATTGACAAAGTTAAGCAACAACGGGCGCGGTCGGTAGTTGGATGGGTGACCGCTAGGTGGCAAAAATTCTTGAGCGTTTCCGTGCTTCGGAGGGCACGTAAAGCTGTCGGTCTCGGTTGTTATCATAGGATCGGATAGGTTTCAGATGGAGAAACCTGGAAATAATTACGATATTTTGTTATTAAAACTAAGTACTTATTTTCGCAGAGATAAATATATATAAATAACTTCTAGATGACTGATCGTGACATCGTGTAATCGCTATAATTATGTATCATTTTTCGCTTGAGAGATACGTTACTATTATATTATCATTATACTTATATCAATTCGAACTCGGAAACTAATTTGCATGATCACACAATCATCGGCAGTATTTGAAAATGGACGTCAAATTGTTATGTCCCGTCGCGCAGTGGTTAACTTTGTTTATAACAACATGTGTAATAATATTGTGCGGATTATTCTATCACAACTACAGTTACTGGAAGAAAAAAGGAGTGCCGTATGCGGAGCCATTCCTCTTTTTTGGAAACTTGACATTCTTGATGAGAAAAAGCTTCTGGGATTTCTGCTATGATTTAAGAAGCAAACATCCTAGAGACTACGTGGGAATATTCCTGGCATGGCGGCCCGCGCTCGTTGTACAAACTCCGGAACTCGCTCGCCAAATACTTGTGAAAGATCACGAATATTTCCAAGACAGATTTTTGTATGCCCGCGAATCAGATCCTCTTGGTTCCCTCAATTTATTCACTATGAAAGTAAGTATTGAATGCAATACTTATCTTTTTGTTTTAATTATTACTACATCGATTCAAGTGAATATTTGTGACTCAGATAATTTCAGCTCAGCTGGATGCTTGTTTTATTCTTCGATAAACTTATAATTAACAGAACAGCATAAATCCAATATCCCGGGATAAACTAAGTAATTTTTTAGACGTAGTGGAGTATCTAAAAGATTTGTATGAAATCTTATAGTCGATGCTTAAATACCTATAGGTGCTTTATAGTTATGTGTATTAAATAAGTGTAGGTATTGTTATTGTTTAAAGTTTGTGCAGTTTCACTTTAAAATTTCCCCTATTGATCTAAACAACGGCGTTTACTAAAGGTAAAGTTTTAAACGCATTGCATGCAAATTTAAAGTGAAGTTGCATATTCTGAGTGCCGGTGATTTTAGTTACCTGCTGTTAGACCACAGACTGTATATTTCTTTATACATGTTTAAGATTTACCGTAGTTCAGGGTTTTAGAGTAACATATATAATACATATAGCATATACCTACAGCAATACCTCTGTTTACTATTACCTATTAAAATTATATCAGGACCAAGTCTGATTAACTTTATCTTCCTTAAATTAAGATATAAATGTGAAAATGATCTGATCCCGCAGGATAGTATAACTAAACGGTGTGTGTGCGTTTCTCTAAAAACTAATGATGAAATGGTCAAAACAAATGACAATGTCGAAACAAATGACAACTGAGTTATGAATAGGTGCAGCAGGGTGCGAACGAAAACTAGTAATTTAACTAATTTATCAATTTAATTTCAATATTAGAAATTACATTTTTAAAATACTTATAACTAGGGTGATTACGGTCGATGTTTGTACCGGAATGGTCAGAATGCTTAGCTGTTTAGGTTCCCAGGCTCGTTTCCGCGAACCGTCACCTGATATCTTGACTATACAAGTGGTGGATGCGGCGATGTCTGGTTTATTGATTTATTATAATATTTCTCTATGAATCTTGTATATATATTGTATCTATGTATATATTATATATTAATCTCGTTACGCATATGTAACACCTTCCTCCCGAAGACCAGCAACTATTTGAGTTATCTCTGAAACGAAAATGTTGCTGGAAGCTCATGGCTTATATCAGGTTCTTCGGTTTCTATGATCGATGTATTTTTCTATCTTCTTCTTCTTTGCAAAACAAAGATTGGAAAAGAAATAATTCATCTTCTGTAGTCGTCGGGATAATGCAGTGCTGACGTCATCTTTCAGTTGTACCAGGGTTTGTAATTAGTTTTTTCCTTAAATCTTTACTTATTGGATGACTTGGCTTCGGGCATTCAGCCTCTATGTACAGGTAAGAATTTTTATCGATAGTTATCCTTGAATAGAGAGGTATAAGGATCGGTATTAGGTAAGTATTTGTTGGGAAATATAGTACCTAAGTCTATATGGGCAATTATTACATTCAAAATAATGTTACTGAAACTATTCGACTATTCGGAGTACTTTGGTAAAAATTTTGGATTAATTTAATAAAATAAAAATCATAAAGAGCAAGTTTAAATGAATAATTATTAATAAAAATCATCATAGCTTTCATTTAATTTTAGTTTAAATTATTTTATTTAAGAACCTTTATTTAAATAGTTATATAAAATCTTGGTTTCTTTTATGTAATGTAATTTAGGTAGCTAATTTAACGAAGTTATTTCATTTTTAAATTAATTTATAAGAATAGATAATGTTAAGTACCTGAGAAATAATAATTTTGAGTTATAATTATGGTATAGACTAGTAATTATCAGGTAACCGGATATGTACTAAAATGTTAATTTAACAAATATTTGTAAAGTCGAAAAATTTAAGTTATTCATTATAATCACCCTAATTAAAATTATTATAAAGCTTATTTCATTAATACATAAATCATGTAATTAATCTTTACCTTTCTTTCAATGCCTACTATTAAATTATTATAGAGCAAATTTTAATAAGACAATGTATGAAAAAGGATTTTATTTTAAGGAAAAGGATTTTAGGATAAGAACACGATAAAATTCTAACTGTACTTACAATAAATTAGTAGTCATCGTCCAATCGCTTCGGTATCAATTTTTGGATCCGAAATCCTGCTGCTGTCTTCCAGGTTCATTTTTCTTCAGTCACCAGTCCGAAAATTCGATTTTGGATATTTTCGCACCGATTAAGATTGAAGATCCTTTTCGACTGCGCCAGTTATGAATAGGTGCAGCAGGGTGCGAACGAAAACTAGTAATTTAACTAATTTATCAATTTAATTTCAATATTAGAAATTACATTTTTAAAATACTTATAACTAGGGTGATTACGGTCGATGTTTGTACCGGAATGGTCAGAATGCTTAGCTGTTTAGGTTCCCAGGCTCGTTTCCGCGAACCGTCACCTGATATCTTGACTATACAAGTGGTGGATGCGGCGATGTCTGGTTTATTGATTTATTATAATATTTCTCTATGAATCTTGTATATATATTGTATCTATGTATATATTATATATTAATCTCGTTACGCATATGTAACAACTGACAAAACAAATGACAATCGTCAAAACAAAAGATAATCGTCAAAACAAATGGAAATCGTCAAAACAAATGACAACCGACATATGACATAATTTGTTTTGGCAGTTATAAGTGTCTGGAGTTATAAGTGTTCTTACTAACCCAGCTTAGTTTTATATATAAATAGAATGAACGTAAAATTACTATCCCATTTTTTAAAATCTCGCTTTTCGTTTCTCTCTGGCCCTAATTCCGAAGTCCACGCAAATAATGCAACAAGTCACTACGTACCTAAGTTCAAAATGATAAGAGTACGAGTCTTTGACCTAAAAGTCTTATCATAAAACACAAGTCTATGGTCACTCTTCTTGATAAAAACTGCATTACAGAATCCGCTGTGGACGGATATGCGGCATGAGATCTCTCCCATGTTCACATCAGCTCGGCTCAAGCAGTACTCCGTCCTCATGAACCTAAACGCCACTGAGCTGGTTCGAAAGATCCAACGAGACTTCGTGGATGGCAACAAACCAGTTAATCTTAAGGTACAGTCGACTCGGCTCCGTTTAGGTTTAATAATTACCAGGTCAATATTAAAATCCATCAAGTGATACGAAATGCAACTTTATAATCTCATGTTAATTAGAATTCATTAACAAAAAATAATAATATAAAATAATCTTACTCGGTGTATTTACGTACGAAGTATGCTATAATATACTATGCACTTAAAAAGATTTTTGAAAATCCATCCTGTCGAGATTTAAAATACAGTTAAAAAAGTTGAATGCAAGGATCATGCAATCAAATTAATAAGTATATTGCAATTTGCTGACCTAATGATCTTACAATATTTCGAAATGAACATTAAAAACAACTGTATTGTTTTTATAAAAACATTTTTTTCTTATTTACCAGGAATTATTTTCTATGTACACGTCGGATACGGTAGCGTACACTGCGTTCGGAATACGAGTAAGCGTGTTGAATGACCAAGAGTCCCCCCTGTGGTACATTACCAGCCATATGGTCAAATGGACATTCTGGCGAGGATTTGAGTTGACCATGATATTCTTAGTTCCTGCGATAGCCGCAATGATGAGGTAAGGACATGAGTATTCTTTGTAATAACAATGATTATTCGTAAGCAATGAAATAGGTATGAAGTTACTTTAGACTTTTAACGCCTATGACGACCCCGTAGTTTAATTAGTGCCAACCTTGCCTGCGAAGCGAGGGGTCAGCTAAAACACTTTATTATCATCACTTTATTAGAATCCTAGGGGGTAGGGTAGTAGGGGTAGGGGGTAGGGGGCAGAGGGCAGGGGTACGAGTGGAGTGTAAGCGTTTCTTTATCCATAAAATATAACGTTAATATGTTCATTGTTCAGTTCTCTCAAAATGAATAGGGTATGATAACCTAACTTAACAATCTAATGAAATACTACGATAGACTGGTCAGAATTTCGGCCAGTCTCCTGTAATACCTATCTATCACTTACAGCGGATAACGATCTGTTTCTTTTTTGTTTTACATAGGTACTTATTGAAACGTTGCAGTAAACTTTTCTGATAAGAGATCAGCAGTAAACGATAGATAACTTTCCTAAGATAAGTAATAAAAACTACTACTAAACTCCCACTAGTTCCACTCCTGGTAGTTGTTAGGGTTCAAACACCTTCGAGCTCATAAATATAAACCTAAGTAGGTTTTATTGCTACGTTTTAAATTACTGCTTCACCTTGTAATTTAACTATCCATCGTTATCTTATTTTTCAGACTTTGTTTCTTTTCCGTTCCCGCTACTGAGTTCATCAAAAAAATGTTCTGGAATGTTGTTAACGAGCGAAAAAAATTGGAAAATTTAAATTCTGATCAAAAGGATCTCGTTAATCATTTACTCAAATTAAAAGAAAACTTAAAACTTCCAGCTGAGTCAGGCTCTGGTGAGTCAAGTTTGTTCTGATAATAATGTTTATTAAAATACGAAAAATTCAGTTTAAGTGACATTTATTTCGTATGTTTATCAATAGAATTTGATGATGATTGAGAAATAATGTCTGCCCGGCCCGGAATCGAAGCCGGTAGAGTCACTAACTATTCAAGTTTGTCGTCTATTGATAAAACCCCAAAACATCTAATAATTAGTTAGAAAGGAGTTGTGGTTGGGGCAGGGGCGCCAATACTTGGAGCCACAGAACATCTAATAAAACATTACTATTTTTACATATTTTATTAAGACATCGTAAGACCAAAGCCAACTTCTTCAGGCTGTGTTTAGAGGGTGTGAGTCCCTCATAACCAGCACAGACGGGGAAAAAAACTGTTATAAATCATTGAAGTATAATGTCATAGATCAGACATCTCGAACAAAATGTGTGTCCCGCCCGGGAGGTTCGATTTTCAAAATTGAGCCCCCGTTCTCCTTTCAATATCGAACGAATCCATTTAAGATTGAAGCCACGTGGCGCCAATGCATTAGGACATACATGGTGTTCGAGGTGTCGGGTCTATACGCTAGTAATAATACTTTAATGTTATAAATAAACTATTTTTTATCAGAACTGGCTGATAATCTCATGTTGGCACAGGCTGCGGTTTTTATACTGGGATCGATAGAAACTTCATCCACAATTCTCTCCTACACACTACATGAATTATCTTACAACCTTGAAGCGCAGGTAATTTTACTTTAAATTATAAACCTTCTAACTATTGCTATCGCCTCGTGAATTGTTCATTGGGGCGCAATACGAACTAACAGATGAGGATGGCTTCGACTCATGTAAGGATAAGCCCCTTACAACTTTTTATTATAATATAGAATTTATAATGCTTATAATGACTGCTTAGCAATATACCTACATGTCTTATTGCTATTGCAAATAGTTTGTCTATAGTAAATAATTTTATTTTTGATATACAAACTACATACATACTTAATTACTTGTAGTATCGTTAGTTACTTGTATTTATGTTCCGCAGGAAAAACTTTACAATGAAGTGAAGGAAGCCATCGAAAACAGTGGAAAGGACGTTTTAGATTACGATGAATTAATGAAACTAAAGTACATGAACGCCTGTATTTATGGTAAGATTACAAAAATAGTCAACAGTTACTTGCTTTAGGTAACAAAATAGGGTGCCGAAATTTTTAACATAACCTACAGTACAGCTAAGCTACATAAATAGCAGTGATAGCTTAGTGGTTAGAACACTGGTCTCCCGAACGCGGGGACCCGAGTTCAAATCCTGGCACACACATTTAATTTTCAAATATTATGGGCGTATTACAAATTAATTATCACCTGCTTCGGTGAAGGAAACATCGTGACGAAACCTACACACCGGAGAGTTGTCCATAAAGTTCTCAAAGATGTGTGAAGTCTACCAATCCGCACTTGGCCAGTGTAGTAGAGAAAGACCTGTATCCCTCACATTGTGAGAGGAGAGCTCCAGTTATGCAAACATACGTGTTATATTTAGAGATCATTAGACAATAAGCCCAAAAATATGACATTACTCAATATAACTCATTCACTGTTACAGAAACCTGTCGCAAACATACTCCAGTGCCCTATTTGGACAGAATATGCTCCCGGGATTACAAACTAAATGATGAACTGACAGTAGAAAAAGGAGTACCTGTGTTTGTTAACGTATTAGCATTGCACTATGACGAAAAGGTTTACCCCAAGCCAGATGAATGGCGACCGGAGAGAATGATTACCAATAATGCTGAAAGTCATAATTTCAGCTTTCTACCGTTTGGGGAGGGTCCTCGATTCTGCATCGGTAAAGCCAACCTTCGTATCGTCCGTTTTTTAGTCGAGTCCTATAGCCTAAGCAAATTTGGCCGGCTTTCAATAATCAATATTCCATGTCTACGACAAAAAAAAATATAATAATAGATTTTATCCCAGTTGTATGTTCCTTGGAATTATTGGGGCCGCTTATACATTTGTGATTTCCTTTTTTTTTTATTTTTTTTTTTTTTATTTATAGCTTTTTATTTAGGCATCAATTACAGGCCCATATTATGTTAGTAAAACTTATAAACTAGGGGTTAGTAACATGACAATAATACACTATACAATAATCTAAAAACAAAATAAATTACAATAAAATAAACATAAAATCACAAAACATAAACACGCAGCACTACAATAAATGGAGACGTATCCAGTGTGAGACGAATGGATGACGAATGATGAATTTTTGTGAAACCACTCTTACACGGGCGAAACTATCTTAGTAAATTATAAAATACTAATATTATAAAGCTGAAGAGTTTGTTTGGTTAAACGCGCTAATCTCAGGAACTACTGCTTCGAATTGAAATTTTTTTTTGTATTTGATAGTCCATTTATCGAGAAAGGCTACAGGCTATAAAACATCATACATTTTAGAAGTTAGTTTTTTTCCATAAATTAACGCCGCGTGAAACCGCAAATCACAGCTAAAATAAAAATAAATAAACTTTTAACAAGAAATATGTTGATGTTTCAGGTAAACGCTACGGCCTGCTGCAAGTGCGTGCGGCGATGGCACAGATGATAGTCAAATACAAGCTGCAACCAGCTGTTCCATACCAAGTTAAAACTGATCCATACAGCGTACTACTGGCCCCCGACAAAGGTCTCAGCGTGAAATTTATTCCACGCTAATATATATACTGGATTTGTATTTATTTTATTTTTTTCACTGACTTTATAAGTTACAATAAAAAGTACATAAGTTACAATAAATGTTATGATTTATGTGTCTGTCTCTTTTTACTGTCGCTTTTTCGTTTCATCGACTTTGAAATCACAACAATGCTAAAGAAGTTTTCACTTCAAAATGTTTTAAGATTATGAAAAATCTAAACCAATTTTTTATTACTTTCCTCTATATTTAATACCTTCTTTAAGGCCTACAATAAACAATATCGGATTTGGCAAAATTAAATCAGCTTAAAGGATTATCGTCTGATAGATAATATAATTCCAGGACCGACGTAGTAACGCCATGTTTCTACAATCCATCTTAACTGAAGTTACAGCTCCTGTTCTTATCTAGACATATGATAACGAACTTTGAGATTAAAATAGTTTTCTTGATGGACTAATATATTATTACGGTTTCTTACATATCGTTCTCTGTCTCTCTGTCATATACTTTAAAAAAACTTGAAAAATGAATAAATAAATAACACTTCACACTCATAAATAAATCTAAAAGAACTCTTTATCAAGCAAAAAAACATATATGAGGCAAGGCTTGAAAGTGCCTCGCTAAATGTATCTTCAATTAACTTGGCAGTGAATTTGACAAAAAATTTAGAGACATAATAGCAAACAATTTCCTTTGCGTGTTAATTTCAAATAACTCATTCCCAAACTATTTTCAAATATCTAGCTCGGTAACACTTCACGTTGGCTACAGATTCGGTCGTTAGTCGTAGTCGTGGACTTATAATGTACAGTCCTGGCGGGACAACAAATTTGTTTCACCCTCTCTCTCTCTGAGGAATTTGTGAAACTTTCCACTTGAAGGGATAACAAATACTTACCTACGTTGCTGAACCTATTTTATGTAGCCTCTTATTACAGATCCTAAGTGATAAATGTTACTTATTCCAAGTTTTGTAGACATGAGAGAGGGTATAGTGTTCTGAGACACTACAAAGGATACTGGGACTTTTGGGCTACCGTCCATTGAAGTATTATTACTAGCGTATAGAACAGACACCGCTAACACCATGTATGTCCCAATGCATTGGCGCCACGTGGCTTCAATCATCAATGGATTCGTTTAATTATTATTTTTTTTTTTATGTTTTGAGCAGGCAAACGAGCAGACGGGTCACCTGATGGTAAGTGATCACCGCCGCCCATGGACATTAGCAACACCAGGGGCGTCACCAACGCGTTGCCGGCCAAGAAGATGACGATAGACCCGCTTCTTGAAGGACCCCATGTCATAGCTTAGAGGAAACACCGATGCAGGTAGTTTGTTCCACAGTTTACACGTGCGAGGTAGAAAATGACGTGAGAACCGGACTGTGGACGAACGCCAGGTATCCAGATAGTGTTGATGGAACCTGGTACGTGGTGTGCGGTGACGAAAATTAACTGCAGGTAGTTAGCCAAACAGTTCTTCAGAACATTCCCTATTATACAGACGGTAGAATACGCAGAGAGAACCTACATCTCTCCTCAACTCAAGCGATTCTAATCCGTCTGTAAGCTTGGGATCGTCGACAAGACGAATGGCTCGCCGCTGAATTCGATTGAACGGATCCACTTGGCCAGCTGGGGCTCCGGCCCAAAGGTGGGAGCAGTACTCCATGTGTGGTCGAATTTGCGCCTTATAGAGCATCAACCTGTGCTTAGGCGTGAAGTACTGCTTAGCTCTATTGAGCACTCTCAATTTCTTTGCGGCTAGTTTGGCCTTACTAACCAAGTGGTCCCGAAACTGAACTTCATTCGAAATGTCGACACCAAGGATCCCAATACTTTTAGAGATGTTAAGAGGAATGTTCTGGAACTGTGGTGCTATGACAAACGGGGTTTTTTTAGCGGTTAACGCGCAAACTTGTGTCTTCTCGGGGTTGAAATGGACTAAATTTAGTCTGCCCCATTCCGAGACCCGCTCCAGAGATGTCTCGACTTCAGACACAAGTTTTATCCTCTTCTCCTCAATCTGCACCCGAGAAAGATTTGCTCGGCCTGTGTAACAGGCGTCACTGGCACTGTCATCAGCATAGCAATGAATATCGCCGATGTCCAGCATATCATTGATATGCATGATGAACAGTGTGGGTGAAAGTACAGAGCCTTGTGGGACGCCAGAATTTATGGGCTTCGTGTCCGAGCATGTTCCGTCAACGACGACTTTGATGTTCCGCTCCGATAAAAAACTGGCAATCCATTTGCACAATTTCTCGGGTACTCCGTAGGAAGGCAGTTTAGACAGTAATGCCTTATGCCACACCCTATCGAAGGCCTTTGTAACATCCAAACTTACAGCCAATGCTTCTCCCTTGCTCTCGATTGCTTCTGCCCAGCAATGAGTAAGGTATACTAAAAGATCGCCAGCTGATCTGCCGTGGCGGAAACCGTATTGACGGTCGCTAATCAGCTGGCGATCTTCTAGATACCGGAGCAGTTGGGTGTTTATTATACGCTCCATTAGTTTGGAGAGCAGAGATGTTATGGCGATTGGTCTGTAATTGGATGGATTTGACCTGTCTCCTTTTTTGGGAATAGGGTGGACCAAAGCTACCTTCCATGAAGACGGCACGATGCCGGCAGAGTAGGAGAGTTGGAATAGGCGCGTTAAAACCGGGGTCAACTCCGGAGTGCACGTTTTTAGCACAACAGCAGGTATACCATCTGGCCCATTCGACTTGTTGATGTCAAGGGAAAAAAGAGCTTGACGCACGGCATTCTGAGTAAAATGCACGTCAGGCATCAGCTCACCACACTGAGGGATGGTAGGCGGTGTGTTACCCCCGTCATCAACAGTCGAATTCGACGCAAAGAGTGTGCCCAGTATTTCGGCTTTCTCTTTTGCGGTATGGGCCAGGGTATTATCTGCTCTGCGCAAAGGAGGAAGGGACGATGCACACAAGTTGCCTTGAATGGCTTTGGCTAGAGACCAAAACGCTCGGCTACCACACGGATAGCGCAGCAGTCTCTTGCCGGTTCTGTGTATGTGCTTGAACTTTGCCTTGGCGATTTGCTTTTTTGAGGACCACGAGGCAGCGTTAAATTTCTTTTTCAGCCGACTCGCTGTGGAATCTCCGAGCTCACGCGCCTCTACCCAATCCTGATAAGCAGATTGCTTCAGGCTGATTGCCTTAAAGCAGTTTCTGTCAAACCAGGCTTGGGTTTTTCCACCAACGGGTACCACAGAGTTTGGAACGTAACATTCCATGCCCTGAAATACCACATCAGCTATGGAAAGCGCACAAGCGTCGGGGTCAGCTGAAGAAAAACAAATGGGCCTCCACGGGAAAGATGAATAAAATTACCGCAAACCGTCCCAGTCCGCCGATTCAAAATGCCAGACCCGGCGAGACGCGCTAGGTCGCCGATCTGCGGGTCGTGCCAATCGTACCGAGGATCGTACAAGGCAGTGATCAGACGAACCAAGCGGCGCCTCGACGGATACAACATAATCGTTAGGGTGGGAGGTAAGCAGGAGGTCCAAAGTGGAAGCGGAATGGCCATCAATGTCAGGGATCCGGGTCGGGCTGGACACTAACTGACTGAGGCCATTAGCCAAGGCAAAGCTGTGAGCAGATTTTCCTGCGTAGTCCGTTGCACGTGATCCTAGCCATTCAACATGATGGGCGTTGAAGTCTCCCAGGATCACCACTTCGGCACAAGGGATCTGCTCTTGCACATAGTCGATCGCCCCTTGAACGTGCTCGTAGAGTCGATCTACTTCGGTATTACCGCTATGAGACCTGTACAAACCGATGTAAACACGTGTTTGGCCACCATGGTCCACGCGTACGCAGATGGTGGACAGGTCTCTTCCTTCAAGGAAGTCGAGACGTTGACAACAAATATCATCTCGAGAAAACAAACAGACACCGGCGTGTGGTATAAATTTGTGTTCAAATTTATACCCCGGGTAATGAAGATAAGAGGTATCATCTCGAGCTGATATTTGTGTCTCCGTTAATTTTGAAAATCAATCCGTTTAATTTTGAAAATAAGACAGGGTTAACTAAATTAAATAAATAACTTTTAGTATCCATATAGTACAACCATAAATTATGGCAAGGATATCGTCATTACGGAATAGAACGTATTTTACGAAAATCCGGCTGTCCCGTCCAGGTAAGAGTACAAAATACCCCTTCGGCGCATAATGTACAAAACGCAAAATGAACACAACACGCAAAATGTACAAATCGCAAAATGTACAAAACGCAGAATGAACACAACACGCAAAATGTACAAATCGCAAAATGTGCAACAAGGACTAAGGCCTCTTTCACGACGACACGCAACTTTTGAAGGGCTTCTCTTTTTGATATTAAGTAAGGTTGAAGACCGCCGATCCCTCATTAGAACGATGATGTGATGTTCTGAGAGAACCTGAGATCTTCCACTGGGGCGGGTCTTAAAGAACTTTGACCGTACCTCGTGAACAGTTGTTTGTTAATCTTTGTGTTAAACTCGTCAACTGAAACGCATGATTCCAGGCTCGCGAAACGCGTAGACTTCATCAGGCGTACACGTTCCAGCTTCACGTTGATATTTAATGTGCCTCTTACAAGACGGTGATCGCTCCGGTTTTAAACCTGCTGATCACAGAGACACCATTAAACTAATATGTGCTGATTGTCTGCCAGAATGAAGTCTATTTCACTTGTAGTTTGAACCATCAGTCCACGTCCACTTACGCTGGGGTGGTTTTCTGGAGATGGAGTTCATCATAAAGAGATCTTCCTTCTCTAAAACGTTAGCCAGTAAGTAGCCTCGGTGGTTCCGTCGTCCAAATCTGAAGGGACCAACTTTTATCTCGGCGTCATTTCGCGTACCTGGTCTCGCGTTAAAGTCCCCCATCACAACTATGAAATGAGCTTTAGAGGTATGTATGGCTATACTAATTTCCTCATACATAAACCTCCACCTCATCGTCGGGATGTGTCGAATTCGGCGCATATACCTGTACGACCTTCAATGAATACCGTTGTGATATCCCGAGTGTAAGGTATGCTATCCTGACCGACACGCTCCCAACCTGCACAATGTTATTGATGAGGGACTTGTGGACGAGAAACCCGACACCACCTTGGAACAGATGTTCGCCCTCCCGGTGATAGAGCAAGTTTCCGGATTTGAGTATTATCGTGTCCTCCCCCTGTCTTCGGATTCAGATAATCCCACAATACTCCAGTTTAATTTGTCTATCTCTTCTTCCAACTCTTTTATCTTGTCGTCGGTCCTCAGTGCCAGTATTAGTCGCCTTTTACGACATCCCCGGAAGAGGTGGGAGTGGTGCTATTCTACTTAAGTGGACCCGGCGCCACATAGGGAAATAATATTATAAATACTTAGATACTTAGTAGAAATATAAATTTGTTAGATCGTTTTGCTTAAAAAATATTTTGTGTCGTTTATGCACGTGATCGATGTGAACGTGGGCTTTCTTGCACATTATGCGATTTGTACATTTTGCGTGTTGTGTTCATTCTGCGTTTTGTACATTTTGCGTTTTGTACATTTTGCGATTTGTACATTTTGCGTGTTGTGTTCATTTTGCGTTTTGTACATTATGCGCCGAAGGGCAAAATACAAAGGAATAAAATCTCCACACAGAAAATAAATACACATCACAGCCTTTTGATGTCACGCGGTTTACTAAAAACATATTTTTCCGTTAATAATGAAAGCTTTTAACTTTACCATGCTTTGGCTCAAAGAGGAAAGAAAATTAGTCGTACGAACACTTACGTTTATAAGCTTGTCTTTGCAAGTGATTTTTTAAGAGACTCAATGTCGCCGTGTCGTTTAGAGCAGGCCATGTCCTCTAAAACTGACCATAATTTGAAGTCTAAAGGGTTGAGGTCTGGGCTTGATGAGGGCCAGTCTTCAGCTCTTATAAAGTCCGGAACATTGGTTTCAAGCCAGGCTTGGGTAGTTCGTGCCTTGTGACCAGGTGCAGAGTCCTGTTGAAAAGTCCACGGTATATTTTTAAAAAGAGTATTGCTGAGAGGTTTCACAACATGATCCAAGACTGTATCTTGATACACTTTGGCTGAAGTTTTCACTCCTTTTTCACAAAAATGCAGTTTTGTGACTCCTTGATAAGACACGCCCCACCAAATCATCACTGACGCAGGATGATGACCACGTTGTACCTTCCCGACCACTTGAGCAGCTTCTTTAGAACTGTGAGCGTACACTTTATCATTTTGCTTATTGTAGTGTTCTTCAATCGTGAAATTTTTTTCATCGGTAAAGAGGATATTTCGGTGCCTTTCGTATCGCGACAGAAGGCGTTTTGATCGATCCAGTCTCTTTAATTGTAAAGATTGATTTAGGGATGTCCTGTATATCGACGATAAGCACCGAGCTTCAGGTCTTGTTTTATAATACGCGATAGAGTCCTAGCGGGAATCTTCATTTCTCGTGATAAGATTTTTTGCTTCCTAATGGGGTTTCGACGAATTCTGGCTTTAACAGCATTAACAGCACGCGGCCGCCCCGATCTTTTCTGGTCTTTGACAGACGAAGTGTTGTTGTATCTGTTGATTGTACGATATACGAACATACGGCTGATACCAAGCTTTTGAAGTGTCTGGAATATGACCGACGGCTCCATACCCACTTTGTGCAAGGCGATCACTGCAATCCTATTTTCTTTAACACCCCATTCCATATTGTAATTTGATAATGAACACGAAAAAGTATGTGAAATGACGCGAAATCGAAAGAAGTTTTTAAAATAATATACGTGTTCCAAATTCAAAATAATTAAAAAGCTGAAAAAAAGAAAAGTTTTTATGTAACAGTATTTATGGCCAGACTAGGTATATATAATATATACAAGAATTGCTCGTTTAAAGGTATTAGATAGATTAATCATACTAGCTGTCACAAAGTCTTGGTGCGCGCAAGTTCTTTTAAACCGACTTCAAAAAAGGAGATTTGATTTCTCCCAAACACGATTATCCTCTCATTTTTATGGGTTGTCTAGAAGAAATCGCTTGTAAGCGGTATGACCGCAAATTGTATTGTACCTTACCTGTTAACAATACATGTACTCTTTTGTAAATGTTTTTAGTGTGCACAATCAATAAAGAATTTAAATAATAAATAATATATAATATATTAATCTATATATATAAAATTGAAAAGAGACACACCACTGATTAAACAAAAAATCTCAGAAACTACCGAACCGATTATGATGAAATTTGATAGGGAGATAGATTATGCTAAGGAGACGTCAGCTAAGAACGGATTTTTGGAAATTCATCCCCTAACTAGCAAAAATAGGGGTCCGAAGTCATTTTCATACAAACCAACTTCGTCAGTTTTAGAGTTATAAGTATGAATTTTTTAATGTACGTTTATAGTAATAAAAAACAAAAATTAAGTTTAGCACATTTTTTTGGAAAATCATCCCTTAAAGGGTTAATTTATAGGACAATAGTCAGTACTCAACTTCGTCATTTTTGAAGTTAAAAACATGAAAATTTACATTTTAGCTCAAAATTAGAAACTAAATTTTGAAGTATTACGTTTTTTTGGAAAATCATCCCCTAAAGTGTTAATTAAGGCAGCACAAGTTTTCTCGAAATTCATCCCCTAAAAATAGGGGTTGGTAGTCAACTACATACAAATCAATCTCACCAGTTTTCGAGGTATAAATATGAAATTTTTTATGTAAGTTTATAGTAATAAACAAAAGTTAGCTTTTGAACACATTTTTTCGGAAAATCATCCCTTAAAAGGTTAATTTAGAGGATGGGACTCAGTACACAACTTCGTCATTTTTGAATTTAACAACATGAAAATTTATATATTAGCTCAAGATTAGAAACGAAATTTTAAAGTTGTGTTCTTTTGGAAAATCAACCCCTAAAGGGTTAAATAAGAGTGTGTAAGTTAGTATGGCAACTTCGTAAGTTTTGAAGTAAGAAGGGTGAGATTTTGTATATAAGCTTATAGTTACACACAAAAAATAACTGTATTACGGTTTTCTCGAAATTCATTCCCTATAGGGCAAAACTAAGGGGATGTAAATGTATTTAAGAAACTTCGTCATTTTTGAACTCTGAAGCAATGTAAAAATTTAAGCTTATAATTAGTAACAAAAATAATTGTTACAGGTTTTCTTGGAAATTCATCCCTGAGGGTTTTTAACCCAGGGATGTAAGTTTGTACGACGCTTCGTCAATATCGAACTCAGAAATGTGAAAATTAATCAAAAATTAACCTTAACAGGTTTTTAGGAATTACGTTCCCTAAGAGGCAAATAAAAGGGTTGCAAGTTTTACAGGAACTTCGTCATTATGAAAATTAATATGTAAGCTTATAGTGAGAAACAAAAATTTAGTATAGGGGACTCTACAGTTGGGAGTGGGAGGGAAGAGGGAAAGGAAGCAGAGAAGAGACCAGGACCGGGAGAGGGAGAGGGACAGGAAGCGGGAGTGGGACCGGGAGTGCGAGAAGGACAGGGAGCGGGAGAGGAACAGGAAGCGGGAGAGGGACCGGGAGTGGGAGAGGGAGAGGGATAGGAAACGGGAGAGGGAGAGGGACAGGGAGCAGGCGAGAGACCAGGTGTGGGAGAGGGAGAGAGAAAGGGAGCGGGAGAGGGAGAGGGACAGGAAGTTGGAGAGGAACTATGAGTGGAAGAGGGAGAGAGAAAAAGAGGGAGAGGGATTAATATTGAAATTTTTAACCAATAACATGTTAGAGCACCAAAAATTTGTTTTTAAAATTATTGTTTGTCTGTCTGTCTGTCTGTCTGTCCGGGCATCACATCAAAACCCTTGGACTGATTTCCACGGAAATAAGTTTTATTTCTTATACTTTTGGTCATATTTTATAAAATTTTCATCCAGAAACATTAAAATGTTTCCCTGGAAACAAGATGAAACTTTGTATGGATTATTTTAAAAATATCAACAATTTGCTTTAAATTTGCTTCAAACGTTTCTCCTTTAATTGATGGAATACATGTTTTCGAACTTTTAAAATTTTTCATGAAAAAGAAAAAAAAAGCAAATTACTTAATGTGAATATTGTTTATTTTTCAAAACCCACTGCCGGAGGAATGATTTGTGATTGTATCGTAGGTTTTACTTTATAAAGTCCTAAATTCAATATAAATTAACCTGTTATTAAATTTTCTTCTGTGAGGGGTACAAATATAATTTCATAATAAGCATAATTTCCGCGTGCGAAGCCGCGGGCAACAGCTAGTACATAATAAATATTAACTTACAGGAAATATACACGAACAAACTGTTACCGTATTTAAGTTGATCAAGTACATGCTTTTATTGTATCGAGTAAACACAACATAGCAGCATTCGACGCTGCCTTTGTTTGGACGTATTTCAATATTGATTTACCTTTAAAGTTTACACAGCAGGTTGCGAATCAATATCAGTCTAAAAATGCCTATAAAAATTTAATACTTTCTCATTCAATTTATCGATAACTTTAAAAAAAATATGATTAATATTCCCATGAATCATCTTAAAAATACTAACATTTACTACAATTAGGTCCTATCTTGCCATTAAGAAGCATCCAATTGGCGATAAAGAATGTTATTGCAATTATCAGGGGTTCAATCACAGACTTTCTTAATACCCTCAGTCGATTAAGAAAAAGGTTTGAATGGTCTTGAAATTCGACTTAGTATAGAGCTCAATGTATTCGGGTCACCAGACGAAAAAATGCACCGAGTGTCCGTTGTTTCGATTCAAGTGTATCCATACTTCCAGATCCAAAGAGCCCCAGCCCCCAAGCCCCAAATGCCCCAATATGCGCTCAGTACACCGGCGGTGGGTCTACGAGACGCTCGCGCCCGTGCTACGCGCGTAGCCGTCGCTCGCGAGTCTCTTAACGAAAGTTGTTAATTAACCTACATTACAAGTAAAACTAACCGGAATTTAATTAAATGTTACAAACGTCTCCGAGAGAACATTCACCCGGGATGTGCTTGATTTTAATTACAAAATCAGATTTTTAAGTGCTCAGCAGGTCGGTTTGGTGAGTTCGCCGAAATGACATGTCGGACTTTGCACTGATTGGAGTTTCATTTGTGTTTTATAAATTATGTATGTATGTAGGGAATTATGTCGAGTACGTGTTACTTTTTATCACATTAAAAATTAAGTAGACAGACACGTTAAACTTGCTTTTAATAATGTAAATCTTTTGATTAATAATTGTGTCAAACAAAAATCCGCATAATTGGTAAAATGAGATAACATTTGAAACATTTGGAACATTGAAAATATTCCTTAAAACAAAATAATAACGTTGCAATCAGTGCATTTTAATAAGATAAGCTTTATATGCATATCGCTTTAATTTATATTGAATGAATTCGCCACCCTTTCAACCATTAATGTATTTATGTTTGGCCTGAAAGCCTGAATATACAACAACTACACGGACCTCCCGTCGACGTGATTTGTGGCCAGCTTTGTTCACGATTGTCGACTGTACCCGGCGACCCTTTTTTAATGCGTCCGTTTTTATTAGGTCTCTTGAACCCGTTCCCGTCCTAGATAATTTAAATTAAATTATTATTCAATAATTTTTAGCATCTAGTCTATTATACTTTTACGTTATATGCATTGTACCTCATTAAACAGCTAACTGAGGAATCGCTACGTATTCGAGATAAGAATTAAGTTTTGGTAAGGTTAGTGGGTAAGTATACAATAAATCAAACTTTCCTCAAACCAACAGAAACTTCTGTCGTGAGAATTTTTTGTATCTTAAAGAGAACAGTAACTGCTACTGATCAGTAACAACGCCATCTAATAATACTGATCTAATATTACTGATTTAACAATCGCAAACTAGATGGCGATCTGACACACAATTTTTTCACATAATTTGCTTTGACTTTAGTAAATCGCTTAAATCGAAACAAAAGTCGTCTAATATTCCTCACGATGTCAAGTGCAAGAAGACTTTCGCCACTTAAACTTTTGCATAGAATAAACCTTCAGCTACAAATTACAATAGGTTGGGGCGACGATGAAAGTCAAATCAAATCAAAATCTTTTATTCTTAAAGGTATCACTGATACATGATGATGATATTTTGTTAATCTACCAGCTTTTCAGAAGGGTGCTTTGTCAAGGAGGAGAAGAAAAGCCGTAAAGAAACTCCTCAGCACATCTTTTAAAATAATGAAAAATTACATTATATTGTAAGTTCTAACCTACGTGGATCTGGATGCAACACTAATTTCCAGGCGTCTTTGTCATTAATATATTCATTTAAAGATACTACAGTATCCTTTGCCTACTAGCTGAGATTTCACATATTATCGCTTAAACATTTGGATAGGCAAAGGCAAATTGACTTGGTAATTTATTGACAAAACGTACACCGAGCCCCATATAAAAACGTTGTGCCCTACTTAGGCGAAAAGATGACGTCACCAAATTGTCTGTTTCTAGTTAAATGATTATGCGTATCACATACTGTTGTATATTGTTGCTGAAGATAAAATTTGGGTAGGTAAATGGAATTTGTAGGTATGTATGTCAGTTCAAACATAGTGTAGCTGAAGGTAACTAAATAGATTTTTACTCATCATAGACATATAGTGTGGATGGTGATATCAGGATTGCATACCAGGATTATACTTTTAATTTGTATAAAATATAATATATAAAATATATATATATATATAATACTAGCTGACCCGGCGTACTTCGTATCGCCTTAGAATGTAACAAATCAGAGATCATTAATATCGATACAGCCGTTCTTAGCCGCTATAGTTTTTGTGTGCATATCTCCTCCCTCTCCTTCTCCCGCTCCTGCTCCCCTCTCCTTCCCTTGTTACAACTATAACAATTCATTTTTGTTTCTAACTATAAGCTTACTTATTAATTTTCACATTTCTGAGGTC
This sequence comes from Thymelicus lineola, assembly GCA_963932265.1. NCBI lineage: Eukaryota > Metazoa > Arthropoda > Insecta > Lepidoptera > Hesperiidae > Thymelicus > Thymelicus lineola. The sequence goes on from OZ010685.1 coordinate 6,757,936, forward strand.
AAAAATAAATAATAGTTTAATAAAACTAAAAAGAGGGCGTCAATAACTTACGTGAGATTTTTAAGGGGGAGAGTAAGCTACTGTAAGTATACCTATTACCTTGAACTTTTCACGCAAAGACTCCCGAGACTTAAGTTTATAGATAGCCCTAACAGCCCTTTTTTGGAGAATGAAAATTTGTTCTATATTGGCTGCTTTGCCCCACAGCAAGATGGCATATGACATAACACTGTGGAAATAAGCAAAATAAACTATCCTAGCAGTTTCGACGTCGGTATACTGCCTTATTCTCCTAACAGCATAAGCAGCCCTACCAAGTTTTGTCGCGAGATTTGTTATATGTGGGCCCCATTGAAGTTTACTATCTAAGGTCACCCATAAAAAGACCGTTGATTCCTCCATATGCAATGTTTCATTATTTAGTTTAAGAGATTTGCTGACTTTTTTAACATTAGGTAGCACAAACTCTATACATTTAGTTTTTTTTGCATTTAAAAGTAAGTTATTGATAGTGAACCAACGTGATACATGCGAAAGAGCACTATTTACGTCGTCGAAATTTACTTTATTCCTTTCACACTTAAATATTAATGATGTATCATCAGCAAATAGTACAATATCCGCTTGGTTCTTTACATAATGTGGTAAATCATTAATATATACCAGAAAAAGAAACGGACCCTAAAGCTAATCAAAGCGTGTAATTAGGTTTTTCTTTCTTTCTTTCTTTCTTTTTTCTTTAAATATTGAATTGTCTTCGGTCCTCGATAAATCTACAAAGTTTGAAAGAAATCTGACCGTTTAAAGCTAATTAAAGCATGTAATTAGGTTTTTCTTTATTTCTTTTTTTTCTTTAAAAAATAAATTGTCATCGGTCCTCGATAAGTCTACGAAGTTTGAAAGAAATCTGACCGTTTAAAGCTAATTAAAGCGTGTAATTAGGGTTTTCTTTTTTTCTTTTATTTTTCTTTAAATATTGAATTGTCTTTGGTCCTCGATAAGTCTACGAAGTTTGAAATAAATCTGACCGTTTGAAGTGGGTCAAAATCAAGTCCAAAGAGATGTTACAAACATAGAGGTGAAGCTATTAATAAAGCGTGTAATGACGAAGTATTATACCTTAGGGGATGAATTTCGAAAAAACCGTGATACACTTTTTTCTTGTTTAACTATAAGCTTATAAGTATAAGCACAAATTTTCACCCTTCTTACTTCAAAACTGACGAAGTTGCCATACTAACTTGCATCCCCTTAATTAACCATTTAGGGGATGATTTTCCAAAAAAATGTGTTAAAATTAACTTTTGTTTATAACTATGAATTTACATAAAAATGTTCATGTTTATAACTCTAAAACTGACGAAATTGGTTTGTATTTAAGTGACTTCCAATCGTTATTTTTATCCCTGGGGATGATTTTCCAATATCTTCTGAATGGAATGTCCGATTTGAGTAATTCAAAAAGTTATCAATAGGTATTGAAACAGTTTTGAACATGAAATGATTTATTTGGATAAGGATTAATACGAAGGTATGGTTATCATGGTCTGATGTTGGTCAGCTTTTTTATTGACTTTTAAAATGTAAAAAGTGGTTATAGTGACATAACTACAATAGTTGGACATATAGTATCGCGACGTTTTTTGTAGATATTGATATGTTCTCTAATATTGTAGAACATTTTTTTGTTCTATCATCAATAGTTTCCGCAGCGTATGCGATGAAAGAAATTTTTAAGCAATTTTTTTTACACCTTGGTTCACGTTATTGAAGTTTTAGCAAGGATCCCTAATTTTTTCTAAAAATAAATATAGCCTATGTTACTCAGGAATAATGTAGCATTCTAATGGCGAAAGAATTTTTAAAATCGGTTCAGTAGTTTTTGAGTTTATTCGTTGCAAACATACAAAAATACAAAAATACAAAGCTTTCCTCTTTATAATATTAGTATAGATAAGTCATTAATATTATTGTTACAATATAACAGAAAATAAATTACTTTTAACTCCTTTTATATTTGATCAATATTTTTTCTTTCCATAAATCTAAATAAAATCACGTTTTTGCGCTTTCCAATGTAATTCCAAGTGGCACGTACCCTCAGGTAAACAACCTTCCCTGGATTGCTCAAGTATTTTCTGCCCTCCGTGCTATTTTACCATGTAAACCAGATTACCGAGAGATAAAGTATAGGTGACAACAACTTACAGAATTACTCACCTCACTCAGTTAATTTACAACTTGAATATTCTTCACCTATCTGGAAGAAAGATTTTTAATCTTGAGATACTGATATATTTATTATTATTGTTATATGTATGTACGTATAATATGTGTAATGTATTTCTTCCCTATCCTTTTTGTATCGATCTGTTTTTGTTATTTGTCTACTGCTAGGAAAATGTGAATGAATTTGCAGTTAATTCATTTGCTTGAAGAGTAGATAGATTTTATAAAGAACTTTATTATCTTATTTATCTTCTGGGTTGTAAAAGCAAAAAATAGGTGCAAGATGAAATAGTAGCAAAAAGTTACAAATTTGTATATTTCTCCCAAACTACTGGCTCTATAAGAAAAATGTAAAAGAAATAAAATGTCAGTATCCTTACGCAACTTTTATTGGAATCATTTTACTGTAAAATCAATTTTTTTTTTCAAAATAAACGTGATATTTTTTTTTGAAAAATTAAAAAAAATGTTTTTTCAAGGTACCTTTAAAATTAAATGTGCGGGTATTTTGCCTACAATATTCATTATCAGTGCATCGAAATAAATATGTATACCGAAATTCAGATCAATCGGAGGTATGGGCTAAATGCTAATGGGTTAAAACGAACTTGTTTAAATAAATCATCAAAGTTTTTTTATCCACTCATTCCCTGCCCTAGGATGTTCATGGACATCACCAACTTCTAGGATCAAAGAACAAATATTTATCGACACATAAAAATCTGCCCCAATCACGAATTCACTGGGGTTCCTAGCCCGGTAGGTAGAGTCCGTGCCAAATGGGCTACATGGTTATCAGTATAGATTTTTGCTACGAAAATACACTTACATAACCTTACCTGCTACGACCTCAAGTCACCATTCATTTAGTTTATATCATCGTTCGTCCCAATGAAAATAGAATGTTGATGAAAGTGTACCTTTATTAGAGATAATAAAGGTCGGTCGACATGCGGTGGTCGTGAAAATAAAAGTAAAAGGAAAAGTAGTCGTGAATTCAATATAAACTCAGTGGCGCGCGGCCTTTGCCCTCGTATTGAAAACACCAACAAAGCAACCCTTTTCATGATAAGCAACGAATAGGAATGGACCCGTCTTCAACAAACCTTATTTTTATTAACTCGACTTCGGTAAATATTTGTATAGAGATTCAAAGGGGACAATGTCAATGGGCCATTGTACTCATGCAATTTACTCGTAATACAAGTAATGAAGTGATAAATTAAATCTTGTTATCTAAAATTAATCATATTTACTTTCACAAATACAATTTCATAAAGGAGAATGCCCATAGCCAGTACTCTCAAAAAAATTATTGTGTCACAATGATTTTTGGACAAAAAATTGAATTAAAATATTTCAAGTATATACCCTATTTCCTTAAAAAATCCTCTTTGGGAATAATTTTCTGAAATTAATAAGTAACTTTACTTCCGTTTTACAAAAGAAAACCATTGGGCCATTTATGTTTGGATAAGGGCCAATCAGAAATCTTTTAAGATCTTTCGGGCCAATAGGTTGCATTGATTCATTCCGTTATGATTATGGTACAACAAACTAGATGACGTAAGGGGACTGTCAAATGAATTAGAAAATTATTATAATCAGCCAGATATAATAGTGTTCTTTCAAAACATTACAAACTACATGGCGTTTTGGGACTGTCAAATGAATTTGAAACTTAAAAGATCGACATTACATACGCAATCGACTTTAATTCGCGGACATACAGTTCATATTACTGTGAGTCTACTATAACCTAAATTCAAACTAATTTTGTTGAAAATCTCGTATTTCCTACTATTAACATTGACTAAAGTTAGTATGTGTAATTTATTAAGATAACATAATCAAATAAAAGTATTTTTATCAAGACACAAAAATGTTAAAGTCAGTACATTTCTCCATACTAAATGGGCATTCTCCTTTTAATAATTTACAATCTACATTAAGATTTCCAATTTAAATAAAAATGTTACCTCTATTTAAACTGAAATGTTAGACATAATTATAATATTACCTATATTTATATTAAAGTATAACAACATAACCTACAGCTATTCATCATTACTGAGAACTTAATTTTGAGTCTTACTCCACTAACCCTCTCCAATATTAATATGACGTGTGTACCTACGTCAAGGTTTCATAAAACTTCCCTAAAAGTAGCCAGGTACTTGCACGGATTCCCCTAATATTCACCCGTGATTTAAAAGTAAATTATCATTTATACGCTCAACCTTTTATTGCGCAATAAAAATCGTAGCTCTTCCAAAATGGTAAATTATTCAATTTCAGCGACAGACTACGACACAATGGCGAAGTCGCTGCTGAATCGTTGCGGTTACGCGGAATTTGCACAAAGAACGTTGATTACAGTTTAATGAATGGTTTAAATTCAAACGGTTGTACGTGTTGAGCTTAAATTAACTACTTACAATAATTACCAGTAACTTCAAATTATTAAAAGTACTCCTATATTGTGAAACTTAATCTTTTTCATCTGTAGGTATGTGGTCCATGTATGCAGTAGGTACGAATATAAGGTACCTCACAACGAGAAGGTTTTAAGGTTCATCTTAAAACCTATATATAAAAATCTATACATAAAACCCATATAAAACCTATATAAACATGGACGAGACGAAAGTTTTGTCGCAAGTCCATGTCATACTCGTAACGGCGATGCCTCTTTCGAATGTCGGACGGAAACGGATACATTAGCTTAAATACTGTAAAATATAAAATGCATTTTGTGAAAAAGAAACTGGATTATTTCAGTAGAGTATTCTAACACTTGTTCGCAAACTGTGTCCGATTCCGTGCCAAACACTGAACAAGCAAAAGTAGAACACAAACTCGAATGAAAGCTAGAAACCAGCAACTTTATTACGTTGCTGTTTTACCAGTAATATAAAAAAGCATTTACTTAAAATATTATACTTTATCTGAAATCAACTTTTACCGATAGGTAAATTGGTTAATGCACCTAATATGCACATAACTTGTAATACGTATTTACCAGTGCACGAATATGTACGTTAGTATACATACTTATTAGTTCATTGGTATTTACGTTTCTTCACACCAATCAACAAACAACTGAAGTCACATAGGCGTGAATTTTACTTTCAACCAAATTTTCATCTGAAGGGATCGTCCATCATAAAGTTTATTAATTTATTAATTCCCCTAAGGCGAAAATAGTAAAAAAATGTAATATTGACGTTCATACCGAACAAGAGAGGAAAAAATGTGTAATATGACGTCACAATCTGGTAAATCTAGCCTGCGTCGCAGTTATAGCAGGAACAATTTATTTATTATATTTTTTGTTTATTTAAGTTTTGCAAATATGACACAATATGATAGGACAAGGCCAGCTAGTGTAGCCCCTATTATTAGATCGGGCCGCGCCTGGCGAGAAAAATTGGACGCTTCTGGCACGCAACTTCGGATATACCACGGTCCGACTGGCAGGTGTAATATCCTTTGAGACAATCTGCTCCAAAATGAGTCCAATACCGACTGCTGAAGGTGTGTCAAATTATACTTCTCTTTGTATTACAAACACGTACTTACCTACATTGCACGTTCAAATAAAAATATTTATAGGAAATACCAGGCTAATATTGCGAGTTAGTTTAACAATGGTGATTACTTTTATAATCATTATATAACAGTTAAATATCATCTGGCTGTTTAGAGTAATCTTTTGTAAATAATTTATTAATATAGGCAATTTGTCGTTTGAAATTGAGCTTCAAATGAGCATGAAACTATGAATACACATGAAGAATCTAACTAGGCATATTTAAAAAAATATTTGAGATCTTTAGCATTTTCTAGGGCAAAGTTATGAGTACATATCGATATCAATAAAATTATTCATTTTCAAAACTCCTGGAAAACTTTCCAAGTAACTTCGTTTTGGTACCAAATGACTGTAGCATAAGATCAACCCATACGTCCTATGGGTAGGGGTAGGTACTACGCAAGTAGTTTGAACGTTTATCGTACACGAAAGAGACTTGAGATTGAATAATGCGAACATCCAAAACAATTTCAAAATAATGACGTAATTGCTTCAGTAAAACACTATGAATAAATTACACGCCGGATTTCCTAATAATAGCAGCACGGTGGACTATGAATGTACCTCTTACACTGAGTAAAGAAACCCGAACCCAACTCAATAAAACAGAGGTTGCGTATTGTAGTGCATTATTTCAGGTTGTCATTGAGCTTGTTTACGTCAAAGATTTTTAATAACTATGTAGCAGAAGGGATATTATATGGTATTGTTTATTCAATAATATTCCTTTTACTTTGCACCATGATATATTTCCAGTTCTCCTAACGTTCACATTAATATTCCAGAGAGTACTCTGGACACTACGGTTAACACTACGTGATCAATCTCTTCTACGTTATTGACAATTCCTTAATCTAAATAATTAGTTTTTCTTCATAACATTTATTGTATGACATCAGCATCCGCCAAGCATTGAGAAGAGATCCGTCCTTGGATCTTCACTAAAGATTCATGGCCTCGCCGACAACTACATAATTTTGCCTATACGCGCATCGGACAGGAAAATCCACGCACCGAAAAACTTGTACTGAGCGCAAAAACCTTTTTTCTTATAAATCTACGGTACGACATTATGCCGCAGCTATATTTCGACGGATACATACAGTACAGGGTGTCCTAAAAGTAGTCTTGTGCCTGCTCGGTCATTTGAAAGAGCGCTCCGTAATCGAACTAGTTCATTTAGTCTATTCGGTCTATTCGGTCATCGTTTCTACTATCGAATCAGTCAATCAGTAACTTAACTAGCATGCTAGAAACTAGCATTACAAGTAAATAAAAAAAAAATTCAAAATGTAAGTTTTCTTTAAACTTGAAATTAAAGGAAATCAATAAAATCCTTATCACACTAACACCGTGTCCTACGTGGGCGACTCAACGCGAACGCGATCGCGAAGCGATCCGGTGCGATTTCAGTGCGATGCGGTGCGATGCGGCGGCTCTGTCCTACGTGCACGCGAATCGTCTCTTCACCGCCACTGACATCCGCCGCGCCGCTGAAGTTCGCGCGAAAATATCAAACCAACTGATCGCGTTCGCGTCAAATCGCGCCGCGCCGCAACGCACTCTATGTGCGTTTTGTAACGTAGGACACTTCAACACATTTCAACTGTTTGTTGTTTTCGCATCGCGCCGCGTCGCTTCGCGTTCGCGTTGAGTCGCCCACGTAGGACACCGCGTAAAAAGTCACTATTTACATTAATCGAAAACAATGTCGAATTTGTCACAAAACAGTAGCTCAAGTGTGAGTTTTCGCAAGCATTTACTTCACCATCGCGTTTGCGTCTATGCAATCAAAATGTATGGAGTTATTGTCAGCGCCTCTAGCGGACAGTTAAAACAACTACACTGCGAGTGTGAGTTTCAAAATATCGTTTACGTGAACTTTTTAGTCAACATTGAATGTAACCATTCGAGTGGAGGTATTTTGACGTGTGCGATGTTTGACAAGTGAAACGCATTGTTTGGTAATAGGTCGTCATAGTAACAAAACATAATAGTAGTCATAGTAACAGATGCTATGCTATTGTTTTATCTCATTTGTTCTTTAAGCTTAAAGCGAAACAGCTATAGCTCATTGATAAAAAAAACATAATGCGCCTAAAATAAGTTTCACTTGACTGCCTTTGTAAGCTTAGGAATAGTGTACTTTTAAAATAAGTAGCTCGAGTGTAAGTTTCTAAAAAAAACTAAAAACTCAACTATCACGGGAATCGAGATGACTCAAACATTTTAGTACACGTATTTTATGCGAGTGTGAGTTCCTTAAACATCAACGAAAAAGTTATTCGTTTGCTCACTTCGTTATTAGCATAGTTGCACTTACAACTCATCTAATTTTAAAAGTACACTATTACTAAGCTTACAGAGGCAGTCAAGTGAAACTTATTTTAGGCGCATTATGTTTTTTTATGAATGAGCTATAGGTGTTCCACTTTAAACTTAAAGAAGAAATGAGATAAAACAATAGCATCGTGATGCTATGATATCAAACATTTGAAGTTTTTGTTACGCACATTACATGAAAATAAAAAAGTTTCATACCTTATGAATATTACTTTAATTACGAAGATGCATATATAGCACTAGTTGAGTTGGCGTAGCGCCTAAGAGCTCGGACTCGAAATTCGATGGTCGTGGGTATTCCCCGTATGGTAGATTTTTCAATTTCTCAATTTTTATATAATTCATTGGCCAATTATGCAAAGAAGTTAATAATTAATTTTATTAATTTATTTATATGCAAAGATAGAAAAGGTAAAAATTAGGATTTTCGAAATAAAGAGCATACGAAAAAACTTTGTACATGAAAATTCAAAACTTTATTCATTGACATTCGATTATTTACATGTGTCGGGAATCGGGATGATATAATGGGATGCTTTAAAAGAGGCTCGAAATATAGGCCGTTGTTTTCGCTGATGATTGCGCTTATCTTGAGCCTGGGCTTCCGCCAACATCTTCCAAGCAAAGTAGGTAATTACGCGCTGCTCCATTCAACATATTGCTTAATCAATTTTCACTTCATACTGTAAGCCTATTTTAATAAATGAATGTTTAGCGACCCTACATTTGTACATTGTAGATGAGCAACCCTGTTTTGGTTACCATAGTATTTGAGAATAACACTATTGTCATTTCATTGTCAAGTTAAAAATAGCAAAATAGTATTGTATTATTGGAAATATTGAAAATATAAATATGCAAAGAGAAGGAAAAATTTATGTGTAATTTTATTGTAAATAATCCCTGAGGCTATCCATAATAAAATCAAATAAACTATTACCAAAAAATGCGTTTCACTTGTCAAACATCAAGTGAGTAACTCTACTACTATGGTTGCGTATTTTTTCAATAGTTAACTACAAAATAGTAACTTACACTCGCGCACACGTCAAAATGCCTCCACTCGTATGTTAAGTTACATTCAACGTTGACGATGTATAAGGAACACACTCGCATAAAATATGTTTACTAAAGTGTTTGAGTCATCTCGATTAACGCCATAGTTGCGTGTAGCCGTTTTATGTTAGAAACTCACACTCGAGCTACTGAATACCTATCCAGTGTAGAAGTACATTTAAAAATGTAAAAGTTTTGCAAGTTTAACTGTGCAATATATAACTAAAACTTGAAAATTACTTTCAGTAACAAAAATAGATAATAACAAGACCGTGCCAAAACAATGGCCCGACAACTAAGTTTCGTTTCGCGCCTTTCGAGCGGTACGCTAATACAGACCTTATCGGATTGATCTAAATAAGAATACTAACGCCCCAACTCAGAGTCACTAACGATTACTTAAATCGCTCCTTAGTACAGAATTTGTATGGTGATTACTAAGAGACGCATTTCATGAAACGGATCGATCCTGCTCCTGTTTCGTTCCCGTAGGTCTCGGACTCAGACATCTTTCTCGTTCGTCGTTTGTATTCAAAACTCATCGTCCGTAATGACCGAAACGACCGAATAGACCGAATAGCAATCATCGGTCAGAAACGTTTCTTTTAGTTCATCACTAGGAAACGTTTCCTAATCGTTCATCATCCATGAACTACACAAGACTACCCAAAAGTAGTATGACAAACTAAAATGAATGAAAGCTTGGATAATTTCAAAAACGGTGATACTAAGATAATTTTTTGATATCTGGTAGGTCAAGCCACAAGCTATCTTTCCTTTTAGTTTGTCGTACTACTTTTGGGACATCCTGTATATTACACAGAAGTCATTACCGCCGTTTGTCATCGACGAAACTAAAGTTAGCAATACCATATCTATTATGCTATAGCACTGTAACTTCATTAAGCTAAACCCAATAGAGACCAGTGAAGTGAATCGTCCAATCAGTTTAAATTGGTCTTTTATTCAGATTGAATTATTACGACGTTATACGAGATAGCGAATACACCTGGTGACCAACTGCTGAGGGAGGCATTACGGATTCGATCCAAACGAAGACCTTTGTGAGGCTTTGTGTGTTTTCTAAAGCCGATAAGGAAGGGCCATTTTATCGTAAATGTTCACCACCGCCCGTGGACATCAGTAACACTCAATGCATTGCCAACACGTTGCCGAAAACGTATGAAAATCGTCATACATCGCGAGGACCTTCACAAAAAGGGCGGTTTATGTTTAAAACTGATCCAACACCGCGTGTGTTGAGTAAGTTTAAATTTGGAGAACTATTTTACAATTCAGAGACTGCTTCTCCGCGGATAATAGTATACCACGTTTGCGCAGGCTAATATTATATAGATAATATATCGATTAACATAAATAAAAACACTATATATTAATAAAGTACTTATCCATTATTACCTATTAGTAGTTGTAACTTATGCTTGTACCCATTGTCACCTTTTATCTTAATAAGCACGTGTTCGGAAGTGTACACTCACAGAACAAATATAAAGGAAGAACGGAATAAGTGACATGTCAAATTATGTGAAGCCAAGCTCAGACAACATTGCTTTCTTATTTATTCCGTGCGAATAAATTACATAACAAAAGTAACCGACATATATCATTTTGTTTCATCATAATATCTTCAGCGCATATATAAATTTCATCTGTTTTATCATTTATGTATCGCTATATCTATTAGAAAGTGGAGTATAATACTACATACTATATTGTTTGTTTATCTACTGTGAATGCTTACAACTCTTTAGTGTTGTGATTGGTTCTCCGCTCTCAATGTATGCCTTACGGGTATTTAGTCTTAGGAGATAACTTTGGCCAGCAGTGGACTTGTAAAGGCTACGATGGATGGATGGAAAGATGCCCTTAGATTAATTAATGTTAATAAAAATTTGACATGTATTCACATTTATTTATTCACATTTATACACAAAATTTGTTCTGGATACAGATGGCAGTATAATGTCCCGCGGCGGCACAACAGTGTCCTCGAGGCTGATGGACCGGTTCCCCACCAGCGCGACCACTCCCGCCAGCAGCCCCGTCGCCAAACCCAGCGCCAATGGCAGCAAACGACCCACCATCATCATTTATCCCACTGGTAAGTTACCTTCACAAACACTACATCCTAATAGCACGGACGTGAAAATAAACCAGACGTCACCTTGTCTTATCGAGAGTGACGCCGCTCGGTTACCAATTACCATGTGTGCGTAATTTTTAGTGCGGTCGGACGCGGTAATGGCGGCCGATTAATAACAGCATGGTGTCAACGTGTGCGTGTGATACTTGTACGAATATAGGATTTGGTATTACTATGGGTCTCACTGAATTTGTTGTTGACATTCCGTCTGTATTTTTTTAAGTATGTGCCTAATAAACACGACGCGTTTACTTTCACCGTCGGTGGATCGCCTGAACACCGTGATTTCCATACTATATTTATATAAAATCGATGCTTTTTAAATGCAACGGGTACTTACGATTCGTATTTTATAATACCGATACTTCGACCCAGTTACATGGATCCTGGTCACGGTGAGATAGTTTCATCGCATTATGCGTGCCCGTTGAATTTAAAATATTCAGTGTCCGCGATGATATACTGTATAAAATGGATGCTTGCTTATTGGCCTCTATTGTAATGGTCTTTAACAAAGAAGATAACAACCAAAGCAAGCTTCATTCACGGCAATATAATTGAGAATAATCAAAGGTACCTCAACACGCAAAGAGTTAAAGGTTAACCTTATACTATCTAGCTAATAAACCAGCGAAAAGGTTAGGCATTGTTATCACCCAGAAATATCAGTAAAACAAAGGTCAACTCACGATATACGCGACGAAAGAACGGGACTAATTTAGCTGGCTACGTTACCCTCCTTCTAAAATCCTTTTATACTACAAACTGCAAACTGCAAACTATTCTCAAAAAACTGTTTTTGTAAAATAAAGAAGGAAAAAGACATTGTTTCGATTTCTAGACAACCATTGCACAGAAGAGCACAATTATCGCTCTTGCTATTATACTATAAACGATTGCTACCATCATCATCATCCGAACTGCACAATTTGTGGGTCACTCTGAAAACCTGCGGCCGTGGTTTTTCTGCGACCATAAAGGTCGTAGCTCATCTAAACGACACCGCTCCGACCCAACCAAAGTATGAGAATTCAAATATAAACTTTAAATCGTGCTCTGTAGGTGCAACTATTGAGTGGCAAGGTTGCGGTAAGCTTGCTTCCCGCGCGCGGGCTGCAAATTTTTGTTGTTACTGTAAAGTGCACCTACAGAGCACGACTTTTAAGTCTATATTTGAATTCTCATACTTTGGTTGGGTGGGAGCGGTGTCGTGTAGATGAGCTACGACCTTAATGCTGAGCGTGAACCCTTTTCACCTATTATCTTACATTTACGAGTAAGTGTTGTATTGTTTCCGTTTATAATTTAGGTTTAATTAAGGTGAAATAAACATTTCTTTCTTTCTTTCTTTCTACCAAAGATAACAACGTAATAAAATAAATGTTTAACATTAAATTACTCAACATATTCTTAGATTCTATACGTAGTTGTTCGCGACCGCACTTTCAGTGGCACTAATGTAAATTAACCGCAACGCAAATATGCACTGAGTGTTTCAGCCTCGAATCGCTTTTACTATTTAAATTATGCAAACGTAACTACATATATCTGCTAAATAGATTAAACATGTATAACGTAGCATAAATTAATTCGCAAGGAATGGGTGTTTATTTCTGATTTTTTTTTTACTTTTTGAACTAAATTATGCAAACCCACAGACTTTACTATCTATGTCTGTGTGCAAACCTCTACCTAATTATTCTTTAAGTATTTATAAAAGACCCAAAGACCATTGAAGTATTATTACTAGCGTATAGAACCGACACCGCGAACACCATGTATGTCCCAATGCATTGGCGCCACGTGGCTTCAATCTTCAATGGACTCGTTCGATTTTGAAAGGAAAACCGGGGCTCAATTTTGAAAATCGAACCTCTCGGGCGGAAGTCGGAACACACATTTTGTTCAAGATGTCTGTTCTATGACTTTCTTCAATATCAAAGACATAAAAAGCTTGCAGCAAACAAAACAGAAATCTCACATACCCTCAACATAAATTCTCATAAAAGTATTTTTAAACTTTGTGAGTGCAAATCTGGTTCTAAGTCGACCATCTGCTATCGATCGATCGTTCGAAGCTCGGGATCATTTATAAAGTGTGCTCCTGTACGCGTGACATTCTATACTTGTTACGGATAATATTCCTGAAATTGTTTTACTGGTATCAGGGCACGATGAATAAGTAGAAGATGGTAAATAACTCCTAGAGCTTCGGCGGATAATATTTTCATTTTGTAACTACAACATTGCTCACATATACAATATTTTAATATTTTTATGACCCGTAGCTCAGTTGACGCTACTTGACTATTTTTCATTTTCATCTGATTAAAGGCATATTTCACTTACACTTCAGGCTTACACTTCTGGACAGGACTTAAAAAGAGCAAGGACAAGTATATTATTACTATTTGTAAAACAGATTACAATATATTTTCTCGTCTCGAATAACACTATCTCCAAAAATATCAGTTTTCTTATTAAAATACGCTATCCCTTTACGCAATATGATACTTAGGAGATAATCTCGTTAGTTTTAGGTACTTGTTCTACATAGCAAAGTAACTAATTATCTGTGACGAGACCATACCGTCGTGTGCCGTTGTTATTTATTAAATTTAATCTGGCGAGGATTACAGTGTAGCTCGGAAAAATAACAGCACATAAATATATTTAATGGTCGTACGAGTTCGCAGCCACTAATGGTTCTTAGTAGACTAGAAGGCATATATATGGCTATTCCAAGTTTCCTCACTTAAGTAGTGTTTGAAACTAAGGATTATTGTATAAGACTTTAGGGTGTGAATTAGTTTAACATTTAGGATCTTTCTTTTATTTCCATAGCGCAAGAAAATTCCCTTAGAAATAATAACCCTTCTAGTTACTAGAATAGAAGTCATCTGGAAAGCGATCTGCCTATTTTTTGCATTTGAAGTATTTAGGAGACAATTTGTTAAGTTAGGCTAGGCCATTAGCTACTCCAGAACCTTGTAGTATAATGCGGGTTCCCCATTTCTTTTTCGGTCGACAACGCGTCGGTGTTACTTTTGGTGTTTAGTGTCCATGGGCAAAGGTGACTACAGCTGATTATATCGTACCCTCAGTGGAAAAAAGCATAAGTCGTCTTACGTTGATGTTTAGTTATTAATATGATTGGAATGAGGGACAAAAGCTGCATAAAATATGCTCAATTTTTTTCAAATTTTTATCGTTGATCTTGACGGTTTTGTGCAAGAAATCGTAATGTAAATTCCTTTGACTAACTACTTACTGATATTTTAACAGTTTTTTTGCTCTATCTATAAAATTGCAGTTTTCAACTTAACTATGCCTTTTTTCCACTGAGGGTGCGATATAATGTATTTACATTTGCGTGTTTGTTTGCTAATTTGGTACATAAAAACGAACCAGCTTCAATGAAAATATACTAACATTACTACTGGATGTGCTGAATTCAAAGTAATATTGTAGATGTCTAACGGTTACTGTACAAACATACAGATACATACCGACATACTAACTACTACTCACAGTTTTGTATTGTTTCAGTGACACCAGAATCAATAGTTGTGCCAATCGTATCCTGTATATTTGGATTTCCTCTATTAGCATTAACGGTCATATGCTGCCTGAGGAGAAGAGCGAAATTAGCGAGGTAATTGAAACTTCACATTAAAATTAAACAGGTAATAGTATATTGTGTACTGAAGTTTTCTGAATATTATAGAAGTGTTTTCAGAGAAGGAAATTATTTTGAGAAAACCTCTCATTGTCTTTTAGAAAATAATCAGTAATAAACTTTGCCATGTGGGGCATCATGGTGGTTATACCATGACTTAAACAACAGCTTTTAAAAAAACACTGTTGTTTGATGATTTAATGTTTTTAAAATTGTTTAAAAATCTGGAAGTTTAGTTAGTTTAGTACTAAAAAAGTTAGTTAGAAACTAAAAAAGTAATAGAGTAGAGTGATCAAATGTCATCTTATTATACAACGTTAATAAAAGGAGTGAAATGGTGGAGGAAAGTAGTAATGGAACTGTCATAAAAGTTAAAAAAATTACGAAATGAACTGAGTATCAAAAATACTTCTTTTTACCTGGTTTTAATGAAAAACATTGAATATAATTATTTTTCTTTTCTAATAAACCTTACATAAAGTTATCGATATTTTTACTTCCCAAACCTAAAAGAAGTGCAAAACTTCCCATGTTCAGTGCGGTACATGGTTTAAAAGATACTGTATTTTATTTTAGCTACAGATTCTAAACAAAATACACACGTTCACGTACGCCTTCAGATTTATATAAATCACTTCGTTATAGATAATATTCAAGGCAAAAAAAAAATGAATTTGTTAAAATGATGCCAAAAACGAATTTAGTTTCTCAAGCGTTACCGGGTCTAATAGAACTTGTATCGCCACAATGAAAGGTTTAGCACCAGGTTGAATACGCCTAGTCCCGCAGTAATGGAAAGAAATTAAAATTGCCGCATCGAACGTGATATTAGTCCAAACATGTTAATTATCAGACATTTCACAGATGTATAATATTTTGAATGTCCAGGGAGCGAGCTAGAAGACGTAACTGCGAGCTAGACCGCGGGGAGCTGTCAGTGGTCCGGCTGTCCCCGGCGCGCAGCCGACAGCGCGCGGTCAGCCTGGTGCGCTCCCCGCGCGCGCCGCCCTCACTCGAGCTCGACACTGTGCTCGAGGAGCGCTCCGACCCCGACCAGACCACGCTCTCGCAGGTACGTGTCGCTTCCAGTATGATTATACATCTTGGGGTAAAAGTTGCCTACAATGAGTTACACATTGTGAACGTCATAAAATATTTGTTTTATTGCCCTTCAACAACGGGGCTGCCGTTTCTTCATTCAGTCCAACAATGGGCCTAAAGCGAGGTACCCATTTACCTTATAGAAAGTGCTTTTAGGAAACCAATAGGTAAGAAATTTTAAAGAGAAAACATGCTTTAGGTGTGTGTAATATTTGGACAGTTTCAGTTAAGTTGGATGCTCTGGATGCTGGTGGAAAAGCGATTAACTCCGATCTGAATCGTTGTTACAAAATATAGTGATTGGCACAACAGCAAATAATCTGCAAGATTACATTTTATTATAATTTTTTTTTGTATTATAATGCATTTAAGATTACAATACAGGAACTCACGTATGTACTATACTTATATATACTCACGTATGTATTTTATATGCCGATATTTCCTGCGATAGGTATGTAGAGATTCCTAGTTACATGGATCGTGGTCACAGCAGAACATAAAGATCACTTTGTATATTAAATTGTTTTCATCGCCACATAGTACGCATGAATCATAAATTCCTAAAACCAGTCTTTCGTGGAGACTCCACAACATCACGTAACACAGTCTACTCTTTAAAAATAACAAAATCCCAAAGGACAGGTCGAAGGTAATATACATAAAGCGCCGTAGCACTTGTTGTTCTCCGAAGAACATTAGCGTCTTGAAATTTACGTACCGTGCCTTTTGTTATTTAAGCTTGATGTATTCTCTCTGTCTGTCTTTCTCTTTTGTATACAGTTCTTATTAGTTAAGCTTCTTTGGACCTTCTAAGTGATTCTCTTACTTCTACTGTGAAGCAAATTGCTTCAAACAAGTTTTCAGGTTCAGTAAAGAGGATATCAAAGCCGCAAACAAAGCATGCCAAGTTAGGTCTAATTATATTATGTAACTATTAAGACTTCTAAGCTGTGATAGCACTTTACAATAATATTCCTGCAAAGATGGACCAAGTCCTAAATACGCACGCTAGGACTGCCTATATGTCTGATATTTGAAAGTTATATGTGCGAAATAGGAATAATAGAACAAAACCTGCATAATAAAAAAAATAGGTACCACCACCATACTCATTTCCACCTTGTAAGATTGCTTAGTGTCGGACGGATGGGTGTTGGTTACCGGTTAAGCTTACACAAGAGGCGGCCATCTGTCCTCAGGAGTAGCAGCGCATCTGTGACCAACTATCGAGAGGGACAGATCTATACTAACGACTAACTGGACGATTACTTATATTTGCCTACTAACAGGACTAACCTACACAGTCCTCTTACTAACGAATTAATATAACTAACTGATATTCTTATTACCACGTAATACTACCCGTCTTTACAAACTGACTATAGTCACAGTTCGGGTGGCAGGAGATGGTAACATTGCAAGCTCGTCTGCTATCCTTATCCAACAAGGAAAGCAGCAGTAGCCAGCAATAAATATAAATAAATAACGTTAATACACACTCAGCAAGATCCAACCATTTTTTCCACGTTGTGCTGAGAAGTATCTAGAGCTTTAAATATTCAGTAATAACAACTTGTGAAGATACTTTGATATGCATTATTAAAGCGCCTGCGGGCCTCTGGCGCAATAATTTGCTTTCGTGCATTTCCCTGGTGCTCTCTTCTATCACAAACAAAGCTCATTACCTCAAAATACGAAGATAATGTCGAGAGTTGTTTATGATGGGCTTTTGTAGCTATTTTATGTTCTAAACTGGCTTAATTCAACCAATTCTAAGACATTTAATACAATGTAGGAAGTCTATGAATGTAGGCAGTATTTTCTATTTTCTATTTTTATGTAGCTGACAAGGATTATGTTACACCGTGAACCAAAATACGAAAATACTTATAGCATTAGTCCTGAATGCAATGTATGTATAAATTATGTGTATAAAAAGAGGCCTGAATGATTCCTGAATGGTATTTAAATGAAGTACTGAATGGTCTGACTGGCACCTGTGCTGACTACTGACTGCTGACACAAAGGAAATCAAATGTTCACCAATCTTCGCGCAACGTCGCTCTCAGTCACCGAATGGCCGCTTCTTATTTGAACGATACGACCACGACCACAACATTATGTAGCTACTAGCTGTTGCCATATTATAAACGTTCTTTTATTATGTACCTATTGTCTTTTAGTTTTGATTACAATCTCAGTAGTATTTGCTTCGAAAGAGTTTATTCCTTATTCTAAGGTTGTAGCCTATGTCTCATAGTGCTTGCTTTAAAATAAGCGGTTACTTAAACAAAATTTCAGACCCTTTTTGCCTCCTATAAGGCAAAATAGCTGAAATAGATATTTCATAAATTTTCCCAGAAAGACGGTCGCCACAAATTTTCATAATTGGCACTTTAAAACTGGCGGATTTTTGTAGAAAATTTTAATCCCTATTGAACCCTTTTAAGAATAGATGGATCCCACTGACCAAGTTGCAGGCTAGCTTACCTACGTGGTTTAAGCTAAATAATTATCAATCAGGATAATTATTTTAATAAATTAAGATAAAAATTCATGTGTCCGTGCGAGTGGCATGGTGCCGTCACAACAGCGAATGTTATAGTTTTAAGGGAGTTAATTGCTGAAACACCATGTTTAATGTAGTGTAATATTTAAAACAGTTCATAACTGGTATGTGGGCCCACTACTTGAATAATAAAGCTGTATCTTTGTCGTGTCGTGTAATGAAGAAGTGGCCAATGCAGGCGGGCAGGCGCTCATATCGTAACTGCGCTCAGTTGGCTCGCTCAATGTATTCTGCTTCATTGAATACGTACTCGTACCAACTATCTATCAAGTATTCTGTGTTCGTACTATAAAACATGACTGACAACTCCATTTGCAATAAATTTATTCAATTTTTAATCGTGTTTCTACATACATAGGTACATTTCGTTCATTGATACGGTTGACTTTATTGAAGGACCTACCGTCTCCTCACTCAATCTCATCATGAAAACTACGTTTATATGGCTTTTGATGTGAAACATCTATAGGCGAGGGGTAAACCTGATTTTTGGCGCGGTGAGTGGCGACGCTTCGCCTCACTACATTATTATGGTAGGGCAATATGAAAAAAAAAACATAATAACACAATGTGGGTAATCATAAATAAACTTAGTTTGATAGGCTGTAGCATACAGTAGGACAAAACTGTCATCATTTTCTGGAGACAATTCGTAATATTGTATTTTTTCATCATGCCATATTTATTTTCTGTCATAATCTGTACTTTTATTTTATGTCTATTAGTTATATAAAATAATTTCAATGTTTCACATCTGCTAGCCGCCCCATGACGGCTCACATTTGATTTATTGTTCATGGCTTATATTTATAATTTATAATCTTTCTACTTATTGCTTAGAAAACAAATATTCCACAGAACTAGAAAAAAATGATGAAAATTGAATGATGGAAATTGAATGATGAAAAAAAATGATTAAAACCTTCAACACACGATAGTTTACCACACAATTGTGTATAAAACTCAGCCGGGTAAAAATGTAATCGAAAACAAAAATAACTTAATAATTAAGTAAAATTAATAAGATTTATGTATAGGTAGCCAACTACAAATAATTTTTATTCTAGGTGGAAATAACCCCCGACCGGGAAGTTGGAGCGATATTGTTCGGCGCGATGAGCGCGGTGGGTGCAGCGGCTGCGTACGCGCACGACAGCTAGCGACGCGGCTCGGCGCAGCTCGGCGCACGGTCGCCGCTCTGGGCCGCGCTCACCAGCCAGCCGCTCGACGAGCCGCTCGAAGACGCCGACGCCGAAGACGACGCCGACGACAGCTAACACGAAGACCGCACCGTCGCAGACATCGGCGAACACATGAAGCTCTTTCTGGACATTCCGCTCAGGTTCTAATGAACGGGTTAACTTGAAGAGTTGTGTTTCGTACTGAGCAATGCGTGCGGTTTTTCTGTAGAAGCATGAGTGATCTATGTGCCATGTTCGAAATGCGTCATTGTGTCGTCTGTTATATTAAGTTAGGAACTGGATTATGCACGACGTTTGCCAGCAAATTAAGCTCTTCCTTGCCGTAATCCGCTCAGGTTCTAGTGAACTCAAGAGTTACTGTGTTTCGTACTGAGCAATGCGTACTATTTTACCGATTGTGGAAGCATAAGTGATCTATGTGGAATATTCTAAATGTGACTTCTGTAATTATATTATGTTACGAACCTTGTTTATGCACGACGTTTGCAAGGAACTGAATGAAGCCTTTGTTGATATTTCTTGGCAGGCAAACAACAGAGGCCTCTATTGTCGCTGATGTTCATAGGCGATAGCTACTTTACCATAGGTAGATCATCAGCTCATTTACCAGCTATTTCCAAAAAAAATATTCTGCTGATGTTCTATTGAGCTAAACGAGTGAAGATTTATTGTGTTTCGCGTGTAGCGATTCGCGCGTTCATACTGATTGCAGTTATGTAGCGCGAGGGATCTTTAGAGGCATGTTCGAAATGTAACTTCTATAGCTAACTATATTAGGGAGGGAATTCTATTCATTCAACATATTTTCGAGAACATGAAATTCTTCCATAAAATTCCACTGCCATTGTAAATACAGACTGTACGAAGCTGCAAATATTCTTAGTTGAAGTGTTGGAAATTGTAAAGCCGTAGCATAGTGGAAGCGTTGATTATATAATACAACACCTACCTACGTTAATATCACTGAAGGAAGACATTAACAAGACAAATTACGCTGCTGCTGAACTGTCCCATTTGTCCGTAGATTAATGAGGTCGTGAGGTATCGCCGTACTTTTAATCATATGTCAAGTATCAAGAATTTATAATGCTTAGTTTCAAAACAAAGAAACGCAAAGTAGAAAGCGCCGTTATTAAGTTCTCTTGACTTTTTCATTCTCAACATTAAATTGTAAAAAGTGACTTCTCATTTGGTTGGTTACAGAAGTTTTGTTATTTTTCATGGTGTTACAGTTTGAAAAGTTTTCCAGTTTAGAGCTAGGTAACTGTCACTGTCAGTGATTGTTGGTGTCGTTAGATAGGAATAGGAATCGCAAAATGCAAAATCATGTCGGAGGTTACTGAGCGGCGAGAGAACTTCCAACACATGTCGTGCACTAACGCCCCAACTCAGAGTCACTAACGATTACTTAAATTGCACTTTAGTACATAATTCGTATGGTAAATAAGGACTAAGGAGCTATTTAAGTAACCGTTAGTGACTCTGAGTTGGGGCGTAGGCACTGAACCACCTATGGGCTCTCGAATAGCATGTTTGATACTTTCGAGGCCTCCGCGCTCAAAGTTGTAGTAATCTTCAAAACACGTGAAGAGTAAAACTTTGTACCCTTTTTAAGAATAATGCACGCACATAGGGGTCGGAGATTTGGTATACCTAGTTAAAATTTACATGGAAAAGAAGGGTGCAGAAAGCTATTTTTTTTTGTATTTCAGTTACAAGATTTATTAAAGAAAATAAAACATTTTAAAATGTCAGACTGAATTACGGTCGAATTTCGACTGAAGAGCGGGCCGCCCGGATGCTATATAGTCTTCAGAATGTTATCAGTATTCTATTGGCTTTATTTATTTTTTTCTTCTTTTGTTCATGCTCCTGTATTTGATATTCAATCAGATTCAAAACACTGCGGGTTGCAAACAAACCACTCTGATTCTCATCACCGACATGTTCAATTCACTGGATATAACTATTGTTTCATTGAACACAACACACAAATACCCCTTGTGAACTCGAAACAATTCAATCGTACTCATATCTGTACTGCTTTCCTCATCTATTTTCAGAAGTCGTAGAGAATGAGGTACCTACTTTATGTAACATTTACATTCAAAAATACATCATGCTTTGGTTACTATTGAGCTCAGTTTTCACTTGCTTGATTTTGTTTCTCTTTCTACTACTAAACCTTCCCTCTACCTCTTTTGCTTTTCAATACATAGGATTAAATGATACGTTACATCTACATATAGACCTCCAAGACGCTATTGTAATTTTAAAAAGTTATCTTCAATTAAAACATACGAATGGGGAAATAGGGACTAAAACTAAAATATACTTAATCCACAATAACATCACGATACGCCTAATTTTAATATAATGTCACTTCGGGGTGTTCACAAAGGCCTATTCTTGACGAAATATCAAAAATGGATTTAATGAAATTATTATTATAATATTATTGAACATTATCACATAAATTTATTCGTAGGGCTATTTTGTACATATCTGTTAAGTCTGACTGCTTAGTACCTAGGTACTTATACTTATAGTTAGTCCCTTAACCAAAGGAGTCGTAAAAGTAAAAATAGTATCGTAAAGAATTATTATCGTTAAAATTATAGTAAAATATTCCTAATTAGATAAGTGATAACGCACTAATAGGTAGGTAGGTACTAAGTATTAACTATAGTAAAGGAAATACATGAAAGAATTTATTAGTAGAATTATTTATAAAAGCTTGTACCAAGTTAGACCACAATAAGTGTGAAGTTACACAAATGAATTTTGTATTAGATTAGGACCACTGTTAATGTAAAGTCTAGTTAGGTAATGTTTAAGACGAGTATGCATAAATGTATAAAATAAATTAGATAGTAATGCTTATTTGAACATGAATAAATTATCACTTTGTACTATACACACCTTTAAGTTAAAATTTTATTAATACTCTAACGCCCCAACAGTGCCGGCGTTAGTGGGGGCGCAGTTAGTCATAACGGGTAGTTTCGTCATGTCTGTCCGTCCGTCCGTCCGCAGCATAGCGCAGAGACCCTTAGTGCTGCATAGCTTAACTTGGCATGGATTTACATATTTATTATTAATTTTATTATTATTTTCGTATGGGTTTCAATGGCAGAAAGGAGCACCGTAGAAATCTCGCCCAAGGCGCTGGTAGTGCTAAAGCAGCTTTTTCCTAATGATGCGCCGCTTTATGAAAATAACGGGGCAGAACCTATTTGTAAACAGTTCTTTTTTACACTGTTTTTCGGCGCTAGATTCCGTGTTTCCGTATGCGTGATTCCTCGGAGGATGTTAAAATGATGTTTGCTTTAAATATTTTATTGCATTTTATTATAATATATTTATAAATATACTCAATGACGTTATAGTTTATTTTTAAGAAAGGGAATTGAGTTTGGAAAACGTTGCTCTACATGAAATTGTCAAAGAACCCCGTAAATTTTAAAAATAAATATTAATATGTTTGAATATCTAATATATAAAATTCTCGTGTCACAGTTTTCGTTGCCATACTCCTCCGAAACGGCTTGACCGATTTTGATGAAATTGTTTGTGCTTATCAGGTATCTATGAGAATCGGCCAACATCTATTTTTCATCGCCCTAAATGTTAGGGGTAGTCCACCTCTAAATTTATTTTTTTATTTTTTAGACAAAATTTTTAATTTCTATTTTTTTATGATACAAAATACAAAAATACATACAATCCTCAATTTTCACCCTTCTACAATCAACCCTTATTTTTTAATAGCCATTTTAGTAATTTAATCAATTGTTAGGCGATACAAAGTTCGCTGGGTCAGCTAGTGTCTTTATATTATTGTGAACCTATTTATGGTACGTTACAGACTGAAACAATATAATTAAACGATTTTACTTGGCTTGCCCCTTTGTTTATTTGGGTCAAATCTTGCAAGCCTAATTAGACCTACTTCCACTTATCCATATGAGTTACAATTTTACATATTGCTTTAGTTCTGATGATAATGCATTTTTGTCATAAGCATGATCTGATACTTCACAAAGGTTTGGCTCCAGCCGAGGGAACTTCTTAATGATTTACA
The DNA here is from genome assembly GCA_963932265.1 of Thymelicus lineola. NCBI lineage: Eukaryota > Metazoa > Arthropoda > Insecta > Lepidoptera > Hesperiidae > Thymelicus > Thymelicus lineola. Next base: position 6,781,961 of record OZ010685.1, read on the forward strand.
GCACAGTCCCAATTTTTAACCGACTTCAAAAACGGAGGGGTTTCTCAATTCGACTGTATTTTTTTGTTTTTTTTTATGTTTGTTACCTCAGAACTTTCGACTGGGTGAACCGATTTTGATAATTTTTTTAATCGAAAGCTGGTGCTTGTCATGTGGTCCCACTTAAAGATCGAGATCTAACAATGGCATCCATGAGAAAACCATATAAGTCTTAAATTTCAATTAAGTATGTGCGCGACAAATGTACGAATAACTCAAAATCACGCCAACCGAATTCGATGATTCTTTTTTGTCATTGGAAAGGATGTACTTCATTAATTTGAAGTCGGTTTTTTTTTTGTTAAAATTTTATTTTCTTTAGTATGTACATTGACACTATAAAACCATGTATTTATTGTTTTAAACTATAAACTTGTTACCTATGTATTGTGAATAAAATTGTATTATAAATTATCATTCGTTATGTAAATACATTTTAACTTAAAGTTGTTTGATTTTTATATCCCACATTCTACTACTGGAATACTGGCGTGAAATTTACTAATAAAATATTAAGTACAAGGTAATTTTTAATATTCATTTAACAAAAATATCAAAGTGCACATGATATAGAGCTCAATATAACAATGTAAACAATCGCTTTGGCGGTACTGTTGATCAGTACTTAGAATTTAAAAAATAACACACCGAATTAAACTGTGTTGCCAGAGTAAATTCATATGAAACCTTACAAAGTATCGCAACTAGGGAGCATTTATTATCTCTTACAGAAATGGCTTCACCTGCCGAAAATCAGCCCAAGGACAACCCGCTTCATGCAGGGCAATATGCAGGGTCACTATAAACTAAACTACAGGGTTGTCCAAACGATAAAATCATCATTCTCGTTGACATTTTCTGATATTTCTTTCGGATATATTAATTGCTAATGGGCTTTTTTTTCTCTAAGACATAGTTAAACATCTGTCAATGCATAGTCACCACTTGACGATATTTCTTCGTTTCGAATCTCAAAAGTACTTTACTCACACCACTAAGGTACTGTACATTATTTACAAATTATTATACTACATACAAAAAAATATTTACGAATAGCAGCGCAACAAGAGAAAATAAGACATTTCTATCAATATTCCCAAACTCTGTTTTAATTAGGTAATGATTAAAATATAATATTAAAACTGAACACAAGACGTCATTCCGTAAAATTATAATCATGACTTTACTAAGCTCTGTCTAAGCAAAGGGATTTGTGATATGAATACAACCTGATTTGTTTTTATTGCCAACACAAATACATTTCGAAAAGCATTAGACAAGGTTAATTACGAGTAAAATCACCTGGGTTTTAAATACTGGGAGCCTGCTCTTTAACACAATACTATAATTATTACTATGCTAACTTGTGAACAATTTTTAAAAGATAAACACAGAAAAAGGTAAAATTATGTATAAATTAAAATGAATTCGCGGACTTTAAATATGCAGAACAATTAGTTCTCATGCGAATTGCCTCTTGCGTAAAAGATTGAAATAAGCAGGTACATAATAATTACTACAATAAGGTTAACAACATACCAAAATGTGTTAAGGTCTGTTAAACATACAGGTAAAAGCACTTTAACCATTGAAATATAATGTCATAGAACAGACATCTCGAACAAAATGTGTCCCGCCCGGGAGGTTCCATTTTCAAAATTGAGCCCCCTTTCTCCTTTCAATATCGAACGAATCCATTGAAGATTGAAGCCACGTGGCGCCAAAGCATTGGGACATACATGGTGTTCGCGGTGTCGGTTCTATACGCTAGTAATAATACTTCAATGACTTTAACGGGTGTTATTGAACTATATTTCTCTAAATGTTTATTTTATTGTAAATAATCGCACCATGAGTGGAAAAAAAGCATAAGTCGTCTTACGTTGAATTTTAGTTATTAATATAATTGGAAAGAGGGACAAAAGCTGCTTAACCTCAATTTTTTACAAATTTTTATCATTATTCTTGACGGTTTTGTACAAGAAATCGTAATGTAAATTCCTTTGACTACTTACTGACATTTTAACAGTTTTTTTGCTCTCCTGTAAAATTACAATTTTCATCTTACGCCTTTTTTCCACTAAGCGTGCTAAATAGTCTCAAATACGGCTTCTCAAATACTTAGTTATTTACACGTTACTAGAACCCAAATAACTCTATCAAAAGTTTTGTTGGTCTGTTTGCCTAGAGTAAACTTCGGAGCTTAATTGATTATAAAGGAACTTTCACTAGGATATAAAAGATTCTGTAAGTTTGTTATAAATATTATGTAAGTATTAAATAATACATAAATATAAATTTCAAATTGTCAGTATAAAATGTTTAAGATAATTCTCTGAATTATCGTAAAAAGGATAACATGGTCCCTTAAAAGGCACGCACAATAAAATGTCTACCTAAAGGAATAACCGATACAAATAAGCTACAAAAAATTGATTAAATCTCAACAACCATCATGAACGAACTCGCAAGCCCGCTGATAACATTGCACTATTTGCGAAATAACTACTCAAATCTTAAACACGATAATGATTAAAAAATAATTTATTTTTGTACTATGTGAAGTAACGGTTGCAAACCGATACACAAGCCGTTACTGCAGACCTTGACAATGACATACAGCAACTTTCAATATTTCAACAGTTAATTTAGAGCTTTAACTTGAAAAATAAAACTATCACTTCTTGCGGTAGCGATGTCCTTTACATTTAAACTGATGTCAGTTGAATATTGGTTTGTTTATATATCGCTCACCTAGCAATATAATGGCACATCTGCAAAAAATGCGAAATTGTTTTTATATGGTATACGTGTTTAAAAGTGCCTAATCTACATAGAGGTAAATATGAATTAATTTCTATACTAGTAAACAAACCCATACAATCTGTAAAAACGTAAACAGAACCCATAAATTAATTTTAAATATTTTTATAAAATTTTTGAAATTCGTGTCTGTAAAATATGACAAATGTAGATGTGCCGTTGTATTACTTACTGGGTGAGCGATATGTACTATTATTTCTTCTGTGGTTTAAGATAAAATAATTGCTCAGAAGCTCACTGTAAGATATTATAATTTATTAGGCCTGATAAGCATACTTTACCATGCTGCTTACATGTAGTGGCCAGCATTGGTAAAGCAGTTAATGGCCAAGCTAATTAGATGCACTAATGCCTTTAATATCCACAAACATAATAACCCAACATAATAGCGTAATTGTATCGCTATAACTGGATTTAATATGTTTGCAATTTACACAGATGAGTTAAAAGGATTGTTGTAATACCGGGTGTTTGCGTAATTACCTAATTTAATTAAATTGAGTATTGGCTACACACATTAATGTAATAAATAACGTCCAATTTGTGCACGTTATACCACAGAAGAAATATAGTACATATACTAGTATATAATAGTAGTTATACTATATCTATGTAATATAAGAATTTGTAGTAACATATATTGTTATTAGTATTTAATGGTAACATACAAAACAGACGGATAATATAAGTGATGGTATCACCACTGTAATGAACACCAGAACCCCTATAGTAACGTTACTGACACGAAGCCAAGGAACATTGTCTTCAATTACTATTCAGTTTTCCAGATCATTGGTAAGTACATCAATCAATTCCTCCTGTTTCGGTTTCCTATTGCACGCACCTTCAATCTTCAAAACGTTAAGAGCTTATTAAAATTTAATGGTCTTTAAATTTTAACATGTATGTTTTTTGACCCTGTAGCCTAGTTGATAGCGACTCTGCTTGCGAAGCGAGGGGTCCCGGGTTCGATTCCCGGCCGGGGCAGATATTTATGTGACAGATAAATATTTGTGCTCGGGTCATGGGTGTTATTGTGATGTGTTATATTATATTGTGTTGTCCTTGCCATCTGCGACACAGGTGAAAACCTACTGCGGGGTATGAGTGTGTAAGCGTTTGTAAGCGTTTAGTTTCAGGTCTGTCACACTATTCACATTAAGTGGTCCCATATTTAGTCTGACTTGCTTCGATGAAGGAAATCATCTTGAGGAAACTGGCTCTCCTAAAAGTTCTTCAAAATGTTCTCAAAGTGTATAAGCTTTCCAATGTGCACTTGGCCAGTGTGTTGAACTATAACTAGTCCCGAGCCCAGCAGTTGGACAGTAATGAGTTAATAACTTAGGCCACCACTTTTCCTGAAATTCGCTACTTCACTAAAGGTATACCTTTTCATACGCGCAGTAACTCTCTACAGCAAGTCCTCTGGGATGGTTGATTTGTTTCCACCGTGCACTTTTGATTTATAATTCAACTCAAGGACTACACGTAAACTTGAAATGTATCTTAAATTTAAGTTCTGATAAATTTTTAGTAGGTAGTATATAAGTTTTAAGAGTCTGTACGTTATAGCGATTTTACTGTCGACTCTCCATGGGTAACATTTGGAAGGGAGTTCTCGTATAACACATGTTCGGTGACACGCTTAAAATAAAGTAGTAAAATAACGAATAAAAACACGGGAATACCACTTCATGTAACATGTCACTGAGGGAAATAAAAACGCAATAAATTCGGTATCAGTAGAATGGATAGATCTTAAAAAGTTGAAATGGTAAAGCCTAAAGCTTAACATTTTTTTTATTTAGTAGTTTTAATTTTTTTACTAGTTTTATTTAAGTCAGTAAGATGTTCTTCTAACGTCATAAATGGTATGGATAAACATAAAAACACTGTTGTTTAAGCACCGTATCGATGGTGCCTATTCGATTTTTCTACTTTTGTATAACTAGGCATTGTAGACCATTGATGGTAAATAGTTGGCATTTGTCTACTATTTACTACTAGCGCTCTACCCGTGTACTAAATTTCATAATTTTCACATTTATAATATTAGGACGAAATCTATCTTCTTCTATCTACACTATAATAAAACTCAAAGACAGAATTTCGCCTGTTTGTCTGTCCGGGCATCACATGAAAACACTTGAACGAACTTCGATGAAAATTGGTGAAGTTATTACTTATACACTGGATCATATTTTAGACTAACTTCATCCCGGAAAATTAAAAGGTGTCCTGGGAAAACAGGATAATAGTTTGTATGGAATATTTATAAAATATCAACCGATTTGCTTCCAATTTGCAATAAAGGTTCCTTACTTAAATTGATGGAATAAATATTTTTCAGTTTTTCAAAATTTTGCTTGAGAAGAAAAAAATACAAATTCATGTGAATGTACATACCTATTGTTTATTTTTTAAAATCCGTTTCTGGGGGAATCCTTTGTGATTGTATCGTAGGTTATTCCTAAATATAAGTACTTCAAAATAAATTAAAAATTAAAAAAAAAATCAAGAGGTACAAATAAGTTAAAACATAATATTCGTATGCGAAGCTGCGGGCAGTAGCTAGTAGAAACATAATTTTAGCTGCTAATAAAATATGTGTATCGCATAAAATATGTGTATATTTACTAATCACCATTCACCACACAATTGTTTATAATTCCCACCCCAGTACTCAATATCAACTCTCAAAATCTAGCTAAATGAAATAAATGTTGTTCTGGAATCTCGTTCGGATGTCATTATGTGAGGGAGTGGGTGAGCGATTGATTCTTTTTTTTCCGAATCTCAGTAATATCCTCCGATTCCTTGAATGTACGAATAAGATATCCATTTGCGCTGGTAACCACTTACCATAAATGGTTATTGATCACTTCACTTCAAATATATTTTAATTTTATTAATAAATTAGAATATATTTAATTTATTAATAAAATAGGAAACTAGGAAATCGCCCTCGCTTCGCTTCGGGAAAAATAGTAAAAAAAAGTAAATATAATATAGCCTTATATCACCCGGGAATAGTGTAGCTTACTAACAGTGAAAGAATTTTTCAAATCGGTTCGGTAGTTTCGGAGCCTATTCAATGCAAACAATCAAATCTTTCCTCTTTATAATATTAGTATAGATAATACCTCGTAGGTATTCATCCCATCATGTATTACATACGTTTATTATACCTCCTATTAGTATAGCATTTAATAAACAACACCCAGGATGACAGAGTTTGCCACTACCATTGAAACAAATTAACATGTCTTAAATTGTCTCGCTCTTCACACTCCTGCCCATTCCTACATGCGACCTCACCGGTGATATATTTATACGAATCCTTGTGGCATTCCAGCCTGCGCGAAATAACCACGATTAACCTTAGGTCGGTCGATCACGCCAGCTTTAAACTGTTCGGAGCGAAGTGCGCACGCGCAGAAAATAACGCGACCTGCGTTTGTGGATGATTCAGGACACTCAGGTTACACTGAAATGCCAGGATGAAAGTTGACCTTAAATGTGCGATAAAGACCAAGTGTTTGTAATTTAAAAAAAAATTTTCGAAGAATAATTTTAAATTTTTGAGTGTTGTTGTTTTGTTATCACCTATGAAGAAATATGAAATTCAAAGTTCTATAATTATAATATTTAAATTTTAATTAAATTTAAGGAGAATTTAAGAAGTGTCATACTCATACATTGGTAAGTTGAATTATTGCACTTATATTTTTTTAGCTTCACAATCGTTACATAGGCTTCAAAAGGTAGTTAAAATAAATTATAATAATTTCCTTTAATGTGTGCTAAACTTATCTAAGCTGGTTTAAAGCGAATACTTTGTTTTTATCTACTTCTCCTCCCATTTTGTATCATGGTAGAAATAAAACTTAAAGGAGTTCTTAACACTGTTACACAAATTCAAGTTAACGCAGGAAAAAAGTGCACGAATCGAATTTTGTTGTATTTTCTACGTCAACTAAGAATAACAAAAAAAATTAAAAAAGTAATACAGATTCAGCCCCGTTGCGTCTAGCAATATAGACACGATTCAGTTGATATGATACAATTATAAATTCATTAGCATTTTAAAAATATTTAATTAAATACTCTATAAATACCAAATACATAATGAACTTAAACTAATTAATAAGGAACCACTAAATTTAAATGGTCACGGAAAAATATTTAATAGTAAAAATAGCAGTAAAAATAGTTTGATAGTAAAAATAGTAAAAGAGATTAAATTATCACCAAAATGAAATTCTAGCTCTGTATTTTTAATATACAGTGTGTCCAGCGACCAACTAACGATTATATTTTAATGGCATGAAATTACCCGATAAAAATACCTTTATATTATAATGCATTAATAGCATCATGACTTTTAAAGGACATACCAAATCTTAAAGGCTATATTTAGCTATTTCCCAAATGTTTAAAATAAGTTAGTCTAATGTCGAACGTACAGTTTTGTAGCGCTAAAATTAAAACTTGCATCTCTTTATTAAATCGTTCTTGGTTATAATTACTCAAATCTTTATGATGATTTATTACCTGACTTCAGAAACGAAGAATCGAAAACTTCATATTTTTAAATATTTTAAGGATTAATACGAGGTCTGAGTTTTTTTATAATGGTTATTTGTCAGGGGCTTATTTTTTTATCGCAACTATAAATTAATTATAACTGTGCGATTTATTCAAATTGTATACCTACTCAAGATTTGTTTGACCTTTAAATCAATTATATTAGCCATGAATTCCAAAGAACCGTCACGCATATTTTTCAAATGGATACCTATTGGCATAGAAGACATAACAGTTCATAATATGCTATTAGCAAGGGCGAGGCCACGAATCGATATTACACTTGACACTGGCATTGACTCTATCATCTATAAAATTTAGTAGAATTTTGCTCGAAGATTTGTTGTTGCTAAGCTGAACATAGTTACTTCACTTAGGTTCACTTCATCACGACTTACTATCAGTGGCATCAACTTAAAAAAAGGTATTTTCGAGTCTCACTTTCAGTTTCAGTGTTAATTTTGGGTTATACAGGGTTTTTGGATATTGTTGATGATCCTGTGAAAGGGTAGTAATTAGGATATGTCATGCACTACATAAAATCCCAGTAGATTTTTATTTAAAAGTCTCCCGTTACCGTTCTCATCCCTTTTTTATACAAAACAATGAAGGGGTGACAAACTTTGCGTCGGTCCCAGACGGCGTGGGCTTTCACCACGCTACGCTACTTCCTAATTGTAATAAATCATTCTTTAGTTACATATTGTCATGGTAACGATGATCGCCATCACTGTAATCCGGCAAAATTAAGCATTAAATCTTTTCACACTTGGTTTGGCAACTAATTCTAACATCAAACAGCTAGAGCACAGACATAGATAGTAAAATGTCTGTGAGCTAGAGCAACCCTCCTCAAATCTCGAACCGTGTTCTGTTCTTGGCCATCAGTGGGTTGAAGCCAACCTGTGAAGCCAACCTTATTTTTTTTTATTTGTAGCCAATAAATTGTTCTTTTATTTTACGTATGTCTGGGCGACTATGACCAGTTAGCAACTGGTGTGCTCTTTTTCGACTTTGTTTTTGATATAAAAACAAAAAAATATATATGACTACTATCGGATATCCATTTCATCTACTCTTTTGTTCTTGAAACCTACTTTTCTTCTAAGTAGGTATATTGTTAGGTCTGAATTCAAAAAGTGTCAAAGAAACAGATTCACATAATGAGTACAAATGGCACATCACTAGCGTAACAAAACATTTCATTCAATGCTTTTAAGTTAACAATGTCTCATATCGGTTAATGTGAGATACGTGTTACGATTCGCGTGACACAACGTCCCCGCATTTACCAAATCAGGTCCCGTGGCGTAGCTACTAAGGTGCTAGGCGGTGCAGTGCACCGGACCCCTAAGCTTAAGGGGCCCCCGAATTCAGACCTGCAAACCGGTCAGAGTGTTACCGTTTAAAATTCTCTAACATTTGATATATTAGTAGATTACGTGTGACTAGCTGTGCCCCGCGGTTTCACCCGCGTTAATTTGTGGAAAAAACTACTAAAATATGTGATGTTATATAGCCTATAACCATCCTCTATCAATGAACTATCCAACACAAAATAATTTTTCAATTCGAACCAGTAGTTCCTGAGATTAGCGCTTTCAACCAAACAAACAAACTCTTCAGCTTTGTAATATTACTCGTAGTATGGATAAGGTAATGATCTCATAAAATTTTTGAAAAACTACAGAGAAGCAGTAATTAAGATGTTTAAACTTCGAATTTTTTACCAATACCAATACCTTTTTTCTTTTTTTTTGAGGGGGAAATCTTCGATAGATTTTTTCAAAAAAGACCTGTATTCACTGTATTATCCGACAAACTAAGAATAATTAGTAAGTAGTTTTGCTGTGCCATGCAGTGCACGATAGAGTTGATGATAAACTAGTAGTTTTCTACCTTTAAAGTACCGTATATTGTTATTTTGACTTGATAAAACTTCCAGTTTAGTTAGGGCACCCGTTTCATTTTTCCACTAGGGCCTTTGGTCACCTAGCTACGCCATTTTATTTGCATAACAATTTTATCGGCCTTGAATCTTGACATAACCTTTTAGTAGGCCTCTTTTTATTTCAGGTTGAACAGATGCGAAGGTTGTTGAACGTGTTTTGAATAAGAGTAGGAAATCTCTAAATACGTTTAATCGGAACTAGTTGTTGAATCTGTAATTTACGGTGAGGTAACGTCAAAATAATCAGATAAACTTTTGTTTGACGTTAGTTAGTCGTCTGGTGTCTACAGAAAAGTTTACAATGCCCTAAATCTTATTTGAACGTACTTACGTCTCGATATGTGCGTCTATATATATATAAATCGATAGGTACTTTTTTACGCCCTATGCATAATTTCAATTACCTTAAGAGGAAATTGACCTTTGAATACACGATTACACGCATACCTAGTTAGTGTCTGGCATGTTAGTAGCTGACAAGTGGTTTGAGCAAGTATTTCCTAAGAGGCTATGTGGCATTAAAATAGGCCATGCAGTATACAGGGTGAATTTTTGAAGCGTACGTGGATGGCCAAATCCGAAACTACGAGGTATATCGAAAAATGCTCAAAGGAGTCTCGGGGCCGATTTTGATAAAAACTAAAACTGCATCATTACATTTAAAAAAAATCAATATTTCTAGCTAGGAATCGTACCCACAGAACATCCAATAACCCGTCGATTTTGTAAAAAAAATCCTGTATTATTACGACATTCGACAATGTCGCTAACAAGGATCGAATTCAGGGAAGCGGTGACATACGAAAAATCAATATTTCAGGCCAGGAATCGAACCCGTTTGTTTTGAAAAAAACAGCCGGCATTATTACACCATTCGATAGTATTGCTAACAAAGCAAAAGCAAGCAGTTATTTCTTTTGAAATAAGCAGTGCCTATGTAGGTACTATAGATTTATATGTGGTGTTAATTTAAGTTTATTCGTGTACATAAAATTTTTAAATAAATAAAAATAAATAAATAAAGATCAAATTCTGGCAAATAATGACACACGGAAAACTTAAGAAAAGAGTTCTTTTTAAGAAAATTAGGTAAGTACAAAAAATAGTTTAAAAAAACCCGACCGCATAAAAAAACTAAGAAGAAAATTAAGCACAGTAGTTTAGAATTTTTAAAAGTAATACACTGACACCACTATCGAATGGTGTAATAATACAGGATGAGTTTTTTTTCAAAATCAACGGTTTCGATTCCTGGCCAGGAGCATAAATTTTTCAAAAATCTAATGATGCAATTTTAGTTTTCATCAAAATCGGCCCCGAGACTCCTATAACCATTTTTCGCTATACCTTATAGTTTAGAATTCGGCAATCCACGCATACTTGAAAAATTCACCCTGTATATTCGTAGGTAAACCAATACCTAACACTAACTTAATGACTGCCGCACTTTACCATTATCGTTTTGCTTATTTACGCTACTTAGAAGTCTACAAAAGATATGCATTGTATAAGGAATAATATGGTATTTGTATAAGTAATCGAACATTGTACGTAGTACCCAGTCACGGACTGGTATAATCTAGACATCCATTTCGGTCATCCATTCCGGTCTGGGGAGGTCCGTTGATATTGGCGAATTACTTTAACGGGCTACCTACCTCTTTTGAAGTTTCGAACCACCTAAAAATTTTGCTACGGTCATCAGTAACGAAACATACTTTATAGCACTCATCACGCACTAGAATTCTCTATATCGCGGGTGACACGGACAACACAAATTCAACAAGACATCACTATTACCCTCAGGAGTCATAATTTCATTATCCGAGTACCTACAAATATTTATTACTAAAATGTCTGCCTCGCCAATCGAACCTGGGACCTCTCGATTTACAGGCAGGGTCACTACCAAATAGATAACGATATCAAAGTTCAATTTACATGAAGTGAAACCAATGACCAGGAGCACTGAAAAACAATCTCGGCTCTCGCTATACCCTGATAGAGCGGACGCCGCAAAGACTCGTGTGATGTGGATCAGTCAGTGGAGCAATCACTGTTATATTTCCAATAAAAATCCTCATATTTTTTGTGGTAAAGGCTCTGTTCTATTTCAGTGCTAGAATAGGAGTAGATATGTATGCACTATGGCCTCCTAAAGAGAAGAGACCCGTGCCCAGAAGTGGGGCATTAATGGATTGAAGCCAAGCCATGTATGCACTAATCGCAGAGTAGAGATATAGCACCATGAACTACACAAATGATCACCGCTTTGAATTTAGGTGGTGAGTTAAATATCTGAATCGTAGGCATCTATAATACAATTAAAATTTATTTTACATATAAATATATTTTACATCCAAACATCTTAATAAATAACTATTTAAGTGATCATGTATGAATAAATTATTAGTAATCTCCATTATAAATTCAAGTTTATTACAGAGCGTTATGTGCTCCGCCACAGCAGTAAGCAATGATATTATATATTAAAAAGAGGCAGATATGTCATAAGCGCGCGCGTTGTGTGACTCAAAAAGTTCCCAATTGGGAACTCTTATTCAGGTGAAGAAAGAGATAGCGATGTAGTTTTGACGCGAGAGCGATAAAGACGTGCGATAAAGCAATAAAGCGTGCCTTGCGGACATCGGAACAGATTTTTAGGTTGATTTGTAAGGGCATAACGTATCTATATTTATTTAAACATCATTGGCAGTAAGGCTACGAGTATATTATGGAGTCGGCTGATATTCGTACCTACGTAACGAGCTGCCGAGACAATGTCTCTTAAATTAAATATACCCTTGGGACTGTAATACTGTTTACATAGTGTTAAGATACAGTTTCGTAACCGCGGCCGGTCATAATTTGGCAACTGTTAACCAGTTTTGAAAAACCTCATACAAGGTCCTGACTCGAATTCTGACCGCCCAGGCCGACAACGTAATAAATAAGAAGAACAATGAAATGCATAAAATAATCTAGATGTGCGAAATACATTGAAAAATGTATGTTTTTTTTTCTCTTTACCGCAGAAGTATCGCAAAATTATGTTGTGGAGAAGAAGAGGATATGTACGGTAAACGTAATCTAAACTTTTAACACTTCGTATTAAATTAAGAACATCATCAGGGTAACATAAATTTTCCTTACCGTGATTAATCTCGAAATGAATAATTTATATAAAATAAGGCCATAGACCCCATCGATATAATAACCTTCAAATAACTTTATAAATATTTCTGCACACACCGAAGATAAAATAACAGGTTTTCAAATACCGTATCTTACTTTTGAAGGTATTGATGTTTTGTGAGTGGGAGGCAAACCTACCGAATGCCCGTATTATAGGTATTTACTCGTAAGTCCCTTCCCAGTCCCACTACTCGCCGGCTTATGACTTTTATATGTATGTAAATATAATCGCATAAAGCCAATTCAGGTTCTATCAGTATGCAATAAAAATAAATCGACGCTTAAATAATTCTAATTACGGATCTACTGTTATTCAGAAATCTGACTTACCCAACTGCCTGGAAGGGTTATATTTTTTACTCACGTTCTTAATAATAATAACGCTTCACACTCATAGCCCCACACTAGGATTCCCTGTGTCGTGGGTGCCATGGACAACACGCAAAGATAACAAACAGGCAAACACCCAGACCAAGAACAGAAATTCAAACTCATCATTCAAATTTCTGCCTCGCTGGGAATCGAACCCAGGACCCTTGGCGCGGCGATCCGGCATGGTAACCATTGCGCAACACTGGTCGTCAACGTTCGTTCTTCTTCTTATTTCTTTATCAACGGGTCGTTCTTCTTCTTATTTCATTTCATTTAAGTTTAACAGTCCGTCTCTACATGAACCAATACATCCCACAAGTTGCCAAGTCAACGTAGAATAAGAGACATCGTCATCGGCATTTAAAGTCTCGTTACAAATTACAATTAGGCGTTTACAATTCCTAATGATAACGTAACAAAACTTTGGTATACAACAATTACGATTAATGGTTAACCTAACGAGATACTCGACCCCAAATATTCAGTCGTAACAGTCGCAACTCACACCGCCCTCATTAGCGTTTGGCTGGCCGGCAATTTGCAAGGTCCTGCGTAAAATAAACCTACCTAAATTGTTTGGTTGTTGGCCATTGTAAAACATGTACAGGTGATCCGGTACGCAAACATCTACAAAACATAAACAAACTCCTACCAGCCAGCCATCACCCTAACAAACTTTTAATTAAAATTGTTTCGTTCGGAATGCACCATAATGGAAAAAACAGCGTAAAATCAAACCGGGGAAACTGTATCTGAGTACCTACTGAATACCTACTGAATAAAATAAGAATCATCGAAATCGGTTGGCGTTATATTGTGTTATTCGTCCATTTGTCGCGCACATACTTAATGCTTTAAGACTTATATGCTTTTCTCGTGGATCTCATTGAGAGATTTTGCTCAAAAAGTGGGACCACATAACAAGCACCAGCTTTTGATTAAAAAAGAATCATCAAAATCGGTTCACCCAATCGAAATTTCTGAGGTAACAAACATAAAAAATACAGTCCAATTGAGAATCTCCTCCTTTTTTTGAAGTCGTTTATCAGTTGGCATCGAATAGGGTGCGGAAAATAAATGTATCTCGCAATATTTTCCATTTCAAAAATGATGTAGAATTTTCATAATTATGCTTCCTTTGGGGCTGAGGATAGGCCATAAATATTATTAAGTAGCTGACCCGGCAAACGTCGTACCGCCTATCAATCTCTCCCTTTCGCTCTCCCTCTCCCTCTCATATTCTGTCATTCGCGCTAACTGTCACACGACTGACAGTTACAAGAAAGTTACAAGTAAGGTTGTAATTTAGCTTTCAGGCACCGGTCAAGGTTATTACCATACTTAAATTGAAACATTCCCTGTTTCAATGACTTCAATAGCAAGCAACTTTCGTGTACATTCCTTACTACTTATTACGTACTAATAATATCTTTGCTCATCACAAGGCTATGACTAGGCACACCCAAGAAGTCGAATGCAGTTTTGCACGTTTTGCATGAAGGTCAATACCTTCATTAATTTATCCATCGTATCTTTTGTTATCAGGACAAAATATCCGAAACTTCCACGTACTATTTTAAGGTAGAGCCTTCGAGTTTTGTGGAATGTTTGGCAAATAAAAATGAAACTCAGACTCGGAGAGAACTTCAGAGATACATAGTATATGTATCTTATAATGCCCCATGCACTTCCCCTAAAGAAATTTATGGAAATAGTTATCCTTGCACGGTATTACTTACAAATTGTAAGTTACAACTCGTGGTCGCTCGTATAATAAAAATATTATATTATTATGAACTCCAATATCTTGCATTGTATAGGTCAGTTTGATAGCTTAATATCAATGATATTATAAGAAAAAAAAAGTAGATATGTCGCTAGCGCGCCGAATATGAAGATCGAAAGAGAGGTCAATTGACCTCTGTTTGCTCGTAGTCGCTCTGTCAATACAAGACGATATGCACGCTTTTGTTGTCAGAAGTGCTTGAGATTTGACATGGGCTTCAACCCATTAATGGCCCACTACTGGGCACGGGTCTCTCCTCTTGAGGAGGCCTAGAGCATACTCCACCACGCTGCTCCAGTGCGGATTGGTGGAGGTTGAGGTGGAGATTTGACATACAACGTTAAAATGCCTTCGTGTATTATTATAGTGTGATTGGTGTAGTGAAACAAAAGACCAACGTGTGTGTGTTGTAGCTCTTTTCGGAACAGATTTTTTGGTTGATTTGTAAGGGCATGACGTATCTATATTTTTTTAAACATCATTGGCTTAATATGGTAATTTTTCATGAGCGAATCGATGTTTTGGAAAGCCTTCAAATCTTTAAATCTTGCTATTGCTAAATGCTTTCCAAAAACCTATGAGTAAAACCCATCTAGATATATGAAGACTTCACCTTTTCTCCGTTTTTTAAAATGAGATATTCGGTTTACAATCTTACCACTATTTTTTATGGAAATATTAATTTAAATTAGTTAAAAAAAATATTGATGGTAACCCAAAATTAGTTTTGGCGTATAGCATTACGAAGATAGCTTCGTTGTTTGAAGCACTTTTATCTCCTTCACTCTTCCGAAAAACTTCTCCTTCAAACCCTCGACAATTCGACATTTTACTTCCTTTTACTCTAATTCCTTTACTTTTACCGTTATACATCTTTGGAACTCTCTAACACTTCAAATTCGTAAAGCTGAAACTTTATTCTCCTTTAAAAAGTTATTGAAAAAACATTTCCGCTGTCTATAACTTTCTTTCTTTCCCTGTCTGTAATTTTCTTCTTTACTCTCCTGTAGCATCTTAGTCCATCTTATTTGTATATAATTTCATTAAATTGTATAGTTATATATATATCGGTGAGGCCATGAATCTCCAGTGAAGGTCCAGGGACGGACCTCTTTATTCTACAGCGCTTGCCTGATGCAGAGGCTGGCATATAAGAAATGTCATGTCATATTTAGATTAGGGAATTGTCAAGAATGTAGAACAGATTATTATTGATCACGTAGTGTTGAAGTACTTGGGAATATTGATGTGAATGTTAGGAGAACTGGAAATATATCATGGTGCAAGTAAAAGGAATATCATTTCATAACCAATACCATAGAATACCTCAGATTAAAGAAATAAAAGGCAGATATAACTTTCGCAAAGAAATGCAACAAATGACGTGAAGCCACTTTTTCACTATGTGTGCATGACAATCATATTGACAGCTACCAGTGGCATCGTAGAGACACATACTTCTTTGTGTGTGTAAGTTGCCAGACATTGAAAACAAAGTCGCAATCTCCCGCAATTTAGTAAATATTTTTTGCCATATTTTCAACTTAAAATATTATGCACAATTAAATTGGCAAATTATTTGTTATTATATCACTAGTTATCAAAAAGTATAGATATTAAATATGTCAAATGTTCTTATTTACTACTTAAATTGAATTGTTGAATTGTTTTAATTTATGTTTTTTTTTCTCTTTTGGGTAGTTATTTTTAATTGAAAAATATAAAAATTTTAATACATTTATTATAATTAAAATACATGAAATATATATAATATACGTCATCTTCATTAAAATGCAATGAATAAACAAAGCAAAATTTGGATGGCCAATCATTATCTTGCCTACTTTGAGGAATAATAAAATCCCATTTATCTCGTATAATAGTATTTGTCGGCAATCTGCAAAATAAAATAATTTATTGAGTAGGCTAAACAGGAACTAAAATGGAATACAATATTTTCTTTCAATCGTGCATTTTATCGTAGGCAAACGTGATATTTTCAATCAACCAGGTTTACCTATGTTAAAATCCTTATTTTATCCCTCTAATCCTTCGTACAATCTATCTTACGTTTGTAATAACCCAGCGACTGGTATTTATGCATTGGCTGCATTTCCTCATTTTTAGATTTAAATAAATACAACTATTTATTTTTAAAATTTTTTTTTTGATATAAATTTATAATCGATCAGTGTTCAAATAACCCATGCATATTTCCCCTAATTTAGGGTAATCGATTTTCATATAAAGCTGGTATAAAATTGAATAATTGTCGAGGTTTTGTGTTCCGAGCGCACCTCAAAAATATTATTATAAATAAATAATAAAATAATCAACAGTTACCTGTGAAAAGATATCTATTCTTCTTTTGCTTGATTTTGGGAACAACTTTAGCAGTGTTTAAAGTTGCAAGACGGAATTTTATCTGAGAAAATTATTTAATACCTCAGATTAAAGAAATAAAAGGCAGATATAACTTTCCCGAAGAAATGCAACGAATGACGTGAAGCCGCTTTTTCACCATGTGTGCATGACAACCATATTGACAGCTAGCAGTGGCATCGTAGAGACACATACTTCTTTGTGTGTGTAAGTTGCCAGACATTGAAAACAAAAAGTCGCGATCTCCCGAAATTTAGTAAATATTTTTTGCCATATTTTCAACTTGAAATATTATGCACAATTAAATTGGGAAATTATTTATTATTTGTTTTATCACTGCTTATTAAAAAGTATAGATATTAAACATTTCAAATGTTCTTTAAATATACAGTACTTAATATGTTGAATTGTTTTAATTTATGTTTTTTTTTTTCACTTATGGGTAGTTATTTTTAATTGAAAAATATAAAATTTTTAATATTTATTATAATTAAAATACATGAAATATATAATATACGTCATCTTCATTAAAATGCAATGAATAAACAAAGCAAAATTTGGATGGCCAATCATTATTGCCTACTTTGACGAATAATAAAAACCCATTTATCTCTTATAATAGCATTTGTCGGCAATCTGCAAATAAAATAATTTATTGAGTAGGCTAAACAGGAATTACTAAAATAGAATATAATATTTTCTTTCAATCGTGCATTTTATCGTGATACTTTCGTGATATTTTTAATCAACCAGGTTTACCTATGTTAAAATCCTAATTTTATCCCTTTAATCCTTTGTACAATCTATCTTATGTTTATAATAACCCAGTGACATGTATTTATGCATTGGCTGCATTTCCTGATTTTTAGATTTAAATAAATACAACTATTTACTTTTAAAATATTTTTTTTGATATAAATTTATAATCGATCAGTGTTCAAATAACCCATGCATATTTCACTTAATTTAGGGTAATCGATCTTCATATAAAGCTGGTATTAAATTGAATAATTGTCGAGGTTTTGTGTTCCGAGCGCACCGCAAAAATATTATTATAAATAAATAATAAAATAATGAACAGTTACCTGTGAAAAGATATCTAATCTTCTTTTCCTTGATTTTGAGAACAACTTTAGCAGTGTTTAAAATTGCAAGACGGCATTTTATCTGAGAAAAATATTTAATAAATTTTGACAATTGTGACATGCAAGCTATTTGACGCTTTCTTTAGTACTGACTCGGGTTTGTATTTGCTTTTTTAGTTTGTATTTGCGTTGATAGCTTCACATTGTAGTTGGATGAATACATCTGCCTTTTATTTCTTTAATCTGAGTTTAATACCTAAATTTTGACAATTGTGACATGAAAGCTATTTGACGCTTTCTTTAGTACTGAATCGGGTTTGTATTTGCTTTTTTAGTTTGTATTTGCTTTGGTAGCTTCACATTTTAGTTGGATGAATATATCTGCCTTTTATTTCTTTAATCTGAGTAGAATACCTCCTTCTGCTACATATATATATATATATATATATATATATATATATAGTTATAGTTATTATATTCCTCCATAACTAAATTCCCCTCTCGTTGTCTGGAAGAAATCTCTTGTAACTAGGGCCGCCCATTGTATTGTACTTACCTGTTAACAGTGTACTCTTTTGCAAATGTTTTTAGTATGTACAATCAATAAAGAGTTTAAATAAATAATAAATAAGTCATCTAATATCGAAATTTTATTAAAAAATTCATTTAATTATAAATTTATTAATTGAAAATTTCGTTTCGAAACCATGTCTACCGCGGACGAAGCCGCGTGCAAAAACTAGTATTATAAAATGGTATTTTAAAGTCCATTACCCCAGCCTGTTACCTATTAACTTAGTAGGAGCCGACGCGGTCTGGACTGACACAAATTAAATAAATTAATGTTAAGAGCTCAGCACTTAAGTGTTTGGTCCACATTAATAATATTATGGACCTACTTACCTACTTCAAATACAGGAAAATCAATCTGTTCCCAAGGGCTACGTAGCATCAGTTTAGAGATGTAACAATGTTTTGGGTATTTATGTAGCTGTAGCTATGTAATTAATGTATTTCATTTAAAGAATGTTTAATTAGCAACTGTAAAAAAGGAGTTAATATTACCGGTCTCTTGAGTAACAATGTTTTGATTCGGGAATTTTTTTCGAAGTGAAGAGAGATGTTTAGTCGTAAAATAATAATAGGCACAAATAATTTCATTAACGGTGGACAGAAAACGAAACAAAGGAAAATACAATTGTGATTTTTAATTTAATAAAACAAAAAAAATTGTTATTGATGAATACCAGAAATATGCGCTGATAATATTATTTATTATTATCAGAGAAATATAATATAATATCTATCAAAATACGATCCTACAGCGCGGCGTAGGTAATGAATTCTAGTGTACCTTGAAGTTTCGAGATATAATTTTCCATGCAAAATCAAAATAACATCATGGTTATATTTCATACTTACTAAGCTATTAATAATAAAGTTTTACACTATTCTGTCCGCTCTGCCACGTTGATAATTAACACCTTCTCACTAATGAAAAGGACATGTTATGACACGACAATTTTAACATATGAAAATTTCAAGGAATTTATTTTCAATGAAGACAAAAAAGCAAATCAGCATGATTTGCGAATTTTTAGATGAAAATTGCTCAATGCTCAATCACTCAATGTGCGAGGGCTACCTAAGGTTAAGATTGATCGTCTTCGTACTTCCTAAACAAATCGTCGTTGATTTTCATAAGTTTCAAAATTTTGATTTCTAACTTATTTGTCCTTCATTTCCTCTTTTTTTGGTTCTTTTGTTGTACTAGCATCCACTCTTCGCTTCAGAAAACTATTACAAATAGTGCTATTCAAAACTTTATCAGGTAGGAAGCTCATGTACCTCAAAACTTTATCAGGTAACTCATTTTCGTTACATTTTATAGTTTACAGATGAGATTTGGAACTACGAAGCCCATTAAACATTTTCTTTTGTCAAAGGACCACGCACAAAATGTTCTAAAATGGGAGTACCGTGGATTTTCCTCAAACTTAGGATTTAGGCTCTCTGAACGATGCTGATCAAAAGTTCTTATGGGCCTAACTTCATTTAAAGCGATCTAAAGGGCCCAGTGGGCTTCGAAGATATGATGTTAAGCCCTATTCTATAGAGAAAAAAGCGACACATAAATAAGAGAATGTATATAGATACATATATATACATATATATACATATATATGTACATATACATGTATACTCATATATACATATATATATACGACACACACACACACACATACTCATGTACCTATATAGATAAGGTCTGGTCAGAACATTCATGTCTTGACTTAGGTGGCATAAAAAGTGGCGGTGTTCTTACAATGTGTGTGTGTGTGTGTGTATGTGTGTGTGTGTGTGTGTGTGTGTGTGTCATATATATATATGTATATATGAGTATACATGTATATGTACATATATATGTATATATATGTATCTATGTACATTATCTTATTTATGTGTCGCTTTTTTCTCTAAGACAGTGGGAGATAGAATAGGGCTTAACATCATATCTTCGAGCCCACTGGGCCCTTTAGATCGCTTTAAATGAAGTTGGGCCCATAAGAACTTTTGATCAGCATCGTTCAGAGAGCCTAAATCCTAAGTTTGAGGAAAATCCACGGTACTCCCATTTTAGAACATTTTGTGCGTGGTCCTTTATTGCCAAGAAGTCGCATAAAGAGACAAGTCCGTAGCTCAAAAGAGCCTCGTCTCTACAAACCTTCGGCAAAAAGTACTTATATCTGAAGATATAAGTACTTTTTGTAGAAGTTACGATGAAAAAAAATGATTTTCAATATTTTATTCTACGATTCTGGAGTTTTAATAAAAATATGTATCCATGCCAAATTACAGTTTTCTAGCACTAAGGGTTTTGGCGCTTTGCTTCGGAAAGACGGACGGACAGACAGACGGACGGACAGACAGACAGACGGACGGACGGACGGACGGATGGACATGACGAAACTATAAGGGTTACGTTTTTACTTCGGAATCCTAATGGTCATGCAGCATGCTCTCTTGTTATACACAATTATTTTATATTCATCGTAGTATGTACAGTACCTTTGTAACAAGGACAATATAATTAAGTGTCATGTAACTCATGAATAGAATACAGTTAGCAGAATAATTCTTTATGAAAATTACATAAACTGACTGTTATTGACGCATTATGCCTAGGGAATGCAATCTCGATCTCGCGAGATCTCGTTCTCGCGAGATCTCGGCCTTTTTTAGCGAGATTGATCTCGGACGAAAAACAGGGCGAGATCTCGCGAGTTTAACGAGATTGCACTCGAGCATAAAATCGTCTTATTCGAAGCGCGGACTGACACGGCCAGAGCTGCGATTTGTCGGCTTCGTTCGGTGCGTGGGAGGCGGAACAAATTTTTCATTTGATTGCTATATTTTGTTAATTAATCTCTAATATCTAATTGATCTACTGAGTAGATATAGTTTTATTTAATCGATAGTAAGTCAACTCAACTTAGATAATTAGTTTATTTTTTTTTACTTCTCGTTATTTTGTTTGTTATAAAATAACTGTTTTATTACTAAAAGATTTTTGATTGATATTAGAAGAGAAGACTGGTTGTTTATTTCATTTGTTATTTGATAGCTACGTACGTCAAAGTTTACTATTAAGAAGTTTATTAAAAAATTATAGACAGATACGTCAAACGCCAAACATAAAAGTCTATTGAAAAAATGATCATGAGAATAAATGTTTATCTTGTAATACTTACTTACAATTTTTATTATTTTTTTCCTAATTTATTCAAATATTGTGATTATTTGCAAAGAAAACACACAAAACTGCCAATCTCGCGAGATCTCGAAATTGGCGAGATCTCGCAGTATTGTTATTCATAAACTCGCGAGATCTCGCTTGAGCCCCAATCTCGCGAGATTTGCATTCCCTAATTATGCCTCTGCGTGCACAATAAAAAATGAGAGGTGTCAAAGGATACCCGGATGGAACGAAGTTCCTTTCGATTTAAGTATTGTTTTGTTGTACAGCGCCATTGTAGAAACTTGGAATGTCAAATATGATTTGAATTCAAATAATAAAGAATACTTTGTAAATAGAACATAATATATCATTTTAACATTGAAGTACTATTACTAGCATATAGAACAGACACCCCGAACACCATGTATGTCCCAATGCATTGGCGCCACGTGGCTTCAATCGTCAATGAATTCGTTCGATTTTGAAAGGAGAACGGAGGCTCAATTTTGAAATTCGAACCTCCCGGGCGGGACACACATTTTGTTCCAGATGTCTGTTCTATGTCATTATACTTCAATGCATTTTAACAAATAATAATAGATGTCGCTACAAAAATGTACTCTGAATCACGCTGTTGAGATTCTTTGTAAAACATATAAGTAATCGACCTAATGTAAAACTTTCTAAATCACGCAAGCGTGATTCAGAAAGTAGTACAGTACAGCGCCATCTCTGTAAAACTGTCTGAATCACTTCAAAAAGAGGTGTGGTCATTCTTAAAATCAAAAAGTGTCGAAATTTTCCGTCTAGCCCTCTTACACAACGCGCGATAAGGAACTTCGTTCCAAAAATATAATATAGCCTATGTCACCCGGGGATAGTGTAGCTTCCCAACAATGAAAGAATTTTTCAAATCGGTTCAGTAGTTTCGGAGCCTATTCAATGCAAACAATCAAATCTTTCCTCTTTATAATATTAAGTATAGATATAGGTCCTCTATATTGGTCATTTATTACGAGAATGTATAACAATAAACATGCACAAGTTCCCTATCCGCTTGTTGGGATTAGGTGAAAACTAAAAACCATTTCCACTACCCTGGCAAGGTAGTAAGTATCTGTAATGGTTACCGTAGCAAATGAGCCACTCGATGGTAAGATAAAAGCCACCTTCGCCCATGAATTTCAGTAACACCAAAGGCATCTCAAAAAAGGTAAAATTCACACTGCACCCGAGATAGTAGATACGTAAATAAAACACCTTCTTACCATGCATCAGTACTGTCGGAATTAATTAAACTGGACACTACAGAGCCCTGCGACCTTCAAGACCTGAAACCATAGCCTCGACCGTCGCGTTGTTCAGCAGGGAGCACCACGACCAAGGCGAAAAGTGGTCATAGGAGTTTCGTGGTCCATTTTGATGAAAACCAAAACAGCATCATTAAATTTTAGACACTATCGAATGGTGTAATAATAAAGGGGGTAATTTTTTTCAAAATCAACGGGTTCAATGCCTGGCCAGGAGTATAAATTTTTCAAAAATGTAATGATGCAGTTTTGTAATAGTTTTCATGAAAATTGGCCCCGAGACTCCTTTGAGCATTTTTCGCTATAATTCATAGTTTTGTAGATTGAGAATTTACATTATTAACATTGTCTGTACGCGATTTTATTAGGCAACCTATCACCGTTAAATAGATACATACCTAATTTTAATTAATTAATTTCTAATACGTAAATAACCGGAATAACATGAATTCAAATCCTCTACTAATCTTGTTCTAGCAATGACCAATTTAGTAAAAATATAAAAAACATTATTTTCCGACCTTTGTTATTTTAACCAGTTTTTATTTATTTGAGTCATTTCATATACATATTGATTTACAAAACTATAACTTACTAATGTAATTCTAGTAACCATAAGTTTATGAATAGGAAAATATATATAATAATAATAATATTTTTTTTTAGAAAATTATCTTCTATAAAGCCGGCGTTATTTAAAATTAAAGTAATACTTGTACAAAACCCGATACTACTACGTAGAGTCCATCATAGAGTCAGACGTTTACAACATAATGTTTAAAACCTCGTGCATGACCTGATTGACTGATTAGACTCGAGCTATGAGTGGTCATCTGTATTCTTGTAATATAGGTGTCTAGTTAAATACATACCAGATGACATAGCACGGCCTTGGAATATCTGAGATCGAAGCGAACCGATAAATCTATGCTGACTGAACTGCCTACTGAGTAGGGCTACATGCCTGTATACTTAGTACTTAGGTAGTACTTACGTATACACGGTTGTATTGACGTTGTTTTAATTGCGGAACATCTTCATACTGAAGTTATAGGTAGGTATATGCCTTGACAAATACGATTAGAAAATTAGAAAATCACCATGACACAAAACCAGGTTTCATATCTGGCAACTAGTTTTTGTATACAATAAGTGTTAAATGCGTAAGGACCTTTCATTGGAAATGTCCCATGGCCAGGCGGTTACTTTCTTTCATACTTAAAGCGTAAAAGTTTTTAGCTTGTATTAAAATTAATTTAGAACTGAACAATAATACAAGATACCTATAACAAAATCGGTTTGTGCTAAACAATACAATTGCCCACTTTATTTAACCTTCTCTCCGTACCGATAATCCAGTGAATGGACAAAACCCCAACATAATCCGATGTCTTTAAGATAAGCTCCAATAGACTTACGATACGAAGGTCTTGTAATGACTTCCTTTTATTTTGACTGCACGAAATCCCACTAATACTTGTTGTCTTTGGAATTTTTATCCCAAATACAATAATACGTAACCCCTACTGTAACTGTCCTGTAAATTATTGTGTGTACATTAATAATAAAATAAATAAATAAATACGTTTTGAAATGTTTCAATATTGTTTCAGGAATAAACATCATTAGCACACATAATGAGAGAAACATTATTACTTTTGATTTTAATGACCTCAGTCACAGCTTTTAAAGCCTCGAATCTATTTGATTTTTGGACAGATTTATTCCGTCCACTCCCAAGAAATCCAGAGGAAGGATTCATAAAAGATTACACGCCAAAGAAATTTGAAGAATTTGACTTTATTGTAGTCGGCGCGGGCTCTGCTGGAAGTGTTGTAGCAAATCGATTATCAGAAAATTCACGATGGAGAGTCTTACTTTTAGAGGCTGGAGGAAACGAAAATTTTTTTTCAGACATCCCAATATTCGCTCCTTTTCTATCAATGACTCCAATGAACTGGGGATATGAATCGGAAGCGCAAGCCAGAGCATGCAAGGGATTAAGAGGGAACGTGTGTTTTATGCCACGTGGTAAAGTACTCGGTGGCAGTAGTGTCTTAAACTTTTTAATATATCAAAGAGGACACCCAGAAGATTATAATGATTGGGTCCGAATGGGCAACGAAGGATGGAGCTATGAGGAAGTGCTTCCGTATTTCAAAAAGTCTGAAAATATCATGGTAGAAGAATTGAAGAATTCTAGCTTCCACGGCAAAGGCGGTTATCTAGATATAAATCATTCACCATATCAAACTCCACTTGCAAGTGCTTTTAAAGAAGCTGGGGAAGAACTTGGTTATAAGTGGAACGATCCTAATGGAGAATCGGTAATAGGTTTTTCTAGGCCTCAAGCAACGTTGAGAAACGGCAGAAGATGCAGCTCCTCAAAAGCTTTTTTGGAACCGGTGCGGTTTAGAAAAAACTTAAAAATTTCAAAGTTTTCAACTGTAACTAAAATTTTGATTGATCCGATCACAAAAACAGCGCATGGTGTGGAATTTATAAAAAGGAACCGAAGGTAAGAAACACGTAATCATACCTTATTCGATGTTCGTTATAAATACCTAAGTCACAATTTTCACAGTTACCTACAAGTTTGCGATTTACGGTCATGCAATAAAATCTATAATATAATAATCCTACAGTTAAATTCGTGTTTAGTTTACGATACTAATTTAGTCATTATTTAACAGTATATTTAAGTAACAGTCAATTATTTACTTAGTTCAATAAATACTTAGCATTATAAAAGTTAAAAGTATCATCTACACGCTAATTTGACGGTCTACATCTGTTGTATCACATCTGATACGACCACGTCGTGTCGTCACTCTCTTTCATTTACTACATCATAAGATCAACAACACGTTATGAGTTACTTAACAAGTTCATGATCAAGGCTTACGTGAAGGCCATACATTACATTACGCATTCGTTGAATTTGTAATAGTAATCAATGAATAATGTGGATATTTTTATCTAGTAGGTAATTTACTTAATGATGTATGATATCAGTAGATAAATTAATTTGGAGCTGTATATTTCGATGTCGGAGGTCTGATTTATTGTATTTCTTATAATTTTCTTTCCACTTTTGGTACTGAGTATGCGTACTTATAAAATATCTTATTATAACGACCGACTTCCAAGTTTGCACTTAATTTGCTATACTTCATTTTCAGGAATAAATGTGACCTAATAGCTAACTTTGCAGTGAGAAAATTATAACAGTTGTGTCATCGAACTATTTTTAGGGTTCTGAAGTAAAATCGGAACCCTTATAATTTCATCATGTCCGTCTGTCTGTCCAAAGCTAAGCGCCGAGACCCTTAGTGCTAGAAAGCTGTAATTTGGCATGGAGATACGTATTTATTAAAACTCCAGAAACGTAGAATAAAATATTGAAAAACATTTTTTTTCAGGGTACCTCCCCTACAGGTATCAAACGTGAGAATAAACTTTATTCGTCGCGTAGCCTATAGTCCATACTGTAGGCTACGCGGCACTATAGGTATCGTTGAAAAGGTCTTTCAAAAATAAGGTGGGTGGACCATGGAAGGCCACTCTAACGATTAAACAGTCATTACTTCGTTATTTACTAGTTAAATGAATCAAACAAATCGTTAAGTAACGCTTTGTTTTATTATGTGTTATATAAAACATTTTTTTTTATAAAAGGTTTAACCATTATTTAATAAACTTAAGTTTAAATAACCTCTGCCAAATGGCCTTGCAAGGAACAAGGCTCCTTATAAGGCCAATATAGTAAATCAGTCGTTTAACTTAAAACTAACATTGTGACAATCAAAATATCTACATATACTTAAACTACATAAAAAGGTCTTTCATTAAAACGGAATATTAAATGCCTACCATAATATATTCATATAAAAATAATCAACGAACATTACTAGAACTCTATCGTAAAACTAAGAATGTATTTGTGTAATTGTTTTAAAAATAATATAAATGAGTAATAAATCGAAATCAAATAAGTTGCCAATAACCTTTATAGTAAAATAATAAAAATATAAAACTGATTAAAATGGCCTTCTTAAGGGTCTGTTCCTTGTAAGGCCAAAATGTTAGAACACCTCGGAATTGGGGGTCTTTACC
This sequence comes from Thymelicus lineola, assembly GCA_963932265.1. NCBI lineage: Eukaryota > Metazoa > Arthropoda > Insecta > Lepidoptera > Hesperiidae > Thymelicus > Thymelicus lineola. The sequence continues at coordinate 6,809,346 of OZ010685.1, forward strand.
TAAGTGGTAGCAATTATATTAACTTGCACATTGTTTTAAATTTCCAGATATTTATTTACAAGTAAAAACTAAGTGTTAATATTTTCATAGTTTCTAGATGATCCTAGAAAGACGCTTGTGCCCTAGCAAGGCCAAACTGTCAACTTTTTGATCGGCCTTACAAGGAACCATTGGCTTTCCTAGGAAAACCTACAATATTTTAATTGTATTGGAAATAAAGTAATATTTTTTTCTTCAGTGCCGTAGCAAATCCTTATATTATCAATTTAGAGTAAAAAAAATAAATAAAACAGTAGTTTATTTGCTTGAAAACTTACATTTTACTAAGAGCAAATATAACAATTTTAACATCGATGACCGAAGTCAACAAAGAGAGGACCCGCATTGATAAAATAGCGGTGCGAGGGACTCGCCGCCACGTCTGTGTACTTGAATTCGATGGATGTTAGTGTAAGTGGAAGGAAATTGTCATTGAATGGCAATAAATACGACTTTTTAATAATTGGCCTTACAAGGAGCATGGCCTTCCATGGTCCACCCACCTTATTACGGGTCTTCTAACACTATTTTTGGAATTAGGGGACAATTTGCTAATTTTGGTTAGAGTCAAGTATCCCCCCCCCCCCCTCTGCCGGCTAAACGGTTGGAGTTGGACAAATGAAAAAATTCTCAAAAATAGGTTATAATAATATGATGAAATTACAAGGAAAACTATCACGGATATGTTACCATAAGCAGTTAATGAGTAATAGTCGATAAACTTACTACTTCGGAAGTCGGACCCTACATTGCGCGTGCCTTACACGCACTTGCCCGGTGCGATGGTTTTTGTCATAACAGTTACCATTGTTTATGATTAAGCCATTTATTGAGTTTAAATCAACCGTAATATTTAGATGTATAATTAAATCACCTCACAATAAGCTTAGTTATGGGATACTGACAGCTGACTATCACTATCATATAAAGTCAAGTAATAGGCATTTAGGCATGTGCAATAATTGAATGTGCCCTTTTTGCACCTTGTTATCTATGTATTCTATGTCAACATACAGATAAGGACTTAGGTACTGTAATTTTTTTCCCCCGCAGTAGGTTTACAGCTGTGTCGCGGGTGGCGTGGACGACACATAACACATCACAATAACACCCATGACTCGAGTACAAATGTCACTTAAATATCTACCCCGGCCGGGATCCGAACCCGGGACCCCTCGCTTCGCAGGCAGGGTCGCTACCAACTAGGCTACAGGGTCGCTTATGTATCTATACTAATATAAAGAGAAAAAATTTGATTGTTTGTTTGCATTGAATAGGCTCCGAAACTACTGAACCGATTTGAAAAATTCTTTCACTGTTGGGAAGCTACACTATCCCCGGGTGACATAGGCTATATTATATTTTTTTTACTATTTTTCCCGAAGCGAAGCGAGGGCGTTTTCCTAGTTACTAATAAAACATTAATTTTCACAGACGCCAGGTGCTGGCTCGCAATGAGGTGGTGATGTCAGCAGGGACGATAGGCTCTGCTCAACTATTAATGTTGTCTGGAATAGGACCTGAGGAACACTTAAGAGATTTAGGCATTGACCCTATAGTCAACCTGCCCGTAGGGTTCAACATGCAAGACCACGTCACATTTTCCGGCAATGCTTTCATCGTTAACGACTCAAACCTCTGCGTTAATGACGTAAGAACATTGAATTTATCTATAACCTACTATCAAAAAAACGACCAATGTAACATTTGAGTATCTGGTCATATTCATCTCAAAATTACATTGTGACCAGAACTAAAGCATGTATACGAGTATGTAGGTATATAAAATTTCAACTCCTTAGGATAAGAGGAAGGAATAAGAGGAAATAGATTTGCAAGATTTGAGCAAAATATGTATATCCATTTCAAAATATCCCGGGGTCAGCAATGCATTGATCTGTCTTATCCTATATACTCTAGTTCTACTTTAATACTTATATTCAATACTATAGGTACTATTCTAAACTATATTCTATTTCTGCGAAATTATATTCTGTACTTATTTCGTGTTTTCACCGGATGTAGGTACCTCTTTAATAAAAATAGAATAGCTATACATAACTTATGCACTATACCTGTTCCCTATTTTTTAGCTTATAGCCGCATCCCCAATTTCAGCGGCGGCTTACTTAGCGGGAACAGGACCGTTGACCCTACCTGGTGGAGCGGCAGGCCTGGCATTCACGCGCACCCAATATGCCAGCGATCTGGCTGAGGGCAGACCCGATATGGAGCTAGTGATGGGAGGTGGTTCACTTGCCGGAGACTTTCTTGGTATTTTACGAGCGATAGTAGGTAGGATCTCGTAATACTTTTTTTTATTTTATACAGTTAAATGCATCTCTATTCTCTTCTTCATTGGCTTGTAGTTGGCTTCAACCCGTAAATGGCCGACTACTGAGCTCGGGTCTCTGCTCAGAGCATACTCCACTACGCTGCTCCGGTGTGACTGGTGGTTGGCTTGTAACTGTATCACCCGTAGCGAACTGCTAAAATCAAATTGATAACAGTTCCAAAAAATGCCCCAAAAACCAAAATAACAGTGGAACCAAAAATACTATCAACATTGTTCCGGCTTTTAAAACTTCTAGCTAGACCTACTAAATTATCGGTACCTCAGTTCCCCTAATGCCCCTTGGTTTCTTCACGCATCTCATGCAAAGTTGCTTTTACTGAGAACCTACTCTTACTGATATCCGACACACCTGCAACTCGTATTTTATCGAATTTTTTGTCGAATCTCAAGTAGGTTTATTACCTATAGTCCAGTCAAGGAATGACTCAAAAGAGGGTATAGAGTGCGTGAGCGGGAACCTAAGCGATTTCTTCAGAAACTTATTCAGGGTGCTTAGGGGGATAACATACTAAAAGTCCCCGCGTCTAGGAGGTGAGCCGGAGGGAGGGGGGGGTTACAAAGGTCTCAATTTTAGGTTTTTCGCCAATATCTCAAAAACGGTGCGCTATAGCGAAAAATGTTCTGTGATGAAATGAAAGCTTATAAAATTCTCTATAACTTTAATTCTGTACACTTTTTCTATATCTCCAAACCGTTTTTGAACTACACGCTCCAGAAATGTAGCAATTTAAGTTACTCAGCGTGATAACAGCGTGATTCACATCAGCTGTCGTAAAAATGACACCCGAATTGATACCATTAAAAAAGACGTTAGGCAGGCATCTTTATCTAATGTCGAGGCAGTTCCGTTGCAGCTCAGATTTTCTGCTGCACCAATTGACTTCAAGAATCATTGTTTTTATGTACATATTGCCTCAATGAAGATATAAAAAAGCCTTTGAACAAAAGGCGGGTTGTACATTCAGTTGAGACTCTAGCTGCTAAATATTGTATCAAGCAGGTATGTTCTACGAGAAATGAGGCCTGAGGTAACGAAGTTCTTGATATTTTTTCCTTCATTACCGATATTGTTGCTGAAGGAGCAAAATATCACGAAGACACTTTTACTCACTTGTGAAGCCTGTCAGTTACCCAAAACTCTACAAAACGGAGATCTCTAGAGATACCCATGTCGTAGAGGCTATGGAAGAAATATTTGCTTACATGGATTACTTTCCTACGATGAAATACTCGTTTTTTTTTTTGTTTTTGTTAAAAGGCTTTTTTATATCTTCATTAAGGCAACATGCACATAAAAAACAATTATTCTTGAAGGCAAATGGTGGAGCAAAAGGTCTGAGCTGCGACTGCCCTGCCTCTTCATTAGATAAAGATGCCTGCCTAACGTCTTTTTTAATGGTATCAATTCGGGTGTCATTTTTACGACAGCTGATGTAAATCAAAAGGGATGTCAAGTCAAGGAAACTTCGATATTTGCCGTCTTTCCTTTCCTTACTAGCTTTAATACGACCCGGTATTCCCTTTCCTTTCCCTCAGAGACATCGTTACTTCCTTCAACGACATTCTCGTCATACAAAATGCATACAGGACTCTTATTAGTACTCATGTTGGATAACCCAATTGTGTTACTAATAACAGTGTATGTATATCTGAAAAGAATATTTTGTGGCTGCCGTTTCAGACAAAATAAAATTGCGAAAACCTATAATAACATAAGCCCGAAGGCAAGTATACAATATCAATAGGAGTTTTAGCCAAGAAGGTCGCGTTTCCTACAGCGAGCATTAAAGATATAGAGCGAAAAGAAATCTTCATCAATATCATGATTGTTTTCCCGCCTCTGTTCAGTTATCCACTGTTATAAAAAAACGCGATTTCTTACTGTTACTGCCTTTACTACGTGGAGGTACTCCCAGCTTAGGTTACTATAAATTTTAAGATAATTTTCGCATCAGGTAATGGTTATCACGCTGAATTACTTTAATTTCGACATTTCTGGAGCGTATAGTTCAAAAATGGTTGGAGATATAGAAAAAGTGTACAGAATTAAAGTTATAGAAAATTTTATAAGCTTTCATTTCATCTTTGAACATTTTTCGCTACAACGCACCGTTTTTGAGATATTGGCGAAAAACCTAAAATTGAGACCTTTGTAACCCCCCCCCTCCCTCCGGCTCACCTCCTAGACGCGGGGACTTTTAGTATGTTATCCCCCTAAGCACCCTGAATAACTTTCTGAAGAAATCGCTTAGGTTCCCGCTCACGCACTCTAAAACTACTTTATTGACTGTACTACTATCTTATATTTTTACAAAACGAAGCTTGTTTTATAACATTTAAAACAGTCAACAACTTTTTATGACCTCAGCTCAATGCATTGAAAAGTTTTTCTACAATCCGCATTCCATTTCAAATTGTCCAATTTGTAACATTTTCCAGGTGTGACAGACAAGTGGTATTGGCAGGTGTATGGCTCACTGCCGCAACAAGATCGACAACGAAGCTTCACCATCAACCCTGTGCTAATAAGACCGCGTAGTGTCGGTAGATTGACTCTCAGAAGTGCACACTTTGCTGATCAGCCAAGAATTAATCCTAACTATTTCGATCATCCAGACGACTTACAAGCTTTGGTGGAAGGAGTGCGTTTGGTTAGTAGGTTTTTTTTGATAGTAGCCCACAAACGTTAGCTGATAGAAATGGTCAACGTGCTCCATGGACATCAGTAACTACAGCTATCACCGATGCGTTGGCGTCAAAGATTGAAAAGAGAAAGAAGAAGGAAAGAATTGAAAGAAATGCCAGTAAAAACGGAAATATATGTTCGGAAAATAACATATTGCGATTTTCATTTTACTCACAGGTTGAAAAAGTAATCGGTACGAGGGCATTCCGCCGGTTTGACACGACGTTGCATAACACTCCATTCCCGGGCTGCGAACATTTTATATTCGACTCTGATGAGTATTGGGAATGTGCTATAATGCAAACGTCGATCACTCTAGACCACCAGGTATTTAATACTTTTATTTCCCTCTTATAATTCTAGGCCAGTTGAACTATTTCAATACTTGACCTACTTACTACATAAACAGCCGTGATTGAAGCAAACATCTATATTCAATAAAATATGCTGTACGTTACCTTATGTACTGAAAAGATATTCAACAAATAACTTTCGACATTAGTATTAGTAGATCAGCCACTTTGCCGGCTAGTGGCTACAAACGCTTTATGCCCAACATGATATGAGGTGACGTATAGATTGGAACTTAGCATGGCTACATTATATTACAAGGGTACTTTCACATTCCTAATGCAAACTGAACAATTTTGTCCAAAAAGCCGAATGTCCAATACTTTGATGGCCTAAGAAAGATCTTCATTCAATTCTAATTTAAATTTCCTTCTGTTCAGGTGGGAACGTGCAAGATGGGGCCCGCTGGCGATCCTACAGCGGTAGTATCTCCCAGGCTTCTGGTACACGGCGTGCAGAAACTACGCGTTGTCGACGCTTCGATCATACCGCGAATACCGGCATCGCATACTCACGCTCCAGTAGTAATGATTGGGGAAAAAGCCGCAGACATGATTAAGGAGGACTGGAGTTCCGGGAATAATAATTTATTGTTTTAAACTTTCAGGAAGTTTAATAGTTTGACCCTGTAATTGATTAAGATGAGGATTTGCCATTGAGTGTAAAGTGAAGGTGGTGCATCCGCCCAACTGTTAAGGCACCACCACATCATGTCAGTTTTGTTGGAGTTAGCTGCTTTCATATCTATAAATCCTAGTCATGCTAACTGGATAACTATAAATGTCGGGTGTTAATTGGGCAAGTCAGCAACTTTATTGCATTTTTAGTATTTAAGTGAATTAAATTGAAAATAAGTTGTTAAGTAAATTAAATACCTATGCTAGATCCGTAGGTAAACGATCAAAATAAATGACGGGGGATTGCTCGATTGGAAAGGTTCAAATAACTTTCAGTTTTTATCAAAAATCTCCACTATTACCTAATAAAGGCAAAACCCACAGGTTTGCACGAATTCCGTTCAGCTTATCGAGAAAACCTCGAAATATTTCATGATTCTATAGTTTAACAGTGTTCATTATTTTCCTGACATATTATCGTTAATTAAAATTTTTGTCCGACGAATGCCCTGATTGTGATTTATTTTCATTGAAACGAAGCGTAGCAGCAGTATTTCTTTAACCACATCAAAAATTTGAAAACTTACTACATCCCCTTTGAATTGAGAAAAACGTTGTCTAGACCTTCTTACGTCATTTTTGCCAAATTATCACATGAATAAAACAAAGTTGTAACGTGGTTGTAACAAAATGATTAGCAATAGCTCGTGTAGGTATGTATAATTAATTTTACTTAAGCTTTAGGTAAATTTCCCCAAACGCTGAGTTTCGGGATAACACTTACGTATCCCCATCCAACCTTCGCGGTTCACCTGATTTACATAAATTCAATCATTTAAGGTTTGTTAATCATTATTTACCTAAGATTAAGCTAGTCACATACATGCTCAAATAAACAAGAAAATTAAATTTGTTTTATTTATTTATTTATTAATGTAACTTTACAAATACGTACCTATTTACTATTTTGTCTAATAACACATTAAATAGATTACTACTTAAACATTTATCCGAGGCACATTGAACCTCGTAAACTAAAATCGTATTTTTTTAGCTGAAATCTACTGGGATCATAGAAGAAGGACACAATATGCCATAATTAAGCAATTCAGCATAACTTCACTTAGCTTATTGCTTAAAACTTGTAACTCGTCCTTATAAATAGTACTAACATGCCTTTAGATCAACAAGATCTAAAGCTAACTTTCAATCTCTGCATTTTTTTTATCTCTTATAAGTTAATGCTTGACTACAATCCCACCTGATGTTAAGTAAAGACATCAGTCAAGAGTTGTATTTATTTATTTATTTACTTATTTATTTATTAACGAAATTACAACGGCAAAGTTGTTGTTATGCACCGACCACAGAACATCTAATAATTAGTTAGAAACTAATTAGATGTTCTGTGGCACCGACGTTCACACCAAAAGAGCAAGTTTTATTAGAAATGCTAAAATGAAACAAATCAAAAATTGACACTCCATTTAGACTTTATAAAATAGAAAATCTAATATATAAAATTCTCGTGTCACAGTTTTCGTTGCCATACTCCTCCGAAACGGCTTGACCGATTTTGATGAAATTTTTTGTGCTTATCCGGTATCTATGAGAATCGGCCAACATCTATTTTTCATCCCCCTAAATTTTAGGGGTAGTCCACCCCTAAATTTTTTTTTTATATTTATATGGCAAAACAACGTTTGCCGGGTCAGCTAGTAATATATAAAAATGATACGTTCAAGTTGTCCATATTTATAAACTAAAATTCAACTTCAAACAATATAAATTCAATGGCTGAAACTTACATGGCATATTTTACCCTTATTCAATGATAATTTAAAGATAGTAACTATGAAAACATTAATCAGGGGATGGACCTGTTTTAGTTTTCCTATTTAATTTCCTGTAAAGGAATGACAACCGTTTTTCAAGATGTTTCCACTTGGTTGGCCTTGTTTGTGGTGAACCAGTTTTTACAAACATTTTCTTCTTTCTTAGTAATATCTGTAAAGTAATAAAGACATTATGTTATACCTTATTGTAACTACTGTTATTTAAATTCATTATACATTGCTGTACAAATCAGACAGCAATGTTACTTTTTTGAGTAATTTATCTTACACCTATAAACAAGCAATTCTTGAATTATATTTTCTGAATCTCAGAAATGGCTCTAACAACTTTTATGAAATTTAGTATGCAGGAGGTTTTGGGGGCAATAAATCAATCTAGTTAGGATTCATTTTTAGAAATTTTCATTTTATCATTGTTTTCAGGAAATGAAAAACTGCTACAATAGACTCTTCCTGACATCTATTGGCGAGTAGCAATACTAAACCAACTTAAGTAGATGGCGTTGTTAAGCAACACTAAACCAAACAAAGCTTGGTCATCCGGGTACTACAGAATTGTATAACAAATTAGTCTATGAATTTAGGAAAATTTATTATGCTCTCTAGTAAAATATCAAAAACAAAACTTTGTTCAACTTACATGATATTCATGGCCACTAAATCCTCTGATCCATGATGGTACAGTGTACAGGGTTTTCACAGGATGTATTTCACCAGATCCTAATATATCTATGTAGTCATTTTGTCCAAAAAGTGCTTTACGTTCTGTCCAGACATTTGCAGGCCTAAAAAATTAAAGCAATCCACATACTGCATAAAATACATTTGTTATTAATATAAATAAGTATGAAATGAAAACGATGGTACAATAATTGAGTAAATGCCTTCTAATAAGTTAGTGCACTTTACCAGCCAAGGCATCATAGTCATTTTCCATCAGGTGAGATTGCAGAGTCAAGCATTAAGTCTACTGGCTACAAAGATCACTCAGGATGACCAGGATGGATGGGATTCATTTTAACACTTTTAGCCCGCTTAATCACAAAATTATTTATAATGCCATATACATCGATTATATTTGATGTGGAATCACAGACATAGATTCTAGATACATGTCTGTGTGTGGAATGTTTATAAGACGTATGAAATTCAACATAAGTCTAACTTCAGTCCTCACCTATAATCCGGTATGGGTAACTTTCTTCCATGTACTCTTGGGAGGAGACCACCGCTCCAAATTTTCTCTTCGTATCCATATCTTCGTACTAGCCTGGATCGCTCCGCATGATATTGAAATTTGGTTCTACATAAAGAAGGCCAAAAATTATTTTTATGTCTTCAAAAAATTATTACTTACTACCGATTAATAAACACAACATTAATTTATTATTTTTCTTACCTCACGACATTTAACATTGGTTTCCAGTATAGTGTTTTTAAAGTAGAACCTAACCACGCCATTGTTAATAAAAACTATGCTCAAGAAATGAAATTTATCGTACTATTTATTTTAATTCATAAAAAAATAACCTATTTTCAATGAAATGCCATTTATTGGCATAGATATATGAATTAGAATTAATGACACTGAGTGACAGTGGCACTATAATTAACTGACATATGTGATTGTGACATGTGCGCAGCATGTGCGCATGTTCCGTTTACATATCTATGGTTTACACGTATTAAGTACTTGAGTATATAATTAACTAAATTAATACGTGTAAACGGACAATTTAGTACGCAAGTATATACTTGTTGTATACAAAGAACAATGCCCAACTGTCATACATCGTTTTATTTCATTTTCAACTTTAGCGTCTTACAATAAAAAAAAATCTAAAAATCGTCGCTTTAATTTCTGAGCTTAGATATATAAGAATTTTCAGCAGACACACCCCAGAACCAAAGTATTTTGAGATTGAATTCTTATACCCATTGAGTCATAGAGTAGGGGAAACTTACAGCTGCCTGTAATGTTTACCATTATTTTATTCTGACTTTTTTTGATTGACAACTGGAAATGGAAATTTGACATCATTACATTTGTCGTACCAACATTTATAACGAAATTCTGTCTGTAATATTGGCCAGAAGTCTCCCTATATCTTGCTTGATACAAGCTATGTATCGAAGTGAGTGCCCGAATGAAAATGGACATTGTTGACATCATTGTTATTATAGTCAATTCATCACTTATTAATAAAATTATTTTACGCTGGGTAATACGGGTACAGATATTAATTTTAAAATACGTAAAAAAATAATTGTATTGCTTCGGTATAACTGACGTTTTAAGACGCTAACAAAAATGAAAAATAATTTTTGGGCATTGTTCTTTGGAAATTTCTCTATTTTTTGTTCAAATTTAGTAAAATGATTGAGTAATTAACTAGGTTGTGAAGAATTGTATGAACTAAAGAGCTTTACTAAATATTGCGTTTGGACGCACACTATAAGTTATTCGCATTAATTATTATACAAAAATTATTCCAAATTATTCAGTAGTTATAATAAAATTTAGTTAAAATTTCAAGTTATCTACTTACCTACTTAATATGTATGAACGGGATCTTAGTGCGTGATAAAACTCGCACTAAGCCAGAGCAATAAGGACACTGAATACAGATGTCAAATATTTTTTCAGTGTCTATTGGAACGAAGTTCCTTATCGCGCGTTGTGAAAGAGGGCTAGACGGAAAATTTCGACACTTTTTGATTTTGCGAATGACGACACTTTTTTTGAAGTGATTCAGTTAGTTTTACAGAGATGGCGCTGTACTGTACAACTTTCTGAATCACGCTATTTTTTTTGTGACGAATTTTAACTTTACACAAATTTTTAATGAAGTACTAGGACATCATGAGCGACTAGGAGGTTCGACTGAACGTATTCACTGAACACAGTCGCATTTAGTCGAACCTCCTAGTCGCTCATGATGTCCTAGTAACTTATTTAAAATTTTTGTGAAGAATTTTAACTTCACACAAATTTTTATGAAGTACTAGGACATCATGAGTGACTAAGAGGTTCGACTGAACGTATTCACTGAACACAGTCGCATTTAGTCGAACCTCCTAGTCGCTCGTGATGTCCTAGTAACTTCATTAAAATTTTTGTGAAGAATTTTAACTTCACACAAATTTTTAATGAAGTACTAGGACATCATGATTCGCTAGCGTGATTCAGAGAGTTTTACAGTACAGCGACATCTCTGTAAAACTCATGGCGCTGTATGCTCTGTATAATGTATACATGGCGCTAGCGTGATTCAGAAAGTTGTACAGAGATGGAGCTGTACAACAAAACTTAAATCGAAAGGAACTTCGTTCCATCCGGGTGTCCCTTGACACCTCTCATGTTTTTTTTTTAATTCAGCCTCTCTTCTAGTTACGTTGTTAAAATATTATTATGTTTACATTTTTGTCTAATTAATATACCTTCCGTATAATGCAGCTAAAATCAATAAAGATAAGTTGTATATAATTTAAACAAAATTCAGTCATATTTTACTAAGAAAAATGCCCAAAGAATTAAGATAGAGATATGATTTTCAAAGTCACGCAAAATATCGTTAAGAATATTTTCTTTTATGGCTGGCAAGATTTGTGCATTAATTTGAGAATTGAGTTGTCAAAGAGGTCCGTCGAATTAAGGATTGCACGTATAATACTGTTTACTGTATACTATTTAGGTGAACTATAATAAAATTTATTAAATAAAATTATGTTAAAAATTACAGTGTTCCTTACCTTTACTTTGTTCAAAAATCCAAAACCAATAACGCAAAAAAAGGCAATTATTTTATCTGTTACATTCCTTGCTTAGTTTGCTTATATAGTCTGTAATCTGTGACTTAAACCAAACAAAATGGCTGAACTGCTTTGAAATTTGTGGAATTATTGTGAAAGAAAAAATATAATTTTAAGTATGTAGGAGTGCTATTTAAAACAATCTCTTTGTAGATTTGTAAATATTGCACACAATAATTATCGATTCAGTGACCAAAATTGCATACAAACATAATAGACCTTTCATGTCGCGCCACTGCGCGCTTTTACGTTGTTTGTTTACTTCATAATATAACATAGATTTACATCAAACACAGAAAACAACTTTTTCATTGTTTTGTGTATGTCTTAGAAAGAAAAAGCTAAATGAAACTGCATAACAATTACTACAAGTCACTTCTAAAAGCACGGCTTTGTTTCCAGATACAATAAAAACAATGTCTAAGAGGGATCCAAATGATCGCAATGAAAGGAAGTTGGACTCCAGTGATTATGAAAATCTTATATCCCAACACAGTATATTTGAATCATCAAGATCTAAGCACCAGGAATTGCCCAGTTTTCCTGGCTTCTCCAATGCCGAAACTCAAACAAAACCAAGTGACATAAAAAGTGGACAGGCTGTGCAGACAGGGTTGGGAGCATGGCATTACAATCCTTGGTGGATGCTGGCTAGCACATCGCGAAGTGTACCATCGCAAGATGATTTCTCGGAGAACAGTGACCAAGCTAAAGTAAAGCAGGAACCCAGCGGGGCGGCTACCCCCGACCACGATCCCCTGCACGCTGAAGTCGATCACTTTCAAACGGCGACTCCTCCTGCTGGTCTAGACTCGTTCTGCGACGATTGTTCAGATCCCTTCTGCGACTCTAGCATAGCCATATGCCGCAAGCTCTTTCATTGTCCTCACTGTCGGAAAAGCTATCCAACAATTTTGGAGTTCAACACTCACTTAACAGGTGTGCATCCAGCTCAAAAACCATTCAGATGTCAAATTTGCTTGGAACCTTTCCATAAAAAATCTCATTTACGAAGACATTTAGATGCGACCCACACCCGTAAAGATGTAAACAAGTGTTCGGTCTGTTCAAAGTACATAAAAGATAAGAGCAACCTACGTAAACATATGCAAGTTCACACAGGGAGAGTTCCTCAGAAACAATTCAAATGTGACCTATGTAACAACAAGAGATACATGTCATTGGACAGACTCAATAACCACAAGGTGGTGTGCACAGGTGAGAAGGTGTTAAAATACTGTGACATGTGCACCAAAGTATTTGATAATTCCAGATCATTGAATAGCCACAAGAAAGTACATGCTAGGGAATTGAAGTGTGATAATTGTGGTGAACAACTTCGCTCCTTGGAGCAGTTTACCAACCACAAGATGATCTGTCAAGGAGTGGCGTCTGATGCTGGGAGTAGCCAAGGAACGGCAACCGTGAGCGGGGCGGCCATGAACAGATGCTGTACACAACCGGGACTCTGTGAGCATGATAAACCTGCATACTTAAACATACCGGGCTATGCTACGGGCAGAGTTCTAGAGGCAACATTGTCATCTTTAAAGTCTGAGATGAACTAATGAAATGTTCTATGATTTAGACTAAAACTAATTAAGTTTTTATTGACTTCATTTTTTACAGATTACCAAATAGTTAAATCAATGACAGTAATAAGTTTCACAATTGAGAATTTCACAAGACTGATGCAAATATCCCGCCTCACGACTTGCTTTATTATTACCATTTAAATTTAAGCAGTAGGGAGTAAGTTAATACAGTTTAGAATAAGCAACTAATGGTTTGAGCATACTTATACATAACCTGTTTAATTGAGAACCCCCTGTATTTTTATGGTCACTTTATAATCATGAAAGGTACAAGAATATGCTCTTACTATTATTGTCTTTCATTTTGTTACTTGCAATCAGTATGCATTTAAGTTTTCAGCAATCAGCTTTATAATATTTATTTGAATTAATAATAATTAATACCATCATATTATAAATTTGAAAAATAACTGAAACCTTATTTATTATTTGAATGTAACAATATGCCTTGACTGATTTAGAATAATAATTATTAGTGTGCAGTATTACATTAAACATTTTTTATTTTTCTATTTTGGGAAAATTGTAAGAGCTATATTTTTTTTATAATTTTTAGGATACATTTTAGAGTACCTAAGTTTTATATACTGTAAGTGGTCGGTGGAGGCTGTACTTGAGGCACATTCTATTTTCCAGTGCACTCCTGTACATTATACTCCAAAGACAAATTTATAAATATAGGAGCATATGCATATTAGGTCTGTATTTTTAATATTTTCTAAGGACAACATTTATATAATGGGACTTACTGTTTCATGACATTAGAATTAAGCAACATTTGAAAAGTGCAATGACCATTGGCTTAGCCGGGAGCATGTTATAATTATTACTTTTGTTGAATTATAAACACAAAATATTTATTCTTGAGGTGTTATACACTGAATATTATCTCTGATATCCATAGGATTAGAACATAAGGTCCTTTTACACTGTACATTGAAGACCAAATCAATTTTATGTATACTTTGTAAGGTTGAAACACCAAATAATTTATACATAAATATAAGGGCCATGTCAGTATGATTTTTTCCTAGCAGAAGATGTAGTAGGACCTCTATGTTTATTATAGAAACTAATATTATTGCAATATAAGAATGTTTACGAGGCTAGGTTAAGATTGTGGAGCCTTACTCTGTACTATGAGGTACAAGAAATGATTGTGCTTTCAAGCACTTTAACAAGATCATATATTTGAATATGATATCTATTTTATTTATTGAAGTTGTTTGAAAAAATTATTACTTGTAATTTGAGGCTTATGTTCATATATTTCATGTTTAATTTAATTTGTTGCTATTTACAATTGTTTTAATCATAAACTCGTTTATTTTTATGACCTCTAGGTTTAATGAGAGTAGGTATTTAGCACCTAATTTAAATACAATTAAGGTAAAATACTGTGGGTATATTCTTTGTTATTGGCCCTCTATCTGTTATAATCATGGTTTCATATTTAGCTGTGCATTTTAAAAGATGCAACTTACCATGCTCCATTTAGTGGAAACTAACTTGTGTAAGTAGCTTTGATCAGAGAATATTACCTTTCAACCAAGAGGAGGTTATCATCATATAAAAGCTACTTTGTTGTGGCCTTCCTACTTATAGCAGCCTAAAAAATATGACGTGTTTTTGTATCACAGTTTTTATTCTTTCATGTAAAAAGTACTGTACATACAAACTTCTTACGAAGCTGGCCTACCATGGATGATAGCCTCCTTTATGGGTTACTGTAATATTTTCTACTGAAAAATGAAGTTTCAAATGATCGGGTTTAAATGAGGACAGCACTTTCTATGTGGTCAATTAGAACCGAGACAATAATAGTGTTCGCTCAAATATAATAGCATTGCCTAATAGGAATTAAAGTTTCTATTGGTATTTCTAAATTGTCATGAATTAAATAGTTTTGATAAAATTGTGTAGGAATGTTTGAGATGTACTTTGAAAATTTTGTTATACTACAATTTAATATGCGTGCTTTATTGGGCGGTTACAAATTTTAATAAGAATAAAATTATTTGGCAAAATGTAAAATGATGTCAGTGTTTAATAAGGATTGATACCAAGACGGTTCCAACGTGCTTCAGTTGGTGCCATGTATTTACTTGCCGCGTTGTATGTGATTTAAAAGCACCAAATGGAAGTTGTGCTAAAACTTAGTTGTTCATGTATACCTAACACCAGTTTTAATTGTAAATGCTAAAGTTATTTTTTTACCAAATAAACATTATGTATTAATGGATTAAGCGACTCTAAGATAAAACAGAAAATGGACTTCATAAATCGCACCCTCAGTGAAAAAAAAGGCATAAGTTGAAAATTGTAATCTTACAGGAGAGCAAAAAAACTGTTAAAATATCAGTAAGTAGTCAAAGGAATTTACATTACGATTTCTTGCACAAAACCGTCAAGACTAATGATAAAAATTAAAAAAAATTGTGCATATGTAGCTTTTGTCCCTCTTTCCAATCATTAATAAATAAAATTCAACGTAAGACGGCTTATGCTTTTTTTCCACTGAGGATGCGAAATATGTTCCAACAAAGCTTGGCTTATTGCTTGATTTGAAAACACTAGACTATCCCTAAAATTCTAATTAACTAGTAAAAAACTTATTTTAGAATTTGTCGCTTAAATCGTTCTTACTTAATACAATCCAATTCACTTGAATATTTAAACATTTTAAACAATCAAACTCTTTCGTCACACTCATTTAAAAACACACTCTTGTTAAATTTTGCAGGCATTTTCTTGAATTTTTAAGGTGCATTGCATAATTAGATTACTAGCTAAATTGACTTATGATCATTCTGTACAGATTATTTTTGAAAATTTGATAAGTGTATTTTTTCCACAGTGCTCCGGCTAGAAAGTAAATCAAAAAATTGTGCATAGAAAGTTGTAGATTAATTTTAATCTTTTCAGTTGTATGTTGTGTACCTGATGGTATAAATAACGGTTTTCTTTTTTTAAATAAGTAACTAGTTTTAGTGCATCAATACATTATTATTCTATTAACATCGATGTCCTCGAATATAATACATATTTTGTTGATAGAAAGTCTCAAATATTTCCACGGAAATTACGATGCAAGAAAGGATAGTAAATTTAATTTAAGCTACACACGATCCCACCAATTTGTCTTTTTTATAAGTCCGAGTTTAAAAAAAGATGTAAGGCTTATTTTGTACAGTTATAGCTACATCCTAATTTTGGGACTCAGATCAATAAATAAGTGATCTGAGTTTTGGGGAGTAATTATAAAAACCAAGCAGCTTGTCAGCTTCTAATGATACTAGGGGTGATAAAATGTTTAAAATTTGCAAATTTATGTTTATTACCATTATCATGTTTATATAAAGTTCAATAATTATACTTTTATTCTTAAAATTACAAATTAATGTTCCGGAAAATGTTTTACTTACCTGTTTTATTGCCGCATATGAAATCTGTAAGTGCAGTTTTAAATTAATCTGATGAGAACACTTCGCACTACATTGTCATGTTGAATTGAAAATGCACAATTTTATAATGTAGGAACTATTAACCCAACAGCTGCCCAGCACCTAGTACAAATCAGATTAATGTATAATTTTAAAAATTCAAAATATTACACAGGATGTTTATGTAAAATAGTAATGAAATGAAAGGTAACACATATTTTTAATTCTCTGTAGGGATTTAGTGTATTTATTTTAAATGCACCTAGAAATAAGAAAAAATGTGTTCATATGAATTTAGTTATTAATATGTAGGCTATAGCTGTTAATCTCTATAACAATAGCATGTTAGACTGTAAAACAGTGCAATTTCCGCTAATATTTTAAAGCTTAAACACAATAGTTTTCTAATATAACAAGTTCATATTTCCGTTGCGGTGTTGTACCGTAAGCGTCCAAGATAGTGCGCAAGTTTTGGAGTATACGCCATTTGTGAGCGTACTTGGTATTGTTCTGTTACCTTTACTGACTTGGTTCACATTTTAATTTGAATAATTTTGTTCCGCTAGCTGTCCATTGTAAGAAAATATATACCTGATCTATACAAAACTTTAATGATTAAACAAGTTAATTTCCGTTGTATATGCATTTATATTTCTTACGAAAGTGGCCACCTATCTAATCCCATTGGAATTCGAGTACCTATAGTGCGTTTTTACTTGATGGCCTAAGGAGGCTCAAGACAATTAATAAATGTAAAAAGCCGACAAACGAACAGAATCCACCTGATGGTAAGTGGTTATTGCGCCCCTGGACATCAGCGACACCAAAGCACCACTGATGTGTTACTGGCCAAAAAAGAAAGAACTGGTTCTCCAGCCCCCAGCCGGAATAGAAAGAGTTGTTTGGCGGTTAATTCGAATATTAAAGTTATCCTTATCACCAATACGTTGCCGAATAAAATTGAAGTGGGACACCCGCTTATAGATAAATCAGAAATACACAATTTTAAAAACGTTTGCAAACTCAACGCATTGTACTTGACTGAGGAAGAATAATACCGTGCTGGATTACGTAATTCCTGTATCTACAAACTACCACGCCCATCCACGTCAAAAACAATGCTGTTTTCTGCCAGTAACTTCCGGAGAGAATAACAAACGGCATGGTTTTTGACGTGGATGGGCGTGGTAGCTTGTAAATACAGGAATTACGTAATCCAGCACGATATTTTTCTTCCTCAGTCAAATACAAAGCGGTGAGTTATCTAATATCAAATCGATCATTTCTATGTATCATTACGATTCGTATTTTATAATACCGAATTGTGAATACCCGTTATATTTAAAATGTTCAGTACCTTTAAAATCAAGTCATAATTTACTTTTTGGTACTTTTGGGGGCGTCCATAAATTATGTGAGGTGTTTTAAGCGATTTTAATGTAAGTATAAGTAACATGAATTTTAGAAGATAGAAACGAACATTATCTGGATCCTCATAAATTATTTATTGTCTTAATTATAATAATGAGTTGTGAAATAGATAATTCATATTACAGCTATATAACTACTCTGCCTCTTTTAGCTGCGGCTTTATGAACTTTCGTCTTCTTCTCTTTTTTCTTATTCATTATATTCTCCTTCCTCTTCTTCTGTCTGTCCTCTTTTTTCTGTGCAACGTTTTGAATCCTGGCATCCCATTGTTTCTGACTAGCCTTTTTCTTTTGTTCCTGAAATTTTTGATTAAAATCATAATTATAATGTGTTTGTTTCATGAAAGTAAATTTTACCCCTAACTTTACATGTACCTAGTTTTATTGATTCAATATTTTTTGATAAATTGTACAATATAATTATTTTTAAAAAAACCATTGCCCTGCAGAGGCAGATATTTATTTGGCAATGAAATGTTTATGTGTATGTGTAAATGTGAGTTTGGGTGTATATTATATCCCACCAAAAACATAAATGTAAAAAAGGAGAGCCAAGTTCAATACAAAAATTATGCTTGGCTGTGGGCTTCGCCGCAAAAAGAATGGAGATCTAAATGAGTGCCAAGTTCTATGCAAAATTTAAATATGTATTTATAGGAACAAAATAACCTTATGAACAAGTATTAAACTCTATTTCTTTGCTTTATTGAATACCTATAACAATTGCTGTTATTTAAAAATGTGAGATCTTAAAGTAGGTTAGATTTGACTTGGCCAGTTTTTATCAGACTGACTTTTATGACTGATGTAATGAAAACTGGCCAAGTCAAATCTAACCTACTTTAAGATCTCACTTTTTTAAATAACAGCAATTGTTATAGGTATCCAATAAAGCAAAGAAATAGAGTTTAATACTTGTTCATAATGCTTTTTTGTTCCTATAAATACATATTTAGATTTTACATAGAACTTGGCATTCATTTAGATCTCCATTCTTTTTGCGGCGAAGCCCACAGCCAAGCATATTTTTTGTATTGAACTTGGCTCTCCTTTTTTACATTTATGTTTTTGGTGCGATATCATTACTTTTTGTAAAGAAAATTTACCCTGTTCACAAATCTTAGAGACTAAATTGACGTTTCATGGGTGGAAACGCGTAACATTACGGGTGGGGCTGCGGTGCGGTCTACAACAGCTATGTTCGAATATCTATTTGGCGGACACTAGCGCCATTGATTAGGGTGGCATAACTCAGCAAACTTCACTCCGTTTACAACAGCCATGTTTATATACACAATAAAGGTCGTACTGAAAATCACTAGCCGTGGTTACCCTTTTTTTCCCCGGGGGGGGGGGGATGCTTTACGCATACCACCCGAGCGCAAGGGGTACTCGAGTGGTTATGTGGGACTCCCATATAGGCTAATGAGACTCACGGTATACCCACTAAAAACCCCCCCATCTTCCTTCTCGCCGCCTTGTGAGACAGGGTTACGGGAACGCTTTTGCACACATCCACGACCCCGCGCACCAGATGGTAAGGTGCGCCTCCCCCCTCGGCCTCCACCAGTACTGTAGCAGACTCCCCCCGAGTCTGCTACTAGGAGGCCATGGATACCAGATAACTGGTACCCGGTGGAAGATTAGGTCTGTGGTTCTTCCACCGACCACACCTCGGACGCAGAGGATAGGGCAAGCAGCGCACCGTAATACCAACATGCCTCTTCTTCTGCGACCCCACCAGTGTCGTTTCGGCGGAACGGCCCCGCCAGCTCGCAGGGGGTAGGGGGAGTGGCGCACCGTAATACCAACACGCCTCTCCCCCTGCTATTCCTCCACGGCCGCAGAAGATAGGGAGAACGGCGCACCGTAATACCGCCACTCCTCTTCTTCTACGGTCCCACCTCCACGCGCGTCAGCAGCGAACTTGTTCAGCCCGCTGGGAGCGCCCTCCTCGGGCCAACCGGGCGGCCCAAACTGGCCGGCCCTGGTTGCCTCTTAGCTTCACCGTGGGTGACCAGTCCACGGTTGCTAAGTCCCCCCGCCACGACAAGGCGGGCAACCCCCGGGGGGGGGGGGGGGGGGAGCTCGCGGCATATGCTGAGTGCGTACCTTTATTGTTGAGCAGTGCTGCAGCAGGTTATGTCGATTTTATAACTTATAATATTTTGTAAATGATTTATTTAGTGTAAATTTTATAACTTGTTGCAGTGCTTAGCAAAATAAATAATTTCTTTCTTTCATATATCTATTTGTCACACATTAGCGCCATTTAGAAATGGCCATTATTGGTACCTCTATTTTTTGTTAACAGCTGGAAACTTTCTCAACTTTCCCTTCATATGAGATGGCCCTCGTTCTACCTCAATACTCCATGCGCTGAAGTATGTCATATTGAGCCCCGCATGCACAGAGGCCTTAGTGCGAGTTTTACGTGACATAACGGGCTCACAATGTAAATGCGAGTTGGCTAAGATTTGTATGGGACCGAAGCTTTTCTTTTCACTGCCGCTAGATGGCTCTGCTTCGGTCCCATACAAATTTTGTATGGGGACACCACTTATTTATCGACTTTTTTTAATTTTTTGATTTTTTCCTACGCTTACACACAATTACCGAGCTGGATTCCAAATTTCATCCTTCTAGGTTATCTGGAAGTAGGTTAGATTTAGATACTATATGTCAGTCAGTCAGTGCTAAAATTTACAACTTTTTGACCTTCATATCTTTGTAACCGTTTGAGCTAGCTTCATGAAATTTGGTCTTCTACATGTCCATATGGATATAAATAAACACACGTAGTTTTATGTGTTTACGTTAAAGAGGTTTTGAGTTATAAAAGGGTCAAAAGTGGCACCAAGTGGTTCGTGTAATATTACACTCGGCGCTGGCTAGCCAGTTCCTTTGCTTGAACTTGGCTTGACACGCTGCCGCGTGTCTAGATTTGATTTTTGCATGACCATGATACTTGCGATAAAGGGTTTAAATTAAATACATACAGGTTAAAAAATATCAAAAAATGACAAGTTAAAAAGAAAGCTTACTTGTTTTTTAATTGTTTTCTTTAAGAGTAAAGGATCATCCTTAATTTTTTGACCCTCGGCTTTCTGCAAAGTATTTTTCCATAGAATTTTTTCTTTCATCTCTTTCACTCTATCCACATCTCCAGTTTCTGCGAGCTGCTGGAACTTTTGTTCTTGTTGTTTAATATTTTCAAGCAGTTTTTTCGGGTCCTTCTTTTCCTTCGGTTTTCTTTCTGAAAATAACTTTATTTCTCAGTGTCACAAAAACATTTTTTGTGTGCAACTAAACAACAAATAAGCAGACAATCCACCTGATGGAAACCATCACCATCCCCCGTGGATATCAGGAACATCATAAGCATCACCAATGCATTGGCAGCCAAAAAATAAGAAAGAAAAAACTGGCTTTAAAGCCCCCAGCTGGAACAAGAGTTGTTTGACAGCTGTCTCAAGCAAGGGCTTGGTAGCTAACCAGGTAGATTCCAAGCAAAGATAATATCTGTAATAATAATGACCAAATATAATAATCCTTATGAAGCCCTAATACAAAACAGAAGGATTGGCTTCTATTATTGCCACTTACGACACTGATCTGTCCGCATGAGATTGTGATCAATATTATGGCTGTCCAGATATGGCCAATACTTAAGAATTTAATTTTAATTAAAAAATCTTTTAATTAATTTGTAATTATAATTTAAAAAATCACAACATAACTAGTCCTACATTGGCATCTGCCACTAATCTATGAATGTAAATATTTTTACAATAAAAGGCAAATTATTTTATACAGACCTGTTTTACCCACTTTAGCAAAATCAAACTTGGAGAACACAAGTTTGCCTTCTGTATTATAAATAGGCTTAGCTGAAGGAATATTTTGCTTTTGTATTTTAGGTTTTTCTTCTCCATCTACTCCTTCATTGGTATCACCCTTAACTCTAGTTTTATTTGTCATAACCCTTTCTCTTTTCTTTAACTTCTTACTCAGTTTACTGTTCAAACTCTTCTTAGCTAGTTTATTTTTTAAATTGAAACCTGTCTGAGACTTAATCTTCTGCAGTTTATCCTCTAGTTCTGCTATGCTTTGGGCTCGTTTAGGTAACTCTTTTTCTTCATTTTGTTTAGAATTTGTCATTTCAAAGTCATCATTTTCATCACCTGAAATAATAATCAATATATATAAAACACAAAAAATGTTTGTACAGATGTCCTTTATAGATTCTGAAACCATCCAACCGATATGCCTCAAAATGGTTTCATTTGAAAGGCAATAATCCGTAGATGATTTGAGACCACTAAAATAATGCATTAGGCACATTTGGTAAATTGATAAAGTCGATTTTCCACTTTTCCCATGCAACAATTTGAAGATAATAAGTAAAGATGGCGCATCAACACTGATCTGTCATTATCATCAGAAAAATTTTTGCCGTAGTAGAACATACGGTATCCACTAGTTAAGTATAATAGTAAAATTGTTTCACATGAAATAAGCATTATGTCAGAATAAAAATGATTATCTTATACATTAAATTAGGTAAATAAATATGGTCAAAATATATGACTCTTGTTTAAGATATACAATTAGGAATACAACACATAGATCACTGAAACACTATGTTTTAGAATTACAGTTAGAGTGAGTAACTTAAACATGATAATAAATAAATGAAAATCCAAAATAAAATTCAAAAATATTATGTGTGTAAAGGATCATAGAATAAAATATTGTTCACATAATATACACAAGAATAGATAGTGAAACATAGCACATAAAAATGTATGTAGTTTTAATTCTAACCCTTTATGCATCATGAACTATATTTCATAATACATACTTACTAATCAAAAATTATGATTAATGAATACCCACCTTTCCTTTGCAAAGGTAGCGATATTATAGAGAAAATGTTCTTTAAAAAGTTCATTTCTTTTAGAAGATCTTTTCTTAATTGTTTAGATTTGAAAGGTCTCTTGTTCGGTGTCATTTTAGCTGGCATTTGAACAAAATTCCTTATTATTTAACTACCAGCTAAATACAACAAAATAGTTAAATGGCCTTATTTTATTAAGGCTAAATAAACTTAGTTAACCCTCGAATACGTGCAAAGTGACCGCGAAGTAATAAATTTAAATGATTGAGTTATTGAATTCAACATTAAATTTTTAATTTACGTTTTAGTGTATTTAATAAAAACAAATTACTATAGGATAATGATTAGGTTAACGATTAGAAGTGAGGTTATGTTCAAAAGTCTTGCATGTTTTTATTTTTAAACTTTTCTATTGACATATTTGACAGTGAATCAGTGACATCTGACAAGATAGGTAACTCCATGGATGTATTACTCTAACTGGATGAGTAATTTTGTAGAAGTACCTGAGGACGGATGACGTCATAACCGAAGTTTTCTATTGTTTCCATGTTATCTATAGTCCCAGGATATATCATTCGATTATGATTTTTATAATGATATAAAAACATGTAAGATGAATATTATAAGTAACGTAATTGTGTGATAGTTTGGAACACTGCGCCAAAAAGTTAATGCAGTTTTTCAGTGCAGCGATTACAGTCATCGGGGATTTGTAAAGACTGTGGTCGTCGTTTTTGTTTGTGTTGCTTAAAATGTGGTGTTGTATTGTTGTCAATTATCAGTGAGAAAATTACAATAAAAACAATTGCAATATTTTAAATTCAGTAATTTTGAAGAAATTTTAATGAAATATTTTATTTCAATATTATATTTTTTACTACGAGTAAAATTACTAGAGATGCGCCGAATATTCGTTTGATATTCGGTATTCGGCGTATTCGGCATCTTTTTCACTATTTGTATTCGGCCGAATTATTCGGTTTTGGTGCCGAATATATTCGGTTCGAGTATTTCTATTTTCTTGACTACACTACAAGGTATATAACTAAAAGACAAAACCTCTTATGTAAGATCTATGTTATATTATAAGTCAAAGAAATCCTATGAGGAATAATTTGTTGAATAAAGCTAACAAAATAAAGCAATTAAACTTCATATCACATTTAAGTATTTTGAAACCTCAAGTCAACATATTTATTTCTTAACCTATAGTTACTTAGTATAGCCAACATTTATTTCAAACCTTAAATGAGCATTTATTTTTAAACCTCAAAACAATATTTTTGGTAAATGGTAATGGTAAATGGTAAACCGAATAATTCGGCCGAATATCCGGTTCGGTAAAGGTTAAACCGAATAGTATTCAGTATTCGGCTATTCGGTGAAACCACTATTCGGCGCATCTCTAAAAATTACCAATAAAAAAATATTTTAAAGAACCATATCAAAATAGGACATAATTTTTCTAAGTAAGTGTGGACACCCTACTATAGTCTAAGAGCTAGTGAACCCTCCGAGTAACGGTCTTCCTGTAAGGTTAGAAATTTGTACACTTATGATTTATAGCATGCTAAGGGCAATAGCCATGACCTGACAGGCGTCAGCTCTGTACGTCATCAGCCCCTTTATTTTTTAAATTGAAAAATGAATAGAATATAAAAACTTGTTTTTGTAAGCTTAAAAATTTAATAGGATGTAGTTTATTTATTGTAAGTCTTGAAAAAAAATTGACAGGTGATTATGAGCAAAAATATGTGACAGGTGAATTGAAAGGAGCACAGTTGATGAGGTAAAATAAACTTTCTCCTGTATAGTTGGAATTTGGATATGTTTTTGAGTAAACGTTTAGAATAAATATGTACAATGACAGGCCGTTTTGAATAGCTTCTTGACAGGCGAGGGGAAAGCTGCTAAGGGTGTGCGAGTACGAGGTGTTACGTGAACGCATATAGTGCGAGTGACATGAATGAAAATTAAAATGATTTATTGGAAAAAAAATATTGTTGCAGTTCGCGCTGGCACGGAGGTAGATTTGATGAATCATAACTTCTTACTTTTTTCATGCATATTTTAGGATTAGTTGTGTTATATGTAGTAAGGAACATTTCGAACCGTACATTTGGCAAACAAATTTCTCGAGTATCGGAAAATTTCTTTCTTCCTTCTCTACTACTTCTGCATTTCATAATGCTTTGAACGCCTTCTGATACTCACTACATTTCTGCAATATTTGGAAAGATTTTTTTTACCTCTTCTTAAAAAGGACGGATTAAAATCGCAACCGGTCAGTGCATGAAATCCCAGTAAGCTTTGGCATATAGAAGGTTTCATTTTTGTATACAGTTCAGAAATATTTATCCAGTTTTTAAAATAATCAGTACCTTCAATATTTTTTACCACCAGAAAAATTATTAGAAAACATTTTAAAGAACCATATCAAATCAAATTATGTCCTCATAATTTTTCTAAAGTGGACACCCTACAATTATGAAGGACAACCTCAATCCGGCCTGTGATTGTTTGAATAGTCATTCTATTGTGACGTCATCCATCTTCAAGTACCTCTACGAAGTTATGTATCAAGTTATAGTAATATAAATTATCCATGGTAAAATGCAAAATACATATTTTACTTAATATGTACTCTGTGGTTACAGAATACAGAGTAGTAGAGTACTTAAACACTACGTTTTATCATCTGTAGTCTGTCATAAGCTGACTATGAAATTCAGAAGTTTCACTGTAAAATAATTTACATTTCAATATCTTTGACTTAAAATTCTTGAAATTTTACCGCCTTAGACCTACTTAAACACGTTTGTTGTGTTTTCTTATGCAACTGGAACTGGTGACAAGGACAAGTTAAATAAAAGTGTAGAATTTTTGTACTCTCCACGATGACAAGTCTCCGTGTAATAAGTCATACAAATTATGTAAATGACAGCAGAAACTGTAACAAGAAATATTGAAAGTACAATCTAAAATATAATAAGCACCGTATCCATTAAAAGTGAAAGTGCCTACGTTCAACTTTAGTTCAACTGAAGACTATCAAAGATAGGTTTCATTCTGGTGTGCTGTGTGATAGTAAAACGAACATTGTCGAGTTAGTTACAAGGTAACGTAATATTACACGTCTGTTACTTCTGGTGATTGATAAAATTGTCAAGTATATATAATTATAAACCTTTAAATGTAAAGTAGATATAACATATCATTATACATGTAAACAGTGATATCTTTATACAACATAGGATAGCCACATGATAAGGTGTTATTTACAAGGCAGTGTGAACTACTATCAAAGTATCAACTCAATTTTGTTATTACTTATTACTCACTGTGTTTATTAAACATCCAAGTCAATTACAATGTTTGGTTCAGGTTTTAAAACAAGTAGGTACTTGCATGGGAGTCATGGCAGGCATTGTTCAATGTGCAATGCTTGTAACTGATTTGTGTCATAATGTGTTACCTTCATTACTTTTATGAACTGTGATGTTGAAGTTATCATAATATTCACTTAAAAAATAGATGAATACAGAATTGTTTTGTATTCACTGAAAATAAATGTTTAAAATATTTTATCAGTATGAATATAAGACTATCTTACTTGGAATCATCTTAGAAGTGAGAGTGGTTTTTGTACAATACTTTATTATTTTTTAGGTGCAAAATAATATACTATGGAAGGACACGATCATATGGGGCATGGTCACAATCACGGCCATCACATGATGCCAACACACCATGAAATGCCTGTGAACATTTCACATACAATGGATGACATGAATGTAAGTACAACTATTACCATTTCTTATTACTTATTTGATGAATTTATATGTCAATTTATTTATCACAATTTTTAATTCTCCATATAAACAATTCTGACCTAATGTGAGAATTAAAATATTATATTTCAGCTGCTATTATTCAATACATTTTTCTGCATTTGACACATTTTCTTGTTTTATACTAAGTTTGATATTGTATTCACTTTTTAACCAAAAAGCAAGGTGGTTAAATTTTGATGTCCAATAGTAATCTATATCTAAATCTATAAAATGTCATATTTTTTATTGAATTTCAGAATGTATCTGATATAAGTGAAGTATTCAATCATTTCAATCAAGAACCAGAATTGAAAGCTCATGAACACCACAATGGTCACAGCAGCCATGGCTCCATGAGTATGACGGTAAGTTGGCTAATATCCAGAAAAAACACTTGGCCATACAGCAGAAAATTATGGAATTAATTTATAAAAAGACATTCTATTTCTTTCAATAACTGAATGTGTCACCCTGATTTCAGGAATTTTATTTGTGTGATCCTTAAATATTAATGTAATTATATAACAACAAAAGCTTTCAGTTTGAAAGCATTTTCAAAGAATATATCGACGGCGGAAAGCGAAAACGTAGTCATCCACAAAAATAGTTCAAAATGTCGTAGTCAACAAAATCTTGGCGAATAATTGTTTGGATGAGATTTGAGTTACAATTATATATTATATTTAGAAAAAATAACAAGCCTAATATCCAAAAATCGTGAGTTTAAGTTAAAAAACACGCTAGTTATGATTTTTTTTTAAAAAGTGTAAAAGGTTTTTGGCTCTGATGAACATTTTCGTTTTTGTGGATGACTACGTTTTCGCTTTCCGCCGTCGATATGCAGCAATATGCTACAATCATGAGTTATGATGTTAATGGAGACCTAATTTAAATATCTTTTATTGCAGTTTCATGGTGGATATGTTGAAAAAATCCTTTTTTCTTGGTGGGATGTAACTGACTTAGGAGAATTTATTGGATCATTCTTAGCTATATTTATCATAGCCATACTGTATGAAGGGTATGTTATATTGGTAACCCATACAAATTATTTTATTTATTTTGTACACACAGGAAATAAGATATGAAAAAAAAATTGTACAAGGGCACTTCTTATTCCTAATTGAAATGTCTTCCAGAAGGCCTGTTAGTGGAGAGATGAACAAAAGTTACAAACTTAGTGTGTACAATTTTATTATGAAAATTATTTTCTTGTATTTTACAAATAACAGGTATTTGCTTTCAGGTTAAAATATTATAGAAAACATTTGCTATGGAAAACTTATACAGGTTTACAATATTGTGCGGTTGCTCCACCAGATAAAGGTGTTGCAAATATATGTGCTGCAGATGAACCACAAGTTATACAGTAAGTATAACATAATAATAATTCATATATTACAATAACCTATAGGCAAAGTTCTTGGGTTTATAATACAATAAATCGCACCCTCAGTGGAAAAAAGGCATAAGTTGAAAATTGCAATTTGACAGGAAAACAAAAAAACTGATAAATAGCAGTAACTACTCAAAGGAATTTACATAACAATTTCTTGCACAAAACCGTCAAGATTAATGATAAAAATTTGAAAAAATTGAGCATATGCAGCTTTTGTCCCTCTTCCAATCATATTAATAACTAAAATTCAATGTAAGACGATTTATGCTTTTTTTCCACTGATGGTGCGAAATATGTTAAATCAGAGTTAGGTACTTCAGGTTTTCCTCTTTAATAATAATCTGTTTCTAACTAAAACCGAAAACCCTTATTTTTTGATACTTTTAAAATAAATTTACTTTCAGGCCAGTCCCGCATGTGCTTGACAGGAATATGTATGTATTATTTTAATTTCCTTTGATTTATTTACTTTCACCTGACTTCAGTGACCAGCGGGGCCTATTATGAACTTTTATAAAACCATTCATGTTCCAGGCAATTCATTTCTCGGGCTTTAAACGACGTATGATTGGCTAAAAAGTGTCATGTGACCGATTTCGTAACACGAATTTGACGTTTACACTGGAACTTGGCTGGAATTAAGAGGTCATAATAGTCCGCCAGCTCTTTTAAATTTCTATTTATATAATTGATGTCAACTGATGATCTATCTGACAAATTCCTTTTATATTGCAGCCCTACAATGTTAAGTTCAGCGCATGTCTGGCAAACTTTCCTTCATGGTGTTCAAGTATTTGTGAGCTATATGTTAATGTTGGTGTTCATGACGTACAATACATGGCTGTGTCTCGCCGTGGTCCTTGGTTCTGCAACTGGGTACTTCCTCTTCGGCTGGCGGGAGTCTGTTGTAGTGGATTTCACTGAACACTGTCACTGATACATGCTAAACCCAGTTACCACAAGTATTACTGTTTACGTAACCTCGCCACTACAAAAATATTACTTATTATCATGTTATAAGTAGAAGCCATTTTGGATGTGTTATTTATATCAAATATTATATTACTATGTAAAATATGTTTGTACTTTTTAAGGTTTAGGTTTTTAGCAGATTATAAATACTTTGGATTAAAATGATAGTTTTGCTATGCATACTACTGTTGGAAGCTGCAAAAGCATTCTCCATATTTCTTTTATCATGTAACAGTTTCTGGAGAAATATGTCCTGCATATCTGATAACAGTGGCAGATCCAGGATTTTTGTTTGGGGAGGGCTTGAACCAGTTGAAGAAATGAAATGAACCTTTAATGTGGACATAGATAGATGATTTTGAGAAAGATTAGGGGATAATTTGTGCTAGGGGGCCACTTTAGCTCCCACCTGGATTCGCTTGTGTCTGATAGTATTATACAAATGTCTTCCAATTGTATTCTCCAATGGTATATTAACTATAGTTAATGAAAATATAAATATATATTGACAAAAGAGTCATTCTCATTCATATAAACATAACCTTGGTAAATGAAATACATTTGCTTTTTCCTTTCACAGATATATTATCATACAAATTGTATGGAATTTTACATAAGGTGATTACAATATGGTATGTAAAATACTTGAAGTCATGCCATATTATCCCTATTAAAGAAATATCAATATGAATAACTGTTTTATTAACAGCTTTGCAAAATTAAGTTCAGTTTTCAAGAACTTTTAATTACAAATGTTGAGGCATAAATTACACAAATCATATAATACGTCAAGACATATGGTGTGTTAGTGGGTTAGCTTTTGAATGTAACTGTAACCATTTGAATCAAATGCTAACCCATTTCAACAATAATAAATTATTACATCCTGAGCAATACGGTTTCACTAAAGGCCGTAGTACAACCGATGCCGGGGCTAGGCTATTAAAGCATATATTTGAAGCATGGGAGGCGTCACATAATGCCATAGGAGTATTTTGTGACTTATCTAAGGCATTTGATTGTGTTGAGCACGAAACATTGCTGTTTAAACTTGGCCACTATGGTATAAAAAACAAGGCCCTTAGCTTGATCGCGTCTTATTTGAGTAATAGAATACAAAAAGTCAGCATAAACGATATTAAGTCATCGGGGTCACCGGCTGTGATGGGTGTACCGCAGGGCTCGATCTTGGGTCCGTTTCTTTTTCTGGTATACATTAACGATTTACCACATTATGTAGAGAACCAAGCGGATATTGTACTATTTGCTGATGATACATCACTAATATTTAAGTGTGAAAGGAATAAAGTAAATTTCGACGACGTAAATAGTGCTCTTTCGCATGTATCGCGTTGGTTCACTATCAATAATTTACTATTAAATGCAAAAAAAACGAAATGTATAGAGTTTGTGCTACCTAATGTTAAAAAAGTCAGCAAATCTCTTAAACTAAATAACGAAACATTGCATATGGAGGAATCGACGGTCTTTTTAGGGGTGACCTTAGATAGTAAACTTCAATGGGGCCCACATATAACAAATCTCGCGACAAAACTCGGTAGGGCTGCTTTTGCTGTCAGTCGAAACTGCTAGGATAGTCTATTTTGCTTATTTCCACAGTGTTATGTCTTATGCCATCTTGCTGTGGGGCAAAGCAGCCAATATAAAACAAATTTTCATACTCCAGAAACGGGCAGTTAGGGCTATTTATAAACTTAGGTCTCGGGAATCTTTGCGTGAAAAGTTCAAGGAAATAGGTATACTTACAGTAGCTTCCCAGTATATCTTTAACAATGTAGTTTTTATACGGAAGAATATAAACGCGTATAAACAAAATTTTGATATTAATAATCGCCATACGAAAAGAATGCATCAATTAGTTACGCCTTCGTTCCGCCTAAGTAAAGTGCAGCGATCTTTCATAGGGCTTGGTATACATTTTTATAATAAAATCCCAAAATTAATACGTGACTTGCCAATAGAAACTTTCAAAAAACGTGTAAAGACACAATTGTTAGGCAAGGGATATTATAGTGTAGACGAGTATTTAAATGACAAAGACGCATGGAAATGACCAGCTCTGCAACCAGTTCCGCTCAGAATAGTAAATACTTTTGTATTATTATCTTTTTTTGTAATATTTTTTTAAAAGATGTGCTGAGGAGTTTCTTTAGGCTTTTCTTCTCCTCCACGATAAAGCACCTTCCGAAAAGCCAAAAAATGACGTGCATAAGTGTATCAGTGATACCTATATGAATAAAATATTTTGACTTTGACTATTTTGACTTTGACTTTGACTTTAACCTTGATAATTTGACCTTAAAATGCCTTAAGCGTTTCCTTTCACCATAAAACATTAAATACCACAAAGAACAACATCAAATTGTAAGCATGATAAAACAATGGCTAATCTATAATTTAATGACTTTATCACCAATCTATGAGATTATAATCACAAACAAACATTATCCTATTATAATAATTTTAACCAGTTCTACTTATGACTGTTTTATTATCTTTAATAGTGATGGAAATATTTGACAAAGCTATGTAATCCCTGAATGTTTACGCATGTGTTTTTTTAAGTTAGAACTGCTGTTACAGCGGTAAGAACAATGTTCACACACAAATGGTAGTTCACCAGAATGGATTCTCTTATGAACAGTCAAAGAGTTTATAAAATTAGTCCTGAATGAACACTGGTCACACATGTATGGCTTTTCAGATGTGTGCCTTCTTTTATGTTTTATCATGTTAGATGAGGATTTAGTTGTATATGCACATGATGCATGATCACATTTATAATTTCTGATCTCCTCAGCCTTGACCCGTTTCGTTGGTTCTGGTTCATCACTGTTCCTGAAACAAAAGAAAAATTTAGATGATAAAAAACAAATAATAAGCATTTACGTTTCTTTCTTTTTGGAACGAAGTTCCTTATCGCGCGTTGTAAAATGAAACGAATGACAACACTTTTTCTGAAGTGATTCAGAGAGTTTTACAGAGATGGTGCTGTACAACAAAACAATACTTAAATCGAGTCCCTTGACACCTCTCATGTTTATTCTTCTTTCTTTCTTGGCCGGCAATGCATCAGTGATGCCTTTGGTACTGATGTTCATGGGCGGCGATAGCCACTTACCATCAGGTGGATCGTCAGCTCGTTTGCCGGCGATTTCCATAAAAAAAATTAGCTAATTATATTGTAACTTCAACTTCAAAAAAAAATTGAATATTTCATACAATTCAGCTATTGAGTTATCACTTAATACCCTTAATTTTCCTCTTTTATCTGTTAAGTCCTGGTCAATATAATTATTACAAAACTTACGTTGGAAAATCATTCTCCTCATGATTGTGGTCATTGTGGTTTTCGGCTTGTTTATTTTCCTGGGCTATCTTTTGTGCCCTCAATAACTGTGAAACCATAGATGTTGGTTGTGGTCCAAATCTAATCTCATTCTTTCTTTTAGGCCTGCCAGCACAATTAGTGTTGCTGGTGTGTTTGGAAAATTGTGGTTTGATTGATAAATGTAAAGGATTTTGGTCCTCTGCTTGTTCCATCGGTCACTTAAAAATACCTGCTCTTCTCATAAATACTTTACAACATAAACAAAGATAGCGATACTACGTTTAGATATCTAATCTTTGTGTATTTTACACATTAATCAACATTACGATTATACATGTATTTAACAAATAATATTTACTTTTAGTATCAAAATCCAATTTTGATTCGATTATTTTGACAACTTGACAAGTGATTAGTTAATGTTGCTATATAGTAGAATAGTTATGACTTCCGACCTAGGATATTTTAACGATAACTGGATATCAATCTTCGAAAAGGTACCTGAAGACGGATGACGTAACATTGGATAACCATTTTTCTATTGTGTCTATGTTATCTATAGTCCTAGGAAATATCATTCGATTGCTAAAATATTTTTATAAGTACGGTGCACTTAAAATAAAAGAAATGTACCGCAATAAATAATATTGTTTCATTTCATTATCACCTCATACAAAAATAATCATATGACATAAGGATAATTTTGAAGAAATTATCATAAAATATGTTAATTCAATATTTACCACCAGAAAAAATAATAATAAAAAATACTTTAAAAAACAATATTAAAATAGGACATAATTTTTCTATTATAAGTATGGACACCTTGCAATTATGGAAGACAACCTAAATCCACCCTATGATTGGTCGAAAATGGTCATTCCATTGTGACATCACGTTATATTGTGTATTAAATCTACAATCGAAAATATTCATACAATGTCACGTGATCCGTCTTCGAGGGTTGAGGTCCAGTAAAACTTTCAAAGTTCTTGTTGGGAATTTTATGGGTCATAGAGTAAAACATCTATGTATATACTTGTCAATCTTATCGTTGACGTTTGACGTCATTCATCTCATCAGTGTCAACTGTCAAGAATGTCAAGCTATCAAAATATTTAGAACGTAGGTAAAATAAAAATTGGTAAAAATAGTGAAAATATATAATTCAGTACCTATTTTTAATTATAATACCGTAACATTTTATTTGTAATCAGTATTCATCATTGCAACTGCAACCATGCGTTTATTTAAACAAGGCATGGTTGGCGTGAGAAGATTCTGTAATGTTCCACCAAAACAATCAAATTTTTTCGAAGAAATGGAAAGAAATTTCATTCCGACGAATGGGTTTCAGAAGACTTTATTATCAGTAGGATCAGCTGCAGTTGCGTTGTTAAATCCTCATAGAGGTGATATGATAGCCTGCTTAGGAGAAGTAACCGGCGAACGATCGATAAAATATATGCGAGAAAAAATGCTAGAGACGACTGAAGGTGCCGAAATATTGAGAGATATGCCTCGAATAAATTCAAAAACCGTGTGTTTTGAAAGCCTTTCCCAACTACCAAAAAATACACTTGGTCGGGTGTATGTGGACTTTATGAAAGACAACAATATAACGGCAGATTCTAGACTGCCGGTGCAGTTTATAGCTGATCCTGAATTAGCTTACGTCATGCAGCGTTATAGAGAAGTTCACGATTTGGTACATGCCACCCTCTTCATGAGGACTACAATGCTGGGTGAAGTATGAGCAATAAAATGCAGATTTATAGTAGTTGCAGTACCTCCGTGCACTCAATGACATATTGCATGCTCACTCACACTTGGGTCTTAGGTCTAAGTGCGATTAAGCGCACAATATGTAAAGAAGTGCAAGGAGATACTGTGACTTACACTGAACTGTCAATTGAGCTCCATGAACATTAATCTCTGAGCAATTAAAACAATTTTGTTAACACTTTCGTAAATACATTGTATGTTATGGTTACAAGGCAATAGCTTGTTTGGAAGCATCAGATAATCTTTGATGGTGATATTTGAAGCTTTTGAAAACCTTGTTAAACAAAAACTTAATTTTAATGAATCTGTAAATATAATGAAATAGTCAAATGAAAAAATCCAAATGCTGTTAAGGCTGCATTAGTTATTCAAAAGCAAATCTTTTGACATCTTCATCTACAATGACAATGAAATATATTGTTTCAAAAACTTTAATAAAATAGTTATTCCATGGGTTTTTCAGGTTGCAGTTAAATGGGTAGAAGGTATTCAAACTAAATTACCAATGTGTATTGGGGGCGGCATTTGGGGAGCCAGTAGATTAAAACCTAAGCACCGACATTTGTACCTGAAATGCTACCTGCCATGGGCTATCAAGACGGGGAATAATGCAAAATTTTTGCAAGGTGGTATTTTTGACTTACTTTTAATTAAGTCAATTATTAATCTATCAAATACTGAAATTGACTCAAACTTTTAATGTACTGAAATAATTGTAGCTGATTAGTTCTTTCTTTTTACAGGAATTTACTTTGAGAAGCGGTGGGAGCAAGATATAGATGACTTTCATAAAGAAATGAATATTGTAAGACTTGAAAAAAAATAGTGCAAAATGACTTTGTATTGTTTAAAAAGCAATAACAATCATAAGTGATACAACTAGATTTTAAATATATTATTTTAGATATTAAAAGGTAGAAATAAAAGAAATATTAATTTACATTTTGTATTATTTATTTCAATCTTCAATGTATTTTATTTTATTTTCTCTGATCCTACTACTATATCATATAGATGGCACATCTCACTGAAAGGAAACATTCCTTTATTTTAAAAAATAAGTAAAGCTGCTATCAAAGATTTTTGAAAAATCACCTGCTTGAGCTGGGAATCGAACTGGTGAAATGTGAAAAATAAAACATCCTGTATTTTATGATACCAACCGAAAGGGTCATTATAAGGATTAATTTCTTTTAGGCAACATAGTATTTTAAATTAAAGGAAGATCAAGAAAAATATGACTTAGTTGAAATTTTTTTTATTGTAAAATTCCTACTTACTATCTAAATAAATGGTTAACTTGTATTTATCCTATAAATTGCTCAAAATGAGAATTCAATTGACAAACAAAAGTCTCATATAAAATTAAAATATTTACTTTGGGGAACAAAAATATTTTATCCATTTACAGTACAAATTTTATACCATATCATGGCTTCTAATTGGGACTTGACCACTTTTTTTGACACTAATAGTAGGATCATAAGAGAATTCTACATTTTGTCTAAGTACGAGACTAGAAATGACAAAATATATTTTGCTTATAAGCACGGTGGTAAGTAGAGGAAAATAAGGAATGTCATAATTTAACATATCCTGTAAAAGTATTTTAAATTTGTTTTTATTGTAGTGACTAATTTACAGTCAAAATATCTGTATTTGCTTTGTCTATTTGAATAAGAGAGTTGCAACTTAGGACAATATGCCAAAGTGCCCAATAGAGATTTCTATATTAACCTCTAACAGTTAACTGCAGTGTACTTAATACATAGTATATTCTCATAGAATATATTCTAAATTATAACAACATTTCGGAGCTTCGCCCATTAGGATTGTGCAGTGGTGTGATAAAATTATTAACTTCGACTACCCATTCATACCAAACTCTTCGAGAGTCAACACAGCGCCAGAAAGTAGCAATTATAGTATCACCTTTCTGTACTCTTAGAGGAGTCTGCAACAAAAACAATAAAATCAAATTTTTGGAAAGCATTAACATGAACTTAGCAATTTGAGTACTTTTGCACTTTCACAGCTCTATTTTTTATCTTGAAACCAAAACAAAGTTCTGAAATACCTACCGTTATTGGAATAAAAACTGGAAACCATGAAATCATTCCAGCACTATGAGTGGATGGGACTATGCTGATGGACTCCCCACCATACAAATTACAGTCAAAGTATCCTCCAAAACCATGCATTACATTATCTTGTTCTACTTTCCAATGTAATGTAGCAGTTCTACGATTGTCTGTGAGTGGCATTCCTCTGTAGTCACTTAACTCAACTCCTTCTGCATCTTTGATGCCCTTAGCAGGATGTGTGAAGCTGAACACACGCTGAAAAAAACAATTTACATGTGGCACTACTTTACTTCAGTCAAACAACACTGCAATAGAAGAAGCTGTGAAGTAAGTGGAGCTCCTCAATTATTACAAAATATTTGCCTACTGCAATTCATAACTGCCCATATTATTAAATATTATACATTAGTTCAGCAAATTTTAAGAATAACGGTCAATAAGTTGATGTTAAAATTACATTTAATGCATCCATCTTAATGTGTTATTTAAAACTGAATATACTAAATCAAATACAAATAAATTAATGAAGACATTAATAACAATAAAAGTGATAAACATATTATTTATAACGCATGTGTAAAGATAATCTTACCTTTGTCCCGCCTATATCATGTTTATTTTGCATGTAGACTACCCACAATGTCTCAAGATTCTTGTCTTTGGTCTGTGCATTAGTGGTTGTCGCCACTCTAGCAGCAGCCCATAATCGCGGAGAAGATACGGGCGCCACATATGAATTATATTCATATGGAATTGATATTCCTTCTGGTTTTAGGAGACTCGCTGCGCCATCCAAACATTCCGGCGATAGTTCATTGTCACCCCAAGATCCTTAGATAAATTTAAGATTACTTAAATTTTTCTCTGCTATTATTGCTAACATTCTTCATAATTAATGAATTGATAAAAATATATTTAGAACTACATACCTAATAGCTCAGATACAATTATATCTGCCTTCGGATGGAGGTTAATGTGCCTCATGTCACCAGGAATGACAATGACATTACGGTCACGCCAGACTTCTCGCACTTGTGCGGCCAACACAACCACTGCACATGGATTTTTTTCTACTGCAACCACCTGCAATTTATGATAAGAGATGATTAAAACAGTGTGGCAAAAAAAAAACAATTGAGAACTTGTTATCTGAACAAATTAGAATACTTTTGAAAACTAGGTGCCTCTGCAAAATTACTCATCTATACTAATATTATAAAGAGGAAAGCTTTGTATTTTTGTATGTTTGCAACGAATAAACTCAAAAACTACTGAACCGATTTTAAAAATTCTTTCACCATTAGAATGTTACATCATTCCTGAGTAACATAGGCTATCGGATTTTTGGAAATTCATCCCTTAAGGGGTAAAAATAGTAGTTGGAAGTCACTTTCATACATACCATCTTCGTCAGTTTTAGAGTTATAAACATGAAGGAGGAGGAGATATGCACATAAAACCTATAGTGGCTAAGAACGGCTGCAACGATTTTAATGATCACTGATTTGTTACAATCTTAGGCGATATGAAGTTTGCTGGGTCAGCTAGTAAATAAATAAAACTGTTGAAAACTCAAAAAATTAGAATTGTACAAATTACATTTTACCAATGCAAAAAGAATTCAGTGGTACTTCTAAAAACACCATACAATATGTAGCAAAAATTTGAATAAATACCTTTACTTTGGTTTGTGTAATATCTGCTGCATTTAAAGTAGCCCTAACAAGTGGTCCACGTCCGGCCCCTAACACCATTACTGTTATTGGCTCAACATCATCATTCTTTGTATCTCCTGTATCCTGTACCTCTTGGTCACCAACCTTGTCTGTACTTGTCGGAACCTATAAATTTAATACAATTAATAATGCAATAATTTTCAAATAGGTAACAAAAATTTTATATCTGACAAATAATTACATTTTCAATGCCTTTTTTCTTTTTTAAATCCCTTAAAGCGAGCACAATAGCTTTTTGATATTGATCATACTTTACGGGGTCTTTCTCAAACACATTATAAGTATGAGTATCCAAGTTGTCAGCCAGAGGTTGGAGTGGGGTCTGTAAATAGTCTTCCCAGCTGAAAATATTTAATAAAGCATTCATAATTTTGTAATCTATTTATACATCTAAATAAAATTGACAAAAAAAACTTTATTTTGGTTGTCAATCTTTCTGTTTGTCCGAGCTAATCTCTGGAAGAGCTGAACCGATTCTAATAGAACTTTCACTGAAAGATAAGAGTTATAGGGTAACATAATGGCTACTATTTATTCTGGAATTACCACAGGATCAGGATTTATGTGAGGTGCAGTTGCAGGCACAGCTAGTATATGATAAGGTAAATAATGTGTTTAAAACTTTATGCTTCTTCCTAGAAGTCTTGTATCACAATATGGTTTTAGCAAAAGATGCAAACTCAATTGTTAAAGGGTTTAAATATGTGTTATTATGGTGTATACTTTGTTTACTAATTTCCCAAGCAAATTAGTTCTAATCCATCAATCTATTAGCATTGTTGCCGATTTCATTATATATCAATTTAATAATCACCCTCTAGCATAACACAGCATTGGGTCTTCAGCTACATGTGGCTTCCTATTCCAAAGCCTGTACATGTACTGAAGGTAATACTCTATATTAGATCTCCGTGCTCCACTGATTATGACCTGGGCATCTCGTTCCACCATACTAGTCACCAACTGCTGATGAGCTCGGGATAACACAGGGTATCTGTAAGATTAAAATAGTTTTTCTAAGTTTTATTTAGAAAGCAATCTGTAGAAAGATCATTTTAAAACAATTAGGTTTACTTGCCAGTAAAGTCATTCAATGACACTAAGTAACCAGTTAAGCTTTTGAGTGAGGAGTTGTAAATATTGGAATATGGTATGGTATAGTGTGATGTATTTACAGGAACTAAGAAGATATCCACAACCTTTTTATCAGCAGTAAATAATAAGTATTTGAGAAAGTTATATTGCATTTTCACTAAGTCATAGGAAAAAATATAACTAACTTTGATCACTTACCCCTTTTTATTATTATGAAATACATGAGTTGGAATGATGATAGCCTTGATGGGTTCTCCCAGCCACCGCTTGACTGTCTCGCTGGAGGGCAAGTCCGCTGACACATGCAACACAACACCAACCCGCTTGTCCCAGTTCATACGCTCATGAAACTTGGACCACCAGTGCCATGTCTCGTTAAATGCATCCTCATCATCACTGCTGTCTTCCGTTGCTTGACGAACAGTCCTATTGCACACCATTGGTACATTTGCCCAAATCAATGAAGGGTGGTGGCTGAAATGGTGAAATTATGCATATTTATCATTCGAAAAGGACATAATTTTGGAAATAATGCATATTAGCTATTACTAAATAGTAATTCTTCTACCTGGTATCAAAATATGATAGCAGTATTCTCGACAAGTTATGGGTATCACGTGAATGCAAAGATAGCATGATAGCTGGCACCCCAAGCCCACGGCAATACGAAAGCTCCTCGTTCATACAATCTTCGTGTCGTTGACGAACTACCAGGGATTGGGAGTCTACATTTAAATATGGGGACACTTTAGCTACCATTCTGCTTGTCCAATCCTGAGGTGACAGAATCATGTCTGACCGTGTAAATCCACCAACAGAACTAGTGTTACGGATGTGATGTCTTCGAAAACGTGGATGTATTACTGGAGTTACGATAAAGGAATAGTTGCAACGCAATGCTTCGGTAAGGCATGATTGCAAATCCGGGGTAGTGATATATTCTAAACCACAAGAAATATCTTGCTGTGACATAGCGATATAACCTTAAATGTGCTATGTTTTTAAAAACTGATAGTTGAATTGAGACCACACATTAACAATATGCGGATTAGAAATACCAAATTATTTTAAATTAACACAACAATGAACAATCGATTGACTCAGGCCCACAGAACACTATTTATTACTCCTGGCGGAGACCGAAACCGAACCACAGCGATTTCAGCGAACAGCGAACGAACTGCGAAGTCTACGACGGTAGGTAAACGGTTTTTTTTTTTGACAGGCCGACCGGCGCCATAGATAAATATACCGGCACGCATAGATATAGAACTAACAAGATTCTCCCATTCTTTTGACAGAGCGAGATCGCCAGTTACAAAATCTACGTGAAAGACAGAGACAAAAATGTTATTTTTTGTCCCCGTCAGCGTGGCCGATTTTATTATACATTTATACATATATATTGTGTTTTGGCACCTATTTATGTGCCAAACCAGTGTTGCCAGATCAGATTTTCAAAAATACTGTGCTGTCCATAATAAATACATTCCATATATGTATGGACAATATTCTTTTGACATTTTACTATCTTTAACCGATTGAAGAATAAAAAGCACTAAATGATAACCCAAGCTCATAACAATTTCTGAAATTAGCCGGAACAAACAAATATAAACAGACAAAAATTGTAAAACTAATTTTAATGGGATCTATTGTGTTAGTAAATACCCCTGTGAAAGTTTTTCACAAATTGATTAGTCACAGTCTTAGTACATGTATTGATTACAAGAAAATATATAATATAATTATATTAATTTATATTAGTGTGTTAATAAAATTTACATAAATTTTAGTACCCTTAATTTCTGTTTAGGTTGGTCCTACTAATATCATGAGTGACGTGATAATGTTGTACAAGAAGATCAAAATGTTCAAAGATGCATTGTTTGGTAATCATATCTATAGTAGGGCCAAATTAAAATACAATATGTAGGTATTTGATAGCTGTATGGCAATGATGTTTGATAATTATTGACAAGCAAACATTATGAATATTTTTTTATAATTTCGACTACTACGGACTACAAGAACGTGTTAGACCACAATTTTTTTTAAATTATTGTATGTTATTATTATTAAATGTTACGTTGATATTATGGTTGTTTTATTTGAAATTATTAGTTGATTATACTATTATCTAAAATCAAAAGTCGTACTTATTTGGCTTCAACCCATGAATGGCCTACTACTCTGCCCTCCTTATGATAAACAACGTATCTGCATTTCAGCAAGTTCCGAGATAAACGCGCCTAAAGTTTTTTTTCTTATTTTTGTTGTCATGACTACACTAATTGAGATATTTTCAAAATTGTTAAAATTAATTGTTACTATATGTGTGTATTTTATGACTCATTACATTTTTCTGTTTTCTAAATGTTTTCTGAGTTAATAGAACCCAAAAAGTGTTAATTTTTAAGCAGTTGCGTTGCTTATACCTAGGAAAATTATTCAGTTACGTTAATTATCACTAGGAAAGTGCTCTTACGATGTTTATGCCTTGTATTTCTTTCATATAGTTTAACGAAATCCTATAAATAATAATCGCTTTGGCTCCTTGTGCCATTAATTAATCAAATTAATGAAATGTACGTAAGTATATTAGTTCATTGCGTCAAATAGACGAGATTTTTGGTATAACTTACCTATTTAATTTCAAAGTTAATAATATATAAAAACTAATATAACTCTAAACGTAATGGACAATACGTTGTTCTTCATAAGGAAGAGAATGAAAATTTTGCACATACGTTGTTTATGCTTACCTTTATTTTTATTTCTATAATACATACGAAAAAATAGATAATAGATCTAGATAGATCTAATTTCGCTGATTACGAATATGCTAATAACTCGTTTTCGCCAAAAATGTCAGATACGTTGTTTATCATAACGAGGGCAGTACTGAGCATGGGTCTCCTCTTGAGGAGGCCTAGACTACTCCACCACGCTGCTCCAATGCAGATTTTTGGAGGAGTTAGTGGCTAATCCAAGTGTCGGAAGTCTTCATGCCGCCCGAAGGCTTCTGATATGGCTTAACGACTCCGAAAAAATTTTTCTACTAGTGATCAACCATACAACTACAGATCGCGCCTTTTTTATGGGGTTCAGGTTCAGACTCCCCGACAAATACATGGTTACATATACATACACTCCGAGTATGTAAATGGGGCGTAAAAGTACTAATTCTGTGAAGAAAACTCTGTGACTGTTCTTGCAATGGGAAATTTCATCAACCTGGTAACACTACAAAAACTCTTGCATAACTATTTAATATATGTATAGTATACTAGCGCTGTCTCATGTGAGGCCACGCCGTGGCAAAATCTTGTTAGTTCTATATCTATGCCGGCACGGCAGACCATAGATACCTATATATTTATAGATGTGGCCTAATGTCATATAGATAGATAAGGAATAGTTTAGAAGACGAAATAATAAACATAATGGCGTCCTTGTCTAATGTATGAAATAAAAACAATCCAACTCTATACGCAACAGTTTCGCTATACTGACAAATTTTTCATGACGTCAGACGTGTGCCATGTTCGCATTATTATGAACCAACCTTGTACGTACGTCTTTGAGCAAAATGGAATAATTATTTAATTGACATGAATAGTTGGATACTTACAAACAAAGGATTTTGGCAAAATTTGTTAAAAATCCCTATTCGTATTGTATCGTATTCGTATTGACGTTATTTATAAATCATATTAAACGTTATAATGTAGTAAAAATCCCATCACATCATAATTTATGCAAAATTGAATAAAAAAATAAGGCGTCGAATCAATGTTATATGAAGATGACAAAATCTACACTGCCGTTAAGTGATGTGACGGCATGAAACCACTTATAAAACCATAATAATCGATACATTACTATAATCGAAACTTAAAATAAAAATGAATTTATTTTATTTCTTTCTTTGTGTTTAACAATTAAACAATTTAATTTTTTCTCTTCTATAAGAACATGACCAAAAGTGTTTATTACGATAATCTCTAACCGCAGCCATTTGAACTGTTTAAAATACGGTTAGAATATTCATTATTCAACCGAAACCCAAATTTCATACGCTGGATGCGGCGCGGACGAATTAACAGTGAGTTTTTTAGGAAAAAAATATTTTATTATAGTCGTAAATACCTTAAGTAGCTCAATGGAGGCAGTATCATTCCAGTTACTTGTGGATATCTAAATGTTTCGGTTTTTAGAATTTACAATTTAATTATTGAATCGATTAGAAAGTCTTACAATTTTAAATCGATTTGTTGCAAAAATTGGTTCTTTCGTGAATCTATTTTTAACG
This sequence comes from Thymelicus lineola, assembly GCA_963932265.1. Classification (NCBI taxonomy): domain Eukaryota; kingdom Metazoa; phylum Arthropoda; class Insecta; order Lepidoptera; family Hesperiidae; genus Thymelicus; species Thymelicus lineola. The sequence continues at coordinate 6,853,006 of OZ010685.1, forward strand.
TGATAACGTTTATAAAGACGATGAGCCTGAGAGGCATTCACGAAAACCGAGTAACGGCCGGAGTAACGTCACGGAAGCGTGCGCAGCATTAGAGAGAGAGGCACGCTAGACCGGCCGTCTCTCTCCCACTCAAGCGTAATCGGTCCGCTTGGAAGGCATTTTTCATTTCATTTTTATTTTATTTTACAATCGTTTGAAAAGAAATCATTTTCCGTAGCTCGTACGTATTATTATTATATGAAAACGAAAATCTACAATAGCGTCATCTCTGTTTATAGGTATGAACTACTTGAAAGAACTTTACACAGTACATCGACTCGGACTTTAGTTGTAGTCAAGAAAATCACAGATGTCGCGCAGCTCCTGATATTTAAAACGATTTAAACCAAATTTTCAACTCAAATATGTTTAAAATCGTATAGTTAGTATGAAATTTAATATTATAATCTAGCTAGATACGCGGGTCGCGGTGGCGCGTCAAGCCATGTTCAAGCTGACACAACTGGCGAGTAGCACCGCGGCTCCGTGCGTAGGGCTTCCATTACGTTCTTACATTACATTATTTATATCATAAATTATTCTTCTACGAAATAGACGTTATCACGTAAAACCATTGTCCGTAAACCGACTTTACAGACAACCAATTTTTTTTTGTACATCTCTAGTGTCACTGCGATGACAAACGACAATTATGCATTCTTAGTTCGTGGGGACTATAGGGTTCGAAGTATCGGCCTCTGGTATCGATACCGAGTACTCGTGTGGTATCGATGGGTAAGGTATCGATACCAAAAAAGTATCGGCTCTGAAGCATCGACACTGCTCAGTATCGAGTACTCGCGAGGATCTCATTCAGAACTAAAAAAAAAGGTCTTCGGCAGTGAATTTCATGTCCCGATGACACTTTTTTTAGTCCGAGCGCTAAAACCTATATTAAATGTATTGGCAGAACTAGACACGGGCCACTTTTTCCATATGGCAATATTGAAAAGTACTCAGTATTTTAAAAGTACTCGGTACCGACGTTTCATATGAGTACTTGCGAGTAATTACCAGGTACGAGTATCGAGTATCGCGAACAAAAGTATCGATACCTACTCAGTATCGAAAGTATCGCTCGAACCCTATTCGCCATATTATTATTGTGTTTCTCTTTACCACAGTGTAAGCTGTACTAAAAGTTTTAGTACAAAACCCATAGGTTTTAGTCTAAAACCCACTTTGACAAAGGAATGTCAAAGTCTCGTCAAAGTGGACATTATACTATTTCCATTTCTTTATTTTCTCGATGACAGCTCGTGTGAAAACTTGAAGGAGCGTCTTTTGTACATTATGTATGCATTATTTTATAAAAATATGACGTTTCACACGTATCAGGATATACCAGAGTCGAACCTCAGAGTCGAACATATACACACATATAAATACAGAGTCGGATATACGAGAGTAGGAACAGGATGTATGACCTTTACGCCGAGAAACAATACAATTTTTCTCCAACGTTCCAGGAGCACGTGAGAAATTATTCTAAAATCCTTAAAATTGTTTGTATTCAGGCGAAATCAATGTACATAAAGAACAAAATTATTAATTCGGATAACAAGATAAAAACCACTTGGAATATAATTAACAGTGAGAACGGTAACGCAAAGTCCTGTGATTTCGCTATCCAGCCAGGCTATTCGACTTTGGAACGCGTTACCCGTTGTGCTTAGGCGGGCTTCCAGCAAATACTCGTTCAAAAATAAAATTCTTGCTCATTTTCGTAATTTGGTTCATCATCGCAGTGGTTTACAGTCATCATCGTCTTCATAGAGTACTATTATTAGTTTATTTATATTATATTTATATTAGTATATGTATTATATATATATATTTATATGTATTTATGTATTAGTATATGTATATATTTAGGTATATATTTTTTTTAAATTTCCTAGTATACTTATTGTTTTTTTTTACTTATTGATATAAGTTTATGCATTTTTAATAATTTTTTCTTTGCAACCGCCTTCATTGCTGTCCAACTGCCCTAAGGTTGACTGGCAGAGAATGCTTTTAGCATTAAGTCCGCCTTTTGTACTAATACATTTTGTATGGTTCAATAAAGCTTAAATAAATAAATAAATAAATAAATTTCAATTACGAATTATTGATTAATAATACTGCTGTAATATCACTGCTGATAAAGACGTGGCAAGCGAGTTTCAAAATCATTTCTGTAACATTCTTATAACGTTAACCCGTTCACTAGCTTCTTCACCGGCGGAAGCACTTTCTATATTAAAAAATCATGTTAATGAATGTAACATTTTATTTGAATTTAAACATATAACCACTAGAGACTTAATTATAGCATTTCAGTCTCTGAAGGTAAATAATACAGGTGACTCTTGTGGGGCATCTCGGTAAAAATAATACAGTATATTATAGATATCATAGCTCCATATTTGGTCGTAGTTTTTAATAAATGTATAGATCTCGGTATCTTTCCAGATCTTATGAAATGCAGCAAAATCATTCCACTTTTTAAAACAGGTAAAAAAACTGATGTTAATAACTATAGACCAGTTTCTGTTTTACCAACTCGTAGTAAGATCTTCGAAAAGATAATACTGAATCAAATGTTGACCCATTTCAATAATAATAAATTATTACCAGTGGCGGCCTTAGTGATTGCGAGGCCCCGGGCGGCAGATCCTTGCGAGGCCCTTGTCCATTCCGTAAAATGTGTGTGTTTAGATTTGATTTGAGATTTTTTTTATTTTGGCCAACCACAATGACTCCATCACCTGATAGAAAGCGGGCAGTGCATTCCAAGCATGGGTGAACGCCACGAGGACCTAATGCCGCGATATTTGCCCACATTACTACTGCATGTGCACATGTCATGCTTTTTCGAACCCCGCACGCCCGTGGATTTAATGAGGATTGGATTGCAATATGTCACTTTTGTTAGGTTTTTAAAGGTTTCCCGATCAACATTTTTCAGATATTAAAACACGGATTCACGTAGGTCATGTTCAAGCTGTTTTCTTTTGAGATATTATAAATCGGGTTAATAATAAAAAAAAGGGCAATTCTTAAAGGTAGGTTATATATGTATACTCAGCCAAGCGGGGAAATTATGTATTTGCGAAAAAATATCTTAACTGGCGATAGTGAATATTCGTTCGTAAACACTAGAAAAAAGAAAAGTCACTTCTGAGTGCGAAAAAATTACTGTAAACCATTAAGTACTATTACTTCGTATAGAACAGACACCCCGAACATCGAGTCGGGGAAATGCATTGCAGCCAGGTGGCTTACTTCATTCACTCACTCGCTTGTCACTCGCCTGCGCTCATTGCAGCCGCATGCCAAAATTGCTTAGTAACAAACTGAAAAAATGCCGTCTTGCGTGATAAGAACCTGTCACAATAATTGCACGTAAAAAAACAAAAAAGAAAATGGTATTACTTATCATCAGTAAGAAAACAAAATATTAACTTAAATCAACTAAAACGAATTTATTTCAATTATTGTGTTAATGTTCCCGCCATTTTTGAATGAAAAAATCATGAGGCGGGCTTACACCCTTGGCAAGCGTGTTAATGGACAAATAAATAAGCTCGATAAGAATGACCTACTCTTTGGTAAATAATAAATTTTGTGTATTACATTAATCAGTGAATTCAATTTAAATTAAATCAAACATTTGGAAGAGTTAAAGATTTAGAGTCGTTGACTGTTTGTCGTGGTTCGGCAAGTGTCTTATTTATACAAAGTTACTCAATACTCAAATTTTTACTTACTTAAGTTACTCTATGGCAAGTGTGTAAATCGCCTTCTAGAGTTTGAAAAAAGAACGCGTCATCGCGGTTTCGGGACACACATTTTGTTCGAGATGTATGTTCTATGTCATTATACTTCAATGCTGTAAACTAGCATATAAAATTTAAAAGGGAGGTTTAGGGAGCGATGCCCCCTACCATGAAAAAACAGAACTCAAATGTTAGGTTATAGTTTAGTCAATAAAGTAGTTGTAGAGTGCGTGAGCGAGAACCTAAGCGATTTCTTCAGAAACTTATTCAGGGTGCTTAGGGAGATAACATACTAAAAGTCCTGGCGGTGCGTTGTAGCGAAAAATGTTCTAAGATGAAATGAAAGCTTATAAAATTCTAAATGAAAGCTTAAAAAATTATAAATGAAAGCTTATAAAATACTTCTAAAAACGGTTGGGGATATGGAAAAAGTATACAAAATTAAAGTTATAGAAAATTTTATAAGCTTTCATTTCATCTTAGAACATTTTTTGCTACAACGCACCGTTTTTGAGATATTGCCGAAAAACCTAAAATCAGGACCCTTGTCCCCTCCCCCCTCCCTCTGGATCGCCTCCTAGACGCCAGGACTTTTAGTATGTATCTAAGTACCCTGAATAAGTTTCTGAAGAAATCGCTTAGGTTCCCGCTCACGCACTCTATACCCTCTTTTGAGTCATACCTTGACTGGACTATTAGGTTGAATAATTTTATTTTACGCATAAAATTGGGAGGGACCCCGCAAAATGTAGTCAGACTAAATATATGCATTTTGAATATAATATGAGTTGTCAAAATTTCAATACAAACTACACAAAGTATTTTCAAGTCACCGTTTTTAATACTTGTAGTCGCCCACAGTCTGTCCACTTAGAATTTCAGTAGTAATTAATAATAATTATTCAGTTTTTTTAACACCTTTAATTTGACCTTGAACTCGCTCGTATAAAGAACAATGCCCAACTGACATACATCGTTTTATTTGATTTTCAACTTTAGCGTCTTAAAATAAAAAAAATTCTAAAAATCGCCGCTTTAATTTCTGAGCTTACATATATAAGAATTTTCAGCAGACACACCCCAGAACCAAAGTATTTTGAGATTGAATTCTTATAACCATTGAGTCATAGAGTAGGGGAGAACGTAATTTTTACCATTATTTTTTATTCTGACTTTTTTTTTGATTGACAAACGGAAATGGAAATTTGACATCATTACATTTGTCATACCAACATTTATAACGAAATTCTGTCTGTAATATTGGCCAGAAGTCTCCCTATATCTTGCTTGATACAAGCTATGTATCGAAGTGAGTGCCCGAATGAAAATGGACATTGTTGACATAATTGTTATTATAGTCAATTATTCGACGCCCCCGGGGAATAAAATCGTAATCGCGGTTACCGAAAAAGCTTTTTTTTTCATTTTTGGCATCTACGAGTCAATATACACCTGCTAAATATTATTTAGATTTTTATCTTTTAATTTCATAAAATTAGAGCCATTTTATTTTTATTCATCGGAAGTCATGTACAAATTATAGCCCATAATAAAGTCGTAATCATATATTACTGAACAACTACTAGTCTCTTTAGATCAGTAAGACGCTTATACCCATCCTATACTATTTTATTCTTCCCTAAATAAAATTGTTACATATCAATACGTCAAAGATGAGTATTAACTTTGACCGGAAGAAAATTGTAATAGTGTAATACATTTACAATTAATTCATAAAAGTACAATAAAAGTGTATCGTAAGTGATGAAAACTGTCGATAGCATGATAGAGTTTTACGGGAATAAAATTGTTATACAGGGTGGCATTTTAATTCGCGGGAAGTTTTTTAAGGGATTTTTGGCTCGCGATGAGATCCCGATTAAACAAAGAAATAAATTAAAACACTCATAAATCACAGAGATAATAATATCAAACTAAATACGAAAAATCTCAAAACGTATGGACGCCCTAGCAGCGCGTCGCCCTCGCAATCTAGGTGAATGACCTATGATTCGTTTTCCCTTAAATTCTTAAACCCTGGCTTGTATCTACCTACTAAGCAAATATCTAACATAAAATAGGCAAACATTTAATACAAAATTGATTATTTCTTGCATACTTTAAAAGTTGGAAATGGTATTTAAAAACTCACAGACTCGGACCAGATAGTGTGCAGGCGCTACGTCGTGTTGATAATACATATTTCTGCGATAAATTAACGGCACATCGTCTAACATTTCATCCACCACACTTGTTAAAATACGTAATAAATCATTAATGATGCACTATCAAATCTTCCGTCAGTACGAACTTAATAAACAGTTGTTTAAAACACTGGTCTACACACTGACACTAAAACGGTTGTTACACAACTTCTTTAACAAATAAATAAATCGCAATACCAGTAATTGATATCGCACGCACTGCTGCGCTCACGACACGCGACGGTCGACTGTTTGTGTACAACTGTACATTGCTTTCGCACGGCAAGACGCAGGGGGCGGGACAGCGTCGAAGCGTGCGGTGCCAGCGGTGCGGCTTTTACGAAAAGCCGAAAGGCGGCGTTTACCTTTGTAAACGCCGGCGCGGCGTATTATGTGGCGCGGCGGTACCTTTGGCGGCATGATCGCGGCGGTGCCATAAAACCTAACTTCGTTAATAGCGGCGAATACAAAGCATTGCGAAATTCATTCATGTATCGTAAAATAAGGTTGATGCTTGCTCGACCACGGTGTCTATGATTACTGTATTTTAAAGGATAATTTGGTTAAAAATTAAGACCATATTTTTTTTACATATTCGGGCTGAGAATCGCGAGATGAATGCCCCCCTGAAATATTTCATTCCGATTCGATTTCATGCTGTATACACTTACTGGCTACACAATTCCATATAATAACAGTATTATTGTTTTTTGGTGATAATTAAAAAGATATAATTATATTATTATATTTTTTTATGGAATGTAATTCCGGAAAAAATAACGCATGTTTTGATGTATAATTCAAAGATACCCAATCATTATTCAAAACAAAACTGGTTTTTTGCTTCTCCTGTAAAATTTACTTTTCTCTATTACCATTTTATTCCCCGGGGACGTCGAATTCATCACTTATCAATAAAATTATTTTACGCTGGGTAATACGGGCACAGGTATTAATTTTAAAATACGTAAAAAAATAAATGAATTGCTTCGGTATAACTGACGTTTTAAGACGCTACAAAAAATAAAAAATAATTTTTGGGCATTGTTCTTTACCCTTTTCCTTTGAGTTTTCTTTTCGAACTGCCCTATTTAAATTTTCTTCAAGAATCACGATCACGTAAATAATCATTTTATTACTTTTAATGCGCACATACATTAAACACGCTTTTGTAATTTTAATACGTAAGATTCACAAAAAACCTATTACGATCACGACAGAAAACCAGAGATAAACTAAAATGAATACTAGAGGTACGACTTAGGTGCATATTGTAAAGGTTTCGGTTTTGTTATATATACAGACAAATAACAAAAAAAAACATTGTTATGTATTTTTATTGTTATTTTGCTGTATACTTCGATCTATAATACACCTGATCGAATACTGTATATCATAGTAGATAAGTATTCCGTTCGTAGTTATGCAATTATATTTTTGTTTTGGTCTACAAAGTTTTTTTGAACTCGGATGATAGCGCGAGGCCCCTGCAAGCGCGAGGCCCCGGGCGGTGGCCCCGTTCGCCACCCCCTAAGGCCGCCACTGATTATTACATCCTGAGCGATACGGTTTCACGAAAGGCCGGAGTACAACCGATGCCGGGGCTAGGCTTTGATTTAAAGTGCAACGATCTTTCATAGGGCTTGGTGTACATTTCTATAATAAAATCCCAAAATTAATACGTGACTTGCCAATAGAATCTTTCAAAAAACGTGTAAAAACACAATTGTTAGGCAAGGGATATTATAGTGTAGACGAGTATTTAAATGACAAAGACGCATGGAAATCATTAGCTCTGCAACCAGTTCCACTCAGAATAGTAAACTTTTGTATGATAATATCTTTTTTGTAATATTTTTTTAAAAGATGTGCTGAGGAGTTTCTTTAGGCTTTTCTTCTCCTCCATGACAAAGCACCTTCCGAAAAGCCAAAAAATGATGTGCATAAGTGTATCAATGATACCTATATGAATAAAATATTTTGACTTTGACTTTGATAACAGACCCGATATTTTTTTACAAAATGTAAGAAACTAAACTTTACTTTTACTATATGATTACAAGATGTTACACGTATTAATTCTTGATTGATAATAGTAGGAACAAAACCGCCATGTTTCAGTTGGGTAGGTTGGGTAGGCTCTTCTACACATAACCCATTTAGATCTCAATTCTTTTTTTTTAACTTTTCACATTTATGTTTTTGATGAGATCTTAGTTACATCTATGGTCTTCAGGTACTTCGAAGATTGAAAACTCTTCAACGGCACTACAGACTGCACAGAACTTTTTCAGAAACTACAAATAACTTGTCCATCTCGTCTTCCCCGTAAAAAAACATTCAACCTATTTTTATTACCGTATTGTAAATCAAACCTTGGTCAACACTGTGTTTTGCCTAGGCTCTGCAAGCATTATAACATTCTTTCAAAAAGTAGCGATTTAGACATAACGGATCCACTTAATAAATTTAAAAAAGATGTTATTTCTCTATTAAACAATACTAATAATCTTAAGTAATTCTAATAATAATTCTAATTTGTATATATATATATATATATATATATTATACTAAGTTCACTTCATAAAATATATATGATTGTCATTAACTTTGTCATTATATGTATATACTCACATAAGTACATTTAGTTATACGTTGTCTAGCTGCAAAATTGTGCACGCTGTGGCACCCTATAATTATGGATACACTAATTTTAAGATCAATTTTATTAGCAATTGTACTTATAGCTGTAATTCCTGTGTTATCTGTGTTGGGTGTCCTATAAATAAATAAATAAATAAATAAATAAATAAATTGGTATCCAGTTATACTATAATATCCTTGAACCTATCCTTAGCAGTGAAAGTAACGAAATAACGATAATTTTGTAACGGTACCTATTTACCTAATCAATTAGTAACGAATAAAATGGCTATACGTTATTTCAATACTTTTACAGGCAACACTGAGTGAAGTGTCAACTAAGCATGCAATTTGCACCGACCGAGCGCGCCAAAATCACCGCGTTTTTTATTTGACAGTTGACTTCATCGGTACACTACAATTTCCAACTAGGGTTCGAAGTATCGGCCTCTGGTATCGATACCGAGTACTCGTGTGGTATCGACGGGTAAGGTATCGATACCAAAAAAGTATCGGTCCTGAAGTATCGATACTACTCAGTATCGAGTATCGAGTACTCGCGAGGATCGCAGTCAGATCAGAGCTAAAAAAAAAGGTCGTCGACATGTCCCCATGACACTTTCTGTTTAGTCCGAGCGCTAAAACGGGCCACAGTTGATCTTTTTCCATATGAAAATACTGAAAAGTACTCAGTATTTTAAAAGTACTCGATACCGACGTTTCATATGAGTACTTGCGAGTAATTACCAGGTACGAGTATCGAGTACTCAGTATCGAGTATCGCGATCAAAAGTATCGATACCTACTCAGTATCGAAAGTATCGTTCGAACCCTATTTCCAACTATTATGTCTGCCTTTTTTATTACTCCTTGTGTGTATCTCACCTCATTAGGAATTAGAGTGTATCTGCAGTTGACTATAATGTTTAGTAGCATTGATATATGAGTATAATATAATTATTACACAAAATGTTAATGTTGTTTGATTCAAATCAAATAGTTTATTGTGGACTGTGCATTGTGTCTATGTTATCTACAAAATGTACCGTAATAAATAATATTATTTGATTTTATTATAACCAGCTTATACAAAAACAATCATACAAAAAACATTAGTTTTCATGTCAAGGATAATTTTGAAGAAATTATAATAATATGTGTTAATTAAATACCGTTATAACAATTTTTACCTCCAGAAAAATTATTTATTACAAAACATTTGAAGAATCCTATAAAAATAGGACAACGCTGTCCTATTTTGATATTTCAATATTCATAGATAAGGCGCGCTAACAGTGCAACCAGCTAAAATCTTAAGCGTTCAAGAACTGATACTGACCGATGTTTTCCCCTGTTCGAGAGTAAAATCGATAAATTAACTCAAACTTATACATTCTCCATGTCTCGGTAATAGAATATGGTGAGGCTATGTGTATAAATATAATATTTTTTGCAATTGGGCTTTCTATATGAATACCGAAGCCAAATGAGGGTGGTTGGTTTGGAGTTATTAATATTTAAAAGAGGAAAGTCAACATTTTTTGTTGGTTTGTTTGTAATGGATAAACTCAATTTTTTTTAAATCAGTCAGTACTCAGTAGCCGTGTTGCAAAAGTTCCCGATTTATCGGGAGATCTACTGATTTTGGCTATCGTCTCCCGATATCCCGATTTAGCGACCGTTTCTCCTGATTTTTTGCATAATCTAGCAATAACATAATATTTAAAGTTAAAAATAGAAAATAATGTTCTAAATACAAAATACAAAAGAAATTAAGTCATTCAATGAAAATACAGAAGAATTTTGGGCAAGCGTAGGTAGATAAAACGTGGTGATGGCTCACACAGTCATGCTCTAAAATATTTTTTGTTCATACTTATTCAAAGTTTTGAGTTTGCCATATTAGGTCTATTAAAAAAATATTAAAAAAACACAAAAAACCCGACTGCGTATATAATAAAATGCTATAATAAAAATGAGAAAACAAGCAACAATAAGTAGTTTAGCAGCCATTTATATTTTACAAGGCTCTTTGGGAAGATGTGATTGGTTGAAAAATGGGTTCCGACTGCTTAACAGAACTACTGGGCTTGTTTTTTCATTTTTAGTATTTTATACGCAGTCGTGTTTTTTGTGTTATGTAATATTTTTTTTATTTTACACTTTTTAGACAGGATTCACTTCTTGACTTCTTTATTAGGATTAAAAGACGGTAAAATTCTCAATAACGTCATTTCATTGAGGGAGTTAATAAATTAGCAAGAATGCTTGTTGATTCATAATTTATCCTAAACTATTACTTAAAATGAAAAATTGTGAAGGAAACCTAAATATCATTTTTGAATACCTATTCAACGATATCCCACTTAGTTCGTTAGCATATTTTTTTCTTACATTTTGACAATTTGGCGTAGATTAAGATGAATCGATTGACGTAAGAATCATCAAAATCGGTCAACACGTTTGATCTCTACAATGCCACATAGGAACAAACATACATAGACTGATAAATATATTGGTCAAGGGAGGGTTCCCTTGTGTCGCGCAGTCGAGATCGAACGATGATCAAACTTGTTACAATTTTAATATAAATAAAGACATGTTTGCAAAAATGGCTAGTAACATGGTGCGAAGATGTAAATGAATAATAAATTATTTTTATAAACAAAAATTATTGTAATAATAACATAAAATAACTCTTGTTTTATTCAGATTAAGAATCTCCCGATTTCTCCCGATTTTTAGCTGGCAATGCTACCGATTTTTGACATTTCATTTTTGCAACACTGCTCAGTAGGGATTGATTTAAAAATTCTTTCACCGATATGATGCTTTATTGTTTCTGTGTAACATACGCTATATTTTATTTAAAAAAAAACGAGGGGTTTATAGGAAAGTCGAAAACTGGTGCAAGGCGTTGGCGATTCCTATATTAATAGATACGTTCGTGAAAAACTGCCCATCACCATTAGCAACAAAATGGGTACGTTACGGCAATTATTCCTTGAAAAGAATTTGAAAGTTACTTATCTTCACTTTTTTTATATCATATAAGTTAATGCTTGACTACAATCCCACCTGATGGTAAGTGGCGATGTAGTCATGGATGGTAAAACCATTGAAGTACTATTACTTCGTATAGAACAGACACCCCGAACATTGAGTCGGGTGCATTCATTGTGGCCAGGGTGGCTCACTTCATTCACTCACTTGCTTGTCACTCACCTGCGTTCATTGCGGCCGCATGCCAAAATTGTTTAGTAACAAACTGAAAAAATGCCGTCTTGCGTGATGAGAACCTGTCACAATTGCACGTAAAAAAATACAAAAAAGAAAATGGTATTACTTATCATCAGTAAGAAAACAAAATATTAACTTAAATCAACTAAAACGAATTTATTTCAATTATTGTGGAATGTTCCCGCCATTTTTGAATGAAATGCAAATAAATTGACTTGAATCAATTCAAGTCAGTTCAGTCAGTTCAGGTCAGTCAATTGAATTGAATTGAAAAAATCATGAGTCGGGCTTACACACTTGGCAAGTAAGTGTGTTAATGGACAAATAAATAAGCCCGATAAGAATGACTATAGTACCTACTCTTTGGTAAATAATAAATTATGTGTATTACATTACTCAGTGAATTCAATGAAACATTAAATCAAACATTTGGAAGAGCTAAAGATTTAGAGTCGTTGACTGTTTGTTGTGGTTCGGCAAGTGTCTTATACAAAGTTACTCTATGTAAATCACCTTCTAGAGTTTGAAAAAAGAACGCGTCATCGCGGTTTCGGGACACACATTTTGTTCGAGATGTCTGTTCTATGTCATTATACTTCAATGGGTAAAACGCATTAACTTTGCACCTATCGTGTAGTGAAAGATAACAACGAAAGTAATTTAAAATAACTCCGGTATAAAATCGTTATGGCAAAATACCGGTTTAAATTCCAAGCAATTAATAGGAACACGTAAAATTCCTCTGTTTTATGAGAGTAATTTTATTATAAATATTAGCTATTTAATTTTATAACCATTTCCAACAATATTTTGCTTATTTTTTTGTATAGCAACTCCATTGGCGACATTGGCGTCAGTGTGTGCAACTTGTTCTAGTTCTCAATGACTGGTTGATTTCGTAATCCAATGGCAACTTGAAATACGACTTTGCAGTAAACTGAATCCTATGATAACTATGTTAAACTATGTCATCACTTCACAAATATTAAAAAAATATTTATTTCGTATGTTTTCCCATGATATTCTTGTATTATTTCCTTTTTCAGAATAAATAAGTGCGATATGATTTTTAGGTATGACTAGAGACGCTCATCACTCGCTTTACGCTTGGCGGCCATGTCTGAAGCTCGCGGTAACTCGGAGACTTGTGTTGTGCTATTCTTTGTTGTATAAAAAATACAGTGGTTCTTGTTCCTGATAGACGATGAATTTATAGGACTATTTAATGACTATGTACTTTGCTATATGTGGAGTGTTTTATAATTTCGAGCAAATAAGTAGAATTTGCTGTGCAGGAGTAACTCCAACATCGTATTTTTAGTCCATCCGCCATATTGGCGTTAATATATCTTCGTAAGTCTTTTTTCCTAATTTTTAGCTTTCTACACAAGTATTATTGTTGTAATTTTGAGCTATTAAGTTAGTTTTTTGATAGGGCTAAGATAAATGTAAAAGTAGACAGTGCATGACTACAATTGAGCAATATTTCAACATTTTTGCTCTTGGCCTCTATTACAAGTAATTTTCACCTTTTTCCTTACACAGGCTTATGAATTCTTTCACTGGCTTTTTAAAATAATAATAAATACTCATTGTTTTGTATTTGCATTACATTTTATTTGCATTAAAGTAGTTTAAATCTGTATGCCTAAACCGTTTTACTGGCTAGATAATTTCAGTTTAATTATACATTTATAGCAATGTAAAACATATAATTCTTCATCTGATTAATGTAAAAATATATAAATTTTGCATATTTTCAAAACTTTTATTCCAATAAGTATCCTAATAACCCTCATTTCCAGTTCTGTAAAGTAGAGTCAAGGAATATTCTAGATCTTCAAAGACATTCTCCTTTGTAGTGAGTAAAAGCAAACACTGAGTCAGATAATACCTATTTTGTATGTTTGTTTTGCCAATTTTTGTCTATGTATACAAACATGCTTATTAATTGAACCTTGGTATACAATCAGTATTTACCTATTTATTGCACAAAATACTGCTAGAAAATTGATGGATACATACATGACAACTACTGAATTATTCAATTACTGAAATAATGATTTATGCAGTTTCAAAAACATACATGATATTTAGATGAAATGATTTATTACAAAATGAACTATTTTTTAATTGTATGAAAAATGGCACAAATACCTAAAGTTTATCTGAAGATTAGACCTGATAAATGACTTACATGGTTTTCTAATTCATTAAAGTAATTGAGATGATTCCATAAAATCTGATGGATGCTTGCTTATTATGAGTCAATGAACTTAATAACTACTTTATCGCATTTATACATTATCATATAAATAGAAATGTAGCATATATCCATGTTTTTATTGCCAGGTAACACTTTCAGCAAAAATAACTAAATGCATGATTTGTTGTTGTTATCCATTATCATTCATTATACCAAAAGTAGGTATTTATTTTCAATTACAATTGTCCCTATATTTTCAACACAAATAAAAACTCTTTACCTAAGTAAATAAAATTGGTGGATGAAGATGTAGTATCAAAAATGAATTAACATCAAATAGTCTGACAACAAGGACAAGGATAACGGTCTTATTCATAAAATCTCATTTACAGCGTTAGGTAAATGCTAATAAACACTCAATAATTTTCTTAATTCATAAACATAAAACCTTTTTACATTATATTGTCATGCTGTAGATTTGACAGACCAAACAGTCAAAAGCAGTGCATTCACTGCAAGAAAAATAAAGCAATTTTGACATTAGGCTGCAATCATACTAGGATTAATTTAGGCAATCAATCAGTACTTTTCAAGACTTATACCTACGTATATAGAACAGGTTTTCTCACTATTAAAGGATTATGGAATGGAGACCCCTTCTATCAGCCTTCTATAAACACATTAGAATGTTTTAAAACTACTGAACGCTTATGAATACTGTTTTTTAATAACTTCCTCATAACAGGCTTCTAATCCTATATTTTTATATGAAACGAGTAACCGCCCTCGCTTTGCTTCGGTTTTCTTTATTTTTTACACCTTGGGTTACATTATTGGAGTTTTATTAAGGATCCCTAATTTTTTGAAAATATAATATACTTAGCCTATGTTACTCGGGGATAGTGTAGCTTTCCAACAGTGTAAGAATTTTTCAAATCAGTTCAGTAGTTTCGGAGCCTATTCAATGCAAACAATCAAATCTTTCCTCTTTATTATTAG
Source organism: Thymelicus lineola (assembly GCA_963932265.1). Classification (NCBI taxonomy): domain Eukaryota; kingdom Metazoa; phylum Arthropoda; class Insecta; order Lepidoptera; family Hesperiidae; genus Thymelicus; species Thymelicus lineola. The sequence goes on from OZ010685.1 coordinate 6,868,101, forward strand.
TATAGATTATCATTTGGCTGTGATAGACCTAGACAGATGTGAGTGATTGTGGCAGGCGTTTTTCATCATTCAGATGAGACCATATGGTCTAATGAACTCTCCGATGCACAAGTAGCGTCAGCTCCTATATGGATTATTTAGGATCAGGTGCATGCATAGAATCCTTATGAAAACATTATATTGAGAACCAGAATTTACAAACACAAAATATGAAGATTAGAGTTTCTATCATTTAGTTTATTTAAGGGTTATTCATAATTTCATCATCATTATCATCTCAATAAAAGCATGGATAAAATCAATAGCAGCTAAAATAAATGATATACTTCACAAGTTATAAAGAATAAATATCACAAAGGAAAATGGATTGATTTTTTCGGTCAATTACTTCAAGTGTGACTTATTAAAAAGTCTAATGCCTTCACAGCAAAATTCAACCTGATATCTGAAGTAAACTACATGAAAGAAACTCATTTATAAAAATAACCATTGCAAAAGTTTTATAGTTAATTTATATTTCAATTTATGGCTTATAGTCTGTTTTCTATCAGCTTTATATTAATTTATAAATTACAAACTTAATTTTGATAGAGCTAAAATGTTTTCAAGTGTTATCAATTAGAAGAGAATCTCACTTACAAATGATTTTAGTATAATAGGAAGGATCCAACTCTGTCATTTAGAATTCTGGCCATGAGTCATGAGAGCCAAAGCAGCTTAACCAGGAATTCACAATACAAGTTTTTTTTTTAATTTAAAACAGTTAAAATGTATTATTTTGATAGAACCAGAAGTAAATGGTTACTATATTAATATTAAATGTAAAAAATCTGTGGAGCAGGATATTGGCTGATTGAGATTAATTTATTCTTAACACACTAAAAACAAATAGCCAAAAATCAAAAAAAGACAAAAACAATATTTTCTGAAATCTTGACTATTCTGGAGATTATTATTTAAAATTTGGTGACTGAAAAAATTTAAATCTTTGTACATATTATTTTTTACTTTTGTTAATAATATATTTTATTGCAATAGAAACAAAATTGTTTGAGCGAAAATATAAATATTGAGTAGTATTAAGTCTTAAAAACTTAAAGAGAAATAACATTGTGTAATCAAATTGTAAAAATTTTAGTTTATAATAACAAGTAGTACAAAGTTAAATAGAGATTAACTATGTGTGTAATGATATCTGCCCCAAAAGTCGTAATTTTTATGAGGTAAATATTGCTTGTGTAGATACAAATTTTAATTAAAACACTGTTTACAGGCTTGGTACCCCCCGGTGAAGGAATTCACTCTGCTAGCTGTGATTGAAATTTGAAATATCTCTCTCTACAACTACATGTGTAGTAAGTTTTATTACTGTATGCTATTTTTATATGCTGAATCTATGAATCACTAAGTGATAAATTTACTATTGTGTAAAATGTTTTATTTCAGGAGGGTTTTCTACGTAATACATGATTGATGTAAGATGCTATTAGGTGCACAAGCACCAACACATATTTATTATGATAGAAAGGTTTAATGTCATTAGAGGATTTAGCTGATGCCTCTTAGCCAGAAATTGGATGAACCTCTTGTTACAATTGAGGTGAGCTTTGCAACAAAATATATAAAATGATGTTTTTAATGGTGAAGTCCTATTTGATTGTTATTGTATATTGTACTAACACACTTTTTTATATAATACATATCATAAGAATTGTAAATACTACAGTATTGTGTATATTTGGTAGGTAGATTGCGGACTCTAGCACGATGCAGCAGGCAGTCGACCCTCTTGCAACTACGAGTACTGTAAGTTTTGTTTTTTTTTTTACAAGTACCTAGTGTATTATTAAACTGACTTCTAGTATGCCTAGGTCATTGAAAGTTCTTTTTTACCTGACTGCCAAGGAAAACATATGCCATGTTGTTCGCGCGTATCTTGCATGTATGTGTGTAATATTCTTTATTGCCTCATATTTTCCAATTTATATAATTAAGATATTCTTAAATTCGTCTTGATAACCCAAGTGTTCTTAGATAGGTGAAGTTAAAAAAAAACAAATATGGTGGCTGTGAGATGCCATTGTTTGATGTATCAAATAATATGGGTATTAAATTAAAGAGCTCATCATAAGGATTTCAAAAAGGTATATCACGATAGGTTTTTGATAGCAGGCGGGTTCTTTTTATACTCATTTTTAACTTCTTTTTATTAAACTTCATATTTGTTCTTCTTTTTATTAAACTTCATATTTGTTATTGTAATATACAGCCAGCGGCAGAGCCCGTCAATGGCGCGCCGCCGGACGAAACAGCGCGCCGCCAGGGAAGAGTCACAAATCAATTACAGTTCCTTCAAAAGAATGTCATCAAGGCCGTGTGGAAGCATAAATTCGCATGGCCATTCCATCAACCGGTGGATGCAAAAAAATTAAACCTTCCCGTATGTATCCCACGTAAATCCATAATTATACCATAACTATAGTAAAGAGCTAACACTGAAGTTTGGGCTAAACTTCAAAATTTTTCAGGACTATCACAAAATTATCAAAAAGCCCATGGATTTGGGTACAATCAAGAAGCGCCTCGAGTCCAACTACTATTATTCTGCTCAAGAATGCATCCAAGACTTCAATACAATGTTCACAAACTGCTACGTCTACAACAAGCCTGGCGAGGATGTTGTTGTGATGGCGCAAACTTTAGAAAAATTGTTCCTCAATCGGGTAAGCATTAAAACATGATTGTTATAGGGAACTCACATATGGTGCAGAGATTAATAAGTGAAGTATATTGACTTATGTATTAGTACTAGTGTTTAAGGCCAGAGTGAACGCGTGGTTAAAACGTGGCACTTAAGTTGGTCCAAGGAGACCAATGCGATTTGTTACATACATGAACGCGGTTATTCTGTTCTCACATCGCGCGTAAGAGAGAGATGGCTACATTTTGCTTTCCTAAAGAACATTAGTGTGAAATGTTCCAACTGCCTATCCTTCCTTATGATATAATTAGATTGTTAACTTCTAGATAGCGCAAATGGACAAGGAGGAGAAGGAGATCGAAGCGGCGTCGAATAGCGGCAAGAGTGCGGTGAAGAAGCGGACGGGCGGGTCGACGGGCGGCGTGGGTGCGGCGGCGCCCCCCGCGGCGGGTGCGGCGGGCGGGGCGCTGCCGGCGCGCGCGACACCCGCGAAGCCCGCGCCCGCCGCGCCGCCGCCCGCGTTCGTCGGCTCCACCAACACCACCACCACGGCCACGCTGACGACGCCCTCCGTCACGCCGCCGGCCACGCACACGGGGCTCCCGCAGCAGGTTAGATTACATTTATTTTAAGGAGTTTCAGATAATTTCAGATCAGCTTCTAATAATTATAATAAGTATTAAATTAATCGCATTGGAGAGACCCGTGCTCAGTAGTAAGTTAATGGATTGAAGTTGATGTGATTATTTAAAATATCTTTGTCCTTGAAAATTATAAAGTCCCTTGTAGTTAATTTCGTACCGACCCTTTTAATTTGATGTGTTATATGAAACAGTTTTCTATATTTGTGGAGTTCGATAAAAGAGAACAAGATAAAGAGTTTAAGCATTGCAAAATTGTTTCAAAAAAAATCCATTTCCTTATGTCGTTGCAACGACTCTGCGGTTAATTAAAGGTGTGGTTTGTTTGCAGGTAGCGAGTCAGCCGTCCAGTTTCCACGTGGCGCCGACTCCCGCGCCGCCGGTCGCCGCCATCCCGGCGGTCCCGCTCTCGCAAACGCAGCCCGCCAAGGTTCGATATCGATGTCTTATGACGACGTTAAGCCTTGTCGTCCGCGTCGTCGTTCGTCCACACTCACCAATCCATCTCTTGTGTAGGTCAAAAAAGGAGTGAAAAGAAAAGCTGATACGACGACTCCTATGGGCAGCTCGTTTGAAGGCGGTTACACCACTCCCACGATTGACCAGCAGAGCGGGCCTAAGCCTGCGAAAATTTCTACTAGGAGAGAAAGTGGTAGACAAAAGAAGGTATGTTATATTTTATTATAATGTAGTATTTCATTTTTCTGAAATTGTCTTGTTCAATCACAAAAAAATATAGCAACCTTTGTCTCAATATAACCTTTTGGTATCAGTTGATAATCTTAAAATGCCAAAAGATTTTTTTAATGATTTCTTAATGATGTGGATCACAGTTTAATAGTGATTTTTTTATTAAATCATGTAATAGTGTAAAGGACTTCTATAGATTCGATATCTGAATGGAATGTATCATAAACAGGTTGGAAGAGTGGGAGACGACAGCTTCAAAATGGGTGGCCTGTCTCCGGGCGTGGGCGGCGCCGGCGCGTCGCATCACTCGGTCTTGACTCCCCAACTAGCCAAGGGCAAAGAGAAACTATCCGACGCCCTAAAGAGTTGTAATGAAATATTAAAAGAATTATTCTCTAAGAAACATTCAGTAAGTACTTTCGTTACACATTGATACTCCCAATATCAGTTTCATTAGTGGTATTATATTGTTTAAATAGTTAAGTTACAATGCATGTAAGTTTGTAAATATGTAAATCTAATTTGACAGGGTTACGCGTGGCCATTTTATAAACCAGTAGATGCTGAATTGCTTGGATTACATGATTATTTTGATATTATTAAGAAACCAATGGATCTTGGAACTGTAAAACAGAAGATGGATACTAGAGCGTACAAAAGCGCTGCTGAATTTGCCGCTGACGTTCGTTTAATATTCACGAATTGCTATAAGTATAACCCTCCGGATCACGATGTTGTCGCAATGGCGCGAAAACTGCAAGATGTTTTTGAGATGCGGTAAGTAGTACTTTATCACTAATCAGGTATTAGGTATTGACAAAAAATTACAATTACTTGTACTACAAGAAGAAACAATGAGGGTGGATAGCTATTATAATGAATTATGTATTTACTCAGGTATGCTAAGATTCCGGATGAGCCAGTACACATGGCAGTGGCACTCATGGAGAAAAGAAGCTCTGCATCCAGCTCAGAATCAGGGTCTGAATCCGATTCGGAGTCGGGTGATTCTGAGGAGGAAAGAAATCAAGCTGTGAAGAAGCTTGAGAATGAGCTGAATTTGTTACAAGAGAAAATGAGGAAACTCCTCGAGGAGTCCATTTCTAAGAAAAAAGCAAAGAAGAAAGTAAAAGACAAGCAGAAGAAACAGATCACAAATAACAGTGGCATACCACCGAAAGCTAACGCGGTCACGCCGTACGTCGCTAAAGCTAACAACATTGCGGAGAACTTAGGTAACGTACACACTTCTTAAATATTTTTAAAACATTTTGAGAATCTACATAATTATTTACGAATGGTGATCTAACAAATTAGCGGCATCTCTTTTATGTAGTAATGATAATTCACTCATACTTGCATAGTCATTAATGTCGTGCGATATCCATGTATAAAAAAATAGACACTGAATTTGTGTTAATAAATCTCACCATAAGGGTGCTTTTCCACCAGAGATGTGCTATGTTATGTTGCTACGGATGCGTTTGTATCCACCAATCATATTCATCGGTAGAAATCAATCAATTTATTGAACCAATCATATATATTGGATTTCACATCTTCGCAGCATAGCACATCTCTGGTGGAAAAGCACCCTAAGGATTTCAAAAAGCTATTATCATGATAGATTTTTTTTATACTAGTTATTATTAAAGTTGTCCAATGTAACAACGGTACCGTTTATGACAGCGTCAAGCGGTCAGCGCGGCAAGGCGGCGCGCGCGCGGGGCGGCGCGGCGGGCGCGGGCGGCGGCAAGGGCTCGCGCGGTCCCCCGCCCAAGAAGAAGGGCTCCACGCCCACCGCGCCGCCGCCGCTGCACCCGCCGCCGCACCCCGACACCGAGGACGAGGACGTCGCCAAGCCCATGTCCTATGATGAGAAGCGGCAGCTATCACTCGACATTAATAAATTGCCAGGTGAATGGAACTTGTTAACTAGTTGGTGCTTTTGTATGCCTGCTGATGTTTTGGACTAAATTAAATAGTTTGTTATTTGCGTAAAGTGTTGTAATATAATTCATGAGAAAAAATTGGACACCATGGCTAATACTTCCCGTGGTAATCCAGAAATACATGTTTGTTTTATGTTGTTCCTTTACTAACTTATATTAAGCGAATTAATTTTTACTTCGTGTTTTATGTTAGATGGTCTTGCATGGTAATGACCTAATGTTTCTTAATAATTTTTCCGTAACTTAGACCAAGTTTGTTTTTCATTTAGGTGACAAACTCGGCAAAGTTGTTCACATCATACAGAGCAGAGAACCATCGCTCAGAGACTCGAATCCGGATGAGATTGAGATAGACTTTGAAACGTTGAAACCTTCCACGCTAAGAGAATTAGAAAATTATGTTGCTTCGTGTCTCCGGAAAAAAACACGTAAGACATTTTTTTACCAATATACTTATCACATACATATTTCTGTAACCAAATGTATTCTGAAAGTTATTCTACAGATATTAGGACACCATGTTAAGTAGATTGCATATTTAAAATCTATTAATGTGGCTTAATTTATGTATTAAGATCTTGCGCGGTTCCTGATTTTGTGCGCGATGCCACAGTGTAATAAAATTCTATTACTCCCATATAAAATTCCAATATAAAATGTCAACATTGAATTTTTAGATCGTAAAGTGTCCGGAAAATCAAAAGATGAACAAATGGCTGAAAAGAAACAAGAGTTAGAAAAGAGGTTACAAGATGTATCTGGACAATTAGGAGGGACAAATAAGAAAACACAACCAAAAAAAGGTGAGATATTGTTACTCAATTGCTACTAATTAAGTACATACTTAATAATTAGTTAAACTTAAATTACATTCTTAGTTAATAGTTAAGTTCACGTAAAAGTTAGTCATATTGATCAAAGATGTTTTATTTGATTAACCATCATTTATTCACATTTTGGGAGAATTGTTTATCATTTGATAAACCTCAATAGAGGTCTTGGAGTGGCTTGAGAGTTTCCTAGCTTAGGTTGCACTGTGCTAGCATCCTTGTGCAATGGAATAAAAACAAAAGCTCTAGAAGCTAGAAGTTAAAACTGTATTGTTAACAAGAGATTAGCAATTCACATAAAACAGAGGGCTAGTGCACTAATGCCCTCGCACTACGATTTCCTATGTTGTGGATGGCATAGACATTACAAATAAAACATAACCGACATCCACAGTGCGAGAACAAACATTTATCGGTCATATAAATGATTTCTGTCAACCCAGGGACATAATTACCGCTGTATCGGTCGTATTAACGGAACCCCCAAGCTATGGGACCCCCAATGTGTAAACAAAAATATGCAATATGTCAGAACATTTCACGGAACATTTTTGACGCAGAGCTAAAGGCAAGCCATCTCTACTTGTGCTTGAATCGTATTAAGTAGCAGTCGTAGTCGTATGGGGTCGTCGATACTAGTGATCGAGCACAGATATTGACGACTAGGTGATCCGACGAACTTTGTACCTCCGAACTGCCACCTCTCCCTCTCCGCCTCTCACCCTCTCCCCGTCCTTCACTTTCTCTTTCTTTCTCGACTGATAGTTATAAAATAAAAAAATATGTTACTAAAGTAACATTAGAAAAGTTAATATGTGTGGAACATTTTTCTGGTTTCTTTAAACAAAACCTTTAAACTTTAAACAAAACCAAAAAAAAGTGAAATCCGTCCAGCCGTTCACGCGTGATGTTGTTACCAAGGGAAATAGGGATTGATTTTAATATAATAGATGTACGTGTTTGTCGGCAGAGGGGTGTAAGGAGGGTCTCGGCGGCGGCATGTCGTCGTCGTCATCGTCGTCGGACTCGTCCAACTCGTCGTCCAGCAGCGACACCTCCTCCACCGACAGCAGCGACAGCGAAGCAGGTTAGACCGCGCCCCACACCGCGCCGATACACTATACGATACACGCCACCACACGATCTAAGATACGACCTTAGAACATTCGATAGTTTTTGTAACGATTAACAAGTAAACGCCTCTATTAGAGATGTGTTTATCCTATTCAATAACGCCCCAACTCAGTCACTAACGGTTACTTTAATCGCTCCTTAGTCAATCACCATACAAATTCTGTACTAAGGAGCGATTTAAGTAACCGTTAGTGACTCGTGAGTTGGGGCGATTTTGAATAAGGAACTGGAATTGTTACTCAAAAGTTACTCGAATGTTTGCTAATATCGCATCTCGGATCCGAAGGTGTCGATTGCGCATTATTAGCCCATGCTAATTAGTGAACGGTACCGGGCTCCCACGTACCATGTAAAGTACGATTTTAGCGTTAGACCTTAATGATACTTGCATTTAATTAAGTGGGATCTTTAACAGATGATATAAAGATTATCTCGAGATCTTTTAGGTTTAGGTTATTGGCAATTTTTCGTGAGTTATCGAAAATGAACTTTCCCCCTTTGCCAGTATTTTTTTTTTATTGTATGACTGATTGTGTGAAGGATGTGAAATGCGACTATGCCGTTTTGTACCGTTAATTTATTATTCTAGTCTGAAATGTATCAGTGACAGAATGAATGACATGAGAATGTCTCCGGCTGGAATTTGTCTGATAAAATTGCGGTTGTGTGTGCACTATGGCATGCCCTGAAAGAGACTTGAACGTGATGTGGATGCGGATGGCAAGCGTTGTATGGATATGAGAGAAAGTTGACAACATTTCATTTGTATTTCATCTAAATTAAACTCAAAACAAAATAAATTTGTTTCCGAACTTACAAGTGCCTCTTATGATTCATAAACTTAATTAATAAAATATTTCAAAGTCTATCTCCGATGTAACTTAATTTTGTCAAAAGCTAAATACTTAAATTTTGTTTAAATTATTTTCAAATTATTTCGAATGATGAATTAAAAATCTATATTTACCCAACTATCAGGATTTTAGTTTGAGAGGATTAGAAATTTCGAAATGTTGTCAATTGTGGTACAGAATTACATCATTTTCTCCAATGGATATTATTAAGAAGTGCATATTTTTTATTTATTGAGAATTTTATAATACAGAGTATCCTTATTATATTATTTATATTCAAAATATTTTTTTTGTATGTAAATGTTTGTATTTTATCGTAGTACCTATAGAGTGCAGAATACAGTGAACTTTAGCGAGAATGGAGCAGAGATTTTTATGATTGTTGCTTGTCTCATTAGTTCACTAAACTTGTAACATAATAGTTAAAACAATTAAATAATTTGATTCCACGTTTTTATCAATAGTGTTGTGTGAGAGCTGTAATGCGTGCGTGTTCTGGGAAAGTAGTTTAAAAATAATAATATGATTTTCATTACTGTGATATTGGGAGAGATGGGAGGGATGTCACCAAAACATTGAGTCGTTTATCGTAGTTGAAGTGTGTAACGTCGGTAAAGGCACAAACGAGTTGTAGTTAGAAGGAGGGAGGCAGCTTTGGTGTTCGATGACACTCGGTACTGGTGCCGGTAAGAATAATTAACTTGGTTTGCTTTCATAAACCAATAGGAAATATACCTTTTCACATTAATATTTTTAACTATATCATGTCCTCAAGTGCGATGTTATTTCATTTGCATCCTTAAAATTTGAAACTCCTTCTACGAATTGTCATTGGAAACTTCAGATCTCATGGTACTAATAGCTTTGAGTGTGAATTTGACGTAAATGTAACGGACGGTCGCGATAGAGGTGCGCGGGCGGCTCGCCGGCGGCGGAGTAGTGCGGTAGGGGAGCGGTAGGGGAGCGGTAGGCGAGCGGTAGGGGAACGGTAGGCGAGCGGTAGGCGTGCATAGGAGTGCGCGGCGGCGGCGGCGTAGCTCGTAATGCAAACAATTGTGTAAGGACGGATACCAACTTAGCAAGCAAAATTCATCTCCACCTGCTCTCTCTGTTACGACGAGGATGTAATTTTGTGACATGTTGTAGTTAAAAATTTTAAGTCATTGAAAAGGTATTTTTTTAACATTGGTTGAACGCTTCACACTGTAATGCTTGCTCCCGATAATCGAAATTGACATGTGACCGAAATTTTATCATGACGAAAAGATACCTAAAGCTGGCCTCCTTCCTTCACAAATTGTTTGCAAATCTGTTTTATTTTATATACTAGATACTATATGTATGGCTATAATCAATTATGTTAATTAATATTTGGTCAGAATAGTGGACTCAGGATAGGCTCATTCAAAACATCCTTTTTAAGGTAACTGGATTACTGTACGTTCTGACAATTTGTTACTAGGTCATTTTTTTAAATTGTAAGTAAATATAGTAATCACGAAAGGAGGGAGGAGAATGGAACATTACTGCAATGTTGTAGAAATTGTACGGTGCTCGGAGGTTTACGCAAATGTCTGTTGTTGATAGCGATGTATAGAGATACATTTGATTCAAACAAAAATTATTTGTTAGCTTATACAATGTTATTTGATATCCAATAAGCTAAAATTCGTTACATTGATTTTAGCCTGTAAGTCATTTCAAGTGAAACACGCACCATTGTAGATTTTCTACAATATTATATAATATTATAATCTTTTCTGAATCTGTTTTATAGTTTTACAATTGTATTTTAATGTAGTGGTCACTATATTGATTTTATTTCAAATTTAAACGACATGTTTTGTATTTATTTGGAATGTTAGACATAAACGAGAATAAAAATCTAATTTTCTAATAATTAATGTAATATAACCTTAAATTTGAAGTTGTTGATAATCAAATTTTAATATAAAAGAACAACTTCCAAATACTGAAAAAATAGTTTTTTTTTGATAAAGGTAATGTAATTTTTTAAATATTGATAATGAATCTGTCAATAGAATACGATGTTGTACCTGTGGGTACTCAAATGTAGGTTTGATGTATGGAGGATTCTCCATGGTTTGATGTCATATTACCTTAGAAGTATGCGGGAGCATGTCTTGTATTCTGTGTAAAAAGAGCTCTTACATTATTGTTGTTTATTATGTGAAATAAAAACAAGAGTTATTTGTAGTATGATGTTCGGCAATACTTAAGTTGGTTACTTGCAGTTGCAAAAGCAAGCCAATAAAAGGCCCTAACTATTGTAAAAGTACCACTACATAGATATTTATTAATGACAGTATCATGTGTGTTATAGATGTCACCAATCGTGATTTACGGGCAATGGCAATTATGTCTATCGAGTTTTACAAACTGCCTTTTTATTCGTTTTTTTACTATTCTATTTATTTTGTATTATATAAGAGCACATAACAATATACATTGTTTGATTGGATTTGACGATTAGTATTTTAAAATAACTATTATTCACATTTGTACATTCCCATTGACACCTTAGTTGATTGAAAATTGATGCATAAAGTTTCAACTGCTCCCAAAGTACAATTTTATGTTTATATGTTAAATTAAATAAATAATAAGTCACAGTCAAAACAATTGTAAGCAAAGCTAATATGAAAATATAAATTTCTATTTTGATGACTATGTACATCGAAATTGAGAGAAATAATGACAATCAGTATTTTATTTTGGTATCTTAAGATAAGTTTGTTATGCAGTTTGAAAGTATGGCAATGCTCTTAATTTAATTAAATTACAGTTTCATTGGTTGCTTTGCGATACTATTGTTTTGCACTGTTGTTGTAAGCCTCCTTTCTGGCCGCCCTCAGACAACAATATTTGAACAAAAACTTTTGTCGTACACTCTTAGTAGATATATAGTGTTAAACAGATTTATGGAGATTATTACTGTGAAGTGTCGGAAGTGTTAACTTTTTAATAATTTGCTTGAAATGACATAGAATGTGTAGGTGTTTCCTATAAGTTAAGAGTTTAAGTGAACATATTTGGTTACTGTAGATCCGAAAAAAGTGAACAGGAACACCATGTAAAATAAATTTATATAGGATTTATTATTTAATCGACCCTCATGACTTAATTGATTAGATTTAAGATTGAGTGGTAATAAACTTTGTATATATTCAATATATAACAAATTTAAGTAAAACTTTTAAGTAACATGTGTTGATTTTTATTTTTACGTCAAATATGAATGAGATCTGAAGTTCGAAACCAATGGCTAATACTCAAATAAACTATTGGGTGACATTACCCTAAAATACTTATCGGCACCAGATTGTCTTGTGAACACCAAAAATAGAATGTGAAATAAATAAACATGTAATCGGCAATTACATGTTATTGGGAAAATTTAGATTTGTAAATCCTAAAGTTACATGATACTTCAATTCTGCACGATGTCCAGAAACTCTGAAATCTATAGGTATGTATTAAATAAAAATAATTATTCATTCAAGTAATAATTATGATTCCTATTTTACGTTTTGATTCATTTCGCTTTTTTTCAGGAGCCACGGCCGGAAAGCCAAAAAAAAAGGTGAAGAAGCAAGTCCACCAACAGACGCCGCAGAGTGTAAATTTCTTTTTCTTATTACTTACATACACGCTCACATCAAAACTGCAAACAATCATAACACACCACGTTACCGTTTATAGAAACCGATTCCGGCGAGCGTTCCAGCGAGTGCGCCGCCAGTCGTCGCGGCGGCGTCGCCCCCGCCCGCCGCGCCAGAGCCGGAGCCCGCGCCCGCGCCCGCCGCCCCTACGCCCGCGCCTGCCGCCCCCGTGCCGCCGGCCGCCCCCGCGCCCGCGCCCGCCGTCATCCCGCCGCCCGCCGACCCGCCCAACTCCTCCGAGGTGCCGCCCGCGCGCGACCCCGAGCCGCCGGAGCCGCCCGAGCCGCTCGCCGATCCGGAGCCGCGCAACGGACTCGACAAGGTGGACGCCTCGCAGTACATGGACCCCATCGAGCGGTCGCTCGCCAGCCTCGAGCGCAGCCTGCAGGCCGAGGTGCCGATGGACGCGAGCGTCGGGGACTCGGACTCCTCCGTGCGGCTCGAGGACTTCGCGCTCGCGAAGCCCCCGCTCGTGCCGGACTCGGCGCACCACAGCTTGATGGCGCACCTCGGGGGGCTGTCGGAGATGACGCACGTGCCGGAGCAGCTGAAGAGCGAGTTGTACGCGCCGCCGCACAATGGCTACGTAGACAAAAACCCGCAGCACGAGCGTGGCGAGCGGGGCGGTGGGGGCGAGGTGCCCACGAGTGCGCCGCCGCCGCCGTTGTCCTCTATCTTCGACCCGGTGTACGCGGCGCCGCCCGCCCCCGCGCCCGCACCCTGCCTCGCGCCGCCCGTCATCAAGAAGGAGGACGTCAAGCCGCTGCTCACCCCCAAGCCCATCGAGGACCTCATGGGAGTGCCCAACATGGTCGCCAACAACATGATGGACCGAGTCAAGTACGAGATGGATAAGAAGGCGGAGGATGCAAAGAACACAAATTTTGCGCAAGCTTTCAAGCTGAAGCAGGAGCAGAATTTAAAAAACGCTAGCTCGTGGTCGTCCTTGGCTCAGGCCGGCAGCCCGCAGAGTATACCGAACATCAGCACCAATAACCAAATTAAACAGAAACCTGTGATGGACAGTTTTCAAGTGAGTCGCTTTAATTTTCTTGTTTTGAACGGTTAATTGAATTTCATTCTATGCAAAACTTGTGTAACGTCTTTGCAAAGGCTGATTATTCAACTTAATTTTTTAGTATTTGTTTTATCTTTCTAAAGATACTGTGACTTTTTATTATACAGAGTGAATTTTCCAAGTGTGCGTGGATGGCCAAATCCGAAACTACGAGGAATAGTGAAAAATGCTCAAAGGAGTCTCTGGGCCGATTTTGATGAAAACTAAAACTGCACCATTAGATACATTTTTGAAAAATCAATATTTCTAGCCAAGAATAAAATTAAACCCGTAGATTTAAAAAAAACACATCTTGTATTATTACACCATTCGATAGTGTCGCTAACAAGGATCAAATATTGGAAAGCAATGACATACGAAAAACCAATACTTCAGGCCAGGAATAGAACCCATTGATTTTGAACAACAAAATGGTTGTCTGTAAAGTCGGTTTACGGACGGTAGTTTAACGTGACAACGTCATGACAAAACATTGATGAAGTAGTGCTCGAATATAATATTATCTCTGGAAATTAACTTATAATTAGAAACTTTTATCTTTATACTACAACGCCATCTAGAACTCCTGAACTAAACTATTTTTTCAGCAAGTCCCTTTCTGACTTAATTGTGTATTAAGTTTTGTTCATAGATGGCGCTTTCTCCATTGTTCGCTCGCTCGCAGAACGCGACAGATGAGTCATGATTTTTCGTGCGTGCACCCGGCGTTCTGTTTTAATAGACGTTATCACGTCAAAAACGCACGCCGTATTATTACACCATTCGATAGTATCGCTAACAAGGATCAAATTCTGGGAAGTAATCCTTGTTAGCAACACTAGCAAATGATGTAATTATACAGGATGAGATTTTTTTTTCAAAATCAACGGGTTCGATTCGTGGCCAGGAATATTGATTTTTCGAAAATCTAATAATGCAGTTTTAGTTTTCATCAAAATCGGCCCCGAAACTCCTTTGACCATTTTTCGATATTCCTAGAATTTAGCCATCCACACAACACTTGAAAAATCAACCTGTATATTTGTAATAAAATCAGGCAGTGGTTTTTATTCACGAAACTAAACAATTTTCGTAAATATTTGTAGGTTTTTAAAAGGCAAGCACGTGAGAAAATAGATCGTCAAAGAGCTTTAATCGAGCAACAGGAGTTGAGGAAAAAGGAACAAGCAGAGAGAGAACGACAACGGCAAGAGGCGGAACGACGACATCCTGAAGAAGAAAAATTAAGGTATATACTTTGTTTATTTCCACACGTTGTATGAGACATCTTCCACTATTTAAATATTATACATAGGTATAATCAATGATATTATATGTATAAAAGAGGTAGATGGGTTACTAGCGCGCCGACGGCGAAGAGACAAAGAGTAGTCAATTGACCACGCTTGCTCGCATTACTCGCAGTCGCTCTCTCAATACTCTGTGGATACGCACGCTTTTATTTTTGTCAGAAGTGCTGGAGATTTGACATACAGCGTTAAAATGCCTTCGTGTGTTATGCGTAAATGCACTAATTACTTACGTAAAAAAAATAAAATTCATGGAATAACATACCACAAGTAAGGAATCATGATTTATTGCATTTTATTTCATTTCAATAATTCTCTAACAAAATAAGTATGGCGGCGCGCCAGCTTGGCGCCAGCCGAACGTAAGGTACTTGTGACGCGAGCGACAAACACTAGCTGTCTTTTTCACTATTATGGTTTTAGTAATGCTATCCCTTTTACATAATTTAACAAGCGCTGATTGGTGTACCGAAACAAACAATAAACGTGGGTGTTTTCGGAACAGATTTTTCGTTTGATTTGTAAGGGCATAACGTATCTTTAATAAACATCATTGGGTATAATACCTATATATATCTGGTATGCGCTATCGTTTACATTTTCTATGAAACGATGTTTTCAAAACTTAACGTCTCGTTTCGTACGGGTTAAACCCGTTACGTATGCATCGACCTTTAGAGACATGTCTACATTGTCGTCAACACACGCCAACTTATAGTTTTTTTAGACGAGTCCTATTTAGTAATTCTTACAGCGTCTTTTTATCGTAAACTAATTAGTAATTTAAAGAAAAGGCAGACACGATGAAAATAATTAAAATAATTTAAAGATAATCTTTCGTTGTCAAAACTATAATATTTTCTATTTACTATTCTTTATTATTTTGTAACAAATTTAAATTATTATTTGAATAAAAAGTAGTGCTAAGATTTTTTTCAAATTAGTAGTCGCTAAAAAACTGTTTATACACCATTTTTTCTCCTAGTGCACACTTTTACACTTGGGCTTTGCTATACCCCACTGACAAATAACATGATTGTGTTGTTCAGGGTGGCGGGCGTAGCGGCGCACGTCCGCAAGGCGGAGGCAGTGGAGGCGGCGTCGCCGAGCGCGTCCCCGGTGGCGCGGGTGTCCCCGGTGGCGCGCGCGTCCCCGCCCGCCGCCGACAAGCCCGCCGCCTCGGAGCGCGAGCGGCTGCGGCAGCGGGAACAGGAGCGCCGTCGGAGGGAAGCGGTATGTTGGGATAACAGCTTTGTCTTTCTTCTTCTCTCCTTTTTATTTAATAAATCTTTTTTGCAACATCCTAAATATAGGCTTACAAAGGGCGAACTTAATGCCTTCTCTTACTTAAACTTAATGGCATTCTCTATCAGTCAACCCAAGGTGATAGTGAGAACATGTGGCAGGTGACAATATAATAATAATCAGTAAAAATTTTGTTCAATTCGATAGTAATTTCAAATTAGTATAATAATAAAAAAATCTATCTTAAACATAAACAAATATGAATACTATATATAAATAAATAACAATAATATATATTATAATATTATATACAGGCTGAATTTTACAAGTGTGCGTGGATGGTCAAATTTGAAACTATGAGGAATAGTGAAAAGTGGTCAAAGGAGTCTCGGGGCCGATTTTGATTAAAACTTAAACTGCATCATTAGATTAAAAAAATAATAACCCTGGCCAGGAATCATCCCGTTGATTTTGAAAAAAGAAAATGAATCCCTGTATCCCTGTATCCTCCATTTGATAGTGCCGCTAACAAGAATCGAATTCTGGGAAGTAATGACATACGAAAAATCAATATTTCGGGCCAATAATCGATACCAGTTGATTTTGAAAAAAAAACACACTGTAATAATAACTCACTGTAATAGTAATAGTAATTTCTTTCTTTCTTTCTAATATTATACCATTTGATAGTGTTGCTAACAAAGATCAAATTCTGGGAAGTAATGATATGCGGCAAACTTAAAACAAAGAGCACATTTTTAACAAAATTTTTAATGAAAGCGTTTAAAATGCAGCAGTTTCTTAACCCTAGAGTGGGCGCGTCTTACCGCGAAACGTCAGTGGGCGCGTGTAGAGCTTTTTGCCGCCCGTTTTCGTTGTCAATTTTAAGTAGGAAAACCGCAATTTAATTTATTTATTTTCTCAGGATTTAATTAAAACACAAATAATGAATGACAAATCAACAAATTTATTCAACTCTGATTAAGAAACTTTGGTTTACAAGTAACTTTAAAAAATTTAACATTTTAATTCACTTTTTTAAGTTATCCTACATTATCCTATTATAATATTTATAAAAATGGAAAAACATAACAAAATTAAATATTTTCTGAATCTACACTATATACTTAGTAGAAAAAGTCTTCACATAGGTATGTGCAATGTTCATTGCACAGTAATTTTAAACACATGTAACGCCCTTTTTTCGTGTGCTTATTTTTCTTTGATGGACATATCTTGCATATACCTTCCTTCGTTGAAGATGATGCTTGTACTATAGGAACAAAGCGAGCAATTTGGTTCCTCAGAAGAATATTTAAGGTGTTTACAGAAAACTTTTCGGTCATATATGGCTTAACCAGGGCCATCCCAATTTCCTTTAAGTGCTGTCGGCGTAGCATCAAATGTTTCTTTCTATAATAAAGAAGTTGTCCATTGGCATCGTGTAGATGGTACTTCAGAGGGTACATCAATTGAAGAAGGTTCTTATTTGACAGAATTGTCGTTGTCTGCCGACTGTTCTGTTTCCGTGTTATGCTCACTATGTTGACTAGATCACTTTCAGACACATTCTCGTCTACCAACTGTGAGCTAGCTGATGTTTCCTTTAGCCAAGACTATATTTGATCTTCCATGATATTACGGTTTTATAAATCCTGAAAATAAAAGGTTTTTGTTTGTTTTTATAATAATATAATAATAATAACGCTTCACACTCATTTACTCATGTTGTCACTCATGTACAATATTGTAATACTGTAATTTATAGATGAATAGGCTTGTTTCCACTAAGAATAAATCGAATGGCTTAGAGTTTCTATTGATTAACCATGATAATTAGTAAACAAAAATGCAGCTTTTCTATTAAAATAATAAAAGATTAATAATATTTTTGGAAAATAAAATCGACAAATTGAGGCGTTTAATCACGTGACATTAAACATCAATCAGTGAAGCGCATGGAAGCGTGACGTCACACCTCGCGAAACACTACGTTGTAGCTGTCATTTTCGTATAAAATGAACAGGTTATTTTGGAGTTTTCAGCAATTCTCGTTAAATTAATACAGTTCGTTTTTAGTTTAATCTTGTTTGGCAACTAAAAAAATAAGAAGAGTATGAATTATTACATTTTATAAAACGAAAATAATATTTTAACTCAAATAAATCATAAAACCCTACTCAAGTCATAACATTTTATAGGTTATGTGTGGTATATTATGGTAGATTTTGCAAAATTCATTTATTTTACTATACATTTATAAATAGATACATCAAGTTGTGTTTATTACTTACATCAAAATGATCTTCACAGAAATAAATTGTGGAATCAGTTGATAAAGTAAGAGCATCTTGCCTCCTTGCCATATTTAACCACTTTATACGTATTTGTTTATTGTTTGGAACGTATATGAATAATTTGTTTGGCGTTTTTATCGTTGTACTTTTACATTGGGGCACTATACAGTATTTATACGAGGAATACGAGGAATACGAGGAATTCATTATTTATTAAAAAACACAATTGACTGTCATACACAAACACGGCTGTTTCGCGAGGTGTGACGTCATTCAAAACGCCATGACAGTCTTGGCCTTTTTCGCGGTCAATTTCAAGTTCATTTCTAAAAACTCAAAATACTAATGTAAAAGACTTATTTTTCTTAGAATAATATATTTTTGGGGTGAAATAGATGCTAAGCTATAGTTTTAAACTAATTTCCAAATTTTGTCAACTAGCCTATTAAGAGTGTCGGACTACTTATTAGTTTTATTTACAAGTACCTACCTAATTCATAAGTAATTATTATATTAAGTTTTAAGTATCACTCATGTGTATCAAAATAAGCGAATTTTATTCTTCTTGAGAAAATAAATGTCTTAATTCGTAAATAATATAGCACAATTTTTACTTACGTGAGTAGGCGCGCGTCGAGCAAATCGCCGCCGGACGACACCTGATGCTAAGAAACTCCTTCTCAAGCGCCCCCCCTCGCACTGATGGCATCCCGTCTTTCAGCACGGGTTCCGAACAAAATTGGAGGCAGCTACTAAAAAGCGCCAAGTTTTCGCGCAATAGTTTTAAGAATTATTTACGTTTTTTTGCATAGAGCGGCAAAATGCTCTAATCGCGCCCACTCTAGGGTTAAATTCAACATTTTCCTTAAGTTTGCCGTATGTTTTTACTTCTGGCAATTTAATCATTGTTAGCAACACTATCAAATGGTGTAATGGGTGAGTTTTTTTTTTAAATGAACGGGTTCAATTTTCAAAATCAGTAGGTCCGAATCCTGGCCACAAATATTAATTTTTAAAAAATCTAATGATGCAGTTTCAGTTATCCTCAAAATCGGCCCTGAGACTGCTTTCACCGTTTTTGGCTATTCTTCATAGTTTTGAATTTGGCCATCCACGTACACTTGAATAATTCACCCGGTATATACATATTTTTGGAGGGTCTTTTCAAGTCTTTTTTCCTTCTTGGTCATCAATGCATCAGTCCATGGTCCATGGGCGACGATAGCCACTTATTTGGCTATTCTTCATAGTTTTGAATTTGGCCATCCACGTACACTTGAATAATTCACCCGGTATATACATATTTTTGGAGGGTCTTTTCAAGTCTTTTTTCCTTCTTGGTCATCAATGCATCAGTCCATGGTCCATGGGCGACGATAGCCACTTACTATCAGGTTGATTGTCATCTCGCTTGCTTGCTAGTTACAAAAAAACACAAACTATTGCTGAACATATCAAAATTTTACATCAGTTATTCGCGGGAATACTACATGGGAAAAGGATTCTTGTAGGAATGTATTTGATTTGTTGTTTTCTGATTATTTTGTTTTGTTTCCAGATGGCTGGGCAGATAGACATGAACATGCAAAGTGACCTAATGGCAGCGTTCGAGGAGTCATTGTAACATGTTAGGACATTAATATTAATTGTAAATATGAATATATAAATAAATCTTATGTCAATGCAATCTAAACTTAATGTGGTGACAGTATGACACCGGAGTGATTTCGTGATCGTTTTGTGTGTGAAATTGTTGACTAACATGTGGTTAAGTGCTGTGAATAGATATACTTTATAATTTAAAATTAAACTGTTGTACCATCTAACTTAGTGATTGTGTGCTGCGAACGGGGGAAGCATTTTAACGTGTATTATATAAGTTTGTATACAAGTTCTTGATGTAAACTGTCTTTACTTAAGTAAGCCTATATATTTATATTTTGTTCTAGAAGAGTCTTCTACCTTCCATACTTGTTTTATAGTACGTACCATTAAACATAGCATGGTAGTAATTGAAATTGAAAAAAAAATCTAAAGTTTATTTTATGTAATTGATAAATAGACAATCAATTTTAACCATGAAATCTGTTATTGTTCACGCATTTTGCATTGCATAATGGCTTGGCGCGAAAGACGTAGAGGTATAGAGTTATTGAATTAACTTTATGATATGCTCATCAGCCAAAATGCAATGAGACAATAGCGTGCGTTATGTATTTAATAGTAAATGGAATTCTGTTACGTATTCGATTTTCGATGAATATTGCTTAATGTTAGTAGATTTTTTATCAGTCTGTCATCGGAAGCAGATCAAATGTTATACATTTGATTTGAAATATATTTATTTTATATTGCAATATGTCTTTTTATGTTTTGTAGTTAGATGACTCCAGTGTAAAATGTATAAAAGTATTATCAAAATTAAATCTACTGATAAGTTTGTAGTATGATAATACAATACTACCCAAAACAAAACGATGTATATTGTTAAGCAAATTTAAATTTCAGTCATTTACTCAACGCGAAATCGAAATGTAGATATAAAGTAAAATATATTGACATTCCATATGCACTCTGTTGTTTAAATTGAACCGATAAGGCCGCAAGGAACAACTAATTTTAGTGCTTGCTATGACACAAGGAAAAGGTAATTATAATTTTGCAATTAAGTTTTTAATCAAAGTAAATTTAGGTTTTTTTACGTATATAATTATTTATTGATTATAATAAATATATATGAAAGTGAATGTGTACAAATATAAATTTAGAAAAGTAACATATCAAATCCAATACTTATATGGTAGTGTCCTTGTAAAAATGTTTTGGTATTGTTTGTAAAACAACAGTTACTTTTAATAAATTAAAATTTAGAACTCCGATATAATTATGTTTATTGTATATTATTCGCCAATATAGATCCGATAAAAATATTTAAAAAAAAATAGTACATCTACTAAAATTTTCACACAATAATTTACAAAAAACTATAGGTACACATTTCGTTGAGAACTAACGAAACTTCTACAATCTTGCGAATCATTCATTTTGCGCCTAAATTGCTTGTTCGTCTCAATCGCCTACTCTCCCAAACTCCCAACTATCTTCTCAATTCAAAAATATTATTTTTGTCAACTGTAATTAAGTATTTTCGTGAACATTCAGTGGTTTGTTGAGCTTACCCAGTAGACTATTGCCTTTAACGGACACCCTTGATTCCGTGTGACCAATGCAGTTTCCGTACAAGACGAGGTATTTCCAATATTTGTAATTTACAATCGATACTTACCGTATTTACATAAAATAAGCCTAGCTTAGGAGGGGCGTAGCTTTGTACAGCATAAAACGTAAATCATCAAAACTACTCTCTTCCGATGGAGCTCAGTCATGCGAGCGTCCGGAGATCTGTGACTTGTGGGCTCACTGCGACACCAGTCTACTGACGACGATAGGATATCTCGCTCAACAGCTCTGCCTCTGCCGGGAGACTAGTTCTGAGTTCACGCTCTTCTACGATGGTTAAGTTTTCGCTCCCTTAATAAAACCGTGACTTAACTCAAAAAACATGTTTTTGGGGAATCGTAAAAGACGTTTTGGCAATTATGACTTTTCTTACACCTTGGCTTATATCTCAAGAAAAACGTAATACGTATAAAAATACGTATTTTACAAGACGTAGATCATGAACTACTTATACTGAAACAAAATTTTAAAGAAAATATGATTTTTTATATTATTATTTTAGGTTCAAAAATAATGTTACTTATTATAAGTCTGTTTCTTAATGGTAAATTATAAAAAACAGACTCACTCAACACATTGTCTCCTAATTTTTTTCAATATTTTTATAAAACATGGCCCCAAAATTAAAACCATGAATAATTTGATATATTTTGTAATAAAGTCATAAGAAGCAATGATTTATGAATAATTGAAATAAAACTTTAGGTACATTTCGTAGTAAACAAAATTATTAATTAGTCACTTTAAAATAAAAATAGTAATCACTACAAATTCTGTACTAAGGCGCGATTTAAGTAACCTATAAATGACTTGTGTTGGGGCGTAAGAAAACCTATGAGAAGTAAAGAGACCTATAATCACAGATAATGTTGTAACTCTATGGACGAGATATCAACATAAATCCAGGATAGAAAGATAGAATGCGTTGAGTAATCGATTGCAGATCTGTATGATACAGTATGTTAGATTTTGGGCTTCGAGAGCTTAGGCTGCGTATACGCTAGACGAGCCGAGCCAAAATTCGTGTAGTGTGGACAGACTTACGAGCCTCGAACGAGCGCGCTTCGAGCGTTCGGCTCGTGCTAGACTGTGCTCCGCCTATTGTCGGTGGACGAACACAAAGGGATTTGCAACGCGGAGCCTATGTTCGAGGAGAGTGCTTGTTGTAGGCTCGTTGCACGTCCACACTTGACACTGCGAGCGAGTGGCTCGGCTTGCGCTCCGCTCGTCTAGCGTATACGCAGCCTAAGCTCTCGAAGCCCAAAATCAATAACATACTGTATTTATATAGCTTAGCTAGCATAGCTTGGTAGGTATACCTAATACGTAGGTATTGGTAAAAGGAGGTTTTTCAACGGAATAAAACAAATATCACCGATAATACATACACATTTATTTGCATTGGCTACGCTGTCCGTATTCCGCTGTAAAATAAAACAACCAGAATTTCATGGAATAATAATAATAATATATCACATTCCTCGATCTTACTGTACAAAACTAAATTAGACTACACAGTTAAGCACTTATATATTATTACAATATTACAATAATATGTATAAATTTAAATAATGTTGGTATCTAGGATGCGGCGGAGTCCCACTCGATGAGGTAGGCGGGGGGGAGGTCGGGGACTAGGCGTCGCGCGAGGACGCGGAAGGTCTGTCCGGCGCGGAAATAGGACTGGACGCGGGACTTGAGGGCGGAGAGTTGCCGCGGGTCTTGGGGCGTTGCACCGCTCTTATGCGGGCTGAGTTGTAGACTCTTGACGCTGTTGGTGGCAGCGCTAGTGTTCCGCCGCGCGTTCTCGTAGTACTTCTTCTCCTGCCGCTGCCGCAGCCGCCGCCCGTGGAACTTGACGCTGTTGATGGTGTTGATGGAGTTGATGGTGCGCGTGACGGGCGGCGTCACGTCTCCTATCTCGGTGGGCGTTTCAACGGTCTTCGTCGAATCGTCTGGCAGTGGACATGATTTGTTTAGCTGAAACCAAGAAAAATATTTGTTATCACAAACACTAATTACAATGTTGTGAAGTTTTGTTCTGGCAAACTACAACTCTTGCTTGCTTCGTGGTGTTCCGGCTGGAGGCTGTTTCTTTTCCTTCTTGGTCGGCAACGCATCGGTGATGGCTTGGTTTAACTTATGTCCATGGGAGACGATAGTCACTTACCATCAGGTGGATTGTCCACTCGTTTTTCGGTTAGTTACATAAAAATTTGAATGATAGTGGCAGATGATTCAAATTATCTAGAATTTATTAATGCTCACCTGTAATTGTAAGTACTTTCTAGGCCTTCTATATTTTCTTCTTTTGACCTCTCCATTTGGTCCTATTACAATATCTTTTTCGCTCAGTTTTCGTTTGGTGGGTCGGATCATTGGTCCCATGAGAGGGTTCAGTTGGATGGGTAATGAGAGTCGGGAATTGTATGATTGCTTGCCGTTCTGTTTGCTGTACGCTGATAACGTTTTCGACGAGTACGTGTTTTGCATTAAAAAGGGGTTGTTTTTACCCTGGAAGTCCTTCAGCGGTGGTATGATAGCATCGAGGGTTCCTCGGCTGGACGTTTCATCCCCAGACGACTCTATTTCGTGGCTAAAATTACTAGGGTACGGAGGTATACTGTCCATATGCTGCAGCGACAATATTTTGGAATGTTCGATGATGTTTTTAGTTGATAACTTGGACACTTCCAAGTTCATAGTGGCTATCCTAGTCGTATGAGTGTTAATATTAATGTTACACGATTTACTTTTACCTTCGCTAATATCATCATTATTATCTTTGGACAACTTATCTAGTTTAACGGAACAAGGTATGAGTGAAGTGTTTAGGGATGGCACGGCGGGAGTATCACACGTAGACTTGGCTTCGTTGCTTTCGCTTTCGATTATTTCCGTTACTTTTTCTAAATTATCTTTGGCGTCTGCCTTCCTAGCGATGGAGGTACAGGCTGTGGGGGAGTGAGGCTGATCTCTCTCCGTGGACTTAACAGATTCGTAGGAGCTAGTGGAGTCGTTTTCGGAGTTGGCGTTGTTATTAAGATTTTCATGAAACCGCCTGCCCATCATCAAATTCATCCAGTGACCGTCGACCGGCACGATCATTCGTTGCTTATGATTTTTATAGGAACTTTCGTCGTTGTTACTACTAGAAGGTTGTGAACTGAAACAAAAATAAACATTAATGAGACAGGGATTGCAGATCGTGTTTAGATTGACAAATATTACCCATGACGCTGTCAATTATTAACAGTTGATCTATTCATAATGTTTTTTTTTAATAGAAGATTCTTTCTATTCTGCCTTTGACGTAAGTGATGTCCATAGGCGACTTTGACCAATTACCAGTACGTGGCTCCTCTGCTAGCTTTTCGACTACTTTACTTTATTTAAAAACAAGCAACAAGCCATTTATTTTCTACATAAGATAATGATGACAACAATTCCACCTAATGGTAAGTGGCGATGAATTTTTTTTAATGAACATTTGCTGCAGGCCATAACTTTTACAGCTTCAAGCGGACGGAAAGTGGCGATGTAGTCCAATATGGTGAGAGCACTAGTTATTGCTACTAAGTTTGGTAAAAGCCTAAATAAAAAAATAAATAAAATATAAATATAAAATTATCTCTATACACATAACAGGACTCCCGCCCAGCGGGTCTATTATGAACTCTTAATTCCAGCCAAGTTCCAGTGTAAACGTCAAATTCGTGTTACCATAGCGGTCACGTGAAACATTTTAGCCAATCATAACGCTGATTAAAGCCCGATAAATGAATTGCCTGGAACATGAATGGTTTTATAAAGTTCATAATAGGCCCGCAGGTTAGACAGAGAAAGTAGATACACACCTGTCATCTCCCGAGGACACAGTCTGCGGGGAGGGCGCTCGCGACAGGAACCTCAGTCTGGGCGCGTACTCCCGCACCAGCTCATCAGTCAGGGGCACTCCTTTCTTTACCTACATAACATACATTTAATAAGACCTTTTTTTATATCTTATAAGTTAATGCTTGACTACAATCCCACCTGATGGTAGGTGGCGATGTAGTCATTGGTGGTAAAGCGCATTAACTTAGTAAAAGCCTATTCACTCTTGCCTTGAAGACACTCACATGATAATCGAGCGGAAATATCGACGCGGGCAATTTATTCCAATCCTTCGCTCTACGCATAATAAATGACGAAGCGAAGTGCGTCGTTCGTACAGTTCTAAACAGTCCTAGTTCAAAACACAAACATTCATTTAATAAGACCTAGTTTGTATTGCATCATCAATTAACATGACCTGAGAGCAATATGCAAATTAGCAAAAATTTTACGAATTATTGCAAAATTGTGCCTAAACAGTGACGGTGTGTAATTTCAAACAATGACAGGGCGTAGATATTGATCAAATGTATCGGTACCTCTTCAAAGCTTGCCCTACATTGCGTAAATGAACTGTCAAACTTCGTTCCAACTTGAACCCCACAAATACTATCTTCTACCTACATTATAGTTTGCTATAAATCAAATATTCCATAGAAGATCAACGGGTGAAAAGTAAAATAAGTTATCTGCAATTTTGCGTATAACAACGCTTCACACTCATAGCTCCACGCTAGGATTCCCTGTGTCGTGGGTGCCACAAACACAACACAAGGACATTAACATCCAGACTGAGAACAGAAGTTCAAACTCATGATTCAAATTTCCGCCTCGCTGGAAATCGAACCCAGGACCCTTGGTGCGGCGATCCGGCATAGTAACATTGCGCCACATGGGTCGTCAAATATGTATAATCTAAAATTTGAACAAAAAAATAACCGAATTCAAATTTAAGACATAGCTTTTGACATGGATGCCATTGTCAGATCTTGCTCAAATTTATGTGGGACCACACGACAAGCACCAGCATTCGATTAAAAAAAGAATCATCTTTGAAGTCGGTTATTTTTTTGTTAAAATGTTAGATTATTTGAAGTCGGTTAATAACAATACCTGTTCTAACGCGGAGAGCTGCAGGGGCGGTGGCGGGGGGCGTCTTAGTCGCAGCCCCCAGATGGTGGCGCGCTTCTTCATCTCGCGCCCACACTTGAACCGCTTGCGGGATGACGTCAGCGCCGTCAGGATCCGCTCGCGGCGCTCGTTCACCGGTGTCCGCCACATCTGGGGACAATGTATAGGGAAAAGTTGGTTTTAGGACGCTATTACACTTGGAAGTTTCCGTAAAATTTATTTATTTATTTAACAGTTTATGTACACGTATAACAGTGGTTATAAAAGGTCATGAAAGTAATTTTGTACATAGGCAATGCTTATTTCTAAAAGAAATCTCTTCCAGCACACCTAGGAATGGAAAAGTGGTATAAAATTAATTTAGCGTGCACTTGTTAACGTGATTTCCGGGAGTAAAAATTCAAAATTTAAAGCGGTAACGGTAATGATAAGGTACTTAATTTACAGTGTGTTGTCATTTAAGTAATTACTTAAGCTAATTACGTAAAACTTGTACATAAAATATACCAGTTTTTTACAATATACCTACCAGTTGTAAGCTTTATTGAAGTATAGATTTTAAATTATGGAATAAAAGTATATATTAAGGAATAAAATTTTTCTTCTTTAGTGTCTTAATTTGGAGCACATACCTACCGAAGGTCGCCTGACCGAGTGAGGTACAATTCAGATTAATCCCGACCAATGATTACAAACATATTTTCAAGGTATTCCGTCTGATACCTGTATTATAATTGCCCTCTGTGTATCTCAACTTTAATTTTAAATTGCAAATAACATGCAAGTACTGACAACAGTGGCCACCATCACACCCATAAACCACATAGCTTACATCACCATAATCATCACCCAACAGAATATTGAAACACATCATTCAATATACATGCTCAAAGCAAAATCGTTTAATCCATGTAGATGTTACGCTCAAAGACCAGAAACGCTCATTGAGTGAAAAAATTACTTAAAATCTGTTGGAAATCACAGACAAACCACAAAGCAAAATTAGCATATCCATCCATCGGCCTTTGGAGGTCTACAGTGCTGGACGTAGATAGGACTTCCCTAACATACGCCTCTCTGACCCGTCCTAAGCCTTCTGAATCCAGCGGATTAGATTTAAAGATAGCACGCTATCTTCTACAACATTAAAAGTGGAAATATTTCTTTTTATTGATTCAAACAAAATATTTCCAGAATACTATCACTTACAGGTTATAACCGCAATATTTCGCACGCTCAGTGGAAAGAAGGCATAAGATGAAAATTGCAATTTTACAGGAGAGCAAAAAAAAAACTGTTAAAATATCAGTAAGCAGTCAAAGGAATTTAAATTAAGATTTCTTGCGTAAAACCGTCAAGATTAATGATAAAAATTTGAAAAAAATTGAGCATATGCAACTTTTGTCCCTCTTTCCAATCATATTAATAACTAAAAGGTGTGCTGGAAGAGATTTCTTTTAGAAATAAGCATTGCCTATGTACAAAATTACTTCCATGACCTTTTGTAACCACTGTTAAACGTGTACATAAACTGTTAAATAAATAAATAAAATTCAACGTAAGACGACTTACGCTTTTTTCCACTAAAGATGCGATTTAATGAAGATGCATTAATTTTTAATACCCAATCTCCCACTCTCCTCACACCCACATACCTTCTCAGGCAGCTGCAACGCGTGCCAATTGTCCATGATGTAGGGCATGATGATGGTGTCCAGGTCGAAGTAGTTGGGCGCGTTGTACGCGGTCAGGTTGAACAGCGCCAGGTGCGCCAGGTCGATCCAGCACAGCTCCAGCCGACGGAGGTACTCCGTGCCGCCGTTGCAGTTCGTACACGCGTATATGTATAACCTGGAAGATACGCGTATATGTAATATATAATCTGGAAGACACGCGTATATGTATAACCTGGAAGATACGCGTATATGTAATATATAATCTGGAAGACACGCGTATATGTATAACCTGGAAGATACGCGTATATGTAATATATAATCTGGAAGACACGCGTATATGTGTAACCTGGAAGATACGCGTATATGTAATATATAATCTGGAAGACACGCGTATATGTATAACCTGGAAGATACGCGTATATGTAATATATAATCTGGAAGACACGCGTATATGTATAACCTGGAAGATACGCGTATATGTAATATATAATCTGGAAGACACGCGTATATGTATAACCTGGAAGATACGCGTATATGTAATATATAATCTGGAAGACACGCGTATATGTGTAACCTGGAAGATACGCGTATATGTAATATATAATCTGGAAGACACGCGTATATGTATAACCTGGAAGATACGCGTATATGTAATATATAATCTGGAAGACACGCGTATATGTATAACCTGGAAGATACGCGTATATGTATAACCTGGAAGATACGCGTATATGTAATATATAATCTGGAAGACACGCGTATATGTATAACCTGGAAGATACGCGTATATGTAATATATAATCTGGAAGACACGCGTATATGTATAACCTGGAAGATACGCGTATAAACTGCATGTTTGTTATGTTATAGTGTTTTCTGCAGCAGTGGTCTTCAGTCAATATAATATATAGTATTTTTCCCGCGTTTTTCTGGATAATAACTACCCTGATCATGTTCTGGCTATGCGCTAAACTTCATGAGAATCCATTCAGAAGCTTTTGCTTGGAAGAGAAAGGAGTAAGAAGTAAGATATGTGGCCATCAACTATACCTATAACACTAATGCATCACCCATGCGGTGCCGACCATGATAGATCAGAGAAACCATATTTTCTTGTGTTTAAGCGTCAAGGACAATTAACATTTGTTTTATAAGAATAAAAAATATAGCTTTATTTACTTCTCTAAATAAAACAAAAATGTACAAATTCATACATACTTATCACCGGCATATAGTGGATACTGTAAGCTTTGCACGCATTTTTGGTGAAAACTTCGGGAACATCGACAACACGTTACAATCTGAAAACAACACGGTCTGTTTAATGTAAAGGAAAGAGGCCTTTGGAATAGACCAAATGAAAGCAATCGAATCGAAAGCTGGTGGCCAGGCTACGACAAAATTTTAAAAATCGACCTTGGAGTTTTTCTCAAACACAGTCCATATTATTATACAGATTATATAGACATGGATCGATTACAGCTTTCAAATTTATGTACGTAAGCATACATTTTCTGCGCCACATTCCACCTTAGGGGCCATTCTCTAATTACGTAAGGACGATTTTGCCTATTCTTGACCCCTCCCCCACTCCCAGGCCCCATGTAAGGATACGTAAGATTTCTAAGACCCCCCTTCCCCTTCTTACGTAACATTTTGTCTTGTTTTATAATGGATAATTAACTGCATTAAAATTCACAATTTGACGGGAAAAAAGATTGTCTCATGCACAGACATCTAGATACATGTCTGTGGTCTCATGTATAAAAATGTCTCAAGAATCCCATATTTAAAATAAATGTGTAAAAATAGATAAGTACTTAAAGACAGAAAAAGTGTTTGGATTAAACACTTTTTCTGTCTTTAAGTACTTATCTATTTTTACACATTTATTTTAAATATGGGATTCTTAATTACTGGATTTAATTACTTATCTATTTTTATCTTAGATATATTTTTTATATCTTTTTTTTTTTTTTTTGTTTGAGCTTTAGTCTTAACTATAAATTTTAATCATTATTATTATTTTAATTTATTTTTTTTGTTTGTTTCTTTATGCGGCGAACTGTAGTCACTCGTCCGAACTGCGATACAATAAAGGTCGTACTGAAAATCAGTAGCCGTGGTTCACCGCGGCATATGCTGAGTGCGTACCTTTTTTGTTAAGCAGTGCTGCAGCAGGTTATGTGTTGTAGCAACTTATAGTAATTTTAGGAATGTTTTACTAAGATTCAATTTGTAACTTGTTGCAGTGCTTAACAGAATAAATAATTTTCTTTCTTTCTTTCTTTCTTTCTATATATTTTTTATATTATATCTAATTATAAAATATTACGTAAGAATATTTTTAACCCCCGAAGTAAGGACATGTAGAGATTTTGCGGAACCCCCCCCCCCTCGTGACCGTTACGTAATTAATGAATGGCCCCTTCAACATTATCTTAAACATT
Organism: Thymelicus lineola; assembly: GCA_963932265.1. Classification (NCBI taxonomy): domain Eukaryota; kingdom Metazoa; phylum Arthropoda; class Insecta; order Lepidoptera; family Hesperiidae; genus Thymelicus; species Thymelicus lineola. Next base: position 6,898,868 of record OZ010685.1, read on the forward strand.
TGACTAATTGCCTTGAAACATTTGTCTATATTTGTTTTGACTCAGACTATAAGCTTTCGCAACAACACTTTGCTGTGTTGTTTTAGCCAAATGGCCGGCCCTTAGTTGCAGCCTTATTTGAAAGACATAAGAATATGCCAATAAATAGTCATGTACCTGTACAAGAAATTCGGTAGTTTGCCCACAATAACAATGATCTTCAGACGCAGTCGACGACGTCGTGGAAGCAGTCTGGAATAGTAGTTCGAGTTATTTACACAAAGTTTATTAGTACGTATGTATATGTATAGTTCTAATATCACACAGAAAAATAAAACATATTGCCGTTCGCGATAATTAAATTAAATGTAATTCAAAAATCATTTATCTGAGTAATAATATAATTTATAATAATACCCACCACCTCATCAAAACACAAATGACTAGGTTTGACATATCAATCAAAACAATTATTTACAAGCACACAGAGCATTCCAACTTAACCCTCAACAAACAATTGTAACATTCGAAAAAAAAATCTTTGTATTCCTCAATCACAATTTACATCACACCTCATGCATCACACAGAAGTTGCAACACAAGCATTATTTTTATTTTGTTCTTGGTGATTTGTAGGTTCTTGCAAAATCCATAAAAGTATTCCAAGATCCTTACAAAGCCTCTATGCTAGTCAGAACTTCAGAAGTCAATAGTCACCCTTCATTCTGATTGGGTCTAAGGATTGATTGCTGTTCATAACAAATGTGACTGACAAAAGCTTATGAGTTATACTTATGACTATCATATACCTACCTATCAAATCATTCCATGTTAACAAAATATGAAAAAACTTTTACATTAAAAATTTAAATTATATTTATATAAAATACTTTCTATACTTTATACAATTCAAGTTATTTTCTAATCTATTGAGGAAATAAATGTCTTACGCCCCATCTCAGAGTCACTAATGGTTAATTAAATCGCTCCTTAGTATAGAATTTGTATCGTGGTTCTTTATTAAGGAGCGATTAAAATAACAGTTAATGACTCTGAGTTGGGGCATAAAACAGTAAATGTTAGACATTTCGTACCCTCAGTGGAAAAAAGGAATAAGTTGTCTTACGTTGAATTTTAGTTATTAACATGATTGGAAAGAGGGACAAAAGCTGCATATTATGATCAATTTTTTCAAATATTTATCATTAACCTTGACGGTTTTGTGCAAGAAATCGTAATGTAAATTCCTTTGACTACTTACTGATATTTTAACAGTTTTTTTGCTCTCCTATAAAATTGCAATTTAAAACTTATGCCCTTTTTCCACTGAGGGTGCGATATTAACTGTTAAAAACATATTAAATGTGAAGCACTCACATCGCACGGAGGAGTCAGTTGCTGCCTCCGCGGCTGTCCCTTGAACCGGAACAGGTCGGACCGCTTCACCGCCCTGTTCTCCGCCGCCGCCACCCGGTACCGCTGCTCCACACAGCGCTTACAGTGCCATGATGCACCTACAATGTAACGAGCAATGAAGCAATCGATCAAATCAATCATATCATATCAATCAATCATTTTACTATCTAGTCCGCGTCATTATTATTATTATTATTTGAATTTTCCAACAACCATCCCAGGGCCACTGCGACCAGACTTGATCTATTGTGGCCGTACCCGTTTTGAGTTAGATCTGGTCTCCAAATCCTACTGGTCGGACGAACAGTAGGATGTTCCTAGGTTCCAGATCTCTTACTCGGCTGAGTGGGATTAGGTGGCCTCCTAAGATGCGACTTCTGCAGTGACTTATGGCAGGGCAGTCACAGAGCATGTGGATGGATGTTTCTTTTGCCTCGCTGCAGAATCTGCACAAACCTATCAACAGTAGGTGTCTGTTGAGGCTGCAATGTCCGGTAAGCAATCTGATAAGCGCTCAGCACCTTATTGGAGTATTTCTGCGAGTAAGCTAGCCGCGGTATAATTATTTTTATATCGGTAATATAAGCATACAGTTCATCTGGCATGAATACACTGGATTCTTTAAACTTTTTGTGGTCAGTTTAATTAGACTATATCCTCTTATCCTAAGGAGTTGAAGTTGTACATGTTGTTTCAATTCTAATAACAATGCATTTTTGTGACAAGCATGACCTGATACTACATTCAGGTTTGGCTCCTGAAGATGGAACTCCTTAATAGGTAACAGCACAGTTAGGTACATCTTTTTGCTTTAATCTTTTTGCTTTTTGTAAGGAACTCGATGGTCTAGTCCATAACATTCCATTCGCAAATGGTTTCTTCAAAATTCAAAGTAATTTATTCTTTTTTATTTATTTTTTCACCTCACATATAATACAAAAGTATCACTCACCACTAATCCACGCGTCGACCGGCGGCGTGTGACATTTAGCGTGGTACCCGCGGCCGCACATATCACACGCTATGATCGCGTTATCCGCGGGGCTCGCGGCGGGGCCCTCGCGCCGCTTGCACACCACGCACATAATGCGTCCGTCGTCCGCCGGCGGCGCGCTCAGCAGCTTGAGGGTCCCCACAGGGGCCCACGAATGGGTCCCATCCCCGAATTTCACCAGACATCGCGCGACCCCCGTGCCCACTTCGCACGAGTCGTTGTCGTTGCTCGTGCTCAACTCTACAATCGTACCTGGCGAGTTGATGGATTTACTTAGCTGTAGTCAATCGAAGACTGAGCACGCTTTATCAATTTTATCCTTGTCACTCGCATACGATAGAAGCGCATGCCAGTAATGTTGCATATTATTATATCTGACGTAAGATTAACTGAAAAGATGGTCGTGAAAGTGCACTGGTGAGGACATAGGTATAGGAAAATGCGAAGATTATTGAATGAAAATGTTTTTTGGTATTGCAAAATAGATTTTTAAATACCGGAACGTCGGCGTCATTACTGCAACCGAAACACGTTAAGACACTTCACGTTTGATTTAGGAGTTCCTGTCCTGATCTAGCGCAAAGAAGACATAATAGAGCGTATCTGTATGTGTATGTGTGCGAGCGTGCGAGTGTTTAAGTTAGTGTACTTACATAATATGTACTTATGTCAATTGTAAAGTAACAGACGTCACAAACCTAAGTAATATCGTCCATCCTTATTGGGCACGAGGACGTCGTCGCCGCAGTGGAATGGGTTGGCGTTGCTCTTTTCCGTGTTGGTCGTGGAGTCGGGCATCGCATCCTGTGTCTCTTCTTCTTTCTTCTCATTCTTTTTAGCGCATGGCGTGATCGTTTTGTCAAAGTCGCTCAGGAGCACATCGATCAGAGACAACTGGGTTGAAACCACTATTGACAAAAACACAAAATTTATATTACATATTATAATCTGCTTGGTTTTAATAGTGAATACAGGTTGACAATTTCAACTTATAACAGTAGAAAACCGAACAATGAAAAACAGTTTTGTCATACAACATAATGCACAATTTTTACATTTGTTTAGACATTCAAATTAACAGGCAATGATTTATGTAAACTAAAAACATATACAGATGCTATGAAGACATCGCACAAATATTCGTAAATATCCGAATTCAACATCAAAGGCAAAAATAAACGAAAACATGAAATGTTCAAAATCAAACATTAAAACTGATAATCATGCGCATGATTAATAATGTTCATAAATGGAATATAAAGTAATCTCCACAATAATGACTGTACATAATGTTTGATATTCCCAATAAATATATTGAAATATATTTTTCTCTCTGTTATTAAATAACGTATAAAAAATTATACTGCGAAGTGAAGTATTCAGTATCAATTAGTACCACGCCTATTATAGATGTAACAAAATTGATATAACAGCTACAGCAACAGAAACGTGAACACAAATAGTTAATTAGAAACAGAAAAGAAATCCTGTATAAATAGGAAGTTCCCTCAGTGAAGCCAATAATAAGTCAGTATTCGCACGCATTGAATGAACAAAGAAAAGTGATATTTTGATACATTAATAATTAATTCAAAATAAATCGCATAACTGACGTGTCAGTTGGTGTCAGTGGACGAACGAATCGAAGCGGCTTGGAAATTATATGCTCATTTCTCTTGTCACATTCCCGCTTTTAAATATGCAGAAGCAGAAATGGGATTACACCATCATCCATTCTACGACACCATGACTTAAACGATACTTTGACGAATATTTAACATTTATTTATTGTAATAATAATATATTCTATTAACCAAAAAGAACTTGACTGTTAGGCGAAGTTAGTCATCGTATGAGAATGGGACGTTTTACGAATGGGACATTCTACGACTACACCATACGTGTCAGTCACCCTTTTGTGACAACTATACAATGGGTCGTTAGATCTTTGTTGACTGAATGTTGTCAGTGCAGTAACACACCTATCAACAGAACCATAAGGTGTAGCAATCCAGAATGATACAGTAAGCAAAACTTCTGTTTCCTTATGACCTTTATCTATTTTACTACATGTGCCCTCCGCACATAACTTCAAGAATGCATGAGTCTGTAAAATGAGATTTTTTTAGAAATACGTATTTTGAGAAGTATGATTTTCAGAAAACATGATACTAAGATCAGTAATGACTTGAACCCGGTTACGCTTACTGGCCTATGGATTTAGTTTCAAAATTGAGGAGGCCTGGAGCATACCTCGCATTGCTCGAAATTGGTGGTTAATGGTCAAGACTGAAGCGCTCCTAACCCAACGGCTTGCGTCGATCCTAAGTGATCGACAAAGTTAAGCAACAGCGGGCGCGGTCGGTAGTTGGATGGGTGACCGCTAGTGGTTCATTTACATTTCCGTGCTTTGGAGGGTACGTAAAGACGTCGGTCTCGGGTGTTATCATAATAGTCGTTAAGCCATGTCGGAGGCCCTCGGGCGATGCGAAAAGTTCCGACACTCGGGTTGATCACTCGGGTTGATAACCCCTCCACCAATCCGCACTGGAGCAGCGTGGTGGAGTATGCTCTAGGTCTCCTCAAGAGGAGAGACCCGTGCCCAGTAGTGGGCCATTAATGGGTTGAAGCCAAATGTTCAAGATAAATTGCCCGAAGGCCTCAATGTACTATCTAACGATAACAAGGTTTTACTATGCGATCAAGGAGTTTTACTATGCGATCATGTTAACATCCATCCATTGTTCGGGCTCGGCTACGGTGGGCGGGTTTTAGGAAAGTATAACCAATCATCCATAGACGACACATATTTGTGCCTTGGAATATAGTTATCAATCGCGAATACAGGTAGTATATTATGATAGAAGGCATTTAGATATGCTCTTTCTAAAGGAGAAATAATGTAAGCACTAATTTGGCTTATAAGGAATCGAAGATTCGTAAGTTTCACAACTCCTTTCAAGGACTATTAGTAATACAATATTTTTAAATAAAATAATATTCCTTTCTGTTTTTTTTTTCCTTTTTTGAAACCAATATAGTTTAATCATTATGGCCGTAACTGACCTTAATCCAAGAGAAGTCCGTTAGGCGGACAATATGCGTCAACTAAAACGGAATTACGGACTGTCTGTCAACCTCTATTGAATTGAATGATGTTGCGGTGTGTGGTGTGCCACAAGGGTACAACGGACAGTGGTTTAGTTGGAAAAGCAAGTACGATATCTAAATACGACATAGAAATATAACGTATTAACGTAACTATTTTAGCCGTAACAATTTTATATAATTAAAAGGCAAAAAGCAGACGCTCCACCTGATGGTAATATTGGTCCAACCGCGGTACCGGTATTACCGAACAAGAGGCTGCGATGCAGTATACTCTATATAATATATAAACTCGTATATAAACTAACCCATACCTTTGTTTTTTTCTTCACTTTCTTGGCCGGCAACGCATCAGTAATGCCTTTGGTGTTGCTGATATTCATGGGCGACGATAGCCACTTACCATCAGGATGTCAGCTCGTTTGCTGGCTATTTCCATAAAAAAACATGCCACCATTAAGGACAAAAAAATTCTATGCTCGTCAGGATTACTACTAGCTGGGATAAAGTCACTTTTTAAATTATCCCGCGACTTTTTTAATTGCTATGCGCTTCATTTTGACTTTACACAAATGGTTTAAAAACACTTCTAATTTGGAATAATTTTAAATTATCATTCTTTGGTTTAATGTTCTGATTTCGCACTCGTGAATGTTCACTGGGGCAAATGTAACTTAATCTGTCACATTCACTTAGTTTAACGCTGAGATATGGCCTGATAGAACTGGGGTGGATGGGAACAATTTAATGGAAGCAGCATAACGGCCTGGCCACGGGGATGGGCGTTCACCGCCGCACCACGACCAAATAGCCCGAGAGCAAAATGTCTTTGTAATAATAATGTCGGTGATGAGGGGTCCACTATTAACAGACTCCGATTTGGTCTAGTGGCGGAGAAATGAAACTACTGGTCTTTTTCTATGTGCGAATGGTATCGAAGATGGTCGACGAATGCATGCAGATAGTCTGCGTGTGAAGACGATGCGGCGCTGATGATATTTGCAGCTGTTTCTTGTTTCTAAATAGAACGACAATCAGATACGTCAAATTATCTTCCATCGATATGCAGCTCATTATCTGAGTAGCCGGGTTAGTTACGAAGTTAGTTTTCTTCAAACCTTCGCCTTCTGCATTATGGTAGTAACAGGGTGTACATTGTTTATTCTCCTTATTTGGGTTGAATAGCCTAGCTGCTACATCTTTATCAAAGTTATCACGATATTGCTTAGGAAAAAATAGTTTTATGGTTAAAAACTTAGATGTTGTGGAGTACATCATTGAAAATGAGAGGTTGATCCATTCACACCACCCTTTTGAATACAATTATTTTTAAATTAATTGTTTAGTTCCACGGTCAATCAAATGAGAAAATAAATCTCACTAGTTTGACATTAGAACTATACAAGTACAACAAATCGAACTAGTGAGAACAAAGCGATTTGAATAGGAATTATTTTCATTTATTCCCATAATCTCTTCATTACATTTTTATAAGTATTTATGCTGTGGGTGGCCAGACTTCTAACTACAGTAGAATCCATAATTCAACAGACCACTTTGACAAATAAGAGAGTTGCTATCTATTGTAGAAAATTTATGGTGAGGGGTAAGTGTCGATATTTCAGTGTTGACTCTAGATTCACCGAGAAAGTAAGCAATGAAAAAACATTTTGTTTAGGCGTGCAATGAAAAAACCTTTAGTTAAGTGGTTATTCTATTAATGTGTTTGCATGTCTTAACAAATTAAAAAAACTTCCATTTCATGATTTGATGACAGCTAAAAGTTGTATGCAATTAAAAAAATTCAGATACATTTTACTAAGAAAAATGCATTAAGAAAGAGTTAATTTGATTTTCAAAGAAAAGATAAAGTAGGTAAGGATGTGAAATAAAATGTCAAAAGATTGATAGATGATGAAGATTTTGAATGTTCAAAATATCCTATTTTCATGAAAGCATTTAACGATATTCTACAAAATAATACTAAAGATTTTAATGTATATTATTGCAAAATTTAAACAACACTTCACAATCAGAATATAAATTTCCCAAGTAGATACTTACTGTATTAGTAATCCAGAAATTGACAGCAAAAGTACAAAAAGCATTGTAATTAGTAAGCTACTAAAAATAATTTGGGGTGGATTATTTTACTTGACTTCACTAAATAGCATAATTTTATTTCATAATTAAACTTTATTCAAATGAAACTAAATTGTGTAAGATTAATATATTTTATGGCATTCTAAATACCGTTTTTATTAGGATATCTAGTTGAATCATGGTTAAGTAAAATAATCCATCAATTTGTAATATGTATTTGTAAGTACTATAAACATAAATATATCCCTACAGGTACATAAAAGTTTAAACCATTTTCAGTACATTTGAAAGTATTTGTGTACAAGTTTGGTTAAAGTTATTCAATACAAATGGCTAAAATAATATATTTTATTTTAAGAAACAAATTTTTGAGTACAGTAGAGACTTAACCGGACTAATTGTTGTCATTAGGCATTCGGATAATCGAAAATCCGGATAATTGAATGTATGAAGAAAAGCGATTTTTGTACATATTATAGCGGGTCTATCGTCATCTTCTTGGCCGGCAACGCGTTGGTGACGCCCCTGGTGTCGCTAATGTCCATGGGCGGTGGTGATCACTTACCATCAGGTGACCCGTCTGCTCGTTTGCCTGCTCAATGCATAAAAAAAAGTATAGCTAATACATAGTGTTAGGAATGATTAAAATCAACTGAAATAAATTAAACTTACTGACAAAAATCAATGTTTATTAAACAATTATTATGAGTTCACATGTTTTCTAAATAACTAAAATACTGATTCAATCATGAAATAGTATACATTATGTAGTATTTTTTTAATATATGATCATTTTGATTTAATATCTAATCAAGAAATAAAAATGTATTTAGTTTAAGGGGTTAAATTATTTGTTAGTGGTCATTTAACATAACTTATTTGATCAGGGTTTGTAGTCCAGATAAACGTAAATCTGTACAACTGAGGGCCGAATAATCGAGTTTCCACTGTAGTTTGTACACTGTATTTTGGTATTATACATACATACAATTTATATAGAAATGTTGTCCAATTAGAGTGCAAGGAGAACTTCATATATAATACTTTTCTCGTTTTATTTATAGAAACTAAATACATAGGCATGATGAATATGGTTCAGAATTTCAGATTTGGTAGCATTTAAAATTGCTCCTTGTCATGGAATTCAAATAATTTTCAGTCTGTGAACTCTTTCTGTGTAACTTTTTGATTATGTATTTTATAAAAAATAAAAATTAATCAACCTGTTTGTACATCAATCAGTGTCAATATGAGTACTTTAATTATTTACGTAAACTTTGCTAGTGCGACGATAGAAATTTTGTTTGAAAAGTGAAAATATTCCGTAAGTACGAGACAAATCATAGTTGTGTTTACGTGTAAAGATAAAAAACTTAGGATTTGCGGAAATTGGTATTAGTATCCTCAACATAGTTTTGTGTTCACATTTAAGACGATTTAACTGCCCTACTAAGTTTATAATTGTCATGAAATTTGCTAAATAAGAAGTATTGTGAGAAACCTGAGGTGCAATCTTATAACAAACAACACTTATTGCAAACGTAGGATTTCCCGTTCAAAAACTTACCAGCGTTGATGTCCATGTCAATTCGGTATTTCTGAATTACAAGACGTGTACTGAAGATGTAATTCGCTATTCTTTTTCATACTGAAAGAACAAACACTAAAAGCATTGGCGCTATTGCGGCCATTGTAGTAGTCAAACGTATCACAGTTTTCCCGCGGTAAAAAGCTAAGAACTTAGAAGTGCTCACTGAGTCACTGCATTGCCAGAAACTAATGGAGCTTAAACACAAATTTTATCAAATAAACTTGAATATTGTACATCGTTAATTAATCAATTATGCCTTGTGTCTGTAGAATTTCAAAGATTGAAAGGTCCTTCGATTTCGATAACCCTTTTTGGTTGAATTGGAAACACACAGACAGACAGAACAGACAGACCACCACACCAATTTCTTTTTTTACGTCCTTAATCCACATTATCTATGCTAAGTGAAAGCGTACAGATAAAAAAATATTTTATAATGACGGTTTGCAGCGTTTCAATATATTTCTCCATGGATATATTACTCTATCTGGATTACTGACTTAGTAGAGCTATCTGAAGATCGATGACGTCATATACGAAGGGCTATTGGACCAATCACAGGCTGGATTGAGGTTGTCCTTCAAAATTGTAGGGTGTTCAAAATTGTATCCTGTTTTGGTATGGTTCTTCTAAATGTATTCTAGTGGTAAGAATAATTATAATATTGAAATGATACATTTTATAAGAATTTCTTCAAAATTAACGAATTTAATTTATTGCATTAGGAGTAAAATGAAAATTAATATATAATAATATGTGTTTATTAATCTAGATGTTTTTATATCATTATAAAAAAATCACAACTGAATGATATATCCTGGGATATAGATAACATGAACACAATACAAAAATGGCCATTCCGTTGTGACTTCATCCATCTTCAGGTACCTCTACGAACGAAGTTATGTATCAAATTAGAATAATTATATCCATGCCAATAATCTTCCAAGGCTGAAGTGGTAATGGGCTGGCCACATAGTGCAAAGGACCGATAACCGTTGGGGAAGAAAGGCCCTCGAATAGCACCCATGTCTCGGATAAAGGAGCATAGGAAGCCCCCCGACCAGGTGGACTGACGACCTGAAGAAGACAGCGGGCAGGATTCAGAAGGCTCAGGACCGGTCACAGTGGCGCAAGTTAAGGGAGGCCTATGTCTAGCAGTGGACCTCCAAGGGCTGATGGGTGGGATGGTCACGCGATCCGTCTTTAGTTATCTCTTCGAAGCATGGTCTCCAGATGTTGATTAATGCTTCTTGGTTACCACTTTGGTTAAAAAAAACAAATTTCATGATTTATGTCAATCATGTCTATGGATATATTATGATCATGGATGTATACTCTAACTGGATAAGTAATTTTGTAGAGGTACTTGAGGATGGATGACGTCATAGCCTAAGGACCATTTTTCTATTGTGTCCATGTTATCTATAGTCCCAGGATATATCATTAGATTATGATTTTTTTATAATGATATAAAAACATCTTAGATGAATATTATAAGTATCGTAATTGTGTGGTAGTTTGCAACACTGCGCAATTTTTCAGAGTGGCGATTACGGTTATCGGGGATTTGTGAAGACTGTGGTCGTTGTTTTTGTTTGTGTTGCTTAAAATGTGGTGACTGGGACTATAGATAACATGGACACAATAGAAAAATGGTCCTTCGGTTATGACGTCATCCGTCCACAGGTACCTCTACAAAGTTACTTATCCAGATAGAATAATATATCCATGTCAACAAACAAATCCACAAAGAACTCTGTTTAGGTGCTCTCTGTTTTTTGTTTTTTTTTTTTAATTCCGCAAAGCAAATTGACAGTATTGCAAATCGGTAAAACGTAGTAAATATTACCGATTTTTGTGTTCAAAACGAATATTGAGGTAATTAAAATTAGAACGCAAATTATTTCATATGCCCTGACTCAGAAATTCAAATATAATCGTATCGCTACCAATTTCTATCAAGTAATTTTTTGATTAATTTAGTAATATTTATCGGTAAAGTCCGCCAGCCTAGTAGTCTCTCTTTACGTTACGTAACGTCTATTGTACATTATGCATGATTTATTCCATTAGTAATTTTGATTAAAAATCTTGATTAATACAATAAAATTTACCGGTTAAATAAATAAATATCTTACGATTCTCTTACGATTATTTTTGCATTTGACAATTTTATTGACATTAGCATGTGTCAAATGCTCAAATGACAAATCGCTTTGCGGAATCATTGACTTAGGAATTAGGCTTCCCGCCCACGTCAGACTTTTTGTAGGACCGATAATCGGGCCAATTTTTCCTTCGATTCTTATGACCGATTTTGTGGCCGATTGTCGGTGAGTCGGTGAGAACGCATATGTACATTTCCGAACGTTCCATTTTTCACCGATATCGGTCGGAATGCACCGATTTTATTTCTGACCGACTTTTTGTAAGACGTGTGCGTTGCACCATTGCTATCAGTACGTTCTATTTTTCTCCTACAAAAAATCGGTCACCGATTATCGGACGTGGGCGGGAAGCCTTATAAGGACTTGTTATAATGTCATATAGATTCATAGTTATGGAATAGTTTAAAAGACAAAATAATAAACATAGTGGCATCCTTGTCTAACGTATGAAATAAAAACAAGCCAGCTCTACACACAACAGTTTCGCTATACTGTAAAATTTTTCATGATGTCAGACGTGTGCCGTGTTCGCCATTTTGTTTTATCTCTTTACTACAGTGTAAATTGTGACTTATTACCAAGGTACTAAGGTACTATAGTCCCCACGAACTTACAATGCATATTTGTCGTTTGTCATCGCAGTGACACTAGAGATGTACAAAAAAAATCGATTCACGAAAGAACCAATTTTTGCAACAAATCGATTCAAAATTGTAAGACTTTCTAATCGATTCAATAATTAAATTGTAAATTCTAAAAACCGAAACATTTAGATATCCACAGGTAACTGGAATGATACTGCCTCCATTGAGCTACTTAAGTTACTTTACCATACCTATACGCTCAATAATTATGTATTTACGACTATAATAAAATATTTTTTTCCTAAAAAACTCACTTTTAATTCGTCCGCGCCGCATCCAGCGTATGAAATTTGGGTTTTGGTTGAGTAATGAATATTCTAACCGTATTTTAATCAGTTCAAATGGCTGCGGTTAGAGATTATCGTAATAAACACTTTTGGTCATGTTCTTATAGAAGAGAAGAAATTAAATTGTTTAATTGTTAAACACAAAGAAAGAAATAAAATAAAGTTTCGATTATAGTAATGTATCGATTATTATGGTTTTATAAGTGGTTTCATGCCGTCACATCACTTAACGTCAGAGTAGATTTTGTCATCTTCATATAACATTGATTCGACGCCTTATTTTTTTATTCAATTTTGCATAAATTATGATGTGATGGCATTTTTACTAGATTATAACGTTTAATATGATTTATAAATAACGTCAATACGAATACGATACAATACGAATAGGGATTTTTAACAAATTTTGCCAAAATCCTTTGTTCGTAAGTATCCAACTATTCATGTCAATTAAATAATTATTCCATTTTGCTCAAAGACGTACGTACAAGGTTGGTTCATATTAATAAATGGCAGCTATCATTAATGCGTTCTTAGATTTTTGAGTATAACTACTAAAACCCACTTTGACAAAGGAATGTCAAAGTCACGTCAAATTGGACATTAGTAGGAACAAAACCGCCATGTTTTGTTGCGTAGGTATGCACGTTTTTTTTCATAGGTATAGCAGCTCCTGTATCTCAATGTGCGTTTTAAAAAAAAAACAGATTAAGTACAAGTATGTGAATGTGACAAATGTTCTGCTGTGATCTGTCATAATATTTTTTTTTGAGTAAATACGTTCGTAAAGCTAGGTAATTTACTTCTTTTGCTATCTATTTGTACCAATATCTTGTGATTTTAAACCAATGAGATTTTTGTAAATAACATTAATGGGTAACTCGGGTTTAAAACAGCACTATGAAACCGCAGCGAAGACTGGAGTCTTGCAAATATCAAGCAATAAATTGAGGGAAATTCCCGTTGAAGTGTTAAATTTATCAGAACATTTACGAAATTTGGATGTGTCGAAAAACAAAATAGTGACATTACCAGATGATTTAAGCAGATTGAAGCTATTGAAACAATTAAATTTAAGCTCTAACTTAATAGAAACATTACCTGCCTCAATTTCGGATTTGAAGAAACTAGAACTCCTCAATATTTCCAATAATAATATATCGCAAGTACCATCTGCACTTAGCAATCTGAGTAATTTGAAGCAAGTGTATATAAACAATAATAAACTGAAACAGTTCCCAACACAGTTGCTAGGCCTTACAAATTTAGAAGTTGTAGGGCTATCCAACAATAAGATCACTGTGGTACCGTGTGGCATGGCAAACTTGTATGCTGCAGAGCTTGACTTAAGCCAAAATGAGATATCTAGTCTTGGAGACCTGCATCAAGCACCCCGACTGAAAATTTTGAGATTAGAAGAGAATTGCTTAAGCTTGGACGCCATCACGCCAGATTTGCTCCGTGAATCTAAAATCCATACAATTAATTTGGATGGCAACTTATTTGAACCAAAGCAACTGGCATCCTTAGAAGGTTATAATGAATATACAGAAAGATACACGGCTATGAAGAAAAAAATGTTTTGATATTACATTCCCATATTCTTTGTGCACAAGTTGTATGAAATAATCCTGAACATTGCTAAAACTAAATGCTTTATTAAGATTACAATTAATATGATTGTTACAATTCATTTGATGATTGCTACGACAAACCTGTGTTGAGTGAATATGCTTTTACACAAATTTATTAATTTAATAGTAAATCTAAATTTTATTGAATTTATATTCAATTTTACTTATTCTTAAATATTCAAAGATAGATGGTATTTTGCACTTTATTCACTTATTTCCAGTCAGCTGCCTAATACACTATAACATAAAATATCAGCTGTATTATTATTGATTTATTAATTATTGTAAAACTTATTGCACAAAAGTATTAGTATAATTTTAATTTATGATATCTTACATAATTTGTGGTAACAAACAATTTTTCAATAATTGTATTGTTGTTTAAAATAATGTTCATTATTTATAGCTATTTATAATAATAATAAAGTTTTCTTATACAATATTGCATAATATGGTCTGCCTTATTTAAATTTTTTCCATAATAATAGTTTAGTTAACACTAGAAAGACCGAGTGGTCAAAATGAGATTTTGTGACATTGAAAATTATGTTTTTAAAATTATGTCTTGTTTTAATACAACACTATTATTATTTCTCTTTTGTCCAATGGTTAGCTGGTAGAGAATGCATTATGCATTAAGCTCGCCATTTGTACCATAATATTTCTATTGTGGTCAATAAAGGTTAAATAAATAAATAAATAAATAAAAACATAAACTTTAAATATTTTGTAGTTTTATAGTCCCTATTGAAAAATAAACACGTTATGTAAATTATATCTCGAAATAAAATAATTTATACTAAGACCACTGCAACTGTAGTCAAAACTCAAAATGACCCAATACAAAGAATGAGTTCAATTATTAGGGAACATACCAAAACCACGTAACCCATTTTTTCCAACTTCTTACCCCCCTCCCCCCCCCCCTTCGTGACCATCCGTAGTATATGAGAAGACCCCCTCCCTCCCCCCTTTGTTTTCACGTGGTAATTCATAAATACGGTTTTCAGTATATTTTTGCAAATTTTTCAGTGTTCTCAACTGTGAACTCGAAAAAGCACGAAATTTTCCTAGAGAATATTGACTACGTGACGAAAACCTATACCCCCTCCCTCCCCTCTGTGACCAAGCATGGTGTTTCGAAGACCCCCCTCCCCCCCTAAATGGGTCACGTGGTTTTGGTATGTTCCCTTACTTACTTGAACCCTCAAATATTTGTTTACATTATTGCTAAGTATTTTCATGCGCTTGCTTATTGTTTGATTAGTGTCAAAGGTAATCTGTATTCTGTACTATCAGTCCTCAGTGGTGTTAAGTATACTTAGGGTACCAAACCACGTGACCCATTTTTTACCCCCCTCCAACCGTGGTCTATGAGAAGCCCCCTCCTCCCCCTAGTTTTCATGTGACAATTTTTTTTGCAAACAGTTAAAATAATATAAATTAGTGTAGTGTAGGACTATAATAAAATATAACAATTTCGTGATGACGTGTATGGTCCTATAAGGATTCCGGTTTTTGTTTTTTTTTTGTGTCGGAACCTTAAAAACAAACTACTCCGAAACTACTGCACCAAACAAATCACAAAAAAGTACTCAAGTTCTTTTTTTGTGACCCAAAGACGAAGGTATGTACCTATAAGAAAACTGAATTTTGAAAAAAATTATGAAATCAAAAAAAAATTGTAAACAGCGATTCGGTTTGCGAAAGAGTTTTTTTTTCAATTTTCATTTTGGTATTTTTTTTCAATTCAGTTGTTTACTTTATACCTTCGTCTTTGGGTCACAAAAAAGTATAAGAGTACCAAACAATTCATTTGGTCCAGTAGTTTGGAGTAAATTGGCTGTGAACGGCGGTTGCCCATACGCAGAAGTGAGGGTAAAGCATAAGGGCTCCGTTTTTCCTTTTTTCATCTGGAACCCTAAAACGGTGAATCCCTCGATCGTAGATAATCAACGTAGCGAACCGTCTTCATATTGTATACCATACCCATGCCAAATTACAACTTTCTAAGCGGACGGACACGGAGAAACTATAATTCCGCTTTGACTACTACGGAACCCTAAATAGTATTTTTACCTCGTGTTAAATAGATACGGGACCTACCTAAAATACTATTGTTCTATATTTTTTTCCTACTTAATCAATTTCTAACAATCATGTAAATAACCATGTCGAATTAACGTAACGTTGTGTTATGTGTACCTTCCCAATGATAATGCAGTAGGTATTAAGTGACAAACGATATAAATATTTAATCTGTTATTTACGACGATCAAAAGGGTCAAGGGAAAGATTTAAATATTTTAACTCATTATCTTTGAGGACATACCTAGTTACAAGTTTACAAAGCGCAACGTAGTAAAGCGCTCATAGCCGTGGCTTGTGTCAATCCTAAATGACCGATAAAGTTAATCAAGAGCAGGCATAGTCGGTAGTTGATGGGTGACTAGTGACCGCTATTGGCAAAAATTCTTAAGCGCTTCCGTGCTTCGGAGGGCACGTTAAACGGTCTCGGTTGTTATCGTAAGGTAACAGTCGTTAAGTCATGTGGGAGGCTCTCGGGCGGCTTGAAAACCTCCGACACTCGGGTTGGCCTCTAACCCCTCCACCAATCCACAATAGAGCAGCATGTTTGAGTATGCTTTAGGCCCCCTCAAATGGAGAGACCGTGCAATAAAATCCAATAATTACCTTAAGGATACAAAGATACCTACGTACCTACTACACTTCCTAAATCAGAGTTAACCGTTTATCTCCTACTGTCTCCCCTAGGTCTCTTAGGTCTCTAGCTTTCTTTTTAACCACCGACGAAAAAAGAGGGGTGTTATAAGTTTGACGTGTTTGTGTATCTGTGGATCTTTATGTCTGTCTGTGGCATCTTAGCTCTCAAACGGATGAACCGATTTTGATTTGGTTTTTTAGGGTTCCGTCCGAACGAACAACGGAACCCTTGTAGGATCACTCGTGTGTCTGGGCGACCGCCCTTTACAGCCAATTTTCTCCGAAACTATTGGACCAAATAAGTTGAAATTTGGTACTCATGTGCTTTTTTGTGATCAAAGACGAAGGTATAAAGAAAATTTTGAAGAAAAGTTAACGAATTCAAAAAAAAAACTATTTTGCAAACATTGTAAGGATCTCACATATTTCTGCTTTGTTATTGTTTACAATGAATAGTTTTAAAATTATTCAAGAAGAACGAAAATTGACTATTCTGTTCGCCAAAAATGGATTTGTATTTCAATCTAAATTAGATGGCACAGGACTGTACCTAAGTAATAAAATCCAGGTTATCGTAGATACTTGAAGTTTCCGTCTGTTCTCTACGAAGAGGTACCAATGTACCTACGTTGCTGAAATTGATTATTCTATCGGAATAACTCTGCTGGTGTCTGTTTCGTGAAAATTAGTACTTATTCTAAAAATAGGAAACTTATCGTAACCGATTGCAGTAAATTAATTTTAGTTCAATCGATCCTGTAGTTTAGACCTCATTCTTAAAACTAGTATTTTAGTAAGTATGTCTTATCTTGAACTTTAATAAGGGCCGGTGCATATATGGCGGAGCTCAGCGCAGAGCATTATTCACTAAACTATTTTATTATCGACATTGTCTTCATAGAAATAAACCCAAAATCAATTAACACAACAGTTAATTATTGAAGAGTATCAAAGCGACTATATGCGAAAAGTAGCGCACAGGAACGCGACTGCGCGCATATCCGCTTTCCGTCGCCGGTCTAACTCTGCCAAATGTTACCCAAAATCATCTTATTCTTCTTTTCTCCATTATTGGGCCCCACGTTGGGAAACACTGGTCAAATGTGTCACGCTCACGCCGCACGCGTTTAGAAATCTTCGGGGCCATGCTCTGCGCTGCGCTTCGCAGTCCACTTTACAATGTGCGCTGGCCCTAAACCACAGACATGTATTTACTATCTATGTCTGTGCCCTAAACTAATATTTAGGCACAGGGTTTTTATCTTAGTTCGTCCTTCGTTTTATTTGCGTTTTATAAATTTTGTCGGCATCTTAACTTATAAATATTATAGCTTAAGAAAGAATTGACGCATGACATTTAAATGATTGTAATATTAGGAATTTAGGATATATAGAACATAGGAACTCGCGGATCCATCGTCGGACTCGCGCAACGAGCTTGTAAAAAGAATAAAAAGATAAGCCCGAGGCAGTTAAACGATAAAATTACTTTTACTTCAGGTTCATCCCTTCAACACTGGCTTTATCGTAAAAAATATTGTCTTTACATAGCCTGCATTGTACCTTTTTGGAACCTCCATTTAACAGGCAAGTTTTTAAAGTAATAAGCAACAAAGACAAAAATATATCCAAAATAAACACTATTTTTCAGGGTTTCCTGATAGATTTGACCAAAATTAATACTGTGTCATGATTTTATTTATTTCAAGTAGAATTTCACAAAATATTTCGATAATTTATATTTAATTTATTGTAATCTAATGTCAAGTAATATCAACCGGAAATAAACTTAAATGCATTTTACCAAAATTACAACGGAAGTACGATATTTAAATTTCAAACATTAGAGCGGAAGGAAGTGAGACTTGGATATTACTTGGACAGTGGAGGGCCCGAGGGGCAAGATGGTTTAAAAAGCCTTTGCAACAGGAGTGTGGTTGATTTTAGAATTCAGTGTCGAATGGTTCAGAGATAGTGAACTGGTGTTATAACACTGTAATAAAGTGTTTAAAAGTGTTAAAGTGTTTCAATAATGCGTCAACGGAATTTCTTTACAACTGGTATTGTTGAATAACTAAGTATCTAAGTGTATGCTCATTTAAGGATTCAAGAATAAAAATTTGGGTGAAGAAACCGAATTTCCTAAAGTTAAATAAAGGTCGAAATCTCGAAAACAGTGATTTGACAAATTGGTAGGTCAACACTCAACTCCCAAGCTATCTTCACTAAGTTTTTTCGTACTACCTTTGGGACTTCCTGAGCAATGTTTGGTTCTATAAGTTACAGAATCCTCGGGAAAGAATTACTAACTAATTTTTATTACTTTTTAAGTGCAAGTTCTGCGAATGCAGTATCGACGCACGGGAACACTAAATTATTATGAATAAAGTTGTAAGTGGGCCTATTTATCTGCGTGTTTTATCATACGGAGGCGATCGTCACGTGTATACTTGCGATGCAAGCTAAAGTGAGGACTGAAGAGTTGACTGTTGAGTCAGTTTAGTTGTTGACTGTTGTCATTCTCAATCGCACGTTGACTAAGTCACATCATTTATTCAACCGTCACAGTGTCGTATATTCGTGTGGTTCAACAGTTTTATCGTATCATGTTGATACGTTGCTAGTATTTGTCAAAAGTAATACAATTTTTGGATACGTAAGTATAAAAATATTCAATATTTTTATTTTATGAGATGAGATTTTTCTTTTAATTTCGGTAGGCGCGTTACTCGTTAGTGGTTGAATGTAAATTTTCTGAGGGTTTGTCGAATTAATTACAATTTGGAGAGGGTTAATGATTTAGTCGCCAGAGTATTGTATTTTTTTGTAGTTACCTACCTGAACTTGAATTCTGCTTTATGTGATTATTTTATTTTTCCTTAGTACCTACATATTATATGGAAAGATCTGGAGAGTTCGAAAATTAAAAATTAAACGCACTGCGCCTTTAAAATTAAAATGTTGCTAACATTTGTTAAATGGTAAACACTCAATGCTGCTTTTCAAATCTTTGTTGTAATGTAAACTCCTTGTCAAAGTTATGGTCGTAAGTGCGACTTCCTTCCTTTTAAATGTTATTTAAAAATGCAATGTTAACAACCAACTGAACACTTACCTCGTAAGTGATCTAATCCTCATACAATAGTGGCCTCATTCTTCTGTGATTGCTCAATTGTTAGGTACATTATCTGCAACAAAAATTTGTATTTTGCCTACCACACACTTATTGTTTTTATTAATTTTGTTCCAAATTTACTTATCAGGTACTTACTATAATAGATATCTACATATGAAAGCTTATTTTTATGTTTATTTTTTCGAAGTTTTTCCAATTTTACTCATTTAATCGCAATTTTTAAACAATCAAAGATCTTTCATAAATTGCATATTTATGAAAGAGTAAAGGTCAATTAATTACTTTTGTTTTCAGTTCGTACCTACCTACTTACCATTATATCATTAAAATGTATCGTTATTTACTTAATTTTGTGCAGTGACTTCGTCTGCGTAGATGTTATGCGTGTAGAATTGTAGATGCGTTAATTTAATTCTATCGCAGGCAGTCCCAACTGACTGTGTATTAAAGACGAGATTGAACTCGATTTGATTTGATGTTTGGTAGGTGATGTTAGGTTCATTCACTCGTCTTGCTCTGCTTCTATACTGCTTATGTAGAGAAGAAAGAAAGATACTTGCGGATTTAAGGACAATGGTACGCTTCATAAGCATCCAGTGATATCAAATTGATGGATTTGAAAGAAAAATGGTACAAGTTTATACGAGATGCTGATATCGTAGGGCGATCTAGAAGTTAGAATTTCAGTATTCATCTTATGCTGGCCATACACGATCAAGTATACTTGTCAATTTTGCATCGGACTTAACGCGGCATCCAATCTTGACGGTGTACGGCCACAGTATATCTGGCCATATAGCTATATCATGCAAAGTGGATGTCGCATCAAGTCAAACTGCAAACGACAAGGTACACTTGATCGTGTATGGCCAGCTTTACAGCATATTAATTAGCAACTGTATTAGGTAGGTATGTGGGTGCTAGTTTGGGAGTTCATAATTCGCGAATCACGTAGCTCTTAGAATTCTTATCATATCGTAGCGAACCCTTAAGGCCAGGTTTCTAGATGAAGTTAGGCGCGAAACTTTAAACAAGGAACAAATAATAAGAATATTCAGCTTTTCCATGCAGTAAGGTGCTAGGGATGTAAGAGGATTTTAAAACGGTTTAACCATAGACTTAAATTATAAGTACATGCAGGTCTATTGGGTTTATCTAACTTTTTACACGTAAGTATTTTTTCGATATTAGCCATATAAAGATCGCAGTTAACATAACATAACCAAAGGTAAAAAATATTAGGTTAGTAAATAAACAATTGACTTATATTATTTTTCATCTTAAAATTATCGACAATGTTTACCGATATTTTTAAAATTCCAACCTTGATGCAACCGTTAACCCAATGGGTAGTTTAACTACATGGGTTCAACCCATGCACGGGCAATGACCCAAAAATACATATGTACTTACATGCAAAGTTAACAAAATCAAATTAAAATCGTATTGCAAAACATGACATGCAAAGAAATCATTAATCTAGGGTTATCTCTATCACTTACCAACCATGCATGGTTCAAGATTCAGAGATCATTATAATATTTAATCGACATTATCTCAAGTGATGAATATCATAATATAGAAATTGATAGTAGGTAGGTATAACGTAACCTACGCTTGTTTGTATAAATTTAAATAACTCACACTCATATCCACATCCCTAGGTACCGAGTAGGCTAGACCACGGAAACACGAAATACCTAGATAAAAAAATAGAGATTCCGTTGATTGTAGGTAAGTACCATATCTATTCTTGATTTTACTAGTTGGGTGCTTCTGAATGTTGTCGAAGGGAGTGAATACTACAGAAATAAAACAATTAGATTTCAGCATATTATGCGCAATTTTCTTCAAAATCGGGCCCGAAAGTTTATTGGGCACTTTTCGCTATTTCTAGTAGCCATCCACGCCCACTTGAAAAATTGTCTCTCTATAAAAATCAACGAAGTATTAGGTTGATATGTTATCAATAAAAAATATTTGCAACTACTCAATCTTCGCCTAATCTCGGTGCTAATATTAAATAAGTATCGTTAGATGCACTTAGTTGTTGAAATCCGGGTTCATAGTTGTTTTTGATAAGAAAAACCTCGCGCAGGCACTCAATTAGGATAATTATTGAGGGTGGGATAGATTGATTAAAGTTTAAACTCATGATTAGATTTCGGTCATATAAAATTCTTTGGAATTAAACAACGGTTACATTGAAATGTCCGCGAAGCGTTTAGACATTTTTAACACGGTTTTACTTTAGTTTTATATTTAGTCATCATACGTATTTCAATAAATCCATTCATGATCCTGGGTAGTCCGTAGATACCGTCGTTAAGTGATAATTTGCCGTGACCGATACGCATAAACGTCAGAGTTTAACTTTGTTTACACTTAGAATGGTGATTCTAGAATCTCACAGGTCAATAGATGTACATTTGCCTTTGATTAAATTAAACATAATATTTGCCTCTATAATCTCTCTAATCATGTCTCACAGATGGAATCGGCTTTTTTGTTCAGTCAGATTCAGATTCCAGTTTAATACTTTGATGTATTGACATTTGAGTCATTTGACACATGGGTCATTCTCAAATTGTGACTTTAAAGTATTAAAAAAAAATTTTTTTCTTGATATGTTCTAAAGTGGTCTCAAATGAAAGATATCATAGCCCTTAATATGTCCCAATTATGAGCCGAGCTATTTTCACAGTATTTTTCGCGAAAACAAGAAAAAAAGAAAACTCGCCTCCATGGATGTGACACTGATCCATGGTAGTGACATATTTTACAATTTGACATATTTTAATGACATAATCTACCTTCTATCTATCTTTCTTCTATCTATATAAATAAAAATGAATGTAGCTAAGCGCAAAACTCGAGAACGGCTCGACCAATTCAGCAATTTTTTTTGTATGTTCCTTATGGCACACGGAAGGTCATGAATCTATACTATAAATAAAAATAAATATTGCTAAGTGCAAAACTCGAGAATGGCTCCAATAATTCGGCTAATTTTTTTTGTATGTTTCTTAAGGCACACGGAAGGTTTTAATAATAATAATTTAAAAAAATTAAACTTGCAAAAACATGTGAAAAGAAAAGTATCTTTTCACATAAAAAGCAACGGCGCTGTGTAAACGGTTTATGTTACGCAAAAATCATGTATGATGGAATTGTTCCGGAGAGGGAGAGGGTGATGGAGGGGCAGATGGAGTGGGAAAGAGAGGGAGAGGGAATTTGATGGTCTCTGATTTGTTAAACCTACCAAAACTATAAAAGTTAAAAGTAACCACAAACTACATTCCTTGATTGTTAGGTGATACGAAGTTCGCCGGGTCAGCTAGTATTGAATAAAACTTAACTTTTTATTTTCGTATTTTTATTTTTGT
This sequence comes from Thymelicus lineola, assembly GCA_963932265.1. NCBI lineage: Eukaryota > Metazoa > Arthropoda > Insecta > Lepidoptera > Hesperiidae > Thymelicus > Thymelicus lineola. The sequence continues at coordinate 6,922,041 of OZ010685.1, forward strand.
AATTATTTACTTTTTTTAAACTACGGTACGTAGGTACAATTATTATATAACATTAATAAATTATTATAGGAACACAAATTATATCAATTCTTAATCGGTCTTCTTCTCTCAATTATTAATCAGGATTCTTAATCACAACTAAATATTTAAAGTTGTTCACCGTGATGATATTGCCGATATAAAATACTGCTGTCTTTTTTCAAACTTTGACTACAGCCCAATTACCTTCGATCAATTCTCGGTTAGAAGTTAAGTCTGATGATTGAGATTGTTTAGAGTTGTTGGATTCTTCTTCAATTACAGTATGTTCTGGAACTTCATGAGAGATCTCATCACTAAAGTCAGGAAGAGATTCTTCGTCGATTCTCCGTGAATAAGTATACTTTCCTATGCCATAATGAGAACAATTTTTATCACATTTTGCACACAGATCAATAAATAAGGTAGATAACTCACCACCTTGTATTTGAGTGAGGAACAAAAATACCGTGCTGGATTACGTAATTCCTGTATTTACAAGCTGCCACGCCCATCCACGTCAAAAACCATGCTGTTTTTGTTTTTCTGTCCAGAAGTTACTGGCAGAAAACAGCATGGTTTTTGACGTGGATGGGCGTGGCAGCTTGTAAATACAGGAATTACGTAATCCAGCACGATATTTTTCTTCTTCAGTCAAATACAAGGCGGTGAGTTTTTGCACAGCTAAGTTGTCTCAAAAATATGGAATTTTTTTCTTCTTTACTTCAAAAAATTTGATAAGCATTCGTTGTTCCTCTAATGGGTTACAAATCTTTGGGAACGATAGAGTCTATTTATTACGTCTTATCTCTTCCTGACTTTTTTTCGAGGGTGCCATAATCTCAACCTGTGTCAAAAACATTCTCATCAAAATCATTCAAAATCAAATACAAATAACACTAGTAATAAAAATAATTAATAGTATTGTCGCTTCCATGGATAATCTGTCACCTCCGTGGATATTCGCAATCCACGTGGGTGACATCTGTGGAGGTGACATTTTAAACGTAAAAGCCGTTTTATCATAACCTTAATTACTGATTATAAAATACGATGATATACTTAGACAACGGCTATAATAGCTCAACGTTTAAAAGTACCTGACAGTAATTAATTAAATAAACAATGCCCCTTATGTAATCCACAAAAGTGACCAAAATAGCGTGCCAATTTTTAAAATATCTTACCTTAGAGGTCCGTGCTCCAAAATTACAAAATTATTATCCAGGAAATATCAATCTGTCAAAAACTTTCAAGATGGCGTTGTGTTGATTGTCTACAGTCGTTCAGAAACTGTGTTCACTGATTTAATGAATAATAATTGCGTTCAATAAGTTTACCCATGGAGGTGATCATTCACCCATGCACAAATGCTATACAATACGTAAAATTTAATATTTTATATAAATTGTAATTACTTTATGTTTTCTATAAAGTTTATTTCATAGCCTATCGTAGAAGAATATAAATTAGCTTACTTAAAAGAGAAAAATGTATTTTATTTAGGTCTGTGTCATCGTAAGTCGTCTTTGCACACGACATGGAGGTGACGTTTTCTTTACATTTTTGAAGATTATTTAAAAATATATTTATATATTATTATTTTTATTAAAAATCCTATAAATACTAACTATTTAGAATAATTCTGCAATAAAAAAATTACAGTTATTCAAAATTTATTTCTTAACACCGATGCACATTTTTTTTTCGCAAAAATGAGAATGACCCATAGAGGCAGACAGTGTACCTATAAAATGTATGTCTAGCGCTGCAAGCCCTTAAAATACATATTTCCTGCACGTCTTATTGTCAGAACAATAACGCAATAAAAACATAAATTAACAGCTTGTTTACCTAGTTCAGTCCATGATTTAAAACACATTTTAATGTAACCTGTCGTTATGACCCTTATCCCACAGTTGGATTTAGATCTCCTGGCATATTGAGAGCTGAGAAGAGAAGTTAAGCACATAGTTGACTGTAGGTGCCTTTACACTAATTTGGCCTTCACACGATGTTTTTACATCGAAGCTGATATCATTAATTAAATCATTGATTCATTAGTCACTTCAAATTCTACTGATAATTTTATAAAATTAATGTAGGGTTCAAAGTTGACTCTTCACTACGGTTATCCAATACTTGTCTTAGTCCACACTTTGCAGTATACGGGGATAAATAAATATCATATTACTAGCTAAATCACGGCCACACCCTTCGCTGTGGTAATGAATAGTAACGAAAGGAGCAACTATGCCAAATAATTAATCATTTGAAAATTGAAACCCCTCCAAAATTCCTATTCTCATGGAAATGTCCAAATAAGTTTCTAGGTAATATTCTGTAATGGGCAATGCAATACTTTTAATACATAATTAAAGCTCGTCAATAACTGTAACTAATATATCTATAACGTCTAACGTCTAATAAAACTATGTGTAATGTAACGTCATTGAAAAAATTAGATTTTATAAACCCACGCCGCGTCTTTCATCGTTGAAAATTTTGTAGACATCAAAATACACATGTGGAAAACTTATTAGTAGTAGTGATAATGGCCGACTCATTTTTGGCTTACCTCATCTTGTAGCTATTTGGTTCATGGAAGTGTTTAATATTTCCTACTGATATGGGCATATTTCCTTTCTAGTGAATCTTCTTGTGTGAAGTGAGTTCTTGTCTTCTTGTAAACCCTTCATCCTAAATTTGGTTAATCTTATTCGTGGATGTGATTCTGTAATCACGGGGGTCATTGGTTATTGGTTATTGGTGGTTGGTTTGGAAACTTTGTACAGAGTTTTCCTACATATTGTATGGGCGAAACACATGAAATGGAGTAATACAGTTTGTATAAAAAATATAAAGTCCGCGGAGGGCGTCGCGGGCATCAGCTCGTGGATTATAAATATTTTATTTTAACTTCTTATCTAAAAATATTATAATGTTTACAAATTCTTCTTCTTTCTTTCTTTACTCTTTTCTCTTAGCAGGTGACGCATCAGTGATGCCTTTGGTTGGTGTTGCTGACGTCCATGGGCCATGAGAGCCACTTATCTACCATTAGGTGGATCGTCAGCTCGTTAGCCGGCTATTTCCATGGAAAAAAAATACAAAGATTGGGCTTACCAAATGTAATTGTCACAAAATACAACAGATTAAGTTATATTTGTTTAAAATATTGTTGCAAAGAGGAATTTATTTATTTATTTATTTATTCTTTTGCAACACCTTAAACTAGAGGTTACAAGGGCGAACTTAATGCCTAATGGCATTCTCTGCCAGTTGACCCTGGGTGATGGTGAAAATGTGAGGTAGGCAAAGAAAACAAAAAAAAAAAAAGATCTACTTAAGTAACAACTAACTACCTACCTACCTACCTACTTACTAAGTGCGTTGACTGTGTTGACAAATAACTCTTTATCGAACACGTTTCGATGCATTAGGAAAACGATTATACAGATTACATTTTTAATCTATGTCATTGATTCAATCATTAAATTAAAAACAAAGTCCATATTATGTTGCAATAGGTAGGTACCTACTTAGAATTTTATTTATTTGTTGTGGTGAAATGTCTAGTCATCAAATCGGGTTTTTGCTAACATTGCTTACAGTTACTACTGGTACTAACTTAGCCCCAATTTTTTAGGGTTCCGAAGTAAAAATCGGAACCCATATGGTGATCGCACATACATATACATTGTATCTTATATCCGCACATACATATTATGCAGCCGCATAATTATATGTCATACTGTTACTATTTAAGTACAGTTAAGCATGCGAGTTAAGGATAAATATTCTACTTGTAATTTTTTTGTAATTGTCTGGAATATAATAGATATTGCGTTTAGATATTGCCTGGTCATTATAATTTAATTGCGTCTTGCTAGTTAATAATATCAGGCATTGCCTTGCATAAATCTATTCCTATTGTATAAGCCAATGTCCAGTTGATTAACTACTGTTTTACTGAACTTAACCAATTAACAAAACCAACCAAACTTAAACCGATTCTAAGAAAACGGTTTACCGAAAGAAAAAAGGACCGAAAGCCAATACCCATAGAAATACCGAATTCGTCTACATCTGTTGATCAACCAGTTGGTCAGTGGTCTACATTGATGCAGTTAGTCTAAGAGCAACAAACGTATTATTCGTTTTAATATTTATTTATTTAATATTTATTATTTTTTACAGGTTTTGTAAGAAAAACGGTGCTCAAAAATGGCGGCATTCAACGTTATAGTGGGATGCGTGATGGCCCTACTCGTTATATTGTTCACAATCAGTTCAGTAGCTAGATATTACATAAAGGTAAGGCTTATTTTAATCAAAAAACTACTTAGTTATATTTAATACCTGCACGTTATAATATTTTGTTATCATTTTGTCTGTAATGAAAACTCTATAAATTTTGACAGTTAGTATAGCGATTTACACACGGTTACACTACAGAATTAATGTTTGATAACTATAAAACGTTTCTACGAAAAGTTTTCCGACTATAGAAAAAATAATGATTTTATTCGCAGGAGAAGACCTATTCAAGTTTGGTAAAACCAATCTCCTTAGTTGTCTAGACTCTAGGCTAGAGTCTATGTAGATTTTAGACTTTGACGAATAACATAACATAATCATATTTATATCTGTAACGATATCTCAAATCGTTTAGTTAGATAGCATCTCTAGGAAATATCCCTAGTAGTTCCTTCAAGTGCGTGAAAAGTCAATTGGAGCAATTGGTCTCAATTAATATAGATTTGGTGCGTGAACTCGCACTGTAGGTTGGTGACCTAACCGGATGACCTAAACTTATCGTTGACTTGATTTAATTTGCAATACGATTTATTTAAAGATTTCATATCGCTATCGGTATCGGTATATACCTAACGGTTATTTATGTTTATGTTCTATTGTTATAGTCTTTATTTAAGATAAATAATAACCCAGTTTGAGTTGAACGATAAACTGATTAATTATTATATATTAGCTACTTTGCAATATTTACTAGTTGACGATGGAAATGTAGGTCATCAAGGACGTCTAAAAGTCAGCGATAGCCTAGTCACTAGTCTAGTGGGTTGAACGTTGGTCCCTAATACACGGCTCGGGTTTGATTTGAATCCTTCATGCACTTATAATTTCAATCAACATCAAAAAAAGGTTCTCAATAGGGATGTTGACACTAATTATAAATTAATATAAATTTATGTCTAAAATATTAGTGGTAACATTTAAAGGCCTAAAATATTATTCTTTTATTGAAATCAATCACAATTAATTAAATATCATTAATTTAAAATGTTAAAAATTGTACTCACTGTCACGTGACCTCAAACGCCATTTTGAGAATATGACGTCATTGGAACAATTTCATATGGAAATTCAACAAACTTAGTAGACAGATAGTATTGAATATAGTTTAGTGACGTCACGTGACGTTTTTGGTGGGAAATTTGATAGTGATTTTTATTTATCAATTTTTGTTTTTAAATTGAAGATTATTATTTTTATAATACTTTTTCGTGAATATTGAGGTTCTATCTATAAAATATAAAATTGAATCCTAAAATTAGTCAACATCCCTATTCTGTTGTTGTATAGTGGGATCAGAGTCAGAACGGGGTTTATCAACCGATTTGGAAAAATCTTACCAAATTCTACTTTGATTCACAAGGGAACAAAGGTTTGACAACCAGAACAGTAATCATATATTTTTGTTGCACTACCTTCATCTTTCACCCATCAAGTCATAAAAGTGGTGTGACAGGTCTCATATAAGTTTTATTCAAAGTTTCATATTTTGCTAGCATTAGCCTCTTGTACACAAATCCTCACAATATATTATTCACAATATTTCGAATTAATAAGTTTTTTATTCTGTTATTACATAAAGTTAAGTAAGTTCAGTTAAGACGTTCTTTACATAAAAATATGGCTAGTCATCAAAGTTACATGAGACTTTTGAAGTGGATGAAAGAACCCGCCTTTAGTTGACCCCAAAAAAGTTACCTTACCTCCCTTACACATTAAATTAGGATTAATAAAAAATTTTGTGAAAGCTATGGACAAAGAAAGCGAAGGATTCAAGTATTTGAAGACAGTTTTCCCTCAACTTAGTGATGCTAAGATGAAGGAAGGAGTTTTTATAGGTCCGCAAATAATAAAATTGGTTAAGGATGAATTGTTTACCCAAAAATTAAATCCAAAAGAACTAAAAGCATGGAAATGTGTTGTTGCAGTCACAAAAGGCTTTCTAGGCAATAAAAAATTAGAAAACTATCAACTTTTAGTACATGAACTGCTTCAGTCGTACCAAAACGTAGGATGCAGAATGTCTCTCAAAAAATATTTCCTATACTCTCATTTAAACTTTTTTCCTGATAATCTTGGCGCAGTGGGTGATGAACAAGGAGAAAGGTTTCATCAAGATTTACGAACAATAGAATTAAGATATCAAGGACGATGGGATCCAGCTATGATGGCAGATTTTTGTTAGTTCCTCAAAAAAGTAGATTCAACATCACACAAAAGGCAATACAAGAGTCATTAACCAAATAAAACCTGTATCTTCACGCTTCAAATACTCTATTATAGTGGACAATTTGAAAATAATGTCATTATGTTAAAATTCGTTACGCTTTTAATTTATATAAGTTGTTTGAATAATTTTTTAATGTTATTTTCTCATTTTTCTAAGTATCGCCGTATCTAGTATAGTAGCCGTATAACTTTAGACCTGTTACAATAAATTCACTTTCAGTTTCTGGTTATGTCAGGCAATTGTAATTCGAAACAAGTAAAATTTTGACAGTTGTATAAAAAAGGTTGAAAGTTGTTCCCTTGTGTTATGAGGAATTGAGGGAACTCTTCAAATATTATAGTTAGGTATACTTAAATAATATGGCGATTTTAATCATATATTTTCCTTGAAGTCAGAATATTTTCTGGTAAAGTTTTAATTATCATAGACCAGGTGTGTAAAGATTAGAAATTAATTAACACTTGCTTCTATAAAGAAGAGACCTGCCGACTTTAGACTGCAGAAAAGTACTCCATAATGTTATTGTTTTTGCCCTGTCTTTCCTTTTATGAGGGGAATCAAGCCCAACTGCATCAATGGGACAGTTGCGATTATGAAATGAAGTAGGAAGTCTTTTAAATAGACAATCGTTTCATGCCGTCCTTATGACGTAGGTATGTACCTACCTTATCACACATTAATATATAGGGACATTATTTTTATTCAACGTCCTTCATGTTGCGTTATTAAGTTAGTTAAATAGCGCAGATATTTGATTTTGGATACATTTGAGATCGTCTACTTTGAAAATCTACGTGATTCTACTACAGTAGATTCCGCTACGGTAGATATTGTTGTGATGATGAAGGATTAAAGAAAAAAATGATTATTCATTTACCTATAGGTACTTTTCACAAGAATAGATATAGAATATGACAGCATGAGCAATTATGCAATTTAATAGAACAGCAAAATTGCTGTGCAGTTGCGTGATACGGAGTTAAAGGGACTCATAATATAAAGAGATTAAATTACATAATACCAATCTTGTTGCAGTTCACGGTGTTCATCGTACTGTCATTAATATTTGCATCAGCGCCGCTACCGCTCATGTTACTCAAACCTTTTGATCCTAAAAATGCGTTGTAAGTAAAATTACATTATAAATTACAGTATAGATTATAATAGGTACAGTAAGTGTAAGATACCTAGATATTTTATTCATATTTATGTATTAGGTAAATTGTCTCTCGTCGACTTGTCGTGTGACAATTTTATTGATCTCGTTGTGTTCCGGCTGAGCGCTTCAAATCAGGTTATATGCTTTCCTTCTTATTTCTCTTTTTTATCCTTGACCGGCAACGATTTCTATAATGTTTATGATAAAGCTATGTAATTCTTATTTCTCGAAGAGGGTGAAATAGTTCACACTCGTGTTTCTTCCCAAAAATGTTCTTGACTTAGTCTCTCCAGGCTCGCACTTTAGTAAAGAACGCTAGGGCCAACAACAACTTATTCATTCGGAAAAATTTACTTACAAATTGAATTATGCTCAACATGCTATTTATCCAGAATACCTGCAGCGTTGCTGAGGGTTTCGGCCAGAGCACTTGGCATACGATGGACAGTGCGAGGGCTGGAGAACGTGGATGACTCTCGAGGGGCTGTCATCCTGCTGAATCATCAGAGCTGCTTAGACTTGTACGGTAAGATTTTTTTTTATGGAAATAGCCGACGAACGACCTGACGATTCACCTGATGGTAGGTGGCTATCGATTGTAAGGGACGGAATCAGCAGACTGGTTACGTGATTGTAGGAAGTCGCTGCTACCATTGGGCACGGATAGCTATTTCATATACCTACTTACCTCGATATTTGGTACGAGTATTTGACAGGAATTTTCCTGGCATGTCAGGAATTTTAGTTTTTTGGTAAAATAAGAGTTGTAAGGAATTTTTGAACAGAAAGAAAAATATACAGAAATTACAAAAAAATATGATTCTTTTAATTAATCAAATTACAGTAATTGCATTGTTTCATGCCTCTGATCCAACTCGTATGCTCCTAGTCTTAATTTGCTGGATATTTCTTTCAGGAAAAATATTTTTACTTTCATTATTAAATTAATAACCTCTTTTTTGAAGTCGGTTAAAATATTTTGGAAATGTATTATATAAATTGAAAGGCTGTAGGGTTAAGGTCAAAAATGCATAAAGTCAAATACGCAAAATAACAAAAAGTAAAACGGTTTAGAGGCTATTACAATTTCTGACAAAAAGGAGTTATTTCAGGGGTGACTTGTTGTTCGAACTTCGAAGCGATGTCTTCCTGTCGTGTAGGTACTATTCTATAAAATGCTTTAACCAAATCTTTCGACATTTTATACGAGCATTAGTGTTGTCGTTTTTTATTAGTGAAAGCGAAACCGAAAACCGGTTCGGTCGAAGTTTTCCGTGGAAGGTTGGGCTCTTAAAAATGTTTTCGGTGTTCCGAATGTAACTACCTGCAGAATGTGAATTTTCCTATTCTCGGGCATATTAAGACATACCCCATATTATTGTGGTCTGTGTATTAGGTACATTTAATTTTATTATTATTTAAATTAAAGAGGTATTTTGTGAAAAAAATAAATGCAGAAACATCATGACATTGATGATGATGAGTCAACTGAAGACTTTCTTCAGTTGAATACCCACTTGTTAGCTGGGAAAATAACCTGATAGGTAATAAAATATAATTATTTTCGGGTCCTGACTTTAATTGTGATGGTTTTGTGTATGAGTCTGACCTATACCTATATGTATGGGTCTATGGTATGACCGTGCCATCTGTAGCAAAGATTTAATAAGTGCGGGCGTAGGGGGAGAGGACAGCGTAGGGGCTCCCCCCTAGTTTAAGTACAGTTATTAAAAAAAACACGAAAAAATATACAATTACTAAAACAAATCTAAAAAATACCACAATCGTAATGCTTAAGAAACGTTAATTGTTACTAGGTAAGTAATTAATAAAAAACTGAGACAATGCACAGCCTAAACCAGTTGCCCTGGAAGCAAGAAATTATGTTTACACGTGTTCATGTTCATTGCCCGCTGAAAACTTCACTAGTAATTTATTTACGTACATTATCATTACCATAATCATTACAATTTAATTATTCCGTTTTATTATGCAAGCGTTGTAGAACTTGTAGAAAACTTTGATACTTACCTAGTGTGATTTTGATTTTGATATGGCGACGGGGCGGGACGACGCCGTGGCCTAGCGAAAATCGCTTACATATCATCATTTCTTGCAAATGGACATTAAGGTAAACACCCCAATTATGGACAGTTTAACAACAAATTTGTGGTATTTGTGAAAAATTTACCTATATGGTGAAAGTTAGGGGGCTGAACGTATTTAAAGTGTAAAGTCCTATGCTTAATCAACATTTCTGGTGTGTTACGCGTCAGATACTGCAATTGGTTTAAATTTAATTAACAAATAAAAATTATAACTTTTTTACCCAGTTATGGACACCAAAAACCCAGTCATGGACACCCAGTAATGGACATGACCCAGTCATGGACACCCAGTAATGGACATATGTAACCCAGTCATGGACATCCAGTAATGGACATGAATCTAATCATATAAACCTAATAGGTAGGCTAGTTATCGACGAATCGATGAATAATTATTAGATAACTAGCTTTTACTCGCGACTTCGTCTGCGTGGACTTGAGAATAATTAGTAATTTAAAAAGATCCCGGCCAAATGCGAATTTTTCGGCACACAGGGTTTTGTACAAACTTACAGAATCGAACATAACAGCCAATAACAGCAGTATTAAATGATTTAGTAACAAACTTAACTTTGCCGCTGTAAAACTGTCGTTCCCAATAAATGGACATACCGATCAATTAACCAAATAAGTTTATAAGTTTTTTGGAATGGTACCTCCACGCATTCCTGAGTAAATAGGGTCCAGAAAAAGGTAGACGAACGGGCAACGAAATGATCCTATAAGGGTATTTTTTTTCTTTTGAGGAACAAAACCCTGAAAAAATTATATGTAGTAGCACATACGTAAAAGCAGACCAAACAATAATTATAACCTGTAATTCCACCTTCCAAACTAAATTATACCCTTGATCTGAAGAAGCAGATCCATCTCCGACCCTCGAACGACCCGATCCCGAGGAACATGCACCCTGTTCTTTAATACGGGATATGAAATATCTGTGAGCAACATTTCATCCAAATTCATTTAGCCCCTTTAGCGACGGAAAAAAATTATATTCATATACATTTAAGAAATATTAGTGGGATTTTATACCTATTTGTACAGCATGAGATCCTGAATTGGTCAATGTTATACTGGTTTTACTATGTCACAGCCCCGGATCTAAGGGGGGGCAAACCGGGGCACCTGCCCCGGGCGGCAGTTTCAGGGGGCGCCAAAATCGTCTTATAATATAGTATGACTTGCTCTACAAAGCGCTTAGCATACGGAAGCCTGGTTGGGTCACCGTAACTTGTAAGACAAATTCGCCACACATTTGCCGTATCAACAATTTGACGTCTTTTACACAACTAAAGAAAGACTATTATAAATTTTTTAAGTAATTTACCTCAAACGAAGAAAACTATAGCCAGCGCAAGGTGCGAGCATATCGCCAGTATCGGTGAGCGCCTTCAGGGAGTCGCGCTTTCTGGTCGCTCGCCAAGGCCGTTGAGGGTAACTTCCGTCGGTCGTCGTTTCCACCATTGCGAAGACCGGATAACGATCTGGCCTTAACTGCAAAGGAAAAAGCCGATCTTCTACTCTCTTTGCAGCTAACTCGACTCTTGGGGCTACACTGCCTACTATCCCGCGGTGTGAGAGCTCGATGCTTGATATAAGGTTCACGCACAAAGCTGTAAAACGAGCTCTTTTGTCTCTCGACGTCAAGAAGTCGAGTGGCCAAGACGGAATTCCAGCAATGGTTTAAACATTTACTTTAATCTATGGTATTAAACACATTAAAGATGTGCGCTCCCAAGCTGACTCCGCAGTTGACACGTCATTTCTCCTTATCTTACAGTGTAGGTAAAGTGCCGTCTTCGTGGAAGGTTGCTCTCGTACATCCAATCCCCAAAAAAGGTGACAGTGCCGACCCATCAAACTATAGACCCATCGCAATAACCTCCCTTCTCTAAAAAACCATGGAACGTGTTATAAACACGCAGCTCCTAGAATACCTAGAGGAACATCAGCTGGTCTGTGACAGGCAGTATGGTTTTCGTCATGGTCGATCGGCTGGTGACCTCCTGGTATATCTCACCCATAACTGGGCCCAAGCCATTGAGAGTCGCGGAGAGGCGTTGGCTGTAAGCCTAGACATTGCCAAGGCGTTTGATCGGGTTTGGCACAGAGCTTTTCTATCGAAGCTACCTTCATACGGCCTGCCGGGGAAGTTGTGCACGTGGGTAGCCAGCTTTTTGTCCGAGCGTTCCATTTCCGTAGTTGTCGACGGTCAACGCTCTGACACTAAATTTACTAACGCTGGCGTTCCTCAAGGTTCGATGCTTTCTCCCACGCTGTTTATTCTGCATATCAATGATATGCTGGAACAAATCCCCAGCATGCATTGCTATGCAGATTACAGTACGGAAGATGGGCATTATTCGAGCCGTGCAAACTCCTCTCGGTCCTGCTTAGAGGAGAATAGAACTAGACTTGGGTCCGAAATCGAGCTCTCTTTGGAGCGGGTCTCTGACTTAGGTCGGCTAAATCTGGTTCTATTCAACCCTTCGAAGACACAAGTCTGTGCGTTCTCCGCAAATAGAACCCCATTTGTCTACAAGGCCCAAGTTCGACCACATATGGAGTACTGCTCTCACCTTTGGGCCGATGCACCCAGTTACCCAGTGCACCAACTAAGCCATCTTGACTCCGTACAGCGGCGCGCTGTTCGAATTGTCGATGATCCCAACCTTACAGACGGCTTAGAGGACTTAAGTCTCCGGAGAGACGTAGGCTCTCTTTGTGTCTTCTACCGTCTCTACTATGGTGAATGTTCCGAAGAACTTTTTAACCTGGTGCCCCAATCCACTTTCCTTTATCGCACCACCCGCAAAAGATTGCGGTTCTATCCGCATCACCTTGACTCGTGGTAGTCATCAACTGCTCGTTTCTCCCGCTCTTGCGAGCTTTGGAACCAACTTCCCTCTGAGGCATTCCCTGTGCGCTATGATATGGGGTTATTTAAGAAGAGTGTTTATCTTATCCTTCAAGGCTGGCACCGCACTTGCAGCTCCCTTGATACTGCATGTGTCCATAGGCGACTATGACCACTTACCATCAGGTGGGCCGTATGCCTGTTTGCCCGTCGTTAATATAAAAAAAACGCTGGAGAGAGGGGCGCCACTATCAAGTTCTGCCCCGGTTCGAAAAAATCGTAGATCCGCGGCTGCTATGTCAACGTTACCAACAACAAATATTTTTAAAACAGTTATTCCCACCTATTTTGGAGTTACATATTCTGTCTCTAAAATACACCACCAGACCCTGAATTGGTCAATGCACTGGTTTTGTAATGTAAATATGAACAACTTAAACTATCTCTAAAAACGGTTCTATAATTCCCATCAATTCAAGATTTACATATGTAGTCTCCAACACAACCCATGGTCATAAACATTTTTTTTTCTATTCTAAGATTGCACCGACCAATGGCTACATAAATCACTCAGGGACGTCTTGCCCCTCCACATTTGACTGCCTGAGAGCTAAACGCCTCTGCAGGAAGAGTCAAAAGAGACCCTCTGACTGTCTGAGGAGTTTTGCAACCGCGGTACCAGCTAGATTTACGGTAATGAAAGGATCTCCTACCTGACAGCAGGGCCCGCAATTCCAGAAGACTCTAGTTCTCCTGAGGTTATTCCTGAATAACTTGGGATTTTTAAGTGTTACTTCCAATTACGCAAGGCCGAACTTTTCGTCCAAGTACCTGTACGTACCTATATGTAATGCCATACGTATATATTGGACCTGTAAAACCTTTCAGAAGGAACTCGTTGCTTACTCACTGCTGATTCTGGATGACAGAGCATGACTGCAGCATTACCATAAGATTAGTTTATTTTAACTCCTATTTCTGTATATAGCTCGATACATCTTAATTCTAAGCTCTTCTAGATCATAAACAACTCTCTCTTAAATTTATAGAATGGAATCATCTCCATAATTTATTATTTTTTCATTCTTATTTTCTTTATTGGATGACAACGCATGGGTGATGCCTTTAGTCTGATCACGGACGACGCTTTTAGTTTAGTTTCCTTCAAGCGGCTCGTCTGCTTTTATGCATCTATGGGTACGCAGGTACAGGTACACAGTGGTAGAGAGATACCAGTCGGGATAAAATTCAGTCTGAGAGGCCATAGTGACTCGTATGAATCTCAAACTACGGGCTACGTCCGAGTGGGTTGAAGACATGCAATCTTGTGAGATTCAACTCCACTAAATCGCAGACGTGTCTATTTACGGCCATGAGGAGCCCGCTCACATAGGCTCCTACTTTTCGGAATAAGTCCTTGGATTAAACCAATTCGACTGCCTTCATTTGTTAGGAGTAGACATATCCTCGAAACTCAACTTTGAGCAGTTCATTGACACCAAGGCTAAGGCTGCTGCAAGGAAACTTGGTGTCCTTGGAAAGGTGCGGCAGTACCTCACTTCAAGGCAACTATTTACCTTGTACAAAGCTCACGTTCGGCCGTGCGTGAAGTACTGTTCGCACATTTGGGCAGGCGCAGCCAAAGTTCTTCATGGCAGTTTCTGCCTTGGACTCGATGGAAAAGAGTGCAAAGAGGCTCATTGGTAACCCAAATTTAGTTGAGACCAATCTGCAAAGCCTAGAGCACAGGCGCGGAGTAGCCAGCCTATCGGTCTTCTACAGGCCGCATTTCAGAGAATGTGCAGAGGAATTGTTTGAAATAATTCCCCCATTTCCGTTTCTCCATCGAACGACACGATGCATGGCGAGTATCCTGCATCTTTTTGTCGTGAACATCCTGCCGGTACGGACGACACGGTTTGCCTCGTCTTTCGTTTTACGCACCGCCAAGGACTGGAATAACTTGCCTATGTCGACGTTTCCGCACGCCTATGATGTCTTCAAGAAAAGAGTAAATAGGCTTTTACTAAGTTAATGTGCTCACCACCTTAGACCACATTTCTACTTACCATACGGGATTGTGGTCAAGCATTAACTTATTTGTGTAAAAAAAGTGGCTATACGCAAAAGTATTTCAGTTATTTGTACTGCACTTACATCCGGTCATGATCAGCCCATGCGAGGCCGGCTTGGTACGCATTGACCAGTAGGTGACAGCAGTAGATAATTATTCGTAAATATTTTATTCTACTTTCTATGTGCCTATTCCTAAAATACAATAAGGAAATCTAAATTGTAATACTTTGTCAAAATGTAAGATTTTTATTTATTTACAAAATAAACATTATTTGATAATTTTCCTAAATTGTCTCATATTATTATCGCTAACTCTGACCCACACCATCATATAGCGAATTGAATATAGGAATCCAATAGCAAAATATATTTTAACATTATAACATAGTTATGTGTCATTGATTGAGTAGGGTAACTAATTTACCTAAAACCCCAATGTTTTAAATATTATAAATACGTATTGGTACACATTAATTTAATAAAAGATTTATTGACGGTTAAGTCTCGTTCTCACACTTACATTTTTTAACTAAGGCTTCTAATTACCTACACTGACATCTGTTGTTGATTATCAGAACTAATTCACTGCAAAATCATACATTAAAAAAAATTGGTGCACATTGATATTTTTGAAGAAATAAAGTATATTTACGATACTAAACAGTCTCTTATGTCCCTCTGTCGAGCACTTTCAGTATTTCTTGCTGTTATGTGGAGTATCAAAAAGCCCTATTTATTGATATCTCAGCTTGTAAGCGACGTATCTCGATAAAACATACACCAGATTTTAAGTTAGACCACCAGTAATACAACTGTGAAAACCGCACTCAATTTTATCCAGTGGTTTTGGCGTGATGCGGTGTCAAACATACAGACAGACAAGATTTTTAAAAATGACAGATTTGCAATCTATTGCTCCTATATAGTCCCCTGATATCAAATTTTCTTAAATATCTTCAATGTACAGACATTATCGAGTTACAATTTTATTATATATATAGATATCTTTTTAGGGTTTCGAAGTAAAATCGGAACTCTTATAGTTTTTTCGTCATGTCCGTCCGTCTGTCCGGAGCAAAGCGCTGAGACCCTTAGCACTAGAAAGCTGTAATTTGGCATGAATATACTTATTTATTAAATCTTCAGAGTCATGAAATAAAATGCTGAAAAACATTTTTTTAGGGTACCGTGCCCTGCCCTACAGGTAACGTGAGGATGATTTTTTTATCCGTCACCCTATATCGTTGAACAGGTCTTTCAAAAATGTTATGCTTCTTCTAAGACCATTTTTAGAATTAGGGGTCCCTTTGCAAAATATTTGGCTTTAAAGTGCTAATTTTGGTTAGAGTCAAGTGTCCTACTTAGCTGACTAAACGGTAGGAGTTGAACAAGTGAAAAAATTCTCAAACATAGATGATGAATGAATTCTCAACATATGATGAATTTACAAGAAAAACTATCACGGCTATGTTAGCATAAGTAGTCAGTGAGTAATAGTCGATAAACTAACTACTTCAGAACCCTACATAGCGCGTGGCCTGACATGCACTTGTTTAATCAACTTTTCATGAAACATTCGCATTAAGGAACTTCAGCCCCGGATCTACGATTTTATCGAACCGGGGCAAATCCTTGATAGTGGCGCCCCCTCCCTTGAGTGTTTGAGAAAAACTGTTAAAACTGCCAATGAATAGCATTTTTGTGACCATTTGTTAAAATAATAATCCTTTATTAAATTTAAACTTTTTATTATCTAATAACTATCGGAAACCGTATTGACGGTCACTAATCAGCTGCTCCGGTATCTAGAAGATCGCCAGCTGATTAGTGACCGTCAATACGGTTTCCGCCACGGCAGATCAGCTGGCGATCTTTTAGTATACCTTACTCATTGCTAGGCAGAAGCAATCGAGAACAAGGGAGAAGCATTGGCTGTAAGTTTGGATGTTGCAAAGGCCTTTGATAGGGTGTGGCATAAGGCATTACTGTCTAAGCTGCCTTCCTACGGAGTACCCGAGAAATAGTGCAAATGGATTGCCAGTTTTTTATCGGAGCGGAGCATCAAGGTCGTCGTTGACGGAACATGCTTGGGTACGAAGCCCATAAATGCTGGCGTCCCACAAAGCTCTGTACTTTCACCCACACTGTTTATCATGCATATTAATGATATGCTGGACATCGGGGATATTCATTGCTATACTGATGACAGTAACGGTGACGCCCGTTATACGGGCCGAACAAATCTTTTTCGGATGCAGATTGAGGAGAAGAGGATAAAACTCGTGTCTGAAGTCGAGACATCTCTGGAGCGGGTCTCGGAATGGGGCAGACTAACTTTAATCCAGTTCAACCCCGAGAAGACACAAGTCTGCGCGTTAACCGCTAAAAAAAACCCATTTGCCATAGCACCCAATCCCAGAACATTCCTCTTAACATCTCTAAAAGCATTGGGATCCTTGGTGTCATTTCGAATGAAGTTCAGTTTCAGAAGTTCAGTTTCGGGTCCACTTGGTTAGTAAGGCCAAACTAGCCGCAAAGAAATTGTGAGTGCTCAATATAGCTAAGCAGTACTTCACGCCTAAGCACAGGTTGATGCTCTATAAGGCGCAAATTTGACTACACATGGAGTACTGCTCCCACCTTTAGGCCGGAGCCTCAGCTGGCCAAGTGGATCCGTTCAACCGAATTCAACGGCGAGCTATTCGTCTTGTCGACGATCCCAAGCTTACAGACGGCTCTCTCAGCATATTCTACCGTCTGTATAATGGGGAATGTTCTGAAGAACTGTTTGGCTTAATACATGCAGTTAATTTTCGCCACCGCACATCACGGCATTCGTCCACAGTTCGGTTCTCACGTTATTTTCTACCTCGCACGTGTAAACTGTGGAACAAACTACCTGCATCAGTGTTCCCTCTAAGCTATGACATGTGGTCCTTCAAGAAGCAGGGGGTCAGCCGCTTTGAGGTAAGCCAGTCGCCAAGCTGGTCTACTTTGGCAATCATTCAGATGAGACCGTATGGTCTAATGAACTCTCCGATGCACAGGCAGCGTCAGCTCCTATATCGATTAATCAGGATTTCTATCTATCGTCATCTTATTTCTGTCTATCGTCATCTTCTTGGCCGGCAACGCATAAGTGACGCCCCTGGTGTTGCTAATGTCCATGGGTGGCAGTGATCACTTACCATCAGGTGACCCGTCTGCTCGTTTGCCTGCTCTAAGCATAAAAAAAACTTTCATTAAACTTTCATTTGTGACATAAAACAGAAACACAGAAAAAATAATATAACCAGGAAAGACTACAACTTTACATGTTGTGCTTTCTTTTCTGCGAAATAATCTATTAGCTCCTCAAAGACCATCGCACAGACAGTTTTGTTTTTATTGGCTAGGATCGCGAGGCCAGATAGACAATCCTGACTCATTGTTGAACGTAGATAAGTTTTAATTCTTAGAACCACCACCATTCTTGCCACCTGTCAGCATTGGATTCAATGGAGAGGCGTGCTAAGAGACTTATTGGTGACCCTAAATTGGTTGAGACCAATCTTCAGAGCCTCGAGCACAGGCGCAGAGTTGCTATCCTTTCGGTATTCTACAGGATACATTTTGGAGAGTGTGCGCAAGAATTAGTGTTAGTAGTTAGAAGCAGTGATAGCCTAGTGGTTAGAACGTTGGTCTCCCGAACGCAGGGGCCCGGGTTCAAATCCTGGCACGCACCTCTAATTTTCAAATATTATGTGCGTATTACAAGTTAATTATCACTTGCTACGGTGAAGGAAAACATCGTGAGGAAACCTGCACACCGGAGAGTTCTCCATAATGTTCTCAAAGGTGTGTGAAGTCTACCAATCCGCACTTGGCCAGCGTGGTAGACTATGGCCTATACCTCTCACATTGTGAGAGGAGACCCCGAGCCCAGCAGTGGGACAATTGTGGGTTGTTGCTTTGCTTTTTTTGCTTTTGCGCAGGAATTATATGATTTGATTCCGCCATCCCCATTCCACCATCGAACGTCCCGACGCATGGCGGGTATCCATCCCTTCGTCGTTGACATTCCCCCTGTACGGACGAAGCGCTTCGCTTCGTCATTTATTATGCGTACAGCGAAGGATTGGAATAAATCGGTCGGTCG
Organism: Thymelicus lineola; assembly: GCA_963932265.1. Classification (NCBI taxonomy): domain Eukaryota; kingdom Metazoa; phylum Arthropoda; class Insecta; order Lepidoptera; family Hesperiidae; genus Thymelicus; species Thymelicus lineola. The sequence continues at coordinate 6,940,947 of OZ010685.1, forward strand.
GTATTTCCGCTCGATTATAATGTGAGTGTCTTCAAGGCAAGAGTGAATAGGCTTTTACTAGGTTGATGCGCTTTACCACCAATGACTACATCGCCACTTACCATCAGGTGGGATTGTAGTCAAGCATTAACATATAAGATATAAAAAAAAGAATAAGAATAAATTTTAATTATTTTCAGTTTGTTGATTGCAGATCTTGGTATAAATGTGCAATAAATTCTTAAATACGGCAAGTTCCTGGCAAAAACCAACTGTTTGTGTTGTCACTTGACGTTCGATTCGACTGTTTGAATTTGTTCGGCTCGGCTCGTAGGCATAGATGTGACGGGGATTCCTCTGGCAGAAAAATCACGGACACTACGCACGCGTTCAAAAATTTATTGATGCGTTCATAAATCACTTAGTATGTGTTCAACAACTAACTGGGCGTATGGAAATAGAAATGTTTGTTTTTCAAACATAATATTATATTAAGATTCGATTACTTGATAAGAACCTATGAGATTGGAGGAAAATAGGCTTCATTTGTTCGATATTTCGAATTCTAGTCTCATGGATTTGGCGCCCCCATGAAACTGCCGCCCGGGGCAAGTGCCCCGGTTTGCCCCCCCTTAGATCCGGGGCTGAGGAACTTAGTTACTTATAAATTTTCTAAATTGACAATAAGGTTAGCATTAAAGAAGTGAAAATTATTAAAGTGAAACTTTTATTACATCGTCTCAAACTTTTTGGTCTGTGTGTCGCATGTCGCGTGACGGTCGGCCACGGAGTGGGGGTAAAGTGAAAGGCGCTCGACAAAGCAGCCGAGGCCAATATGGCGGCGCCATATTTAATACCCTAAATCTTTTAATACCCTAAATCGAATATTTATCCAAAAATTTTTAGTTAAATGTCTACAATACGAAAAAAAGTTTCACTTATACCTACCGTGGTTTCATAAAACCACACAATTGCTTTTTTAAAATTGTACTCAAATTAAGCTTTTTATATATTAATAAGTAATTTACGAACGTAAACATTATCAGCCTTTTATATAGGTATGCATTAATTATAACTACCTGAACTAAATGAAGATACAAATATTAATGTAAAGTACCCAATAGTACACATCCACACCAACATTTTCATAATTTACAACTAGCTCATGGTAAAGAACAATACTAGGAGTAAAATTGGTTCAAATTCTGAATACACAATAGCAAAGATAAATTTGGATAAAATTATGTCCATTACTGGAACTATACAATTATAGTGCACCAGTAATGAACACCAACAAAATATCAACAAATATAACTTCTCGGAGTAACAACACTGTGTGTTGTTGACTTAAGTTTCATGGTTAACCCAACAAACAAAACACATTTTTATTTAAATAAAGCAATACAAATTTACAGTTGAAACTTTTTAGTTACCGCACTAACAATTTCCTTAAGAAAAGCCGCTAATATAAATTTACAATGACAAACAATTTATAGTTCGCGCCAACTTGTGTTCTAACTAGGGCATGCAATTATCCGCTCAATTTAGGTATCCGGATATTTCGAATAGTTCCTAATCACTATCCGGATATATCCGGATAATTCGAATAATACTATTAGAAGATATAATACAAATAATTTATGAATACAATCAGTATTTTTATTACAAAAACTCTTTCAAAATTTAATTCAAAACCCAATACTCTTTGTGAGATGTATCAACGCACAGCTAAGCTTAATGAGCATCATCCTAGAGTCGCATTTGGTCACTAATGAGCAATGTTCTTAGGGTAATCTCTATATTTTTCAACCACATCACATCGAGTTAGTACCGTCTTCTCCTGAAAGATAACGCACCCCAAGATTTTCGACCTGGGTGCCAGTATCACAGCGAACCCTCAAGGAAGAATCCTCAAGAACGACCCTGTAGCCTAGTTGGTAGTGACTACCTTCGCAGGTAGCGAGGAGTCTCCTTGTTCGAATTCCGGCCGGGGCAGATATTTATGTGACAGATAAATATTAGTATTCGGGTCATAGGTGTTATTTCGATGTGTTGTACGTATACTAATATGTGTCGTCCATGCCACCCGCGACACTTGTAAAAATCTACTGCAAGTGTGGTGTATAAGTGTGTGAGCGTTTGTGAGCGTTTATTGCGGGAACCTTATCACTCCTCTCGCGATTACCACTGCACTGATGTGTCCTTAATAAGTGCAGTCCGATATTGCAGTCATCGGTAATCTTAGCTATCAAGACAGACTTTTTACTTATTATTTTGTTACCTATTCCTTGCAATATCTATGGGGAGTATACCATGCGAAAAGCCTTTGTCGTTGGCTTAAAGATCATCAACCTGAGATACTTAGATACTGAGATACTTACTGTTTTTACATAAACGAAGGCAGAGCTCGTCACCTTTTCCACAGAGTAGAGCAAGAGGGTAAAATTTATCGTAAGTGAGCAGAATAATGCTTATTCGCAGAAAGCGAATTAGTCAACTCCCTAAGATTATAGAACTTGTGGAAAACGAATTTGTCAACTAGTTTTTGGAGCGGTATTGTCAATTCAAGGAGCTATGTGCAAGATTTCTAATGTCACCAAAACTAGTTGAAGACATTAGTTTTCTAGATATTTTATATGCCAAGGAATCTTGGTTAATTAAGGAAAAAGAGTGAAAGAAAATAGATCCTTTTGAGATGTGATGTTGTATCAGGAAGTGTTGTATACCATGGGCTGTTAAGATTGCCAATATAGGTTCAACATAGCATCGATACTACCCTCACAAAGATGTTTTATAAAGAACGGTTTTTTCGGTGTTCTGGTGACCTTTAACTAGATGGACTTGACAAATTTATTGTAGTGGTCAAGGTCCAAACCAAAAGAGCCCGTGAAACATCTCGTAGCCATTACTAAAACTTCGTATCAGCATTCACTCGTCTCTGCGAAACAACCGTCCTGAGAAAGATCACCGTGAAGTAATTACTAAGGAAAGAGAGGGGAGTTGATAAGAACAGTGTAAGATAGAAGCAAAGTATAAAAATGTAAAGGGATAGTGGCTTTGAATTTTATTTCTGCCTCCAGCAGTTACAACGCTATTCCCTAGTGGGGGCTCGAAGTCCAGGCAGGGCTCACCAGTGAGATTACTACTACCCCTTCGTGAACTTTACAAGTTCTACCTTGGGATCGTGCACTAAGGCTTCTAAATTTGTATGGTAGCCCAAGCGCACAGTCGCCCTACGACAAGTGTCTCTAAATTGTTAGAGCCTTCCAACTTTGTCATCGAGTGGAGCGTTACATGACATACAGGCGTTAAATTTCAGTAATATATTGTTATAGTAAAGCCCGAAAGCAGGACACCTAGGAGACTGAGAGGCTTTCCAACTATCTGCCATCAATGAGTATGGCCTAAAATACTCCAGTATTTTAGGCCATATCGCCCGAAAGAACGGTGACAATCTTGAGAAGTTAGGCATCATCGGCAAAGTCCAGGGGACCAGACCGCGAGGTTGCAGTCCAAATTCTGATTCGGTGGTCGGATCAAATCCGCACCACTCTTGATAGCAAGATGCACAAGGCCATCCACGCTGCAGAGCACCGAAACCGTTGGTGCAAGATAGTGAAGGCGGGATAAAGTGATCCGTTGAAGGGGTCACGACCCCCAGCACTAAGAACATCGACGCAAGGAGGGTTGCCATAAAACTGCTCGATTTCTGAGCTCAATTTTTAAGCTATGCTGTAGATACAGTGAGCTTGTAAAGCGGCATGCATAATAGATTCTCCATAATCATTTCTCTTTTAAGGTCTAGGCTGAGCACTGCCAGCGAGTGCCCAAACGTTCCCTATATTCTATTAAATCCGTCGTAGAAATGTTACTTTTATTCAAATTGCGGAAATAACTATAACATGGTTTGGACGCTTCTTGCATGTATTGTGAAGAAATATCGGGCAGCTATTATTTGTATTTTGTAAGTTGTCTCATGAAAACTATATCTATGCGGGTTTTTAAGTAATTTGTTTTTTGGCATTTAGTCATATTTTATATTATTGGAGGCTAATAGAGTATCTATTTTATGATTATAAAGTTTATATCTTGGTGCTTTAAATGTATTTCAACTAAAAAAAAAATATAATTTTTTTTATTTACTATTCGTTTTATTCGAATTATCCGGATAGTAAAAAGCCCAATATCCGGATTTAAAATTCGGCGGATATCCGGATATTTCGAATATTCGGATATCCGGATAGTAAGCCCTAGTTCTAACAGACCGAATTGAATAAAATGTCAAACTTAGGCAGTTCGATGACTACAGTCTATGACACAGTGTAAAAAATACATAACAAAGGGTTCATAACCATATTCTAGACGATTTCTTTTTTTTTTGTCCATTACTGGTGCCTTGTCCATTACTGGTGCACTTACGTTATAATAGTTATAATCAATGATATTATAAGTTAATAAAAACATCTTAGTAGTAAGTAATACGATTATGCATATATACGTGTGTGTGTTGTAGCTCGGTCGGAACAGATTTTTTGGTTGATTTGTAAGGGCATAACGTATCTATTATTAAACATCTTTGGTTATAATACAAAAACAATGAAATACTTATTCTCAAAATTGCACTATCTGTATAAAGGTAGTATTATGTAGAATATAGATTAGGCCTAGGTCCTATTAGTACAATCAGACCCTAGACGACTAATGACTTCATCTTTCAGTGTTGGCAGTGCTATGGCCGTTAATGGAGCGATGTACGGTGGTGTCCAAGCGGTCGCTCCAGTACTTGGTGCCGTTCGGTACAGCCGCCTGGATGTGGGGTACGGTGTTCATAGACCGTGGCGCTTCCTCAGCTCGGTCCGTCCTTAACAAGCAGACAGAAGCTGTTAAAGAGCATAAGGTAAAAATAATTTGTAGTAGAAAACGCTACACACAATCCCACACAGCCCTCACTAGGATTTCCCTGTGTCGCGGAACTCGCGGACAACGCACAACAACAGGTCTATTCTATAGCCAAAAATCCATGGGCGTATCTTGCCGCTTCTTCTTCTGGGACTTTTCACGGTAGAGATTTTGATACAGTCCAGGCCAATCTCGTCATGAGAGAAGTTAAGAGTAGGTTGTGAACAGTGATGTACTCGAAGATTGTGAATAAGAGTAGAGCTATCAGCTTTACAGGATAAACTACATAACATTGCATATTGTTTTGCCTAAAATTTATAAACGCAAGTAGGTACTATAAATTCGTATTGCGTCCACGGTAATAGTGGATGTTATCAGAACTGGACCAAGTGGCAAATGTTAAGGTTAGACTAACGATGTCAAAGTCAGTATGTATGTGTACGTGATATGACGTTTTTTCCTGTGGGCATCCGTCCTGTGACCTTCGTGCACTTACTCATTGTTCATATTTACGTCATTTTCCATGTCTAGGCATGTGCTGCTCGGACATTGTACCTACCTACTTATGTTGCATCAGGTTGCATGGTTACAAAGTGTTTTTGTGCAACCTTGCAAATTTTGGAATAACATTTCATTTTCCTTAAATATATGCAAATTAGAAATACCTACGATAAGCCAGCGAAATATACAGGTGAATTTTTCAAGTGTGCGTGGATGGCCAAATTCGAAACTATGAGTTATAGCGAAAAATGATCAAAGGTGTCTTGTCTTGGGGCCGATTTTGATGAAAACTAAAGTTGCATCATTAGATTTTTGAAAAATTAATATTCCTGGCCAGGAATCGAACCCGTTGATTTTGAAAAAAAATACTCACCCTGTATTATTACACCATTCGATAGTGTTGCTAACAATGATCAAATTCTTTGTTCTTTGATCCTTGTTAGTTACACTATCGAATGGTGTGATAATACAGGGTGAGCATTTTTTTTCAAAATCAACGGGTTCGATTCCTGGCCAAGGTTATTAATTTTTTAAAAATAAATATTAATGATGCAGTTTTATTAGTTTTCATTAAAATCGAACAGTGAGACTAATATTATCTTTTTGTTTCACTGTTTTAGTAATGTATTATTAAATGTCGATACAGCTGTAGGTATGTGTAATTAACAATTTTGCATAAATTTCTATGGCCTTGGTTCGTAAAACAATAGCGTTGTCACTTCCCAATTGCAGTCACCCTTGTCGTCACCTTAGTCGTCACAAACAAAGCGATACCTATATTATTTAAATAGTGGACTGTGAACTTCAAACACAATTAATTGAGTAAACTTCCTCTGTTGGTTCTTGTAACATACCTACCTACATACATAGACACCTTGAAATCATGTTAGTGAACTATAAATATAATATTAATAATAAATTATGTTTAATATATCCTTATTTTTTTATGAAATTATCTTTTTTGCTATTTTTTGTGAGTCAACTTTGGTTAATTTTATTTTAATCAAATACTTAGCAAGCAAACTTACCATAATGGATTTGGTGGTTAGGTAGGTATGGTGGATTATATTAATAATATTATTATGATTGTTGAGATTCCTATATATACAAATACCTAAGCAAATTACAAAGTAATTTAAAATTTATTTTTGCTGAAGTTTTTTAGATTAATACTAATTTATTATAAGTAAGGATGTATATCTGCAAACCTCTGCAAACTTATCAAGTTGGTAGGTCAGGCAATACATCTAGGTATCTACCTAGTCTGGCCATAGATACTGTTACATAAAAACTTTTCTTTTTTTCAGCTTTTAAATTATTTTGAATTTGGAACACGTATATTATTTTAAAAACTTTTTCGATTTCGCGCCATTTCACATACTTTTTCGTGTTCATTATCAAATTACAATATGGAATGGGGTGTTAAAGAAAATAGGATTGCAGTGATCGCCTTGCACAAAGTGGGTATGGAGCCGTCGGTCATATTCCAGACACTTCAAAAGCTTGGTATCAGCCGTATGTTCGTATATCGTACAATCAACAGATACAACAACACTTCGTCTGTCGAAGACCAGAAAAGATCGGGGCGGCCGCGCGCTGTTAGAACTACAAAGGCTGTTAATGCTGATAAAGCCAGAATTCGTCGAAACCCCATTAGGAAGCAAAAAATCTTATCGCGAGAAATGAAGATTCCCGCTAGGACTCTGTCGCGTATTATAAAACAAGACCTGAAGCTCGGTGCTTATCGTCGATATACAGGACATGCCCTAAATCAATCTTTACAATTAAAGAGAGTGGATCGATCAAAACGCCTTCTGTCGCGATACGCAGGTCAAAGGCACAGAAATATCCTCTTTACCGATGAAAAAATTTTCACGATTGAAGAACACTACAATAAGCAAAATGATAAAGTGTACGCTCACAGTTCTAAAGAAGCTGCTCAAGTGGTCGAGAAGGTACAACGTGGTCATCATCTTGCGTCAGTGATGGTTTGGTGGGGCGTGTCTTATCAAGGAGTCACAAAACTGCATTTTTGTGAAAAAGGAGTGAAAACTTCAGCTTAAGTGTATCAAGATACAGTCTTGGACCATGTTGTGAAACCTCTCAGCAATATTCTTTTTAAAAATATACCGTGGACTTTCCAACAGGACTCTGCACCTGATCACAAGGCACGAACTACCCAAGCCTGGCTTGAAACCAATGTTCCGGACTTTATAAGAGCTGAAGACTGGCCCTCATCTAGCCCAGACCTCAACCCTTTAGACTTCAAATTATGGTCAGTTTTAGAGGAGGAGGCCTGCTCTAAACGACACGGCGACATTGAGTCTCTTAAAAAATCTTTGGAGCAAGCAGTGGCGAAATTTCCCTTGGAAACAGTGCGTAAATCCATAGATTCGTGGCCAAACAGATTAAAGGCCTGTATAAAAGCCAAAGGTGGCCATTTCGAATAGAATATTTTTTTATTTTTTGCTGAGACTTTAATAAATATGTAGGCATAAATTTTATTAATATTACATTACTTCATTTAAAAAAAAAGCATTTTTATTTGTAACAGAACTTATGGCTGGACTAGTTACAAGCAAGGTAGGTACAAATAACAAATAGGTATATAGCCTAGGACTTATTACTGTGCTACGACTTACGAGTACCCGTTCTACGTTAATGAATAGCTTATTCAAATAAGTTTATTATCGCTGTTATTCATCACATAACAACTACGAAATATAGATAGTAAAATTTATCTTTGTCTCTACAATATGTAGAATAATGGAACAATGAAGCTTTTAATTATTGTTCTGCACTAGGTACTTTTACCGTGTACCTACTTACTTATTTTGGTACTTACCTACTTCACTACTGATAATTAACTTAATTAAGTCAGTAGGTAGGTATATCCTTAAGATATCCTATAGCTTAGGGGTAGGTACCTACTTTTCTCTGTAGGAGTGGATGAAATGAAATCAAATCCTTGGGTCCTGCCTGCCACAGTGATATAATACTATTATAATTATAATATGTCTGTGAGTCTTGCTTGTGTCTTGTGTTTACAGACAGTTTTTTTTGTTTGTTGCCAATGAAATATTGTATAATATTAATTAGAATAAAAAAAACGGAAAGTGCGTGTTAGGCCACGCGCAATATAGAGTTCCGAAGTATGTAGTAAGTTTATCGACTATTACTCATTAACTACTTATGATAACATAGCCGTGATAGTTTTCCTTGTAAATTCATCATAATATAGGTAAGGGAACATACCAAAACCACGTGCCTCATTTAGGGGGGAGAGGGGGGTCTTCAAAACACTACGATTGGTCACAGAGGGGAGGGGGGGGTTTAGGTTTCTGTCACGTAGTCAATATTTTAGCAACCATTGCGCCACAAAGTCGTCAAATATAAGCAAAATTATTATTGTTTAACTCTTGTTTTTGCAAAAAAGTATTGAAAACCGTATTTATCAATTCCACGTGAAAACTAGGGGGGAGGGGGGGGGTCTTATCATATACTACGGATGGTCACGAAGGGGGGGGGGGGGGAGGGGAGTAAAAAGTTGGAAAAAATGGGTTACGTGGTTTTGGTATGTTCCCTAACCTATTTTTGAGAATTTTTTACTTATCTTACTCCAACCGTTTGGCCTGCTGGGGGGGACACTTGACTGTCACTCTACCTACTTGTATTTTTAGTTTAATTTTGTTGTGAAAACTGGCGGGATAAACGTTTTCTATTCTTTTCTAATATTCGACATTATGTATCTTACTTGAAACATTTTGATGTAAATGCATTGTTCGGATTGTTTTTAATTAGGTTTTTTTTATTTATTTCCAGCGCAAGCTGTTATTATTTCCTGAAGGCACGAGACACTCCGGAGACAAGTTGCTTCCTTTCCGCAAGGGTGCCTTTCACGTGGCCATGGACTCTGGGGCGCCCATACAACCAGTGGTCGTATCCAAATACCACCACTTGGACTCCGAACGACATCGCTTTGGTTCAGGTTAGTTGTTGGGAAAGATTGGTCACCATAATTCTTCAATATCACGTAGGTACTCTTATCAAAATCGCTGAGGCTTTTACGGTGAATTATCATAAATGTTTTATTTAAATATTGCGTAATTAATATTTATTTTTAAATGGGCGATTCGAGAATTATTTTAAGTGGGTACCTACGTCCAACGGCTTCAAATATTTTTTCAAAATTTATTTGAAATTGTAAAGGCTGCACCCCTTAGCGATAACCGTAACAGTTTATGTACAGCAATCGACGATGAATCGTGAGTCCTATCCAGAGTGTAACGAGCTAACGAGGGTAGTGGAACAACAGTGTGCCAGGGGTGGGGGACTTCAATACCTACCAATTTAACCCCATGTATATTCAGCAATATTCAGTGGTTTCGCTGATATTTGTGCATTTAGGTGGATTATTTTCGTAGATAATCAGGCGTGTGTGTCATTGCTTTACTACTAGGCCTATTTTGATGAAATATTCAAGTGGTATCGATAAGATAAAACGATAAATTATTATGTTACGCCGTTACTATCACTTAGTGATGTAGGTGTCTAGTCTACCTTCATTTAGTGCCTACTAGATTTGATGAAAGTAATAATAACTATCCTTTTATGTATGATGGATTAGAATGGAACTAAGTCGTTAATTCGTTTTATATTCTATCTAGGGAGTAGTTGGTTAGTTAGTTCTTGTTTCGCACATTATTGTTGCTGCAAAATTTTTTTATAATTTTTTTCTGGGTACTGTGGCAGAGAGAACAGATCCCTGAGGAACTCTGGTATTTGTAGCCATCGTTTCCGATGAATTGCCATCGACTACAACCCAGAAAGACCGATCGCTCAGGAACTCCTCAACCCAGTTGATAAGGCCAGGGGACGTAAGCTGGAAGCGTGCTAAAAAGCTAGCGTGCCAGACCTTCGAGGACTTCGAGGTCAAGGGAGACAGTAAGAGCCTCCTCATTTTTCCCGAGGGCCTCGCTCCATATGTGTGTGGCATACGCTAGAAGATCCCCTGATGCCCGATTTCGGCGAAACCCGTACTTTTGGTCGCTAGGATTATTATGTTGTAGGTATGCCATGAGGTGCTCAATGTACGCTCCACAATCTTGCTGATTATAGAGGTAGTCGAGATAGGCTGATAGCGGGGTCAGCGCGGCTCCCTTTCTTGGGCACGAGCTGCACATTTGCAAGCTTCCAGGATTAGTCACTGATCCAGTTTCAATTGAGAGGTGGAACAGACGAGTCAGCACAGGAGACATCTCGGGTGCACAAGCCTTTAGCACAACCATCAAGTCCACTGGCTTTATTCACGTCTAAACACCGCAGGGTTTTAAGGACCTCTTTGTTCGTAATGCCGCATCAGTGATACCTTTGGTGTTGCTGATGTTCATGGGCGACGATAGCGGCCCGATAGCCACTTACCATCAGGTGGATCGTCAGCTCGTTTTCGATAAAAAAAAAGAAATGCGGACTTCTGACATTAAAGTATTTCGCATTTTCGGTACATAGAGATGCAAAAAAGTCTGCTTATTCCTTACCCGTTATGTTACCACGGAGAGCCGGTTTGTTTAAATCAGTGGAGGCAGTGTAGGCCGACTAAAGTTAGTTTCAAACGATTCGGCAAGGGACCAAAAAGCTCTACTGCTAACTGGTTGGTCAGAGAGCTTTGCGCTAGTAGGTATGATTGGTGCGCCTAATGTTTGCACTTCTCAGCCTGAGCGCATTCGGCGTTAAACCAAGGGTGAGATTTGCCACCGTTCGGGACGTCAGAGAAATGGTTAAAGCATTCCATCGCTTGACATACCACATCGGTTAAAGCATTCGCGCAGCTCAACGGATCATCCGAAGAGAAGCATACCTGCCGCCATGGATGAGATGCTAAGAAGTGCTGCATCTCATCCCAATCTGCTGACCTGTAATGCCATACTCGCCGGGTACCACAACAATCGTGGTCTGAAGAGGATTATGACGACACATAATTTACCAGACAGTGATCAGACGTACCCGAGGGGAAGTAACCTAAACTGTATACCGGTCTGGATCGGTTGTCAGCAGAAGGTCCAGGCAATTTGCTGTTTGACCATCGACATCACGCACCCTATTCGCTTGCTTTACCAGCTGGGAGAGGCCTATGTGGCACAATTCCACGTTTTCCTCCCAGCATGGTAGGTCATCTGGTATGGGAACAGCCAGTCCGGATGTGGTTAAAATCCCCCAAAAAGACTAGCTGGGGGCCTCGTATAATTGATACGGCTGATACGGCGGTAGCTACGCCCCTATTGCTCATTCATTTTCAAAAGGCGTTTATATGTTCTGCTTACCGAATTGTGATCCATTTTTTATTACCTACCTTCTACTATGAAATAGCTTGGTTCTTGACAAATGTACTTTATTTGTTATTAATATACTTCCAGGCGAAATCATCATATCAATTCTACCACTGATTGAGACTGAGGGTCTTGAGAAGGAGGCTATTTCCACGCTGATGGAGACTGCGCAGAACAAAATGCAGCAGGAGTTTTCTCGGGTGTCAGCTGAGACGTTGCCGAGGCGTTTACGTGAATAATATTTAAGAGGTGAGCAGAAAGGACTAAGTCTTAAGGCGGATTTAGCTAAATATCATGTAATAGTCGGGGAACACAACAGATCTGATCTTTAATATAAAAATTAAAAAGTTCCAACGACGTTTGAGTAAATCCTATTTAGCTTCGCTTCCCCTGTTTTAAGGGTAAATTTACTCTAAGATCTGAAACAACGAGCAGTTTTTTGAAATGGCAAAAAATATACATAGATCATTGACAAATTGAGCAAATCCGCTTTTCAGACGAGTTTTCTTTGGTAAACAATCATGGCAATACTTTTTATTGAAATATTAGTTTAAAAAAATAATTGATACCTACTAAACAGAACTTAGTTTTAGCATTATGGTCGTAGCGCACATATCAACTCGGAAAGGGATCGGCACCGGATCGCCTCACCGTCAACCTAACGTAAGCTCGGCTACGGCTAGGCGACGCCGCGCTTACGGCTCGCCGGCCGCTGGTTGACGGAATGAATGACAGCAGTTCGCCGACGCAACGGTAGCCGCGGCGCGGGGCGTGCACGAGGAAACGGAAAGTTGACGGATAGCGTACGGTGAGACGTAAGCGCGGGTACGGCAAGTCGTCCACGCACCGTAAGCTTGTCTCGAGGCGAGTCGATTACGTTACGGATCCGATAAGTGTGCTTTACAGTAGGGAGTTTCATACAAAGAATACTGACATACAAGAGTTGATACGTTTACGTTCCGTTTACGAGTTGATATGTGTGCTATGACCATTAAATGGTAATTTATTCTTCAATACTTTTCATTTTATGTTTGCCTTATTTTTAAATTACAAATGAAGATAAAAATACCCTTTGACCCGTTTGTTTAATAAATAAGACTAGTCTAAAAATGGACTATACGTACCTATGCGTTGCACGAGCGTCCTTCTGTGTATATCTATTTTGTGCCCGGGGCGTACATAGAACCGCTAATGATTAGAAGCCTCCTCAGCAACGACTATAATAACATTCTAATCAAATATATTTTTAATTTGTTTCAGGTACCTAATAAATTTACAAATAAAATGGGGCTGTGATAAATACAAATGTTTGTGGTACATATTTTTTGATGTTGAACAAAACATGTAATATACACTTATTAATTATAATATTAAATGACTATACTAAGTTGGTGTTTAAATTAAACTTTTATTTGGTTTATCTTCTTTAATAAAAGATATAGACACACTTTAAAATACCGAAATATAGATCATAACATAAAACGTTTAGACATCACGTTGCATAAAATATACTATATCACGACACTTCTATATAAGTAGGTATTCTTAAACATATTACTACACTTACTTTCTATGATTAAATGTCGACTATTACAAATAACACACAGCGTCTAAATTAAATGAATTGCACCAATAATATCGCATGTAATGGTTAACATAACAATTGTACAACATATTGTATCAAGCAAAAAATATACACCATTAGCTGATGTTCAGACAATTAAAACTTTGTAGGTCTTTAGGCGGATGAAAAATGTGTTATTCACGTTGACCATTAATTCCTCCCATCCAGTGGAGATTTGCGGTTGAGTAATTATTTTTTTTCGAATGGAAAGTTGCTGTTGGTTCTAACAGCCTTTACAACTTTAAGCGAACAGGGAGTAATTGTGTGTAAAGTTGGTGCTCTGTTTAAGTTAGATAAAGTAAATATTACAACCATTAAGTGACTTTGTGAATGTAGCAAGGATAATGCATTGATTTCAGTATTATAGATAACAGAAAATAAAAACAGCCATTATTGGACGAGTAATCAAAAATATTTGTCAACTTGAATATCTATTTGTCTTAGTGTTATTTAAATTAGTTATTTAATTTAAATTAGTATTATTTACAACAATCCATTTCAAAGGAAAACTACAGATTCCATTCTCAATATGGACAAAATAAAAAGCAAGTTGTTTATATAATACGGTGACTGGAACTGTATTGGTGATTTTTAATTCCAGTAAGTTTTAATACGAATATATCCTAAAATATTTTTCCCAATTGATAAATACACATTGAGTTATCTAATTCCATGAAATTTAAATGAATTCATTCATTCATACCTTCATTTTATCGTACAATCAGTTATGTTGTAAGGTAAGAAACAGTTACATTTCAACAATATACTAATACTTTGCAATTTCAACAAAATTTAATTAAAGAAGATTTTTCAAAATGTATGTATGCCTCAGCTAGGTGTAAGTACACTCACCTCATAAATTAACTTTTTGACCTTCAAAGAATGAATTCTAAAGAATAGGTAAGTACTCTGTGGCGGTTACCATCTTAGACCACCTCTCCACTTTTAGTAAGAAAAAAAACATTGAAACGAATTGAGGAGAATTGTATTTTTTTTAATTTTATGAGGTAGTGTATATGTGTAATTGGTTTAGAAAAATATTAAATATAAGCTTCTATAATGGCAAAAAATTTAAGTGCATCAAATACTTAGGGGCCGTCCATTAATCACGTGATCTTTTTTTAGCATTTTTTAACCCCCCCTTCCCCCTTGGTGATATGTAGTGAGGTTTAAGACTACCCCCCCCCCCCCCCAACATCACGTGTATTTTTCCTTTCTTATACTCTGTAAAAAGGTCTTTATACAGATCACCTACTTTCGACATTGTTTTAATCCAAAACATGCCGAGCCGGTAGTCGGTGGCGGCGCGTGAGGCCTTTGTTCGTTGCCTGGCAACAGCAAGTCAAAGTCACACTACACGCTGCTTTTCTATTTAAAAATCGCGCATTTGACGAAAAAATAAATACACGTGATATCTTACTACACCCCCCCTCCCCCTTCGTGATATTTTCGTGATTTTTGTCAAACCCCTCCCCCCCCTTTCAAGCCTCACGTGATTAATGGACGGCCCCTTACAAGTGTTAAGCATTTAGTATACATATTACATTTCTATATTTTTTATATCTTTAGGTACTGTAAACAATATACATAAACCATAATAAAATAGTAGCTAAGTATTTCTGAATCTGTTTCTCACGTAATTATTTTTACCTTCTTAAAATCTTTGATCCATTCTTTTATTAAGAACAGAATATATTCTGGAAGGTTTATCTTTTTAAGACCATAGAGACATCGAAGCAGTTTTGTATACAATACATAATACATGTACTTAAAAATAACATAAAAAATAAAATATACTTAAAAAAGTATTTTTAAAACTAAATACTCAATATTATGACATATAAAATAATATTTCTTTAATGTTTTGATGATTGTTAATTCCTACCCCAGCCGGCATTCTTGTAATAATAATCAACTTATTTATAAGTATGTATATTTCTTCCAAGCATGTATATTTGTATATACCTATAATGTTTATACATACTAGTGGCCAATATACGTCATTGGTGTGTCAAGCAGCTCATATTATCTATATAATATTATAAAGAGGAAAGATTTGATTGTTTGCATTGAATAGGCTTCGAAACTACCGAACCGATTTGAAAAATTCTTTCACTGTTGGGAAGGTACACTATCCCCGGGTAACATAGGTTATTTTATATTTTTTTTTACTATTTTTCCCGAGGTGAAGCGAGGGCGATTTCCTAGTAGTTCTATAAACTGTGACTAGCGATACTATCAACAATAGTCAGCCATATATAATAATTCAGAATAGCTGCTATCAACCGAACTAATCATAATAATCTTAAATTTTGTTAAATACTGGCTTTTTCACAATTTTTGCTTTACACTTAATAGGTGACTAGTCCATTATTAACATTTATTTTTGATTAAAACTTATTTATACATTTAACACATACATTTAAAGTATAAGTAGATATTTAAGTATAGACAAATATGTCCATAAATTTTGAGCCAATAAACCTAAAAATTAACACAAATAAACTAATAATACAATAACTAATTAATTATCCAAAAATATCTGAGCTATAGCACCTTAAAATTTTTGATTAAGCAATGAACTGTCAAATATAAAAGTCAAATACATAAAAATAGGTACAAAAAATGCAAAGTTTCTTTATAAAATCAGTTGTCGAACAATAGTTCACCAGAATTGTTGCCTAAATAGCATAGTTCATTCATTAAAAATAAAATAAATCGCTAAAACAATTGTTTTTTTTTCGAATACAGACTTGACGGTTTTAACATAATATAAAAAAAAGTATTCAGGGAAATGAGACATCATATTTTTGATACTACCCTATGAGGTGCTTTAAGAAAGATTTTTATAATTGTATCTGATAGTCTTAATTACCAGGCCAAGCTAGATAGAAGACGAAAAGGTATTTGGTAGTAAATAATACATAATAATCAGGTAAAAATTGGTGAGTTAAAAATTTTAAGTCTTAGAATCTCATGTGGTACATTGCGCCTTTAAAAAGGAATGTCTATGTGTAATGTGCCTGACATACCTGCGTCCTAACGCGTTAAGAATGACGATATGACGTTGGCCACACCTCCAACAGTTAGCGCGCTAAAAGGGGGCGTGTTTATTTATTTATTTATTTTATTAGTTGCGCCAACAAAGTGTACACTATGACTTACAATTTATTTTCACAATTTTTGACTACATATGCTAAGTGTCACCTCAATTACAGGTGCAAACCTCTAAAGTATGAAAAGCGACATACAATACTAAAAATTACAATTTAGATTTTTATACATAACAAGGTAATCAACATTTTATGTTGGGGTTAATTCGACACATCAAAGGATTTTAATGGTGCTCTTATTTGAAACCTAACGCGCTAAAGGTGCATTCAGGCGCATCCGTTAATATTTACGTTAACGCAGATGTAGCAGGAGCATAAGGCGAAGGCAAAGGTTACACGATTCAACATGAATCAACACGATTACTGTAATAGGAGATCTGATAAACATATCAATTTTCTAATTATATTTTAAATTAAATTTTTAAGTTAACCTAACAGCAGTGACGTCAATTGTTCATATTGTATTCTATTTAGTCAGTGCTTGTTAAAAATTTGAAACGCATTTTTAAATTATTTGTTATTTTTACCTTTTGAATTTTATTTATGGAGTTTTAATACTTAGAAAGATGATAGAATGAAACAAACAAATAAATAAATAAACAAAATAGTGTACAATATTTTGCTGACGGTAATATTATTTCAAAACCTGTCATTGCAAAACAATTAGTTGAATTGTTCGTATTTTCTTTGGTATTTGACGATTGTCCTTTGTATTGCATTTAGAATGCGAGATGAAAATGTTTCAAAACTCATTCACATGCAAGGAATTGTCCTCGCTGAAAGTGAAATTAGATTATAATGTAAGCGATGACTTAACATACTATTGAAATGCTACACAAACGTTCAACTGAGCATTGAACGTTTTCGTATTCGAGTCAGTGAAAGTTGCATCACTTTTGATACATCGATGCTCTTAGTACTTGTTGGTATGACTGTATGAGTCATTAGCTTATTAACTTACGCCAGATCCTAAGACCGACTTCAAACAGAAGCATTATACTTCGACGTTTATTTATAACATTCTGAATATTCCTTGAAATTATAATACTTTAAGAAATGTCATATGTACAATGTACAATGTTTTTAGATGTGATCATGAAACTGCAATGAACGTACATTCGTGAACATAAATAACAATAAAAATTTTGTTACGATTCAGTTACGATTCGTTAAAATTTTTAGACAATAATATTGCACGAATGCCACGGCATGAATAATACAATAATAATTACCTAAACAATTCATACAATTATTTACGACTTTGGCAATTTTCCGTTCATTATTCAAATTTTCAAAATATAGACTGCATCCGTTGGAATATTTCTCAATAATCATAGTAAATTGAAATTGTCATTGGTCCAAAATAAATCAATCTAATGTAATGTTCATGTAAGCTTGCTTCAGCCTATTCTACATTTACTCGATCGATAATAAGTACCACTATACCTATCTTCCTATCCTTTATTAAAATCTAAACTTAATTGGGCAAGATAAAAGAGTGTAATCTTAAAATAGTATAGACGAATGTTGTAAGTATAAGTAGTATAAAACGAGATTTAAGTAATATAAAACGATTTTTAAATTTATATAAAATACTTTGGGTATATAATTATACAATTAATAGGTGTATTATGATCGGTTTACACGTATTAAGTAGTCAGGTAGATAATTAAATTTTAAGACTTAAGTTAATTATTATAAACTGACAATTTAGTACTTAAAATTTAGTACGCAAACAAACAAGTAATTCAGAAATTTTTCTATTTTTTTATTTTTAGTAGGTGGGCGGGGCTTATCATTTAACACGTTTGGACAGGTACTTTTTAGTTAAAATTTAGTAAAATGTATAAGTAATTAAGTAAGTTGTGAAGAATTGTATGAACTAAAGAGCTTTACTAAATTATTACGTTTGGACGCGCACAAAAAATTATTCACTTAAAATTTAGTTTTCTACTTAACTACATAATACTTATAAACCGGATTTTATACACCAAAATGGTAAACTATGGACCATTCACTGCAGGAACCATTTTCTCACCAAACGCTTGATGTTTTACTGGTAACACATTATATACAATGATCCATAGTACTAATCTTGACTAATATTTTTCCCAACACTTAAATACACATAGGCTGCAATTTTCACAATAATTATGTGAAAAAATCATATTTCTAATACATTTGATTAAGATATGCATATTAATATGCAAGCTAGTCATACATTATTTATACTTGCGCTCAAAATATAATAATTTCTAAAATATTTTAGTCTGTGGAATACCGAATATCACATTGAATTATACGTCAATACTGTAGACAGGGAATACTATAGACATAGACAGGCACTAAAGAAAATAGCTAAAACATGCTTAATAGTGAAAAAAACAATTTTTTTGGCACTAATAATTCTGTGATGGCTATTTATTTAAGTAATATTTTTAGTATTTCATTTGCTTCTTAACGACTCAATAATAATGTAATTACTTACAGTTTCACGTTTAAGTCATAAATAGGCTTCAATATTTTTACAAAAAAATACGGTGTTTTTTTTGTCTCATGTGTGGTCAAGCGTCTAAAGTATTCTTTGTCTACGTAAAATACTAGTAGGTAATTTACCGAACAGTTTCAATAGGGTCAGTCTGTATGGCGAGAGGGTAGTTAGGTGGTAGGGCGCTTAGGACCTCCTTAGAGAGTTCTTTATAGGTTAAGTCCATTATATTCCTTACTTTGATGATGAGTTCTGGCACGTCTTCTATAGTTAACCCTATGGTTGGTATAGGGTCCAGGCACTGAATTATTGCGTGACCTGAGAATAAAAAATAAAAATTAAAACAGTGCTTTGTAACGGAAAAAAAATAGAAATAAACTCCTATGAATTTCAAAATACCATAAACTACAAATCAAAAAACTGTGAGGTATAAGTGCTTATATCAAGCTATATATCAAAAAAAGTATAAACTTTGCACTACTTATTTGTAACAGTCAATAAATAAATAAAATTTTACCTTTGTTGAAAATATATTTCTTCCTGTTTATGAAGTAATAAGGGGAGAAGACGACTGGTATTATAGGAACTTGAGCGGCAACAGCTATATTGAAGGCGCCCTTCTTAAAAGGCAGCAGGTTTGTAAAATTTTTGTTTCTCGTACCCTCTGGAAATATCCAGATTTTCACCTGAAATTAAATTTAATATTGCAGCATAATTTTTTATCCTCCTTGGGTAACATTATACACACTATATACACAGGTAACTAAACGCTTCTCGGAAGCATTGCCAATTAGGAATGAAGCGAGGAATCTGCTTCTCAACTCAACTTTCAAATTTACAAACGAAATAACAAAAGTTCATACTAGTCGGAGGGAGGTAGCCAAGTACAAGATTCCAACTCCGCTTGATTGTAGTCGGGATTATAGTTGGATGGTACATAGGGCAGAGATAGATAGGGCAGAGACAGATGCACCAGTACAGTGGAGGTTAGCTCTGCCTCAAGTAGTTCTACCAACTAATGATGAAATGTTTGCGCGATATATCTGTTTTTAGTTGTTTCAACTCCACTTGATAGTTATTTTTTTATCTTAAAGTAGAGGTAATTTTTAGCAAAGTTCATCATTAATTCAGTACATTCTTTTTTATTAAAACTTTAGCTTTTGACACTCCAAAATTAAGACAGTTGGTGTCTTTTGGTTTTCATACGAAAAATGCATCTGACAGCCGGGTCTTTCAACATCGATCGGGTTTGATTGTTCGCTGCAAATTAGCTATCGTAATAATATTGTGAGTCAGTAAGTCAGTTAGTTTTATTTACATGTATTGCCCTGTGTATCTTTTATGCTGAAGAATCTTACACCTTTACAAATTTTTTTGATGATGATGGCTCGTAGTTAAGATTAACCGTCCAATCAACAACCGGGTACCCGGGTATCCATTTCAGTTTTAAAAAAACTATGACCGTCCGGATCCCCAGAATTGAAGTAGTTTAACACACATTTTTCTACAATTTTTTTTATAATTAATAATTCAATAACAATTATTAACTATCAAACTTGAGACCCCCTCCGTTCAATGAGGTAAGATAATTATGGATGAAAGCCGGATTTATAACCACTAAGGCTGTTTATCAAAATATTTAGGTAACTTGACTTTTAAACAAATACTAAACAATATCGTTTAAAATTTCTTTTATACTCGTAGTAAGTAGTAATCGGGGCGGGACGCAATGTTGCCAGACGTTGTATCATGTTGTCAAAACTTCATGCCCCATATCGTACAGGTAAAAACACGTTACGTATGCATCGACCTCTAACAGAGAGCAAACATCACAAACTGTAGGTCAATAATATTTATGTAGGAATATTCAAGAAGTCCGGTAAGTAAATAGGCATACAACACGTACAAAAAAAATATTAATCGCTTTGTTCACTGTTCACATAACTTGTTTATTATGCCCCCATGTAAAAAGTGGATTGAAATATTAAATTATGCTGAATTTATGGAGTGATTCATGAATTGGTCGGATTTTATCTGTAACGGGTCAAGAGGAATCCCCTACTAGTCAGGTGAAAATATTACGATACGCTGTGCTCTGTTGATTAATTCTATATCAGTTGTTACGATATATGAAAAAGTTGTGGGATTTGAATTTTTACGAAATATAGAAAAGTTACGTACGATTTAGTTGTTTGGATCGTATATGTTAAAAAAAGCAAAAAAAACCGTATGAATATTTAAATCGTACATCTGGCAACACTGGCGGGGCGTCCCAGGTACTGGAGCACCCGATGAACGTTGAGTTTCGCTATTGTTATTTCATTTTTCGCGAAGCTGGCCAAGAAATAACATAAAAAAGAACATAATAAAAGAAAATTCAATTTGTCGCGCAGTCGATGGGTACCCAGGTACCCGGTTGTTCAACGAAAGGTGATTTGGTCACTTGGTCAGTGACCGGAAAGTTAAATCAGAATAAAGTCCGATAGTTGATGTTGTAGCAGTTATGACCAGTACATTTTTTTAATCCATACACATGACTCGCGTAGCGTAGTCAATAAAATACCGTGATTTATTTTTATTTATTTATGGGTTTATTTCGAATATTCTAGATGCCATTAAAATTAATACAATGGAATTACGTCTTCTTTTAATAATAATTTCGATAATTACGATAATTATATTGAATAAGATTTATTTTGTTGTTTAAAAATAGTATTTTTTAACTAAGATGCCCATAATGACAGTGTCAATTTATTAACATAAACTAACCTTGTATGGGCGTCTTTAAGCGAAATGGAATAATCATTTACTTGACATGTATAGTTGGATACTTACAGACGACAAAATAAAAAAGCAAAATGCTTCACTTTTATGAAAATTTTTTCATTACGTTTTACTTTTCTGAACGTTACAATAATAAGAAGTCATAATAGAGGAGAGAAGGAATTGCGAAAGAAAACTAATTTCTAAGTAGTTAGCAGACCTAGCAGTAGTATTATGTTTATATTGTGGTAATAGTTTAATAGTACCTAATATAATACTAGTTTTATATGTTGTACTAAACAGATGTAACTAGTTTTTATTGGGCGTCTTAATTTTTTTATATATGTAATTATACTTGCCTCGTATTTATTACCTATTGGCAAAAATTGTTGCAGTCAACAATACAACAGCAGTGGATAGATTTTTCTGAACTTGGAAAATAGACTGTGATTATTTTTTGTTGCTTTTATATTTTAATTGAAGTTTTTCGACATTATAATATTAAGGTTAATAATTAAGTTTAGTATTACTTACATTATTTACATTATTCGCGTATACAATTAAAG
Organism: Thymelicus lineola; assembly: GCA_963932265.1. Lineage (NCBI taxonomy): Eukaryota > Metazoa > Arthropoda > Insecta > Lepidoptera > Hesperiidae > Thymelicus > Thymelicus lineola. The sequence goes on from OZ010685.1 coordinate 6,963,206, forward strand.
TTAGAATAGAAAAACAAAAATATGGAAATGAGGTAATTCAAGTATGGTTAACAAAAAATAAAATAATGTGTGTATTAAAGTGTGTGCGTTACGCTTGCATTAACATACAAGTTGCTATATTGCTAATGTAAAATAAAATATAAAGATCCCAAAGATCTTTTTTTCTTTATCTTGTAATTTAATTAAATCTTCTAAGGGCATTCGCCTGCGTTATTACTTAGATTAAATTTTTCTGAGTAGGTACCTATTTCATGTTTGAATTGTGAAGAAAGAAAAACAATTGTTTTTCATAGCGCGATTTGTGCCACTCATCGAGTGATTCGACTGATTGTGAGTTTAAAAAAACGCTAACACACTCACACCCCCGCAATAGGTTTCCATGTGTCACTTGGCATGGACAACACAAATTAGACATTACTATAACACTCATGCCAGAGCACAAATATTCATCTGTCACATACATATCTGCCACGACCAGGAATCGAACCCGGGACCCCTCGCTTCCCAGACAGGGTCGCTACCAAATAGGCTACAGGATCCTCAGTAGTTGAGCAATTCGAAGCCTCTTGTATGTTTGTTTTTTGAAAATTTTGAGCTGTTCTATTTCACGAGCTTTTATCTTCAAAGGTCATTGTAATCTAACGATGCGCTTGCGCAAACGATCCGACTTGTAGATATACATTTTCAAGATGAATATTATTAACATACATACTAATATGTAGTCATATTCAATCGAATTCCACTAATAATCGTTAATTGCGTTACGATTACAGTCTTAATAATTGAAATATAAATTATCTGTTTCCTGCTACCGTCGCTTCGGCTCCTAAAATCATAATAGTTCTCCGCCGAATTCAAAGATACGAAGGTTACACAATCAATTTTCGTATATAATTCAAATAGGTTGCAATAATTACAAATCGAACAATAAAACCGAATCATAGTCATGCATCGCTACATTTGCTACATTATTACGCAGTTTATCTCAGATCTTTGGGAGTCTTTAGAATTTCTGACATTTTGGATTGGCTTGGCTCCCCTTCAACAAGCCTAAGATCGGTTTTAAAAAACCAATCTCAAGATCTCTGCGATTAGAAGATTCGGTTTTGTGATGCTGACATAATGTCAGATCGTATATGACATTTGTAAGATCTGAGATAGTCCTTTTGAGCCGAGATCGGCTTATTGATACGGGTATAGGTAAGCCTAAAAGCGGGGATGTAGTAGAACTCGCATGTCCATTACGACGCGCTCTTATACACGAGCAGCTCTTTGCAGTCGAGAGAGCCAACTACAAACGTCGACGCTTGCAGTCGACGCGACGACAGCAGACCGACAGCAGGCCAACTGCACGCCGACAGCTGTTCTGTTCTGTTCAGCTGTCGGACTGCTGTCGGCGCGTCGTTAACAAGCGTCGACGTTTGCAGTTGGCTCTCTCGAAAGCATAGTGCTGCTCGTGTATTAGAGCGCTAACAAGAAGAGAACAATTCCTTTTAGTGGTATCACTCATTAATTACTTTATTTTATGTTACACAACACAAATGACTTTACCCCCAACCCTCCTAATATAAGGGAATGTTGAGAAATTGAGAACCCCCTTTCCCTTGGGACCCTTAGGGCTTACGTAACTAATGGATGACCCCTAACAAAGTTAAGAAGGTAACTTATAACAAACCTTGTTCTTGACCATGACTTCGGAAGTAACATTGAGCTGTTTGTACGCATCCTTGGAGTTATTGCGGTCGATGAACACCACCCCCGCGAGGTACGCCGCCAACCCGAATGGCCACACGTAGAAGATCTCTTTTCTTGCCACCGCTGTCATTTTTCCAGCGACATTCCAAATGTTAAACAAGCCTGGAAGTAATGGTTAATTCTAATTCATTATCATTTAATACTTGTGCGTGAAATAGAAGGTTTTGAAATTGAATTGAAATTGAAAGGATTTGATTGAATTCACCCGCTACTAGAGGTATAGTTATTTTGAATGTGTATTCTACATTAATATTGATAATAGAAGGATCGAATCGAACCCTTCACTATTAATTTGTAGTTCTATGTACTCGTATACATTGTATACATTGTATACCTATCCGAGTGCATCTCAAACACAATAATCGAGTACCTTCACATTTTTCTTAGGTAGGCATGTTTTGTAATAAATAAATTAAATTAAAAAACACTTATAAATATCAAATTTTTTAATCAAAAATAGCCGAAAGAGAAGAAGAATTTGGAGCCTCTCGCTACAGTTACGATACTGATAAAATATTACTTCTACCAATTATACTTAAAAATTAAAACAAAAAAATAATGTATTCAAATATCTAACAATAATTATTTAATGGCTTAAGTATATTGACCTTCACGCCGTTAATAATAATGGTTTGGCATTCGAGTATGATTATCAGTTATTTTGAGAAGATACTATAAATAGTTTGTTTTTACTATTTTCAAGTTTAATCACATTTTCATCTTTGCAAGGTTTTAGATTTTAAAGAATTACCTTTCAGAGGTCACTCACAAAGTCACAACTGGCAAAAATGATTTATTTGATTCAAACTGACCCGGCATTATGGAAATATTATTATTTAATACCGGTAATAATTTTAATGACTTAATAATAATAAGTGCAAAATTATTATTATTTTACTGTATGTGGTATAGTTAGTAAATAATTTAAATTTACAGACCCGCAAACTTTACAGACTTATTAAATATGTTGAGTACACTATGAGTGTTATTTAACCTGGGTATTCACAAAAAAAAATCCCAAGATTTGTGTTGCCATTGGCAACTTGCCAACATGTTTATATAAGTTTCTGTAATTTCCTTGTGTTAGCAACAAAAGTTGTAAACAAAGGTTTGGGACTTGGATTTCTTTTTGGCGGTAAACAAAAAAAGAACAAGTTTATTGCCGATATTTTTTTTACTCCTTGGATATAATTATACTATACCTACAGCGTTGGAAACTTTTGGAAACAAACATGTCTACCACGTGGACGACCGAAAACAATTTCATCGTTGTTCGAATCACTGGTCAACAAAAAAAAATATTTTGGTTGTTTCCTGTGATTTTTTCTTTGTTTCTATCTCAAATTGACGCGTATTTTTTAAATATGGCAACAGTTTTTCTCTAACAGCTTTTGTTTTTGAGTTACAGCTAACTACCCTCGTTTACTATTTTTACTTAGATTTGCGTTTTTAATTGGACATTGAAGTATATTTCTTTGTTGTTTTCGATATGGCTTCATCAAGAATATGTTGTGTTCTTAATCCCGATTGTTTTTGCTATGTTTGTGGTGAATATGTATTTGCAAAATATGGAAAACCTTTATCGGACTTTGTAAAAACTGCGTATCATCATACTTTAAAATAAAATTGTGTAATCAGGACAAGCCATGAGTTCCTTATCGATTAAATATCAAGATCACAAATAGGTCATTTGTGTTGATCTGAAAATGGTTAACTTTCTTTTAGGTCAACAAGGGGGTACACGAAGTTCCCTTGTTTCATGTGTCTCTGAGACTGTCGTGACAAACAACACCGTTGGTCACAAAAAGTATGGCCAGTGCGGGAGTTGGTACGAAAAATTTAGCCAAAACCGCATCATACTTCTACCACTCAGCTTATTGAAACAGTTTGTGAAGGCGCTTGACGAAAGTGGCGAATGTTTCAGTTTTCTTTCACGCAAGTTTCCAGAATTAAGTATAGAAAGTTAAAGCTGTTATTTTTGATGGGCCACAGATTAGGCAACTCGTGAAAGATCTTAATTTTGTCCAATCAATGACTGAAGTCAAATCCAAAGCTTAGAATTCATTTGTTTTGGTTATGAGTAATTTCCTAGGAAAAAAGAAATCTGACGACCACTTTGAGCTTGTCGAGTCCATGCTATCTAAGTTGCAAGAGCTAGGGTACAACATGAGCATAAAAATCCACTTTCTGCACCGCATTTAGACCGATTTCCACAAAATCTGGGTGATTTTAGTGAGGAGCAGGGTGAAAGATTCCATCAGGATCTTCGGACAATGGAAGAGCATTATCAGGGGCCGTGGGACTCATATTATATGATGGCAGACTACTGCTGGAATTTGCAATGAGATCTACTTAAAGTCGTTCCATTCAAGGAAATCTTATAAAAGATCATTTGATAGTGTTCAATAGATTTTTTTTAAAATAATGTATTAATTTTCTGTATTTTTTTTTCAAAATAATAAAATTTTATATTTCAAAAAGTAAAGCTGTTAGCAATCTCCAAGTATTTTTTCCATATTCAGAGCCATAGAAATACCCAATAACAGAAATAAAATTAAAGGAAACAAGACTCGTGTTGACCAGTGATATAGTTTGCCAACAAAACTCTGTGTAGATGAGTAGTTGTCGGCATAGTCGCCTGAAATATTTCTTAAGTTGTTGGTAATTTTTTGGCCAGTTGCAATCACATAGAAATACAGAAGTTGCCAAAATTTCGGCACATATGCATTTTCACCCTTCGATACTACACTTAAAGGAGTCTGCCGACTATACCGTACTATACCATGACCGTGCTATGAACGTGTTGGGCAAAAATATTCTTTGTATTCAAAAGTATGGCACTATGCCCACTAGGCCGTTCCGTCACCGATCAACACCGTAGCGTATCATGCACGTAGTGTCGTATCGTGTTGCTTTCCCTGCCTGATACATTCACAGTATGGTCATGGTAAGGTACGTTGTAGTAGCCAGACTCCTTAATATGTATGAAATATGTTGAAATAGAACCGCGCGTGTTTTGTCACTAAAGTCGTCTGCCCTGACGTCACCAGCGACATTAACTGGTCTTCCTACGCCTCCACAATCATTACGGTGTCTGCGTGTTTAATCTTATTTATTACCTGGACAGACACTCAAGGAGGTCAAACGGTATATCTCTGTCTATTAGTGGTCCTTTCATGTAGTAGGCTCTGCTCCGTTTCGCAATTTTTTTACCATCGAAGCTTATCGGCCAGGGGATGTGAAAATAATGATCATTATTTTATTTGTTTGTTGCAAAACGTCTCAGCTTCTTTCCGCTTTGGTGGAAACCAGCCCTCAAGCGTTCTTAGACGATAGCGGATTTATTTGGTATCTCTTTAATGTGGTTCATTTTTAACAGTCATATGATAATATGTTAAATGGCAGCCAAGTCATACGAGTATACCCGTGATAAGATATAGGTAGGTACTTGGCGGTCTCAATGAATAACATCCATATTTTGTTGTTCATGACATACAATTAGTACGAAGGTTTTGCAGACCTTTTGCAGACGTTTGCGCTTCTTTCTCAGAAGAGGCCTCCATTGCTAAGGCTAAGCGCCACCTTTCCTGATCATATGTAAGAGCATCAGTAATTTTCGCATAACGACCTACACCACATTCTTTATTCGTGTAACAAAGGCGTAACCGTCATTCAAGATTATACCAATCAATTACGTATGCATCGTTTGCATCCTCCAGAAAGATCCAGATGAATAACAAGCATTATAACCTTTTTACCCGTTTTAAACAAAAACATAAATTTAGGTTTTAAATGGAAACACTAACACAAACAATTCAATGTGTAGAGATGCGTTTAAACATTCTAAGGCACGGCTTGAACCGTTCTCACGAGTTAACAATTAAAATTTAATTAAAAAATCAATTGTAAAAGACACACCTATTGTAAAATAAGTCTAATTTTCAGTCATATAAAAATAAAATAAAAATAACGGTGCATATCTATTGCTAAAACAGAGATTAGATTAGAGATTTCTAATGAAAAAGTAATCCGGCTCGAAGGACTAAGAGGAAATAGGTATTTTATCTTACTATGCCATTCTTAGATAATGACTTCAAGCTATGATATGTATTTATAGGGTATATTACGTATTAATAATGATTTTTCTGTTGTACTAAACTTGAAAGTACGGTATAAGATTTCTTTGGTAGATTTAGAAGAGGATTCAATTTGAAGTATTTTTCTACTTGGGAAATATTCTACACACCAACATTTAAGTAAAATTAGGGTCAATTAAAAATCATCTTGAGGTCCTTCGAGGGCATTTTTACGTGGTATTTGGATTGGGAAAATACGAAAGAAATCTGAGATGCATTTATATGTTAAACTGTATATTAGTGTACATATTACGTCTATTGACACTAAATGCATCATGGGTCTCCTGTATTTTTGTTGCAGTGTATTGTGTGACAAGGAAGGGCTCCACTGTTTTCAACATAGTAAAACAGAATCTGTTTAACAAAACATAATAACAAGTTGGTGATATTGAAACAACTTGAGAACTATTAAAAGATAAGGTATTATTGTTTGTATTGTAAACATAGTAATTTGTTATTGTAATAATTTGTGAAATACCACAGCTTTTAACCTACTGTAAGGCTTACAAATGATACAATGACGAATGACGCAAAAGCTTATGATAATAATAACATTATTGTATCTTTTAAGACCTTGTTTGTTGGAGATCTATAGCTTTGAGGTACTACTATATGTGCTTTAAATGGATAAGTACAATAAAGAAACAGATTTTAATTGACAGATTTTAATCTAGAGATGGATTATGATTTTAGGAACCATCCATTAATTGACTTACCTAGGATATCAATGGATGATTGATGATTGGATACAATCACTGCTCCTCTGTCCTCTGCCAATACTTTTCCATTTCTTAAATGCCATTTCACTTCTATTATTTTTGTTACATTCTTTATTATCTGTGTAGGGACACTGAAAAATTAACAATTACAAATATTCAAATTGTAGATTTTTTTTCAAAGTAAATTCCCATTTAAAATAAAAAGAATGCAGACCTTATTTGGTAATATTAATAAAAAAAAAACAAAAATATCTTTTAGACAGGAAAGGTAGTAACCACAAATATCTCTCGATTATTTTATTATATGAGAGATGATGAGATTGAAACAATAGTAATTTTAATTCAATTCAATTTTAATTTCATTCACTGCAATTTATTTCTATCGCTAATTAACCTCAATAAAATTACAATTATCAAGTATTCTATGGAAGGTAGTCACAACCATGATAAAATATCTTGTAAACTGTCTTAAAATTTTTGAATAAATAGACACAGTTATATTTAAAAATTAATAAATTAATTATAATTTTTGATAATTACCAAATATTGTTACATATTTAAGTTAGCATTTAATTCCACCTAATAATAAGTGGGGATGAATGTAATTAATGGTGGTAAAGACTTAATATGACCCTAGAGAGGTTGAAAGCTAGGCTATATCTTTAGATATCACAATATTCAGAATGGAATACCTATGCCTAAGGCAGATATGTCACTTTGGTCTAAATTTATATTGACCTTATCATATAAATATTTATAGTCCGTTTTTTAGACAAGCCTTATTTTAAACAATCTTAGCATTACGTTTTATTTAAATTTATAATCTATATTTGTTTAAAAAAAATCTGTTCATCATAGTTTCAGATTTGGCCATCCATGCCCACTTGAACAATAGGGATGTTGACACTAATTATAAATTAATATAAATTTATGTCTAAAATATTAGTGGTAACATTTAAAGGCCTAAAATATGATTCTTTTATTGAAATCAATCACAATAAATTAAATATCATTAATTTAAAATGTTAAAAATTGTACTCACTGTCACGTGACCTCAAACGCCATTTTGAGAATATGACGTCATTGGAACAATTTTATATGGAAATTCAACAAACTTAGCAGACAGATAGTATTGAATATCGTTTAGTGACGTCACGTGACGTTTTTGGTGGGAAATTTGATAGTGATTTTTATTTATCAATTTTGTTTTTAAATTGAAGATTATTATTTCTATAATATTTTTTTTGTGAATATTGAGGTTCTATCTATAAAATAAAACTGAATCCTAAAATTAGTCAACATCCCTATTAACCCTGTGTAGCTGAGGTTACCCTTAATAAAGAATTTAGAAAATTAATTCCTTAATGGGGTGCAATGGGGTATAAAGTAAAAAAAAAATCATTTTATGAGTAACATACGACTTTATTTTTTAACTGAATGAATAAGAAATGTATTGTAAAAGTTTTGCAGTTCCATCGCTTAAAGAAGTATGGGTCGCAGGCACCAGCTGCGGTATACAAATAAAGTGGTAAACCCCCAATTACTGCTATTGATAGCTTATATGAGGATTTTTTTAACTTAGTGTATCAAAGAATTTGTATGATTATTTGTAAAGTTGTTGCAATTTTAAGTGCACACTAGTACTATGAGAAGTAAAAGAGAAAGAGTTTTAGTGAGAACGCCACATATAGAAAATTTTTTGACGAGTTTTATCATATAATTTATAATAATTTGTAATTTAAAATTAAGGCAGGCCTTAAATTAATAGAACTTAAACATTAATTCTCATTTAATTCTAAAAATAATTTTTCCTAATTATTAATGATTTTTTTAAGCCAGTATTTCCACAAAAAGTAGTACCGTGATTGTTTAACAAATAAGATTTGGCTGGAAAAACAGACTATAAAGCCATCTGGCCTGGTTGTTATTCTACCTGGTTGTTAAGATATGTCTGGAAGCCTTGGGGAGCCATGAACAACTTCCAACACTCGGGTTGGCCACTAAGCACTCCACCAATCTGCACTGGAGCAGCGTGGTGGAGTGCTAAGCCTCTTCAAGAGGAGAAATCTATGTTATGAAGTGGGCCATTAATGCGTTGAGGCCATTTTATACATAAATAATTAAATCTTTAATGGAGGTTACTAAAACATACATTGACTTTAGCATCCAACAGAGGAAATGTTATATGCTTGCTTGAATAAGATTACATAAATAATTAAACAGCATTTGTATCTAGTCAAGTGTAACTACTGTAGTTGTTGCTTGCAAACTGTGGCCATGTCAGTTTTATACACCAGATATTGTAAGAAATACTGTTAAGGAAATATATATTTCTTAAAACAAACAAATCTGTTGATTAATTATTAATTTTAAGTGGTGGCATAGGTGGGCATAACTTAATTGATATTTTATGAATGATCTTTATAAAAATAGCTACAAAACCAATAAATTTAATTATTGCCAGACAGTTGTAGTAACATTAAATATTTCTAGTTGTTATTTTAATACACTGAACCTAAACATTATATTTTGAGACAAAAAATTATAAGTTTAGTAAACAATTAAAATACAATGTATATAATTATGTATCATTAATAATGGCTTTGAGAATACTTACAGAATATTCTTGACGTTCCTAGGATTGAACACAAAAAACGGTATTGAAATTAATCCAATAATCGACGTCCAAATGTAAAAGATGAGAAATTTTGATTGAAATTTCACGTAATTCGGAGTCTCAGAAAACAACTGTTTTAGGACGTAGGTTGTAAGACATATCATAAAAATATAAATTACTTTGTCCCACATATTTTAAATCCAGTCGTTCTAATAAATTTAAAGATGCGCTTTTTTAACTACACCAAATTAATTAGTAACTTAATCTGTACAAACACGAACTTCTAGATCGCTACATAATATACATTTGTAATGTTCATGAGATGTTTTTATTCAATTGGTTTACTATCTTTTATTGATATTTCTTTTTTATTAAAATATAATAAAGATTGTCAACAATGGTAATACAAAGCGACGCAGTCGAACAACAATAAAACCACCTGTACGCCGACCAAAAATCAAACTGATCAATATTTAAATATTCAATTCAATTCAAACTATATAGCCAAGAATGAAGGAAATGAAGACAGAGACAGATATACTACATTGTTATGCTACATTGCAATGCTTTAGCGAGCGGGAGAAAGAGATAACCGTATGTCACTCAGCCGTGCTAAGCTAGTTTTTAAACGACGATGCTGTCAGTAATGTCAAAATGATTTTGTACCGCTGTCAAAGAGTTTTATTTGACATAACGGCCGGCGTAAAGTAAACGCCATGGATATATTACTCTATCTGGATCACTGACTTTGCACAGGTACCTGAAGTTCAATGACGTCATATCGTAAGGACTATTCGACCAATCACAGTCCGGATTGAGGTTGTTCAAAATTGTAGGGTGTTTACACTTACTTTATAAAAATGTGTCCTATTTTGATATGGTTTTTCAAAATGTTTTCTACTGATATTACAATTTTTCTGGTGGTAAAAATTATAATATTGAAATAATACATTTTATTAGTATTTCTTCAAAATTACCGAATTAAATTTATTACATTAAGAGTAAATTGAAAATTAAGGTACACAATTACGGTACATCAATATTATAATTATATATAATTCACCTTAGATGTTTTTATATAATTATAAAAATCACAACCGAAACAATAGACACAATAGAAAAAAGGGTCCTTCTGTTATGACATCATCAGTCCATAGGTATAATCCGCGCACGATAAGAATGGGATGCGACCTATTGGAATTAAGGCGCACGTTTCATCGGCCAGCCGTAGCGTCGGCAACAATGATAATGTATCTTTATGTATAAAAAAGTGTATGTGTCAAGAGGACGCTGAAATTGAGGCAGTCAAATTTAGTCAGGTGTAGTAATTTTACTAAGATATTTGACAGTTTCCTTTGAGTAATTGGGTCTAAAGTTGTTATCTTAAACTGAACCTAGCAATGTATGTACTTCAAAAGGCGATACTTCTAACGAAAATGAAAACTCTGAAGATGACGAAAGCTCTGCTCTGATGATGATTCCCACTAAGCTATTACAAAAAATAATTATCTCATTTGTTCAGCACTTTTTTGCTAACGCCACTAGAGAACTGTGATTTTCAATTTAATTTGACAAGGTTCCATACCATTCTCATCGCACGCGGATTACACCTCACAAAGTCATTGATCCAGATAGTTCTATATCTATGGTAAACGCACGTAAACTAAAAGGGAGCCATCTAGCGGCAGTGAAAAGAAAAGCATACCATCAAGATCAAGCATAGATTTAGAACCAGCTATAGACATAAAAAAGCTATAGCTCCTCCGTCCTATATAATATAATTTTAGTACAATAGTAAACGTGCGTCAAGTAAAAAGCACGGGTGGATTCGCGTATTTGATTTACTACATCTATATTTTGTCGTTTTTCTATAAAATTCGTAGAAATGCGAAATCCTCGAAAAAAAATAGCGCATAACTTTCTAACGCCCCAACTCAGAGTCACTAACGGTTACTTAAATCGATCCTTAGTACAGAATTTCTAAGGTGATTCTTTATTAAGGAGCGATTAAAATAACCGTATTTTTGTTAATATGATCAATGCTTGGCGATGATGATGATGGTGATGATAATTATAAAAATTAATAAAGTAACACAATTTTTAAAAATATTTTATTTTATTTTATGTATCCAATTACTTAGTCAATTGGCTACAGTTTTCAGTGAATTCAGTCGATTTTGTAAAGAGATTGGGGGCATGATTTTGAAAATAGAGGCTCCCAGCGCGACACAAAGTTCGGGATGTCTGTTCTGGTACTTTAGCACTAGAAGGTACCTACATTATACTTCAATGTGCGGTAGCTATTTATTTATATATTTTAATTTGTAAATATAAGGTTTGTAAATATAACAACTTTTACGGTATTTAATTGCTACACATAAAAAGTATATAAGTGAGACCAAGTATAACATTTTCTATGTTGTATATTATCCTACAGTTGTGTGAGGGTAGTCTGATGGCAGATCGATAAACACTTCCTTTGTCAGTTCTTTATACTTTCTCTCCATGAGATTCCTTACTCGGTCCATTAGTTCGGGTACATCATCTTTACTAAGTCCTTTCGTCGGTATCTCTTCCAAGCATTGTATCACAACGTGTCCTGTAAAAATGATATTTATCATAAAATGTATATAATATTGTTTGAGAGGCTACAATTATGCATGGAATGACAGCATCTGGCATCTACATCTAATTTAATTTTTTTTATATGTATGTATTGTATTTATTTTTTTTTAATCTTGGAAACGATTCCAACGATTTTCATGAAATTTAGTATGCAGGCTGTTTCGGGGGCAATAAGTCGATCTAGCTAGGATAAATTTTTAGAAAATGTCGCTTTATCCGTGTTTTCAGGCAATGAAAAACTGCTACAATAGACTCTTTCTGACATCTATTGGCGAGTAGTAACACTAAAGCTACTTCAGTAGATGGCGTCGTTAAGCAATACTAAACGAGCAAAGCTCGGTCATCCGTACTTCTTTGACCACTTTTCGCTATTCCTCATAGATTCGAATTTGACCATCCAACACACTTGAAAAATTCATCGTGTATAAGTATTTTTGGGTGAAACTTTATGAAATTTACAGTTTTATTACAGTAAAATAATCTAAAATTTTAATAAAAAAAAAACCGACTTCAAATGAAGTACATCCTTTCCAATAACAATAAAAAAGAATCATCGAAATCGGCTGGCGTGATATTGAGTTATTAGTCCATTTGTCGCGCACATACTTAATGAAAATTTAAGACTTATATTGTTTTCTCATGGATGACTAGGACAAGCACCAGCTTTCGATTAATAAAGAATCATCAAAATCGGTTCACCCAGTCGAAAGTTCTGAGGTAACAAACTTAAAAAAAATACAATTGAATTGAGAACCTCCTTTTTTTGAAGTCGATTAATAAATACCTTTGTTGAAGATACTCTTCTTTGCATTGATAAAATAATAGGGCGAGAACACGACAGGTATAACAGGCACCTGTGCAGCCACCGCCATAGTAAAAGCGCCTTTTTTGAATGACAACAACTCAGTGCAGTCCTTATTTCTGGTTCCTTCAGGAAATAGCCATATCTTGGTCTGTACAACAATAATTATTTTTAAATAAATAAAGCTTCATACCCATACACACACACTCGGATTTCCTGGCCGTCGTGGGTGCATTGAAAAATACACAAAGCCAAGAACACACACCCGGATCGAGAACAGAAATCCAGTCTGGTATGGGCACAGATCAATAAATAAGGTATATAACTCACCGCCTTGTATATGACTGAGGAAGAGAAATACCGTGCTGGATTACGTAATTCCTGTATTTACAAGCTACCACGCCCATCCACGTCAAAAACCATGCTGTGTTTGTTTTGCATGCTGTCCGGAAGTTACTGGCAGAAAACAGCATGCTTTTTGACGTGGATGGGCGTGGTAGCTTGTAAATACAGGAATTACGTAATCCAGCACGGTATTTTTCTTCCTCAGTTAAATACAAGGCGGTGAGTTAATGGGAATCACTACGCTACGATTAGCATTTTAAACATTTCCTTGTAAAAATTCAATGATGTACCATCAACCATGTACCTACTGATGTACTTAAGATTTTTGAATAGGCTTTCCTGAAAACTATGGGTTATGGCACCTCTGTTTTTCGCTTCATCTGGACTGAATAAGTAGGTACCAGAGGGTATCTCAATTTTACTATTTTGTAAACGCACCAAAAAGTTTAACTTCATAAATGTGTTCCTTTTCATTTCGTGTGTCATATTTTAAAAAGTTCAATTTTTATTTATAGTAGAGGAGCCCAAGTGGATTGGGACGCACTCGAATAATTTTTTTTTTCGAATTTTCAAAAAGCCAGCCAGCAGGAGCTTATTTCAGGTTCGTCTAAATATCTTACGCGCTCAAATATTTCCATGTGACTTATTTTTATTTAAAATTATGGAAAATGTGTGGACGCTCCCTTCACTTGTGAACGAGTGGACATCGTACATATAACCTTTTTTTGTACCATCTCATCTTCAATATAAAAAAAATCCCAACGACGCGGCGACGCTCGAATATATTCCCATTTAGTATCGTAGCCTCTGTACTATTAGCCTCAAAAACTGCTAAAATTGTTGGCAATACTAAAAAATCCGTACGGCGAATCCGGACATAATATGTGCGAGGGTATCCGCATACGGAGTGTCCGGCGCGGACGATGCGGATATATGTGCGTTCAGCTTAAAAGGGTTGAAATACGAGACAATAGAAATTTTGCTATTCTGTTCACGTAATAATGTATCATGCTGTAGGCGTCTTGTCATATTTTTTTAGAGAGATAAGAGTGCATCTCTCGAGTACAAAATTTGCATGCATTATGGTTTGAGTTCTATTGTTTGAATAGAATCAAAACGATTCTACAGGTATAATAATGAAGAAACTGTTCCCACTAGTAAGTACTGCACCTACATTTATCGTGCCCATGATAGAATGGTGGAGAATGCCATTAGTCCTTAAGTACACCCATTGTTTGTTGTTTACAATAAAAAGTGTTATAATAAAAATAGCTCGAAACCCTCTTGATACTTGATACTACATTGTTAGAAATTTTTATAACTTATTGATTTGTGCATTAAGCTCATGTTCGTAAATACGTACTTTATTTTTAACCATAATCTCCGAAGTCATTTTAAGTTGTTCATATGCGCTTTTTGGGTTGTTTCGATCAATAAATACAATGCCAGCTAGATAAGCGGCCAGTCCAAATGGCCAAACGTAGAAGACCTCTTTTTTGGCTATAACCGTCATTTTATCCACTATTTCCCAAATATTGAACATCCCTGAAAAGAAGACATACGAGATTAGGACATTTATTTGATGTAGGTATGGGTTTTAAAGTTTTTCACGTAAATTGTTGAAGAACGAGCTGACGGGCCAACTGATAAGAAATGGCCACTGCTGGGTGAAAAAAGAAGTCAAACTAAATGTCCAAATTACTATTATTTATTATACTTACTTATACTAGGTCTCCAAAATAGCATACAAAACATGTTGATTTTAACAACCCCATTACCATTTTCCATACTCGAAACCCAGCGAATTGACAGGGAATCAGGCACCAGTTACCATTGTTTCGTTTCGCTGCACCAAACTTATGAGAAGTGGGTTTAAAAGCTAACATTTCAATAATTTTTGCTCAATTTTTTTAATAATTTCTGACGACCTTGAACTTAAGCCTTAAGCTTAAGTTGGTAGTGGCTAGTCTGACGAGCGAGGGATCCCGGGTTCGATTCCTAGCTGGAGCAGAAAATGTGACCGGCAAAAGACTATCCTTGGATTGAGTATGAATGCCATCAGTTTTTCATTTGTGTACCTATGTCTTGTCAGCAGCAGTACAAGGAATATTAATTTTTTCGACTGGACAGTTAGTAGCCTTTATAGTTTCATGCTGACAGAGCAGAAAATCCTAGTGCACAGGTGTGAATGTTTTACGAAAGAGGATAGATAGAGATAATATAATTTTCAATCAAAAATCAAATTCAGTTGCACGATATTTACCTAATATGTCAAGGGAAGATTGATGGTTTGAAACAATAACTGCTCCTCGGTCTGCTGCCAATATTTCTCCATTTCTCAGTTCCCATTTTATATCGTAAATCTTTGTTATATGCTTTAGTATTCTCGCACCTGTACTGAAAAAAATAACAACTGTTACTTAGTTTTTTTTGTATTCTAAGAACCCTAATCGAATTAAACTATAATAATACGTGCAAAATGGTACCAATGAGAATAATTTTCACATTTTCATTCAGGAATACCTATCTGTGCGTTCAGGAATGGCTAGGTATAATATGAAGTCGCAAAATAAAAAATTACATTATTCATTATTCATTAAAACACGTTAGAGAACATTTTCGCCCACAATTATTTTGTAAACAAAGATTTCCATTAGTATATACCTACCTAATTACATTTTTTGGCAATTTTTTACCGATGTAATTAAGAGTTAATAATTATGGACTTTGCTACGATAACGAATTAAAATGACCATAACAATTTTGGCAACAAATAATTATGTTTTTAAAAGGTAACATTACGTTTTAATACCCCATGAGTATGTTTATTTCAACTTACGGTAGTTAAGTATAAATATATTTTATTTATGGAAAAAAAAATTAAAAATTATTCGCTGTAAGTTTGTATAAATTGTGTAATATGTATTATACCTACTATTGATTAGAAATCTGCTGATTTAGTACAAGCACTACGAAAATATATGGGATTAAGGTTTTAAGTTAGAAATAAAATGAAAATATTTTTGGAAAATCAACTCCTAAAGGATGTAAATACAGAAAGAAACTTAATTTGAAAATCCGCTGATTTTGAAGCAAGCCCTACGAAAATTGGGATTAACACAGATAAGTACATATATAATTAATTAATATATATATATATACATAGTATACATACTACATATAGCTACATATGTAATATACATACATGCATGCTTACATATTTACATATTTAAATAATAGTTGATAACTTGCTACGATATACAAATGCACGCGAGCGTAGCCGCCGGGAGTCCCTAGTGTGTGCTATACAGTTTTATACACACTTAAGTTTCACACGTGTTTTGTTTTAATACAAGAAAAATTAAAAAGTAATAAGTATTCATTTGGACACGTGCAAGATTAAATCTGAATACAAGATTAGACCTCATTTTTGTTTTATAAATTAAGTTATCTTTATGACACAAGGTCATGCATTCTTATCGGATTACTACCGAGGGTAATCTGTGATACTACCAAACTATGTACGTATTGTTTGGTAGTTTAATTACGTCAGTGTATAAGGTACGGATATATTGAATTGTAGCTTATAGCAAATACAAAGCTATAGCAAAACACTTTTCGTACGATAAATTACGAGACGATACAATTCTTAGGTATTAAGGCCATATTCATCTACACCCTTAGTTCCCAAAGTAGCTCAGGTGAACCCCCAGGTCCCCCAGGGGTCCACGGGAGACACGACGCGACGGGGGCCTACGTTGGCGTGACAAAATAATGGGGTTCACAATTCGTAAGCGGGGGTCCATGATTTATCTGCTTTCGATAGTGAAGAACCAAAATGTTGGTGTGACTTCACTACTATATTTCATTTTAAAATGGTGGTAGATTTAAATTAACTTGACAAGTAAACTCGCTTGGAGCAGTCCCGGATTTGTCAATAGGCCGTATAGGCCTCGGCCTAGGGGCGGCAGCGTCCTAGGGGCGGCTTTCAGAAGATGATATTATAGATGATTTTGCTATTAAAAAGTGCCGTAAGAACTTAGATTCTTGCTTTTTACGCACTTTCTCAGCAAGTAACTAATTCAATGACTTCCTTACTATGAATAGAAAATTATTATTTTAGAAAGGTAGGTAGGTACATGAGGCAGCGGAAATAAATTGGCCTACACAGATAAAAAATATAAATCTGGCACTGGCTTGGATAGGGTTCCTTACGTTGATTATGTATTTACCGTTATTTTTCTGTTTTATTTATTTTTGTAATTTTTTTAAGACCATAGGTTTTCCTGTAATATTGAAGTAAAGAACTATTACTTTGAACTATTATTAATTTATGCTTTCGTCTTTGGGTCACAAAATCTACATTGTATGAGTACAAAATTTCAACTCATTTGGTTTCGGAGTAAATTGGCTGTGAACGATGCGACGGTCGCACAGACGCACGAGTGATTATATAAAGGTTCCGTTTTCGTTTTTTCATACGGGACCCTAAAAAATTGCGTGCATAAGTGTATCAGTGATAGATAATTGTTAAAAAAGAGTGTGTGCACTTATGTACACGCGTTAGAAGTTATACTTCTTTGGCGTATGGAAAAAAAATTACTAAAATGCAGTAGTGATTAACGATAAATATTAAAATTAATCAAAAAGATTTTATTTAAATAATAATATTTTTTACAGTTTTGTGCATTTCTTTGAGTAATATCTTCAGACATCTCGGAAACTAAAACGGAAATTGAAATTTAATTATGTAGTATTATTAGTTTCAGAGAAACCTGCAAAAGATCATTGTTCTATTACGAGAACTATTACGATACCATGCCACCTAGAACTAATTTCACGATTTAGAATTTAGCTAACTTCACGATGTAGAATTTAGCTGTCGGTGTGCGCGCGCATCGTAAAAATTCACTCTCATCATTTTTCTCTATCGCGCCAAAAGAAGTATAACTTCAAAAAAATTATTTTGAATTTTGATATGAAGAAAAACATTGCATTTTTTGCTGTTCGAATAGTGCAGAAAAACTACAATGTAGAGTGTTGCCAATACCTGTGACATAATTATTATTACTATTGTTAAAAACTGAAAAATCGAGCATTGAAAATAAAACAGAAATCAGAGATTTAAAAAGGAAGGATAGTCCCTGTGGGAGACTTCACTCTTCTTATAAACAAAAAGATGTGCTATCTCTTTCTCTCCAATCCTTCTTGTAGGACCAATTTAAGTGCTACGTTTTGAGGGCGCGTACACCCAGTCCTTACTGAAATATACATTATTTATTTATCAGTTTTATCTCATTCTTCCTGGGCGTTTGCAATGCCGCAATATTAACGATAAAAATGTTTTATTGATAAGTTTTTGGATAACGTTCGCATTCGCAACACCACATAACGAGTCTCAAAACTTGTCTCAAATCAAGTATCAGAAACTGAAACATTTTTTTCAGATACGCTGGGGAAATATCATCATGTACACAGACATATAATGATGGAGAAGAGAGTGGAAAGTATCCTCATATGTCTACGCTGTCTAATCGGAAGCCATTGAAGTTGGGCCCTTATTTATCCTTCATTATTTAAGATTGATGACCGAAGTATGTATTATCAGAAACTTAAAACGTCATTATGCGTAGACTGCGTAGCTGATAAGATAGAGGAGACTCAAAAAAATAACTTTTTATCTGTTTTTATCATTATTAATATGACATTTTCCGTGTAAAGATTTGCCGATTTTGGTAGGTAGGTTATCTTTCCATTCCGTTTTGCTATTATAAAATGTATATTATGGTCTTAAATGTCGTATGGTCTTAAAGTTTTGATGAAAAATCAATATTTAAGCGTTAAGCGTGTATTATTTTCGTTTATCCTCTTCTTAATTTTTTAACCGACTTCAAAAAAAGGAGGAGGTTCTCAATTCGACTGTATATTTTTTTATGTTTGTTACCTCAGAACTTTGGACTGGGTGAAACGATTTGGATGATTTTTTAATGGAAAGCTGGTGCTTGTCGTGTGGTCCCACAAAAATTTGAACGAGATCTGACAATGGCATCCATGTCAAAATCATATAAGTCTTAAATTTGCATTAAGTATGTGCGCGATAAATGGACGAATAACTCAATATCGCGCCAACCGATTTCGATGATTCTTTTTTTAATTGAAAGCTGGTGCTTTTCATGTATCCATGTCAATAGTACAAATTACTTCATTTGAAGTCGATTATTTTTTTGTTAAAATGTTAGATTATTTTTATTTATAAGTTAACCTGCTGTTCTACGTACTTAATTTAATCTTCAACTTTGCCGTCAGTAGACAGTTAAGCTGAAGTGTTTAAAACTGAACACCACGGATCACACACGGACACTATTGCTCAAGTAATTCGGCCGAACACCAATACTCTTTTTCTTATAGCCTGAGGAACTGACGAAAAGGCAGACGGGCTACCTGATGGTAAGTGTTCACCGTCACCTATGTACATGAGCAATACCAGAGGAATCGCCAATGCATCGCCGGCCCTGAAGGAGAACTCTTTTTACACCTTTTTTGAAGAACCCCTTATACGTATTTTGTCATATTGCTTCTATTGTTGGTTTGTCAATATGCGTCCTTTCTTCTCTCCTATTCTTGGCCAGAATTGCATCGGTGCCTATGATGTTACTGATATGCATGGGCCATGGTGCCCACTTAACATCAGGATTCAGGTAGCTTTATTAAAAAGATACAAAAAAATATTGACTTACACTGCATTCTTCACACTCTTCGGTCTTAAAAGAAATAAGGGCCATATCACAAACGCGAGCAAGGACCCTAAGAAGTAGAATATGCCAAAATAACTATAAAACTTGATTTTATTAGTTTCGCCCGAGATTAATTTTCTGAAAATGTATCCACCGACTGACAGGATAATAAAGATCACAGCTGTCAGCCACATTTCCTTGCACCAAAAAAAAAAATAAGAACACACAACAGAATGAATTCGGTGGGAGTTAGCCTACGCACTGCGTTCTCCTATCTTTAAGTAATGAATCAAACTGGATACTACTTTATTGATAAGGTAAATTAGAACTAGACGTAATCTATACTAATATTATAAAGCTGAAGAGTTTGTTTGGTTGAACGCGCTAATTTTAATCTCAGGAACTACTGCTTCGAATTGAAAAAATATTTTTGTGTTTGATAGTCAATCTATCGAGGAAGTCTATAGGCTATATCATATATTTTAGTAGTTAGTTATTTCCACAATTTAACGCGGGTGAGACCGCGAGGCATAGTTAGTTAATTATATTAATATATTATGATATAAATATCGTTTTAGGAAAATAGTTCGACTTAGCCTCGAAATATTTTTTGGCCAAAAATCTTGCCGATTTTGTGTTATTTTCACCTATAAATACCGACGTATTTATATAATCTTTGAAATATATTTGTCGTACTCTTGATATTGTATTGATAAGGTATAGTTATCAGTTCCAGTTAGTTTAATCTTTCTCTAGTGCAATTTACAGGGCACGGCTAATAATCGATAGCAGGTATTATTGGTACAAACACTATAGACCGGACAAGCGAGCAGAGAAGTCATCTGATGCAAGGTATCCGCTGCCCTTGGACAACTGTAACATCAAATCTGTTACGGACCAGCGATCTACACGTGGCTTTGTCTGCGTTTTCCGGGATAATAAGTACCCTATATCCTATTCAAGATAATGGTCTATCTGTGTGCTAAATTTCATAAAAATCCGTTCTGTAGTTTGTGCCTGAAACATCCGTATAAACTTTTACATATTAGTATTAGTTTATAATATTAGTAGGTTGCAATCCCACGCTATTTACTTCTTACTAGTGATCTGATAATGCCACCAAAACATATAAAAAACTTAATGCTAAATTTATTTTATCATTTATTTATATTTAGTTATCTATACTCTACCACAAATAATACAATGCTAAATTTGAAACTGGGTACAAAGTCTAGCCAGTTCTAAAAGGAGAGATCCAGATCTCCAGTTCTGTAGCTTCATTTATTTTTTACGACAAGCAGGCGAGGTTCGTTTGGGATCCCCTTCTCATTAAATTGATAAATTATTGCCAATATGCAAGGGTCTTAGAGGCTTTTCCAGTAATTTGTAACTACTTCGTAATTTTGACAATTTGTCCTTATGAGAATCTGTCCTTTTGTGAATCTGTCATATTTGCCAATCTATCCTTTTGCGAATCTATCCTGATGAGCTTCACGTGGGCGGTCTATGTAGGACGTTCTATGTAGTTATCTTTACTTTGCGAAACGTGACCAGAAAATCTGATGCGTAGGAAATAAGACTACGCCCAAACCGTTTTTCTCGTGTGTGAAGATTCATAACACTCTAAGATAATTTTGTCTGCACATTACCAGCGCTTTCCAAATTAATTTTGTTTAAAGTCCTTTCAGAAACCTTAAAAAGGAACTTCTGAGTAAAAATCTACATATAGTACTTATAAACGACCTAAATCCTAGTTTTCGTACAGTTAGCTTTTAATTAGCGGATTTAAAAAAAGGTCCAATTTTATTTTAATTAGAACCTACTCCATTTGTGTGGTGAAAGAAAAAAATAGGTATAGGTACAACTGATGTTCAGGGTTAGTAAAAATTAATGACTATGAAATGAACACTTTAATTATTGAACTATTACTGGAAACTGGTACATCAGAATTTGAGGAGATGGGTCGCAGACTGGTTAGAATATTGGCTGGAGCTCAAAGTTACTACCGTCAATAATTGCATCTTCCTTAAAGAAGCGCCTATAATAACATTGAACTAAAATATCTTATCCTTCGAGAAAGGGACGAAATATTATTATCGCTAGACGCAGGTGTGGTTCAAGATAATAGGGTAAGGGGAGTTAACAAGTTATACATTCAATCGTTATTTATTGGTCTTTTCGTGGAAGATTTAATAGCAATAAAAACTTTTCAGGTATTCATGTAATAAGTACGTACTATTATAGAAGTTGTCAAAATTTTAATTATGTATGTTGCATTTGGTTTTAAAATGCTGTAGCAAAAAATAAGTTGGCAATAAAAAATCCTTGAATGGCGTCCACGTCCCGGCAAAAGGAGTACATAGGATCGACTCCGACTCCGAATTGTTGAACTGACGCTCTGAAAAAGACAGAGGGCATCTGCATAGTGGCGAAAAAAAAAAATTGGTTGTCTGTAAAGTCGGTTTACGGACAATGGTTTTACGTGATAACGTCTATTTCGTAGAATAATAATTTATGATATAAATAATGTAATGTAAGAACGTAATGGAAGCCCTACGCACGGAGCCGCGGTGCTACTCGCCAGTTGTGTCAGCTTGAACATGGCTTGACGCGCCACCGCGACCCGCGTATCTAGCTAGATTATAATATTAAATTTCATACTAACTATACGATTTTAAACATATTTGAGTTGAAAATTTGGTTTAAATCGTTTTAAATATCAGGAGCTGCGCGACATCTGTGATTTTCTTGACTACAACTAAAGTCCGAGTCGATGTACTGTGTAAAGTTCTTTCAAGTAGTTCATACCTATAAACAGAGATGACGCTATTGTAGATTTTCGTTTTCATATAATAATAATACGTACGAGCTACGAGAAATCATTTCTTTTCAAAAGATTGTAAAATAAAATAAAAATGAAATGAAAAATGCCTTCCAAGCGGACCGATTACGCTTGAGTGGGAGAGAGACGGCTGGTCTAGCGTGCCTCTCTCTCTAATGCTGCGCGCGCTTCCGTGACGTTACTCCGGCCGTTACTCGGTTTTCGTGAATGCCTCTCAGGCTCATCGTCTTTATAAACGTTATCACGTTAATATTATATTATAATAACTACTATTACCTGACTGGCTTTATTAAAAATCTTTAACGAATAACTAACCTTCAAAGAACTGATTACAATATTGTTAGTTGTAGAGGTTCCTCAACATAAAAAAGTACTGCGTAAATTAAACAATGTGAGAAAAAAGATATATCCTGAAACAAAAAGTTACTATTATAACATTACAATATGTTAATAAAGTCAAATTATTCTTCACTATGTTGATTTTATTATGAAATGAAAAAATTGCGAAGTAAACTGTAAAGTAGGTGGAACAATTAATGGTAATATTATTAAAATTTTGCATTCCAAAAGTAATTAAGTAGTTTAATTTTATTCTAATATGAAGAAAAAGTAGCTTGAAGAGGGTTCCGTACGTTGATTATGTAGTTAGTTAGTCATGGGTTTTCCTGTAATATTTAAGTAAAGAACTATTCTCTGTATTTTTTTCGAAATTCTAGGGTCAGTAGTTTCGGAGATAAGGGGGGCGGGGATTGGTAAATTATTGGCTTTGATTTTCGTTCTTTCTTGAATAATTTTAAAACTATCCATTGTAGAACTATAACAAAAATATAAGACAAGTATATTCGAGATCCTTACAACAAGCCCTTTCATTGACATACCATACGATACGGTTTGCAAAACAGTTTTAAGTTGTAAAGATATAGAGTTATTTTAAAATATGTGGCATCGACGTCACAGATATGTATACGTTGAAAAATTAATGACGTACGGACCAGCCGGCAGCCACTGCTAACGAACTCACGGCTTTTTCACTTCATTGTTTCCGTTCTGGAAATTTCGATTTAAAGAATGAGCTCCGTGAACGCCGAAAAACCAAAATTGACAACGAATAATGAAAAATTATAGTGGATGAGAAACCATTACAAAAAACCGAAAATGTGGGTATTAATTTTAAAATGTTGGGCTGATACTTTACTGAATTAGTTACATAATTATTGAACTGGTAGAATAATTTTGTCATCAGATATGATCAAGAATGGCATCTGTGCGATAATAGGAAAAGGTTATCGAAGATCGTTAAAAATTGCCATAACTTAAAGTTAACTCGAACAATATTCGAAACGCACATATTATAATATTCAAAAATTAGAGGTACGTGCCAGGATTTGAACTCGGGCCCCTGTGTTCAGGAGACCAACGTTCTATCCGCTAGGCTATCACTGCTATGCAAATAAGTATGCATTGTCACATAATTTGAATTTTTCACATTTTGGCTACCTTTTTTAACTCTTGATGCTTTATATACGTATCTGTAAATATTCAGGCCTACTCTGCTGTTTCAATTTACTTTGGATCATTAAATTTCTTTATGTTTCTAGCTTCCGTTTTAGTGCTCATTGAGATTAATTAAGTAGGTAATTACCGACAGTGCTACTTCCTTGTATGCCTTATCAGATTACGCCGTTTCGAGCTCATATGTGACTATGAAAATTGCACCTTTATTATTTTCCTGCTTTGTGGCAGGGTACTGTATAAAGAAATATAAATACCCCCAACTTTTCAGGGATCACGTTTATCGTAATTTAAGTGCAAATGGCAGAGAAATCTTCTTCGCTGTTAATATACGTGGGTAGTAGTGCTTTATTTTAATGGACAATATTACATCGACAGATTTAAAAATTAGTTAATGTAAGGTTTAATAATTCAATTTGTTTTCGTCTTGATCAGCTATGCAGTTGATTGTTTCTCATGTATGCAGTCTGTTGAATTAATTCTTGTTAAAAGTGACCTTTTCTGCAGACCCTTCGTGCGCTGAGAAGAAAGGTGACTGCATCCCTCGAGCGAGATGTGTTGACAAGAAGATGTTGTATATATCCCGTGCTTGCTACAGGCGGGATTTGGTCTGCTGCTATGATGACACTGTACGCCACCCCGTTGTATGGTCTGACACTGAAAAACTACATTAAATACTAACTGAGTGATATTTTATTTATTATCGTGTTTTATGTTCTACTTACATCATTAATAACGAGAAAAAGTTTGAAAGTTAAAACTCCACTACGTAAAAGTTATTATAAAATTTAAAATGTGGTAAATTAAGCTCTTTCATTTGATAACCATCCTTTAAAAAACAGGCCACGCGCAATTTAGAGTTCCGTACTTTCATGATTTTCATTGTAGGTACCTATTATTTCTAGATAATTAGAGTTGGATTATTCGGATTGATTCCAGTTAAATTAAAAAAAATATAACACTGTAATAGAGTCCAAGAATGTTAATAAGTAATTCTTACAAAAAAAAAACCGACCGAACATCGTCAACCTAGTCGTAGTTAATTAAATATGCATTATTAGGGATAACTCAAAAACTACTCGTCAGATCTCGCTCAAAAAATGGAACCACACGACAAGCACCAGCTTTCGAATATAAAAATAATCATCAAAATCGGTACAACCAGTAAAAAATTATGAGGTAACACGTAAAAAATACAGTCGAACTGAGAAACTTTTCCTTTATTGAAGTCGATTACAAAAACGCAAGCGAGTCACAATTATGGATTGGCTTAGACACTTATAGGTATAGGGTAGCTAGATACAGGCGTAGCATTTTCTGGACGATTCTACTAGGGTATCGTAGTTGGGACACAGTCAGCGTCGGCCTTTTGCGTCTGTAACTCTCAAACGTGGCGATTGATAAAAAAAAAGTTCGATGAAATCGAGCCACCTCTGGGACGCCACAGTTAATGCTCCTAACCACCCGGCGGGTACCTGCAACGACGCCTCAAATCCAGGACTCAAAGTCTAATTACTGGACACAGTACATTCCCAGATTTTCCAGCCATCAGGCAACCCTGTGCTTTTATACAGTTATGTATACTACGTTATATATTACCTTATGTATATATTGCGTTCAAATACATTCTAAACGTTTTGCTGCTAAGTGAGTCTTGAGTTTTTCCCTTTGTGGAAAGAATTCGCGAGTGACTATATTTGCGCGTAGGCGTAAGGAAAATCCGGCAAGTTTCACCGCTGTCACAACAACCTAATAAATATTACTAGCACGGCTGTTTGCACAGCTTACGACTGCTTTATATTGGCTGAATGAATCAATACCTTTTATACCGCTTTCATGTTTTTTTTACACTCATTCAAATTTTAGTGACGTAGAAATAGATCGAAGGACTAATAGATATTAATGGATTCGGTAGAAGCCATCTTCTACGCTTCAGTAAAACAAAAATAGTTAGGTCGCGTGGATCGATGATATTATGAAAACAACAGCAACCATAAATTAGAGAAAATAAATTAGAAAGGGAATATTCAGGAAGACAGGGCCATTAAGCCAGCCAACAACATGGTGTCAATGTTTATTGTGCATCGCGGATTTCTCGTTTTTCGTACACCTTTGGTGTTGAAGAAGGTTATGGGCAGTGCTCATACTTACCATCAGGTGCCCTTTTTATTTCGAGGGGGAAATCTTCGATAGATACCCGCAACCTGGGGTTGCGGGTTATGTAGGATTTTTACTTACTAAAACCGCCTCGTCAGCCATCCGCTGCATATGGAGAGGCTCCGGGATCTCCGATGAAAGCACCGGTGCCTCCCCTGCGTACTGACCTCAAACCCGCCGTTGCCCTCTACGAGCAGGATCGGCCCTCTCCCAATCCCGCTCAGCGGTCTCCGTCTTCACCATAATGGTTTCGCAGAAGGAGACCACAGCTTTCCAGGCAGTTTTCTCCATCAGCATCGCCGCTACTACCGCTGGCAGGGAAAGATTTCCCCCGATCCGCTCGACCAGGACGCGCCGCTTGGATGCCCAGGCAGGACATACCTCGAGCGTGTGCTGTGCTTAGTTGAGATACTCACCGAAACAGCCATGTCCGGTGAGAATCTGTGTCAGTCTGTAGGTGACGTTGCCTTCGCGTCTCTCAATCCAGGCTTCAAAGCTGGGCAGGATCGCAACAACTACACGTTGGCGCACCGCCCTTTCCTCATCCAGACCACCCAGACCAGGTGCAGAGAATGCACCGCATTGCCCCTACTACCTTCTCTATACGAGGGGCTAACCGCTCGAAGTGCTCTTCGAAGCCCCAGCGACCGTCCAGTGTGAGTCCGAGGTATTTAAGATCATCAAGTGCCCTTTAATGTGTTTTTTACAAGTAAATACTATTTAAAACAACAAACTTAGTCTTTTACCGTTACTTGAAATTTAAAGATAAGGCAGACACAAAATGATAATTTAAAGACGAATAAACATTTTATGCCAAAACTAATGTCTGTTTACCGTTACTAATTTTTTAAATTCATTGAAATTAATACTTCCATAAAAAGTAGTGCTAAGTCTATTCACCAAATAAGTCTCGTCTAAAAAAATGGAGTATAGATAAATAAATATAAATATATAATCGCTGTAGAATGAGTTGGAAAACTTGAAAATCGAAAACACCAGAATAAACTTTCTTGTCTAGATTAATTGAGAAGAGATGTATATAACAAAGTACTCTGTGGAAGAGATTTTTTTTATCTGATGAATGGGACCCTAAAGTGTCTAACGAGCCAACGCCTAGGAAAATTATGTTATTGCTAAATAATATAAATAACTTAATGCTAAATTTATTTTATCATTTATTTATATTTAGTTATCTATACTCTACCACAAATAATACAATGCTAAATTTGAAACTGGGTACAAAGTCTAGCCAGTTCTAAAAGGAGAGATCCAGATCTCCAGTTCTGTAGCTTCATTTATTTTTTACGACAAGCAGGCGAGGTTCGTTTGGGATCCCCTTCTCATTAAATTGATAAATTATTGCCAATATGCAAGGGTCTTAGAGGCTTTTCCAGTAATTTGTAACTACTTCGTAATTTTGACAATTTGTCCTTATGAGAATCTGTCCTTTTGTGAATCTGTCATATTTGCCAATCTATCCTTTTGCGAATCTATCCTGATGAGCTTCACGTGGGCGGTCTATGTAGGACGTTCTATGTAGTTATCTTTACTTTGCGAAACGTGACCAGAAAATCTGATGCGTAGGAAATAAGACTACGCCCAAACCGTTTTTCTCGTGTGTGAAGATTCATAACACTCTAAGATAATTTTGTCTGCACATTACCAGCGCTTTCCAAATTAATTTTGTTTAAAGTCCTTTCAGAAACCTTAAAAAGGAACTTCTGAGTAAAAATCTACTTATAGTACTTATAAACGACCTAAATCCTAGTTTTCGTACAGTTAGCTTTTAATTAGCGGATTTAAAAAAAGGTCCAATTTTATTTTAATTAGAACCTACTCCATTTGTGTGGTGAAAGAAAAAAATAGGTATAGGTACAACTGATGTTCAGGGTTAGTAAAAATTAATGACTATGAAATGAACACTTTAATTATTGAACTATTACTGGAAACTGGTACATCAGAATTTGAGGAGATGGGTCGCAGACTGGTTAGAATATTGGCTGGAGCTCAAAGTTACTACCGTCAATAATTGCATCTTCCTTAAAGAAGCGCCTATAATAACATTGAACTAAAATATCTTATCCTTCGAGAAAGGGACGAAATATTATTATCGCTAGACGCAGGTGTGGTTCAAGATAATAGGGTAAGGGGAGTTAACAAGTTATACATTCAATCGTTATTTATTGGTCTTTTCGTGGAAGATTTAATAGCAATAAAAACTTTTCAGGTATTCATGTAATAAGTACGTACTATTATAGAAGTTGTCAAAATTTTAATTATGTATGTTGCATTTGGTTTTAAAATGCTGTAGCAAAAAATAAGTTGGCGATAAAAAATCCTTGAATGGCGTCCACGTCCCGGCAAAAGGAGTACATAGGATCGACTCCGACTCCGAATTGTTGAACTGACGCTCTGAAAAAGACAGAGGGCATCTGCATAGTGGCGAAAAAAAAAAATTGGTTGTCTGTAAAGTCGGTTTACGGACAATGGTTTTACGTGATAACGTCTATTTCGTAGAAGAATAATTTATGATATAAATAATGTAATGTAAGAACGTAATGGAAGCCCTACGCACGGAGCCGCGGTGCTACTCGCCAGTTGTGTCAGCTTGAACATGGCTTGACGCGCCACCGCGACCCGCGTATCTAGCTAGATTATAATATTAAATTTCATACTAACTATACGATTTTAAACATATTTGAGTTGAAAATTTGGTTTAAATCGTTTTAAATATCAGGAGCTGCGCGACATCTGTGATTTTCTTGACTACAACTAAAGTCCGAGTCGATGTACTGTGTAAAGTTCTTTCAAGTAGTTCATACCTATAAACAGAGATGACGCTATTGTAGATTTTCGTTTTCATATAATAATAATACGTACGAGCTACGAGAAATCATTTCTTTTCAAAAGATTGTAAAATAAAATAAAAATGAAATGAAAAATGCCTTCCAAGCGGACCGATTACGCTTGAGTGGGAGAGAGACGGCCGGTCTAGCGTGCCTCTCTCTCTAATGCTGCGCGCGCTTCCGTGACGTTACTCCGGCCGTTACTCGGTTTTCGTGAATGCCTCTCAGGCTCATCGTCTTTATAAACGTTATCACGTTAATATTATATTATAATAACTACTATTACCTGACTGGCTTTATTAAAAATCTTTAACGAATAACTAACCTTCAAAGAACTGATTACAATATTGTTAGTTGTAGAGGTTCCTCAACATAAAAAAGTACTGCGTAAATTAAACAATGTGAGAAAAAACATATATCCTAAAACAAAAAGTTACTATTATAACATTACAATATGTTAATGAAGTCAAATTATTCTTCACTATGTTGATTTTATTATGAAATGAAAAAATTGGGGAGTAAACTGTAAAGTAGGTGGAACAATTAATGGT
Organism: Thymelicus lineola; assembly: GCA_963932265.1. Lineage (NCBI taxonomy): Eukaryota > Metazoa > Arthropoda > Insecta > Lepidoptera > Hesperiidae > Thymelicus > Thymelicus lineola. The sequence continues at coordinate 6,992,847 of OZ010685.1, forward strand.
AATATTATTAAAATTTTGCATTCCACAAGTAATTAAGTAGTTTAATTTTATTCTAATATGAAGAAAAAGTAGCTTGAAGAGGGATTATGTAGTTACCATTATTTTTCTATTTTATTTATTTTTGCCGTTTTTAAGACCATAGACTCATAGGTTTTCCTGTAATATTTAAGTAAAGAACTATTCTCTGTATTTTTTTCGAAATTCTAGGGTCAGTAGTTTCAGAGATAAGGGGGGTGGGGAATGGTAAATTATTGGCTTTAATTTTCGTTCTTTCTTGAATAATATTAAAACTATCCATTGTAGAACTATAACAAAAATATAAGACAAGTATATTCGAGATCCTTACAACAAGCCCTTTCATGGACATACCACACGATACGGTTTGCAAAACAGTTTTAAGTTGTAAAGATATAGAGTTATTTTAAAATATGTGGCATCGACGTCACAGATATGTAATTGTATATATCGGTATCATTTCATAACCAATACCATAGAATACCTCCTTCTGCTTTATATACATAGGTTGAAAAATTAATGACGTACGGACCAGCTGGCAGCCACTGCTAACGAACTCACGGCTTTTTCAGTTTCCGTTCTGGAAATTTCGATTTAAAGAATGAGCTCCGTGAACGCCGAAAAACCAAAATTGACAACGAATAATGAAAAATTATAGTGGATGAGAAACCATTACAAAAAACCGAAAATGTGGGTATTAATTTTAAAATGTTGGGCTGATACTTTACTGAATTAGTTACATAATTATTGAACTGGTAGAATAATTTTGTCATCAGATATGATCAAGAATGGCATCTGTGCAATAATAGGAAAAGGTTATCGAAGATCGTTAAAAATTGCCATAACTTAAAGTTAACTCGAACAATATTCGAAACGCACATATTATAATATTCAAAAATTAGAGGTACGTGCCAGGATTTGAACTCGGGCCCCTGTGTTCACTAGACCAACGTTCTATCCGCTAGGCTATCACTGCTATGCAAATAAGTATGCATTGTCACATAATTTGAATTTTTCACATTTTGGCTACCTTTTTTAACTCTTGATGCTTTATATACGTATCTGTAAATATTCAGGCCTACTCTGCTGTTTCAATTTACTTTGGATCATTAAATTTCTTTATGTTTCTAGCTTCCGTTTTAGTGCTCATTGAGATTAATTAAGTAGGTAATTACCGACAGTGCTACTTCCTTGTATGCCTTATCAGATTACGCCGTTTCGAGCTCATATGTGACTATGAAAATTGCACCTTTATTATTTTCCTGCTTTGTGGCAGTGTACTGTATAAAGAAATATAAATACCCCCAACTTTTCAGGGATCACGTTTATCGTAATTTAAGTGCAAATGGCAGAGAAATCTTCTTCGCTGTTAATATACGTGGGTAGTAGTGCTTTATTTTAATGGACAATATTACATCGACAGATTTAAAAATTAGTTAATGTAAGGTTTAATAATTCAATTTGTTTTCGTCTTGATCAGCTATGCAGTTGATTGTTTCTCATGTATGCAGTCTGTTGAATTAATTCTTGTTAAAAGTGACCTTTTCTGCAGACCCTTCGTGCGCTGAGAAGAAAGGTGACTGCATCCCTCGAGCGAGATGTGTTGACAAGAAGATGTTGTATATATCCCGTGCTTGCTACAGGCGGGATTTGGTCTGCTGCTATGATGACACTGTACGCCACCCCGCTGTATGGTCTGACACTGAAAAAGTACATTAAATACTGAGTGATATTTTATTTATTATCGTGTTTTATGTTCTACTTATATCATTAATAGACGAGAAAAAGTTTGAAAATTAAAACTCCACTACGTAAAAGTAATTATAAAATTTGAAATGTGGTAAATTAAGCTTTTTCATTTGATAACCATCCTTTAAAAAACAGGCCACGCGCAATTTAGAGTTCCGTACTTTCATGATTTTCATTGTAGGTACCTATTATTTCTAGAGTTGGATTATTCGGATTGATTCCAGTTAAATTAAAAAAAATATAACACTGTAATAGAGTCCAAGAATGTTAATAAGTAATTCTTACAAAAAAAAACCGACCGAACATCGTCAACCTTGTCGTAGTCAATTAAATATGCATTATTAGGGATAACTCAAAAACTACTCGTCAGATCTCGCTCAAAAAATGGAACCACACAACAAGCACCAGCTTTCGAATATAAAAATAATCATAAAAATCGGTACAACCAGAAAAAAATTATGAGGTAACACGTAAAAAATACAGTCGAACTGAGAAAATCTTCCTTTATTGAAGTCGGTTACAAAAACGCAAGCGAGTCACAATTATGGATTGGCTTAGACACTTATATAGGGTAGCAGATACAGGCGTAGCATTTTTAGGACGATTCTACTAGGGTATCGTAGTTGGGCCACAGTCAGCGTCGGCCTTTTGCGTCTGTAACTCTCAAACGTGGCGATTGTCAAAAAAAAAGTTCGATGAAATCAAGCCACCTCTGGGACGCCACAGTTAATGCTCCTAATCACCTGGCGGGTACCTACAACGACGCCTCAAATCCAGGACTCAAAGTCTAATTACTGGACACGGTACATTCCCAGATTTTCCAGCCATCAGGCAACCCTGTGCTTTTATACAGTTATGTATACTACGTTATATATTGCCTTAAGTATATTGCGTTCCAATACATTCTAAACGTTTTGCTGCTAGGTGAGTCTTGAGTTTTTCCCTTTGTGGAAAGAATTCGCGAGTGACTATATTTGCGCGTAGGCGTAAGGGAAATCCGGCAAGTTTCACTTCTGTCACAACAACCTAATAAATATTACTAGCACGGCTGTTTGCACAGCTTACGACTGCTTTATATTTCGTGTTAAGGCTGAATGAATCAATATAAAAGGTATACCACTTTCATGTTTTTTTTACACTCATTCAAATTTTAGTGACGTAGAAATAGATCAAAGGACTAATAGATATTAATGGATTCGGTAGAAGCCATCTTCTACGCTTCAGTAAAACAAAAATAGTTAGGTCGCGTGGATTGATGATATTACGAAAACAACAGCAACCATAAATTAGAGAAAATAAATTAGAAAGGGAATATTCAGGAAGACAGGGCCATTAAGCCAGCCAACAACATGGTGTCAATGTTAATTGTGCATCGCGGATTTCTCGTTTTTCGTACACCTTTGGTGTTGAAGAAGGTTATGGGCAGTGCTCATACTTACCATCAGGTGCCCTTTTTATTTCGAGGGGGAAATCTTCGATAGATGTAGGATTTTTACCTACTAAAACCCCCTCGTCAGTCATCCGCTGCATATGGAGAGGCTCCGGGATCTCCGATGAAAGCAGCGGTGCCTCCCCTGCGTACTGACTTCAAACCCGCCGTTGCCCTCTACGAGCAGGATCGGCCCTCTTCCAATCCCGCTCGGCGGTCTCCGTTTTCACCATAATGGTTTCGCAGAAGGAGACCAAAGCTTTCCAGGCAGTTTTCTCCATCAGCATCGCCGCTACTACCGCTGGCAGGGAAAGATTTCTCCCGATCCACTCGATCAGGACACGCCGCTCGGATGCCCAGGCAGGACATACCTCGAGCGTGTGCTGTGCGTCGTCCCGGTCTTCACCACAGTGGTGGCATTGTGCTCTTGCCTCACGTCCAATCCGATACAGATACTCACCGAAACAGCCATGTCCGGTGAGAATCTGTGTCAGTCTGTAGGTGACGTTGCCTTCGCGTCTCTCAATCCAGGCTTCAAAGCTGGGCAGGATCGCACCAACTACACGTTGGCGCACCGCCCTTTCCTCCTCCAGACGTACGCGCCACTCAACGAGTGTTTGTTGGTACGCTCTCCGCCTGAGTCCGAGCTCATTAGCTAGCTACGTTTCCGCCCTTTGCATCCATGTGAGCCAGTATATCTAAGGGCGGAAAAAGTGCCAGGATGGTTGCCGCCTTGTAGGACATCGTGCGATAACCTCGCGCGATCCTGATGGCCATCCTCCGCTGCACGCCGTACAATTTGGCTCCACAACGCCGTACTCCGGACAGTCTATGCGACCATACCGGAGCGCCGTAGAGAGCCATAGATCGCAAGACCCTTGCATAGAGGCGGCAAACTCCTTCCTGAGGGCCTCCGAGATTAGGTAGCATCCGGTGCATTGCCCTATTACCTTCTCTATTCGAGGGGCTAACCGCTTGAAGTGCTCTTCGAAGCCCCAGCGACCGTCCAGTGTGAGTCCGAGGTATTTAAAATCATCAAGTGCCCTTTACTCTGTTTTTTACAAGTACTATTTAAAACAACAAACTTAGTCTTTTTACCGTTACTTGAAAGAACAATGCCCAACTGCCATACATCGTTTTATTTCATTTTCAACTTTAGCGTCTTAAAACAAAAAAAAATCTAGAAATCGCCGCTTTAATTTCTGAGCTTAGATATATAAGAATTTTCAGCAGACACACCCCAGAACCAAAGTATTTTGAGATTAAATTCTTATAACCATTGAGTCATAGAGTAGGGGAGACTTACGGCTGCCTGTAATTTTTACCATTATTTTATTCTGACTTTTTTTTGATTGACAACCGGATATGGAAATTTGACATCATTACATTTGTCATACCAACATTTATAACGAAATTCTGTCTGTAATATTGGCCAGAAGTCTCCCTTTATGTTGCTTGATACAAGCTTTGTATCGAAGTGAGTGCCCGAATGAAAACTGACATTGTTGACATCATTGTTATTATAGTCAATTCATCACTTATTCATAAAATTATTTTACGCTGGGTAATACGGGTATAGGTATTAATTTTAAAATACGTAAAAAAATAATTGAATTGCTTCGGTATAACTGACGTTTTAAGACGCTAACAAAAATAAAAAATAATTTTTGGGCATTGTTCTTTAAAAATAAGGCAGACACAAAATGATAATTTAAAGACGAATAAACATTTTATGCCAAAACTAATGTCTGTTCACCGTTAATTATTTTTTAAATTCATTGAATTTAATATTTCCATAAAAAGTAGTACTAAGTCTGTTCACCAAATAAGTCTCGTCTAAAAAAATGGAGTATAAATAAATAAATATAAATAAATAATCGCTGTAGAATGAGTTGGAAAACTTGGAAATCAAAAACACCAGATTAAACTTTCATGTCTAGCATAACATTGATTAATTGAGAAGAGATTCTTTTTATCTGATGAATGGAACCCTAAAGTGTCTAACGAGCCAACGCCTAGGCAAATTATGTTATCGCTAAATATTCGAAATCTCAGTAATAAATGGAACCTTTACTTTTGCACTAAAGCACAGAAAACATATCTAATATAATTGTAACTAAAGCAATTGTACGTGTTCAGTTATTGGTTTTTAAGACAAGTCCAAATGTTAAAACAGATCAAAGTGTGTGATCAAAATTTGCATACTTTGCCTACACACGTATAATTTATTATTTATAAATACTTTTGAATAGTAGTCTAATCTGTATTTTTTCCACATCACAAGAATTGCTAAACGATTACTTAACAAAATAATGAATTTCAAAGATAGAACCACTTTAAACTTAAAAGTTAGCTTAACTTACCACTTTACTAACACATCAGATAAAGTACCTACCTGTATGAAAGTGTAGCGTCTAGTAAATCAATTTTCCTATACGCTGATGGGCAAAGTTGTGCAAGTTTAACAACGAACACAACTTCAGCTGGTCGGTGTCCGTTCCTAATTTCGCTAATGGCTCCCTCAAGCTCACGTTGTTCAAGTTATTAAGTTAATAAAGAATATCAGATTATGTTGCTTCCCAAACAATTCTTATAAAGTATCCTATAAATCAATTAGTTTAGTAAGTAGTAACTTCTAAACAAGACACAAATCTATTTATAACTTGTTACCGCCCTTGCTTCTCATTTAGAAACTTATGCCTAAGTATCAAAATTCTGATTCTGATAATCAACAGCTCATTACCGTTTGGGTCAATCTCCGTGTCGTGATTATATGGATCCGTTGTTATTTTTGCAATGGCACATACATTACATTATTTTTTAAGTTACTAGCCAAAAGACGAGTTCACAATCCACCTGTTCCCTCATAATAATCCATCATTATGTCTTTATTAATATTATTACAGGTATTACTATCTCCTCATGAAGCCTGCTTGGCTTGCTATCATCTTCTTCCGTATTCCGGCTGGAAGCTTGGGAGCCAGTTCTTGCTTTCTTCCACTCTCTCCTTTCTTGGTTATCACATACTATCAGATGGATCGTCAGCTCGTTTTACAGCAAGTACAGAACAAATCAACTCGTGCCTAATATAATAGAATAGCCCGATTATTTTATCACGCAACACCGCGTGTGTGCGGCTTTGAAAGGTAACGCCTGTGTCAATTTACAAAGCTTTGAACATGTCCACAGTGTCTCCACTAAATGATATTGTTACAACCAGTAAATGCATGTTTTATATAACTGTTTCTATTTATTTAATGCAATATGGAAGTGGAAATTATCTGTAAAAGCGAGAAGCGATTATAATAAAACAGGTTAAAACTTTAAAAAGGAAATAGGGTAAGCGGTACAATGATTGGCCCTTTAAGGTGATCATCGACTTTGACAATTTTTAATTACGAAATAAAGTTCCAAGTCATAAAACATTGTATGTTAAGCTGTTCCTTAGGAAACTGATAACGTAGATAAATCACAACTTTAATAATGTTTTATTAAATTCATAATTTTATTGCAATGAACATAAAAAAGGGGTCAAAAGTACAATCCCAGGCCCTTGGTGTATAGTGATTGGCATACCCAAAGTATAAAGATTGGCATGCAATTTATTGTACTTTGAGTTTATTGGCCCGGCCAATGTTTATACCACGTAGGGGCCAATCTTTATACAAATTAATATAAATTACGAAATATCTTTATAGAAATTAACGTTAGTGATGTGCAGGGTCTGTTTTTTGTGTATCGAATTCTTATTAATAGGAAGTTAGGTTGGTTTACAATAAAAAACAGGTCACTACTAAGGGAAAAAATAAAGTTATACGCTTTTGTTTGTATTTCTTTCTTGTTTTTGATGTTATTAGCCAACTTCATAAATGACTATTCTGTATGTATGTCGACCAATAAACAAAATTAAATAAAACTTACCTAAGTGCACCATTGACTCTATGCTTGATGTACACTCTATACACGAAGTATAGAGTCAATGGTGTACATTTGAAAATTTAAACGTACGAAAATTAAAGTATGAAATAAGAAATTAATCACAAACATTGTATGACCCAGAGACAGGCTGCATGATTATTTAAACCGCATTTGAGCCAAACTAGTGAAATTAGAAGGATGTTGAAAAAATTAAAAAACGCGGGAAAGCCGCGAAAATGCCTTCTGCCGCCGCCAACGCCAACGCTGCCGAGGCGCCGCGCCGTTCTTAATTGCTTACTCGAATTTTTCTTTGTAATTTATAAAAATTAGTCTATAGCTTATGCCATACCTAATACTCGCACTGCCCATACTCAAAAATATCAAAAACATATTAACATGGGATTCTTTAGATTTACACTAAACTTAATACATGTGAAAACTTTACTGAAATCTGTTTTTTTTTGAGATTATCAGGAACAAACATCGGTCAGTATGATGAAAAGATGTTGAATTTAGTTATTTTAGAATCGACATTGGTACCTATATCACTACAATTTCGCAGATATCTCGGTATAAATATTGGCATCAGTAAAAAGTATAATGAATAGCATGGCCAATCATTTAGTTACAGCATTAAATCACTAAGTACAATAATTCGTCCGTATGCCAATCAATTGATCTTTCATATATGCTATGGATACTAATATGAGCATAGTACCTATTTTTACGTTATCTTGAATAATTCTCCACCAATCACGATATATTAACGAAAATATAATGTTTATTAATACATGGGAATAGAAATCACACAATATTAATACATAGAAAAATAGAAAATCTAATTGTAAAATACTTACTTCTTATCAGATTTCACAACACAACACCTTTAGTTGCAAGCGCGCCAAAATTTTTTTTTTTTAAGTTTTGCTAGCTGCTAAGTTTAAAACTTCTGATTACATTTTGGAGTTTTATAAACACAGAAAAATAAAAATATTTTTTCATGTCTCGTAAACCATTACAACTTTTAATAAATAGATTTTAAATTGAAGGGCCGATTAATTGGAGGGGGGCCAGGGTTACTACTGCTTACCCTAAGTGCTTTTACAGTGTCAAAGGAGAATGCCCATAGCCAGTCTCAAAAAAATTATTGTGTCACAATGACTTTTGGACAAAAAATTAAATTAAAATATTTCAAGTATATACCCTATTTCCTAAAAAAATACTCTTTGGGAATAATTTTCTTAAATTAATAAGTAACTTAACTTCCGTTTTACAGAAGAAAACTATTGGGTCATTTATGTTTGGATAAGGGCCAATCACAAATCTTTTAAGATCCTTCGGGCCAATAGGTTGTATTGATTCCATTATGATTACAAGACAAGCTAGATGACGTAAGGAGACTCTCAAATGAATTAGAAAATTATTATAATCAGCCAGGAGTAATAGTGTTCTGTGATTATAATACATTACAAACTACATGGCGTTTTGGGAATGTCAAATGAATTTGAAACTTAAAAGAGCGACATTATATACGCAATCGACTTTAATACGGCGGCATAGAGTCCTCATTACTGTGACTTTACTATAATCTAAATTGAAAGTAATTTTGTTGAAAATCCCGTATTTCCTACTATTAACATTGACTAAAGTTACTATGTGTAATTTATTAAGATAACATAATCAAATAAAGGTATTTTTATCAGGACACAAAAATGTTAAAGTCAGTACATTTCTCCATACTAAATGGGCATTCTCCTTTCAACTCCATAGGTTAAAGGGCAGTGGAGCTAATCAAGCGAACAATATTTGACCCACATAGAACACGGTAAGCTAAATAAAACCGTTTAAAAAAAAAAACAGTAAATCCGTTTATATTCTATACACACATTAATCACAATTATAGCAAGATAAACGGATATAAGCTTCTCTGAAAACCAAAACTGTAATAAGGTACTTGCACTGCCGTTAGGCACTTGTTTAATTCAAAGTATTCAATTCAAACAATATTATGCTACTAAGCTGGGCTTACAGTAGAGCGGGGTATACGAATAACAAATCTTATAAATCCATTTTAAGCAATTCATTAATGCACGATATTGAAAATGCTATTCTATTTTGCATATTCTACGTAACCTCTCATAGGAGTGACTTCCGTATTTACCCGACTACCAGGAAGGGTTGTTTTTCGCGAGTATTTTGTATACATATATGTACGTGCGTATGTAAAATGTGTGTATGTATGCATGTAATATTCTTTATTGGGTACCTCATATTTTCCAAACCACTGCACGGATTTATGTATTTAAGATATCGTTAGATTTGTCTTGATGACCCAAGTGGATAAGTGAATTAAAAAAAAACAAATATGGTGGCTGTAAGATGCCATTGTTTGAAGTAAAAAAATAAGAATAAATGGAAAATTGTAGTATGGGTATCAAATTAAAGAGCTCATCATAAGGATTTCAAAAAGTTATATCACTATAGTTTTTTAGATAGTAGCCGGGTTTATTCAATTTTTAAATTTTATTTAATTTAATATAGTTAGTGCTTAAAAACTTTAGTTTTTTGACTTGTAAAGGCTTAAACTAACGAACGATATTATGTCTTTCTTGTTTCTAAAATTCCTTGGAGAGTTAGCCCAGGAATTGTTCGAATTAATTCCCCGACGCGGTTTGCCATGTCATTAGTTATGCCGGTTCCCCGCACTGAAGTATTATTACAAGCGTATAGAACCGACACCGCGAACACGATGTCCCAATGAATTGGCGCCAATGGGCTTCAATTTCCAATGGATTCGTTCAATTTTGAAAGGAGAACGGGGTTTAATTTATTTATACTTCAATGGTTCCCCGCTTTTGATTGCCGTCAATGCATCCATAGAGGACGGTGACCTCTTGGCATCAGGTAACTCGTCTGCTTTTGTCGGCTATACATAAAAACTTGAGAGGTGTCAAGGGACACCCGGACGGAACGAAGTTCCTTTCGATTTAAGTATTGTTTTATGCGCTCAGCAGTGTGATTCAGCAATATGAAACGAGATGGCGCTAATCACGCTAGCGTGATTCAGAAAGTTGTACAGCGCCATCTCTGTAAAACTTTCTGAATCACTTCAATAGCAAAAAGTGTCGTCACGACTTTTCGTAAGAATCAAAAAGTGTCGTAAGAATTTTTTCCGTCTAGCCCCCTTTCACAACGCGCGATAAGGAACTTCGTTCCAAAAAGTACATAAAATATTAACCAATAAAGGAAAGACAGTAAGCCAAAGAAAGTAAAAATAACTAGTATCTTCATCATTCTAACTAAAGTGATAGTAACACTCTTCAGTCGTGTTTATTTGGGTCAAGTGCCCTGGAAACGATGTGTGAAAACTGCTTCCCTCCGATTTCTGTTCCGCTGTAACTACTAGGCAAATATTAAAGTTAAGAAAGGTCAGAGAATCTCATTACAGTCTTGTAGACTTATCGAAATTGAATTTAGATTAACAATCGCCAAAGTCTGTCGCCTGACGTCTTTCGTTCAATAAGTGTCTATTTGAGTGTGATCGCAGCAATTTGGCAAACAATCCCTTTTAACGACGTTTATTTTTACCCGATTGGCAAAGAAGGGTTATGTTTTTCCCGCATTTATGGCGGATTTTTGGTGCGAATTAATAATTCGTTAGTAAAAAAATTAGGTAATAAAAAAATTAGTAAATATCTAGTATTTAATCATTAATTTCAATTAAATTAACCACCATACTTTTGACTACATAAAATTATAATTATTACCATAATACCTAGGTACTTGCAAAGTACATATTTATAATAATCACCTCGTGGTTTCAGCTGTGAGTTTGAGCTGGGTGATTACAAATACAGAATTATCTACTGCGCAAAGTAAAACAGCAGAATAAGTAGTTTATTCGCTTTAACATAGATGCCGCTACGGTATTATAATTCAAACTTCTATTCGTATATTAATTCATAATTTGTTATACATAATGTACCTAGTAGTGATAGCCTAGTGGTTAGAACGTTGGTCTCCCGAACGCGGGGGCCCGGGTTCAAATGCGGGCACGCACCTCTAATTTTCAAATATTATGTGCGTATTACAAGTTAATTATCACTTGCTTCGGTGAAGGAAAACATCGTGAGGAAACCTGCACACCTGAGAGTTCTCCATAATGTTCTCAAAGGTGTGTGAAGTCTACCAATCCGCACTTGGCCAGCGTGGTAGACTATGGCCTGTACCCCTCACATTGTGAGAGGAGACCCCGAGCCCAGCAGTGGGACAATTATGGGTTGTTGCTTTGCTTTTGCTTTGCTTTATGTAGCTACTTATTATATTAAGTTATGTAACGTATATATTATAATTTTTTGGTCGGCAAAGCAGTGGTGATGCTTTTAATGTTACTAATGTCCGTGGATGGGTGACGATGGCCACTTACCATCATTTCGGCTTTTCAGACATCATTTCATACTTAATTTTTTCCAAGCTGTGCTGACCTTACCGACTTAATTTAATCAAAACACTACTCATAAAATTGATAGGTTGTATTTGTATACTTAGTGATATCTACCAGACAAGTTATTGTTAGACCGATATCTTACATCTTGGGTTGTCGAGAAAAAAAATCATCTTCACTGCAGGTAGTGGACTGTGGATGTACACTACTTTTCCTTAACAGCTTTATAATATCACAATAAAATTTGAACTCACTCGAACGGACAGACGGATACGAAACGTTAAAGATTCCGGTTTATTTTGACACTCGCAAGTTGGAACCCTAAAAGTGAATAAGCTACACTTTTGTCAATCAACAAAAAATAGCATTCAGACTGAAATCACACATTTGCAAATCAAATAGAAACAAAATAGTGGATTGGATGTTTTATTGGCATTGTTTGATCAGCAAACACGTGGTGTGATGTTAAGAGATAACTTTTTAAATTGGTAAAACACTGGTTTAAAATTAAGTTACATATTAAAGAGCCAGGGAAATAACGATAACTTTTACTCACGAACTCCTAAACATTTGAAACGAAGAAAACTTGATCGTTCTTTTAAAATATCAAAATTTTTAATTTACAGGAAGTTCAAACGGTCAAAACATTTTAAGGTAAATTAATCCGAATAACCTTTCCAGCCTCTTTCCTCTACGTTATTAAAGTGTAGGCGAAATTGCTCAAGTATTTGGAGAGGCAGAAATATATTCTATTGACATACTAAACTGAAGAATTTGTAGCATGTCTGTGCAAATGGAATTTCCTCTGACCCGTCACGGAGTTGTTCCTGAAAATATATCCTAATTACATATAATTATATCCTTATTACATTGTACATTCATGTAACAAAGGACGTCTGCTCAGACGTCCTACAAATGTTGCTATTGTTATTGAGCTAACATCAGCTTAAAATATAAAGCCAAGATCATTACATGCATCTCTTATTATGTTTCTTTATCATATTATATTCCATTAAATTTTGATTAGAATTAAGGCTATTGTATTACCTATATTATGTTAAAAATAGGTAATATATTACAATATAAATAAAATTAAATGATGTTAACATATAAATTACAGTTTAAGGCAAGCGACACGCCCCTAACGTAAAATATGCGCATTTTTTAAATACGCTTATATGTCACTTCCCAATCTTCTGTTATTCTTTTATATAATATTCCGCTTGAAGAAAAATTCATGAAGGTTCATATTTATTCATAGGGGCTGCCGCATCAGTATGAAGAAACGGGCATTCATACGGGTGGCCACTTGACTTATACGTTAGTGTGCCTGAACGCGGAAAACGAGTCGCAGAAAAGGCATTTCGTCCCAATACGAGTATATTTGTGAATGAGTTGTTTGTCCTCGAATGGCCTGATTCAAGTTGGGTCAAAATACACCTGACTAAATCTACGTGACGGTAACGAGACGTGACTCGAAAGTGACGGGATGATGTGGAAAACGGATTATGTTGACGTGACATTACGATTTTCCCATCCAACTCAAACTCCATTCTGTAAATGTCTCGCAATCTTTTCACCGACGATGGAAAAACGACCCATTTAGATTGATATATGTACATACCTACGAGTGGGTATGAACATAGGACCTGGGATTTCGTTAAAGGTACCAACCATTTGTTGAGTTGAATGTATAATATGAAATGTTATTGTTGTCAATTATAATACATTAATATTTCTTTAATATTTCATGCAAGAATATAATAATATTACTTTAAAAGAAATTTATTTGGAAAAGGCATATAATATATGTCCCGTACATATTGAAAACATTTTTCTAAATTATTACTATAATATAAAGATAACGTCTCTAAAATATTTATTTTCTTTATTGAACCACACAAGTAATGGAACTAAAAGGCGGACTCAATGCTAAAAACATTCTCTGCCAGTCAACCTGATGGCAGTGGGAGAACAAAGAAGGCGGTAACAACAAGAAAAAAATCGCTTGACTTTTTTGATTAAAATTAATATTATGGTCTTTACGAGGGATGGTGATCATATTGCTCACTTTATGAAAGACTGTTATTAATTAGTTAATATCTATTTAATATCAGCCCAGACATAAGGAGATTAAAACCTCGTTCGATAATAGCCGGTGCGAATGGAAGAAAAGCAATCAGCTTTAGAAGCACAGCGGAGGCTAAGCCTTTAAATAAACCTAGCCGGCGTATAGCTTTCCGTCCTTTATCAGTGCCCAACAGCCGCCCTAAACAAATTCGCCCAAATTGAATTTATCTTACAACAAAAATATGTTTTGATTCGTAACGTATTTACGTATGTATTTCGTACATTTTGACAATATTCATGAATGTACTCTAAATGTTTTTGAAAGAGTTATTCAAAAATATGCATAGAAATGTTTTTTATATTTCGTATGAATATTGGAAGTAAATCCGGTAAGCTTTTATGGTAAGCGGTTATGGAATTAAGGCGAAGTTACTGAAGCAAAGTTAGCTTAATTGCCCAATCTCATGCCGCCATACAAGGGTGTCGTAAGAGGCGACAGAAGCCGGCTTGCTTGGTGGTAAGGCGTCACATCAATATTATATGATAATATAAAAATTATTGTTAAGTCATTGATATTCAATTCAAATAAAAATAAAAATCGCTTATTACTCCAGAATTTTACATTTCATTACATAGATGTGGGGTCTTTCTATTTAAGTATAAAGAAATATACAATTGCTTTACGTAGGTATATTTGTACATTATAACTGTGTTATAGTTTACGGTAGCAGTCAGTCAGAATGATTTTCATTTCACAGAAAATCCATCATATTCATATTCCCTCACTCATTCTGCATGCTGCAAAATTCTGCAACTCATGGTCTTAGAATGATTTATTCAAGTATACAGTTTGCTACACATTAATTTACATGACGCTTGCACACGTAACGTAGGTAGGTAGCGTAGATTGGTTATCACGTTACATAGAGAGTTAGAATTTTTCTTGGTAATTTCAGCACCTAGTTATACACATACTTCAGGAGCGATAAAGAATTCAGTTTGCTCGTGTTGCAATGACCTCAAGTCATTGCGTCTTTCTTGTCAGTTTTCTCCTGTCAGAGGTCTCTGGGGTCTTCACCTGACTTATCTACTCTCTCATCTCAACGAACTTGCAGTGTCACCATCGTCAGCCCCCATGGACATCTGCGACAAACCATTTTTTGACACACATTTACAAAAACATATATGTACCTATATATAAAAGACAAAAGTGATTGACTGATGTATCAACGCACAGTTCAAACCCATAGGCCTAGAAACTTTAAATTTCGCACACTCTTATGACGTAAGCATCCACTAAGGAAGGATTTTTCAAAATTCAACCCATAAGGCGGTGAAATAGGGAATAAAGGTTAATATGTTGCAGAACAAGTCAGCTGGGTCAGCTGGTATACAATATACTTACGTACAAAAACAGTATCTAGGTTGTGTTTAAACAGTGCTCAACATTCAAGCAAGACCTAATGTAGTAAGTTTGTAGTATTTGTCTTAAGTGTATACTGTTGGCTCTTCTAGTTTGAGGAAGTTTAGATGCCGATGCCGCTGTGTGATGTTTTTGCGGCTTGTTGATTAATATTCAGTTCTTGTACGGTCTTGAATGTTATCGTCGTTCTTGAACTGTATTCTTGATCTTGAATGTTATTGGATTCTTTTCTTAATCGAGGAAGCTTGTGCTGCTCCAAAGCTGTTGCGGATTTAGAAAAGACCCTGTAGTTTTTACAAATTATTTACTACAAGCGGCAATTTCTTAATAATTGAAATAACTATTCACGTTTATTATCGTTAGGCGCGGGCCACACAGAAAAGACGTAAGACGAAGACGGGGCTCGGATCCGTCGCAGACAGGGCGCCGTTAAAACATATAGAAAAGACAAGGAACGGGCGTGACGGCCGGCGCACACTGGGCTTTTCCCGGCCACAGAGTACTTAATCACTACGTTTTAAGAGACCTGCTCTCCGCGTCCTTTCCGCTCCCCCGCTGGCGCCTACGCAGGCCCGCGTCCTGTCCTTTCTGTATGTTTTCCAATAGGGCGCCGACGAGAAAACGTCGTGTCGGGCGTCCCATCTTTTCTGTATGTTTTACGTCGCGACGGCTGCATACATTTTGTATGAAAGTAGATTAAACGGGCGCCGCGACTGCGACGGGTCCGTGTCTTGCGTCTTTTCTGTGTGGCCGGCGCCTTAGAAGTTTGAGTACGACATAAGTCGTACATACAACATACAAATGTTGCTCTGTCTCCAGTGAACAGAATATCGTGAAACAATTGTAGAAGCCACCTTAATTTTATGTTTGTGACAGGCGGCCCCACACTTTCATAATACAAACGTAACTGTACTTACCTAATTTGCTAATGAGTCGTTTAATTTAATTCCATGTGATGCTATTACTTACCCGGATCTGTCGTCTTCTTTATACCTATTTGTTTTTCGCATTATATTTTTGTGTGATGGTAAGTTCTTCACGTCGACGTCACAGGAGTGTCTGATGGAGAACGGCCCTAAAGAATGGAGAAAATTAACCAGTCTTTAGGGCCGATGTCCACCAAAGATGAGAAGTCTGAAGTCGAGATGCGGCGCGGCGCGGCGTGGCGTGGCATAGCAGGTAGAGAGTTGTCACTTTTCACAAATGGAGTGTGGAGTCGTAAGCGTAGAAAGAAGATTTGAGCAGATTATACATGTGCATCCTTGCTAGTGACTGATGTCAGGTCTCCTCTTCTCACACGTGTAGGAACTTCGCCCAACTCTACCGCTCACAGCTGAATTTTCCATAGAAAGGTAGAGATTTAAAAACAACGGTGTATTCCCACTAGTTCTACTCGTTAGTCCTACTGAAAAACTAGTGGAAACAAAAACCGTAACTACCACTTTGTTCTCACTAGTTCTACTCGTTAGTCCGATCAGTCTCGTAAGTCTCCTAGGTTAATGTATTGTATATTATTGCCTATTGTACTAATTCCTATATTATCAAATGTATTTAGATATGATTTTGGTGTACAATAAAGAGGATTTTGTTGTTGTTGTTGTTGTTAATTCACCATGTAAGTATACTAATAAGTAGACTTAATTCACCTAATTAGTAGACCTAATTCACCTTATTGGCATGTTTAATTCACCTATAACACTTAGATGAATTAAGTCTATTGACAAGAATAGTATTTAAACGTTCCGCAGACTTAAGTGAAGTAAAGTCCGTGCACGTACACACCGACACCACTATCCGCAAAAGTATAGGAATATTTATTTATTTTCAATGATATTATATATTAAAAAGAGGCAGATATGTCATAAGCGCGCGCGTTGTGTGACTCAAAAAGTTCCCAATTGGGAACTCTTATTCAGGTGAAGAAAGAGATAGCGATGTAGTTTTGACGCGAGAGCGATAAAGACGTGCGATAAAGCAATAAAGCGTGCCTTGCGGACATCGGAACAGATTTTTCAGTTGATTTGTAAGGGCATAACGTATCTATATTTATTTAAACATCATTGTTTATTTTATCCACCAAGAAACTGGTATAATTTTATATAAATGTTTCGTAGGAGATACGAGTGAGACAATATTCTGTTTGTATTATGAAGAGAGCATTCTCGAAGGGAACTAATCAACGGATGACGGAGGATAACGTGACGTGCGAACGATATTATGATACAGCTCGTATGGTATGATGCACAGACATGTATTTTACTATCTATGTCTGTGGTGTGATGACATAGAAGACATTGTTAGCAAGGAAGATGGCGGAAAATAGAGTTACTATTGATTTTGGAAGGAGTCTACTTTAAAAATATTTACCGTCACTAAATATTTTTATTTCAACCTGTAGGTGGTATTATTTATTTCTATTTATATTATATAATGAATAAAATTTCGCCAGGTAATCATTTAAGAATGGGCTGTAGGTAATTGTAATATCCCATAAGTCAACAATTGTTTTACTTTTTAATGAGCTGTGCCCACGACTTCGTTCATATGAGAGCTTTTCCCCTGTAAATCCCGATCTTCTGGGAACCCTAATCACCTAGCGGTATAAAATATACTTTACGACCTATTCTCATATCTACCAAATATACACAAAAAATCATAAAAATCGGGCGAGCCGTTTCGTGGAGTGCGACCACAAACACTGTGACACATTTTTATATACCTATCAGATATTATGATCATATCTTATAACTTGAGCAGCTGAAGTAATTGTTTTATTATTCAGAAGTGTTCGTTATAAAAAACATAAATCATTAGTAAATATTACAGTTTACACTGTTTACAGTTTACACTGTTTACAGTTTAATCTGAGGTACATACTCGTATTATACCTTACCTGTTAAGTGGCACATCTTAACACATTCATTAAAACTCGCCGATAAATAAAAAATTATACGTCAGAATATTTCACACAACTTTTGGAATGTTCAGAATCGAAATATGATTTGTAGAGTGGCGTATAAACGTTGTTCAAGTTGAAAGTTAGAAGCCAACTGTGTTCCATTCCAACTCAGTAATTCAGTGTCCAGTTACGTGAAATATTTAACCCAAAAGCTTCGCGAAAGCACGTACGCTGAAACGACCGCGGCTTTTTACACGGTAATAAATGTTACTTCAGCATTTTTAAGCGTGACGTCAACAATTTGCGTATTATTGCAGGAAATTTTACAGGCGGTGTTTACTACTTTAGTGTTTCATTTTTTAAAATAATTATAGCAATGTATAATACTTAATATAATAATACTACTTAATATATAATATAATAATACTTAATACAGGGGTAGCCTCGATATTTGCATCAAATATAAGCTTAGCTCTTGAATATTTTCCATATTATAGAGACAGCCCGGATCATTGCATCAATATATGTGCATATTTTTGTTATTAAAGAAATAGCATTGATTATTGCATCAAACTTTACCTCTTGCAAATGTTTGTTAACTATTAGAATCTGTATCAAATGCAGGTAACGATTTAGTAAGTAACGTGCAAGGATGCCAAGATACTTTTTTAAATTGACGGAATACATTATGATTTTGATAGATTAGCCACGTTAATTATTTTTTCCCCTGTTTCATTATCAGCTTTCTTTTATCATTTGCACCACCGAAGCAACGTTGGAGCGGCAACCAACCGCTTTATCAGACAACGGACTACTTGGGAAGTTATTATAATAATATCTCTGGCCGGACAACTAACCTTACAGTTTTATCTTACCTTATTACCGTGCATTTGTACCGCAGAAATATAGAGTTAATACAAGAGTGTAACTATGTTTACTCATCGCAAAGCTTATGTTCGTGTGGAATTTGATATATCTTTATAGGACAGTAAATATAATATGTAGTAGTAAATAAATAGCAGATATAGGCATTGACTAGGCAATACTTTATTAACTTATTTTTGTATTATTTTATAATGCAATATTGTGTAAATTAAGATCATTAATAAAATGACAGTCAATTAATTGAAGATTTGCAGCTATATTATTACGATTATTTTTAATCTGGTCTTTCAACCGATTAAATCTGTTAAATGTAAAGGGGACGAAGGTTAATAAAACGGGATCTAATCGATAATACCTTACTTTAATTTCTATTTCATATCTTCTTGAAGATTTTTTTTTGTTTTAGTGCTGTGATTATAAAAAAGTGTGTGCGTGTAATCCGCTCGATTGAAGTAAAATTTCTTTAAAGTTGGTGACACGTATTACCAAACAAATTAAACTTTAGTTTAAAATAAATATCATATTACATTTGATTCATATTTGTTAACAATAAACTTTAACTAAAACGAATCTATAGCTAATACCGACCGTTAATAAAGTTATAATTATCCGTTATTTGTTACTCCATGAAACTTATTTAATCTATAGACTTGTCACAGTTTTGTTTTCATTTCACGATTTTTAAAAATAAATTTCGTCAGGTGGATTAAGATTAAGACCTATAAAAATTATGAAATAAAACAATCTTCAAGTTTCCCAGATGATTTGTTTGAATTGAATTGAGTGTATTGATCCAAATGAAAATATAAAATTTTTCTTTAAATTTCAGTAAGATTTTCAATTCCATAGAAGTAGGTCAATTCGTCAGGTTTAGTTCAGCTTTTATTGACCGAAGTTGTCCGGGACAGCCAACTGAAATATAAATAAGCATTAGAATTTATTCTGGGGACTGGTGCCAACCGAGGCGGGCTCTCGATATAATTTGCAGTCGTCAAACTTACTTTAAAACCAGTATTATTACTGGAATTATAAAGATTTTTCTTGTATATGTACGTAGGTATTCGTTTATCTTACAGAAGTGAGAGTTAGACCACAGTTAGGTTAACAGTATTTAATATTTTATTTTCTTTCTTATATGTATTTGTGATGTAGAATAGAATAGAATAGAAAAAATAAATAAAATAAAATATTGTTTCTAACTTTTTTCTCCATATGAACTTTAAATATACCAAATCTCAAAAATCGTACATAGGTGTCAATTAAAAAGAAGTAAGTACAAAGGTTTTTACCTTCACGTATTAATATACAGGATGTCCCTTAAGAGTGGACCTACAACATGTCAAAAATTACCTCAGTAAAAGTGTCACCGTTTTCGAGATTTTCACCTTTAAGAATTTTGAAAATTCGGCTCCCTTACCCTCCTTTTTCCTGTTGAGTCCACGTATGAGCAGATATTTAGATATTTTTTCTAAATACTCTAACAAAACTCTCACAAAGTAGTACAGGGATTTCCGTAAGGTTAGTACAACAAACGAAAATTGGAGATAGATTGGGGGATATTAGTTTATTACTATTAGTTTGAAAAACCGTTTTCGTGATTCTGACCACTGTTTAATTTTTCTGAAATTCGGCTCCTTCGCTCTAATTTTTATCACAGAATCCACAAATGAGCAGCTATTTAAAAAAATAAATTGTGCAAGTACTCTCAGATAGTTCTGCATCGTAGTTAAATTCTGTTCTCTGCGTCGTAGTTAACTGCAGTGCACTGAAAACATTGAGACAAAAGAGCTCTGAGGTAAAAGATGCCATTCATCTTGTTCCGCAGAAACTCCAAGTGGATTACTCAGTTTACGCTCTCCATAACGTAATGTAATTCACGAATGATGAAAGTAAATAATCAAGCGATTTGAACTTTGGTCTTTCGACGCGAAATCTAATTAGAAACCTCCATGCATATCTAATTTCAAAGTTATACTGGGTGGAATTTTGTAATGCCACCTGTAGGGAAAGTACTCTAAATACTGGGGATAGCTTTTTGAAAATATGCTTGAAAATATGCCAGCTAAAATTGGGAAAAACAAAACTGTGCTTTTATTATGGCATCGTTCGATAATTATGGATCTTATGGATCAAATCTCTTTTACAAACATGGTAAATTAAATTAAAGGAAAAACATGAAATCTAAACTTGTTTTAATCGAATGGAATAAAAATGAATACTTAACCTAACTAATTAGTGGTACAAAATTAGTCCCATTTTGGGCCATTTTTTTACTCCAAAATAAGTTAATGCTTGACCACAGTCCCACCTGATGGTAAGTGGAGATTTGATCCATGATGGTGAGTGCACTAACTTCTTGAATGATGGAACATACATTAAAGCGTTTAAAAACTCATTTAGAGTCCCTTTTAATAGCGTGTTGTGGTGGATTATTTAGGTAGCTACTGTGAAGGAAACCTAACGGCGAAACTTACGCACCTAATTCTTCATAATATTCTCAAAGGTGTCCGAAATCTGCCAATCGGATTGGGGCAGTGGTCTATGGTCTAAACCGATCACAATTAACAAGGCATTTGTTTGGTTGTGATGAGACTTGAGAGTGATGACAATTATAGTAAAGAAGAAAAAGTCCCTTATATAAATAACGGATGTATAACTTTATTTAAGAGCGTTTTTAAAAACCCCCATACACTGTGGAACGGTAACAACACCGCAGTTATAATTAGCAGAATAGCACTGACAAGGCTTTACTAAACATGTATAATAATAATCATATATAAAATACTAGGAGTACTGTGGTTGCGGACTATAATTCAATCTACGCGAAATATAATACATTTCCAACCGCTATTTAAATTTTCATGAGGAATTTCGTTACACGATATCTTGATTCCCATTTCATATTCAGTGAATTTAGTCGCTCGAAATCATAGCTGGTAAACAGTGGCGTGGTGGGTTGTTTTCACAGGGGAGCTCGCAGATCGTAACTCAATTTATATTTGTGTTTGCCTTAATTTTTCTAGCAACAGTCAGAATACGAACGTGGCACACTATTGTTTTAATCAGTAGGTAGCTATTTCCTCCGGGAATATTGTTGTTTCTTATTTTTTCACTGGCTATACCGAGTTTGTTATAATAGTTCGGTTTTTGGATTATTATTTAGAGCACGATGTTTGGACTTTGGTTAGTGTGCTTGCAAGCGACTTTAGTTATTGATAAAAAATCTTGTTACTAGCGAAAACTGTATTTTATTTACTCGTGGGGAGTACACATGAATTATTAATAACATTTTGATGGTATAATTTGTGGTATGGACGAGGGATAATAGTGTATTCTGTTATTCAATTGGTGTTTATTCAATTAGTGTAATGTACAGGACCTATTGTTTCGATAATTACGTTTTTGGTAATGGAATTGCGGAAATTATTAACATTAATAAACGTTAATTGTAAAAGACCAAGTTCGTTAGCTACATGCATTCAATTGATATATAATTATTAATTTAATAATGTTGTATCTACTTAATAACAACAACAACTCTTTATTGTGCACCAATATATGGCATACATCTTATACTATAAATAGACATAATGGTACAATAGGCGACCTTATCGCTTGAGAAGCGATTTCTTCCAGGCAACCTTAGGGAAGAGGACACTTTAATAAAGAGATAAAGTAGTGGTGTACGAGTGCTTAGTGAATGAATACAGTTAAAATACAGAATGTTATAAAATTAGAAAGAAGGTAATATAATAGCAATTATAGCGAAGTGGTCTTCAAGCTTATGACGAAAGAAAGTACGCTTTAACTTTACTTTTAAAAGTATTTATTGATTGAGCACGGCTAATAGACTACGGCAATGAGTTCCAAAGTTGAACAGCCCTAGCTGAAAAAGATTTACCAAAGAAGGTAGTAGAACACTCTGGAAAACTTAGGGCTAGATTAGTAGAAGATCGTAGAAAACGATCGTGAGCAAGAATAATAATAGGTAATAATCTAAGTAATTATAGTTTTACTGTTTGTTTTCACATATTTATTTTACAGTTGATACGTGTCACACACGTATATTATTATGTCGAAGAATTGGGTGGTTCAGAAAATGATGAGAGTGGGCATTTACTTAAGTCAGAAACAAATCAACACACAGATTTTACACTCGTTACAAATTTAATACGCTATTACAACTGATATACGATACTGAACAAATTATTATGTGAATCGAATACAAACACAAAGAAGTATAATAACATACGTACCTGGAAAAGTTACATAATATGTTAGTGGCTACATAACTCCAGCTAGATGGTCCCCATTTCAATCGATTGAATATGGCCGATTGTAACCAATCAAAGTGGTCATCAATCGGTTTTTTCATTGTGCGTGACTCGATTGTAATCAAAGCCATTCATTAGTTTCAGTCAAAGAGATTAAATATACGAGTATTTCAATATTGAATGTCTATAGTCCAGATAGAATTTATCGATTTTGACAAATGAGAAATCGTTGAATTTGTCCCGATTCTGTGGGCGACGTAGAAGAGTTACGACACGAAAAAGGCGGGTATTCTCCAACGAAACATTGGACGGGAGGTTTCGTATCGTAAAAGGCTTTGCTGATGACTAGGAAAAAGCATGAATGCGATAAAAGTCGTATCTTTACATGTACTGTATCCTATCTGCGTTTCAAAGAAGTACAGCGATATCGTCCATTCGAGATGTTCAATCTACATTACTGTAGAAATAGGGCTATGCGGATCTATATTTGCAATATATCACAATATCATCATCATTACTTTAGATTGCTATATGTATAGTAAATAGGCCTCCTCAAGAGAAGATACCCGTGCTCATTAATGGGCTATTAATGAGTTGAAGCCATGCCGAAAAATTAATTTTATATGACTACTATATATGACACTAATAATATTTATGACATTTTAGAGGGAAGTAAGAAAGCACGATGTACGAATTAAAAATTTTCTGCATAAATTACATCGTAGTTATAATGTACATTTAACGGTCACAAAGCACAAAAAACAGCTTATTCACTTTCTTTTGTTAATATTTTATACTTTGTTTATTTATGCATAATCTCATGTAGTTATCATCCAGAATAAGTAAGTCAGACTGGTTTCTCAAGCTTGTATTAAGAAAATCTGCTTTTAATTTCCTGAGTACGTCCTGATCTCAGACTGCACTTATGAATAAGTTAAGGAGACTTACAGACGCTAATTCTGTACGGCTGATGTTCTAAGTGGCTGTGGTCTTTCTTTTAAGTGTTCTTCATTTGAAAATTTAACAGGGTTAATTATATTTCTTCGCTTTACTTGATATTGAAGTTAAAGTTAGACATCTTAAATATTAAATCCACATAAAATCTTGATTCAATATTCTTATGAGCATTACATTACATTTCTTATGTGCTTTCACTAACTTTTAGTTACGTTAAATGATAAAAGAAACGCTGCAAGTAAATTTTCAGTATTTTTTTAAATTAAACGATATATTTTACTGTCACCACAATTATTGATGGTCTTTAATAATAGTTCTTAGGGAACATACCAAAACCACGTAACCCATTTTTTCCAACTTTTTACCCCCCTCCCCCCCTTCGTGACCATCCGTAGTATATGAGAAGACCCCCCCCACTCCCCCTAGTTTTCACGTGGTAATTGATAAATACGGTTTTTAATACTTTTTTTGCAAAAACAGAGTTAAAAAATAATAATTTTGCTTATATTTGACGACTTTGTGGCGCAATAGTTGCTAAAATATTGACTACGTGACAAAAACCTAAACCCCCCCTCCCCTCTGTGACCAATCGTGGTGTTTTGAAGACCCCCCTCCCCCCCCCTAAATGAGGCACGTGGTTTTGGTATGTTCCCTTATTTGGGTGGAGGATTTCGGTTTAAAATTCAAACACTTTACATAAAGACCAACAACGTTATACAAGTAATATAATTCCTTAACATATGTTTATTAAACACTATATTTGTAGCTATCCTATTAATATTATAAATGTGAAAGTATGTGAATATGTTTCTGTATCTTGTTTATGTAGATGTTACACACATTTAAATTTTTTTTTATCTTCATCATGATGTTTTCACAATTATTTCCTAAATTACTCCTTGATTTTGAAAAATATGATTAACTTTTAAAACAGAGCGCTCAATCCACACCATTCAAACTTATTGTATCTGACACAAAGTTAAAAAAAGATTATTGTCTAGATTTTTAGTAAGGGGTCTCACGTTCGTTTTACGGTCGGAGCAGGCATTTATAGGCAGTGTGTAAGCATTTATATAATACATAACTTTACTATTACAGCACGAGATTTCTATTACGGTTTATGTAATCGCGTACGTCGATCATTGTGGCAAGTACCTTAAGACGTTTCTTTACTTCGGTTAATACTTTAAGTAGACATGCCAAGCACATCAATGACATAAAATTATGGACAATAGGTTTAAAATTGCTTTGGCCTTACATTGTTTTTGTTATTTGCAATGGTATTATAAGTAAAAAAGAGGAAGATATGTCACTAGCGCGCCGAAGATGAAGATCCTAAGAACAGTCAATTGACTTCGTCTGCTCGTAGTCGCTCTGTCAATACAAGACGATAGGCAGTTTTGTTGTTGTCAGAAGTGCTTGAGATTTGACATACAACGTTAAAATGCCTTCTTGTAATTGTAGTGTGATTGGTGTAGTGAAACAAAAGATAAACGTGTGTGTGTTGTAACTCTTTTCGGAACAGATTTTTTGGTTGATTTGTAATTGCATGACGTATCTATAGTTTTTAAATATCATTGGTTAGTTATTTGGTCAACCAAAACTGTGAACATTGAAACATTGTTTAACTCCTTACGATTGAATGTATGTAGGTAAGTACCGTACTTACTTCTGAAAAACCATTATTAATTCTTTAATTAAAATATTTAATTAATGAGTACCTACTTATTTTTTGAGGATACAAGTAAAATTCATTAACATTACATCAACGAGAGGTTAACGATTATTTTTGTACTTCTGACAAGTTTCAGCAAAAAATGAACAAAAATATTTTGTTGTTTGTTCTGTTTTAAATTACCTATATAGCGGTGTGGTTTTTGTTTTAAGGAATGGTGGAGGGTCAAGTGGTCAAACCAAGTGCGGAAGTTCCCATGCCACCCGAAGGCCGTTATGTCACGTGGCTCAGAAGTGCAATGGGCCTATAGTTATTCAAGAGGGTTTTATCACTCTTCTTGAGGAACAGTGTCACCACACTTCTGCTCCACGTTTCCGGGGTAGTCCCCCTACTGATAGCGGAATCAAACAACTTCTGTAGCATTAAGCAACATAGGCTTTCCTCCAGTTTTTAACAGCTCAGTTGTGATTCCGTCATCGCCCAGTGTTTTGTTGTTCTTAAGCTGCTACAGGTCCCCTCTAATTTCATACAGATGGTGTCCGTGATATCTTCGGTATAGTTTCGGGTCAAATTAGCTCGCTCTGCATTCACCTGTCTGGGGACAGGAGTGCATGAGGAGGTAAACAAACGTCTGTAGTAAGAATGAAAATAAAAAAAGAAAGGACTAGTACCTATCCCAAGCCCACAACTGAAACACGATGAGTAATTTGGTGGCTGACTCAAGTAAAAGTGTATCTGTAGTTGGTATCTAACCTGGCAGGGTTTGCGGAAGGATAATAATATCATTAATATTAATATTAAGTAATCTTTAACATTATTATTATACATAAACATGTATAAACAAAGAAACATCTGAAATTGTATTTGTGACTTAAAATATTTTTAAACTACATAAATGAAATTAAATACTGGCTTTGTTACTAACATAATAAGTGTTTTATCTTTTCAAAGAAAGTTAAAGAATATAATTGCATGTTCTCACTTAAAAAAATATACATATTATTGGAGTCACATAGAGCAATTAACGATATATTATTAAACCACCGCAATAAAATTCCATGCAAGAGGCACTCACACACGTTTCCTTTCATTTGAGTATCGTGCGGTGTGCGCTAGTCATTGTACAGCTTAGCTCGTGCAACTTATAAAAATAATATAAATTATCAACATGTGGGATAAAGCGTTATTGCTTATTTTTATCGCGATATTAGCATACTTTTTAAAAAATTATAGCAAAGTGTTCAGTTGGATATTGTTCTATTTGTCGTTTGCTATTTTATATATTAGTTGTATGTTGATTATATTCGTTTGGCCATTCCCAGTGTTTAAAGGAAGAACTGTGGAGAATGCTAAGTAAGTTTGTTTAGATATTGGAAGTGATGGGGTGAGCTAGGTTTTAATCTTGGGACGTTGTTATCACGCAGATATTGAAAAATAAAATCAATAAAAACAAAAATAAAATAATTAAAATAAAAAAAATGCCGTTTTCATTTTTAAATATTTTTGTGAAAGTAAACAGGGCAGTGTTTTTTCTTTCTGGTCTTTTCGTAATAATTTTATTTAAAATAGGTTTAACTGAATATAAATTTTCAGATCGTGGTCAAACGTATTAAAACATGTCACATTATTGTTGGGGGTGACATGGGAGCTCCGAAATGGTGAATTGTTGTCCAAAAAGCGCGGAGCAGTGATCGTCGCCAATCACCAATCTTTTTTGGATATTTTTGGTATGATTCCATGATTTAATTAATGTTTTTTAAGGCTTTTATATAATTATACAATATAAGTAGTGGTATTAGTATCTTAATGTAATTATATTGTTATGTATTTTATGTACCTATAAGATTTGGTTTCCCTTATTTGGTTTCCCTTATTTCCTGACAAAGTAATGGTGTCTAAAATATATGTTACATAGTTTGTTACATAAGAACAAAAAAATATTTTTACATGTGCTAAGGTCTTTTTGTCGCGCGGACAGAGGCTAAGGTCCGAAGTCAATATAAACATATCTTGGATATAAAAGTCATATTCTTACAGTCTTGATAGCATTTATTTTTATTTTTGAAGTAAAAGTGACAGTTTAAGTATAAAATTCTCATAAAAAAACTAGTATCTACAGGATCCGAAGTTGTCTTTTTTCACTGGAAACAGAATGTATTTATAATCACTACATTTGGCCGATTTTTTGTCATGCTTCATTCATGTAGATTAACATCAACCTTTAAAACCTTGACAGTCACTTTAACATACAGATAGTTATTTTTTGTTGTTGCTCGACGCTAGATGTAGAGATTAAATAAATGTTTCATTATTTCTACATTAAGCCAAACGCAAATTTTCAGACTGATTTATTCAAAATCATGGGACTTTCAATCAGACTTTCAACCCCTATTTATCACCCCCTCGGTTTTCATGTCACTTACTTAAACTTCAAGAATTTTCAAACAACCTCTTAACCACTACTTAACCCTCTTAGTTTCTAGAAATCCAGTCTTAACACTTGCCTAGTTTAGCGGCCTAAGTTTTGCGATGATATTGTGGCAGTATAAAGTCAGGACTTCGCCTTATACATATATGCATAGAAAAAATCCAAATGCAATTTCAACTTATAATATTTCCTATATTTTAATATTTTGTTCTTTTTTTCGTAATGGTCTATAATATTTCGTATAAATAATAGAAACTTCAAATATTAATCAGATAATAGACCAAATACACATAACTAATTTACTTCGTTATATTAAACTTCGTTACGCTAACGTAGTACGAGTTAGTTGCAGTTAGTGTCCTTATTTAATTTGTTACGCTTCATGCATTTTATTTTTATAAATTCTATATCAATTTCAGATTTATACAAACGTATGATTTTTTGTGATTCCTTTAAGTCACATTTTTTATTATTATTTATGTTTTTTTCATTTTCCATATCTGTACGTATAACAAAGATTTTATTTTTTCTTGTTTATTACAATGTTCCAAATCAGTTATTCAGTTTCCGAATTCGTATTTTAAGGGTTATTTCGTTCAGAATAGTTCTCCAATAATAATTTGTCTTAAGTGTCTTTCTATTACCTAATAACGCATTGATAAAATTGAGTAAGTACGCTTATGTGGTAATATTAAAAAACAAGTTCCAAAAAAACTGGCCACTTGGTACATTTGAAAGTAGGTCAAGTGCAAATAGTCGGTTTACAGCTTACGTGCTTGTGAATAGTAAATTAATTCCTAATACTTATCATAAATAATTTTTTATAACATTAGAATTAAGATTGTGTTATATTTCACTGATTGACTATTGACCTTTTTAATTGAGCATGTGTCGTAGCCGACTTGTAACTTGTAACAGCTATAGAGATAGTTATAAATATCTAGTACATTAAAATATCTATATTGATACGTTAAGGAAAAAATTAGAACCCCTCTTTATAAGAATAACGCACGCAGGTAGAAGACAGAGATTTGATACCTACAGCAAGTTTTTATGGAGGAGAAGTACAGACCGCTTTAATAATATATATGTATGTATGTCTAATATATACAAATCTCGTGTCACGGTGTTTGTGGTTGAACTCCTCTGAAACGACTCGACTGATTTTTATGATTTTTTTTTGTATAAAATATTTGGTAGATACGACAATAATTCGTAAGGTATAGGTAGGTGATTAGGGTGCCTCCTATATCTAGATATAATTTATATAGCATAACAACCATTGTCCGGTGAGCTAGTATATTTTATATAAATTGAGGGTATTGGCCCGCCCATGGGCTGAAATGACATCGTATCGCTGACCACTACCATAATTATTTTTGTTGCGTAAAATTTATTGTGTCAACTGAAATTCACAGGACAAATATTATCTACTTTAATATATGTATGTATGTATACTTAAGAAGTGAAGCAGTGATAGCTTAGCGGTGAAGCAGTGATAGCCTAGCGGTTAGAACGTTGGTCTCTCGAACCAAGGGGCCCGAGTTCAAATCCTGGCACGCACCTCTAATTTTCAAATATTATGTGCGTTTTAGAAGTTAATTATCACTTGCTTCGGTGAAGGAAAACATCGTGAGGAAACCTGCACACCTGAGAGTTCTCCAGAAAGTTCTCAAAGGTGTGTGAAGTCTACCAATCCGCACTTGGCCAGCGTGGTAGTCTATGGCCTATACCCCTCACATTGTGAGAGGAGACCCCGAGCCCAGCAGTGAGACAATTATGGGTTGCTGCTTTGCTTTTTGCTTTGCTTTTATACTTAAGAATAAAAAACATATTTATGTAAAGTTAATGTGAATGTCCAAAACTAAGCAGTCGGCGTAATGACTGCAAACTGATACTCACGAATTCTGAATTTTATGGTCCCGCCGTGCTGTATGTGCGTGCATCTATGTAAATGGGTCGAAACGAAATATCGATATAAAATACAAAAATCGTGAGTATTCGTTTGCAATCAAATTAGATCGTAAAATACTTTTACAACTGTTTTTGGAACGAAGTTCCTTATCGCGCGTTGTGAAAGGGGGCTAGACGGAAAATTACGACACTTTTTGATTTTAAGAGTGACGACACTTTTTTTGACGTGATTCAGTGAGTTTTACAGAGATGGCGCTGTACAACAAAACCCTATATCGAAAGGAACTTTGTTCCATCCGGGTGTCCCTTGACACCTCTCATTTCATACATTAAAGCTTCAGTTTAATTTATTTCCAGGAATGTTCAACATATGGGAGACTGCAGACAAAGTTACAGCTATAGTGAAGAAGGAAATGTTTTATATTTGGCCAATGGGCCTCGTAGTGTGGCTTGGGGGAGGAGTGTTTATAGACAGAAGGAATCCAAAAGATGCGTACAAACAATTGCAGATGACAGCAGATGTTATGGTTAAAGAAAAGGTATGTTATTCAAAATTCAAATACGTATTTTTATTCAAAATTGGGTTTATAAAAATTAAAAACCCTTTCTCCGTGGGGACCGCCTGGAGAGCTACCACCCCCCTGCTGTAGTCAGCCGCCGAACGACTCGTCGTGTTCCGGCTGGGGGCTTGAGAGCCAGTTCTTTCTTTCTGTTTCTTCTCGTTCATGGCCGGCAATGCATCAGTGATATATTTGGTGTAGCTGATGTTCATGGGCGACGATTGCTCTTACCGTCAGGTGGATCGTCAGTTCGTTTGCCAGATATTTCGCAATTTTGCAGTCCAAAATTCAAATTTGTCATACGACGCGACCAGGTAAAATAACGCAAGTGTGAATAGTGTCGCAACTACAAATACACGAAAACGAAGTGACATTGACATTGTCACTGCTGCGTTATTGTTGCAGCATTGCTTTCTTTTTGATCTATTAATAATCTATTAATAATTATAATAAGAAAGTTATTTCTTTATGTCTTTCTTTATAAATGAAATTTGTACCAATCACATTGTAATTTTCGACTTTTATGATGAAATCATTAGGGGAAGAAGATTCGGCGAACTATTTTAAGGCTTCAACGGAAATTTATATTATTTCTTCACAAGAAGTTTACGGAAGTTTTCAGTTCCAAAAAAAACATGATAAGTAATGTAGAAAATTTCGGGACAAAATTAAGTGTTTTATTTTGACGAGTGTTGTCCTGTAACAGCAGTTATAATTTTCATTAACATTGGACAAATAACTGAATGCTATAATTAATTTAAAATATGCTTATTATTTTTCAGACAAAAATATGGGTGTTTCCTGAAGGCACCAGAAACTATGATTACACAAAGTTCTTGGAGTTCAAAAAGGGTGCGTTCACAATGGCAGTAGCTGCGCAGACGCCGATCGTACCCGTGGTTTTTTCACCATATCACTTTATAGACAGGAAAAATTATACATTCAGCAAAAGTAAGTGTTAACTGTTAATTAAAAAAAAATACATAAATATCGTAACAAAGGGGTATGAATAATTAATAAGAATTAGATTTTTTTTATTATTTCTTTGTAATCATCAAAATCTTCTAACTAGACTACGTGTAAGTAGAAGAGATATATATTTTTGTTTTTTATGTTTTAATGAGTTGATAAATTAGTCGATAGTCTACTCATTTGTCGATTCATGCAAAGAACCACTTCCCATACATTTAAAATCTTGATAACGAAAGTTTATGTATAGTTATAAGATATAATAATAGCAGAAAGTAAGTAAGTAAGCCTGTAAGTTTGGAAATAATATCATATTGTCATATTTACGTTTTAAATGCAACGAAGTCCAAAAAATGTTATTGTAACTTTTTAGGTTAGGATTTTCCGTTACCAAAATAATTGTGATAGAACTAAATATTATCGTTTGAACTTTTTCAAAAACAAAAATACCTACCTAGCTATAGTCTAAATCATCTTCTTTACGCCCGGCCATGCCTCTACACCGTGCGCAAAGCCAAAAATTCATGGTTCTAAGCTTCTCCTTTGTATTTGTTGGGATCAGCAAGTTGTTATTTATTATGAGCTCCTCAAACGGAAAGAGACTATCACGGGAGATCGCTATTGACTACAATTTAAGCGTTTAAGCCGAGGCCTGAAAGAAAAATGGTCACTTTATGCTTGTAAAGTGACTCTCTCTTCTTAGAGGCACGAGAAAGTGATTTTGTTGTACGACAACGCTCGGCCACATGTTACGATACCAGTGAAAACTTACCTGAAAACACTTCGAAGGGAAGTCTTATTCCACCCGCCATATTCACCGGATATACGAGTAGCCCTTTCCGAGTAGGTACCATCTATTCCGTTCAATGGCACATGGCCTATCTGAGCAGCACTTCCAATCGTATGAAGATACCAAAAAATGGATTGATTTATGGATAGCCTCAAAAGAGGTTTCGTTTTTCCGACGCGGGATTCATGCTGCCAAAAAGATGGGAAAAGGTGGTGTCTAGTGACGTGCAATACTTTGACTGAAGTATGTTGTAATAATTACTGTGGATAAAGCGTTTATTTTCCCAAAAAAACAGCGAGAACTTATTCAAGGACCTAATAATTTGTTATTAAAATATATTTATTGATTATTGCAGGTCGCGTCATCATCCGATGTTTAGACGAAGTGCCAACGACAGGTCTGACCATGGACGACGTTCCCGAGCTGATAGAGCGAGTCCGGAACATCATGCTGACTGCTTACAAGGAACTCACCGACGAAGTCATGCCAAAGACAAAGTGAGGAACCACGATACAGGGTTAAATGATTACAGATACAGGCTACTTAATTAATTAAGGCGTGAAAATTATTTATTTTTAATTTATTTGCACGATTAAGGTTAAAATCAGCATAGATGCTATAAATTCTTGTGAACTTGTAAATTAAATGAACTGGAAATTAAATTATGGTTTTATTTTAATTATACCCCGTGATTATACCATATTAAAAATACGAGGGACTCGTATATTTGATGCACATCGTCATTTCAATCGTCATACGACTCTCCGAAGCAAGGATTGACTTCTCAAATGACCCATGGTAACCAGCGACACCACCAGGCCAGCCACCAGGCACTGCAGGCTAACAAAGAAGAGAAGAGAAAGCAGAAATTATTCTGATATTTCCTTGGAACGTTCTTCAATAAGGCGAACCTCCCATACGTTTCGAGATTTGGCATAAATATGTGTAAGTTGTTAGATGACAAATAAACTATTTTTTTTCCAAAGTTAACTTATATTTTTCGCCTGCAATAATATAATACTTATTAAACTAACAGGATCCTACATTTTTAAGTAATTATTTTTACTACTTATTTCTTATTAATTCATAAAAAATACCCTGCCAAAATATATGAATCACAAGCATTGTGCATGTAAAGAAAGAAAGAAAGAAAAATATTGATGTGGCTAAGAAATAAAATATTATTTGTTTGTTTGCCAAATTAGGTCTAAGAATCAACAGAATGATACAGTATTCACAAGCCCTTAGCAGAATTTCAACATTAACTTTTGATTTCTAATAAAGGAAAATATTCATTTTGACTAACGCATAGCGACGGATTTCTCCATATTTCTCTAAGTATTGAAATGAAATGAAATGAAAAAGATTTATTTGAAGTAGGTTGTTATACAAACACTTTTCGAAAATCACTCAATGTCATCGCTTGAACAAATCCCTACGGTGAGTAGTCCTTTACACTACTCTTGTACCCAGTCAGATAGCTTTAAAAATACATAACGTAAGTGCACCAGTAATGGACAAGGCACCAGTAATGGACGAAAAAAAAAGAAATCGTCTAGAATATGGTTATGAACCCCTTTTCATGTATTTTTAACACTGTGTCATAGACTGTAGTCATCGAACTGCCTAAGTTTGACATTTTATTCAATTCGGTCTGTTAGAACACAAGTTGGCGCGAACTATAAATTGTTTGTCATTGTAAATTTATATTAGCGGCTTTTCTTAAGGAAATTGTTAGTGCGGTAACTAAAAAGTTTCATCTGTAAATTTGTATTGCTTTATTTAAATAAAAATGTGTTTTGTTTGTTGGGTTAATCATGAAATTTAAGTCAACAACACACAGTGTTGTTACTCCGAGAAGTTATATTTGTTGATATTTCGTTGGTGTTCATAACTGGTGCACTATAATTGTATAGTTCCAGTAATGGACATAATTTTATCCTTTATCTTTACTATTGTGTATTCAGAATTTGAACCAATTTTACTACTAGTATTATTATTTACTATGAGCTAGTTGCAAATTATGAAAATGTTGGTATGGATGTGTACTATATTGGGTACTTTATATTAATATTTGTAACTTAATTTAGTTTAGGTAGTTATAATTAATGCATACCTATATGAAAGACTGATAACCTTTACGTTCGTAAATTACTTATTAATATATAAAAAGCTTAATATGAGCACAATTTTAATAATTTTCACTTCTTTAATGCTAACCTCATTGTCAATTTAGAAAACTTATAAGTAACTAAGTTCCTTAATATGAATGTTTCATTAAAAGTTGATTAAACAAGTGCATGTCAGGCCACGCGCAATGTAGGGTTCTGAAGTAGTTAGTTTATCGACTATTACTCATTGACTACTTATACTAACATATCCGTGATAGTTTTTTTTTTTTTACACAAATAAGTTAATGCTTGACCACAATCCCACCTCATGGTAAGTGGAGATGTGGTCCAAGATGGTGAGCACATTAACTTAGTAAAAGCCTATTAACTCTTTTCTTGAAGACATCCACATCATAGGCAGGCGGGAACGCCGACGCAGGCAAGTTATTCCAGTCCTTGGCGGTGCGTATAACGAATGACGAGCCAAACCGCCTCGTCCTTACCGGCGGGATATTCACAACAAAAGGATGGATACCCGCCGTGCGTAGTGTCGTTCGATGGAGAAATGGAGATGGGGGAATTAAATCAAACAATTCCTGTGCACACTCTCCGAAATGTGCCCTGTAGAAAACCGAGAGGCTGGCTACTCTACGCCTGTGCTCGAGGCTTTTCAGATTGGTCTCTACCAAATCTGGGTCACCAATGAGCCTCTTCGCACGCCTCTCCATCGAGTCCAAGGCAGAAAGGTGACATTTGGCTGCACCTGCCCAAATGTGCGAACAGTACTCCACACACGGCCGAACCTGAGCTTTATACAAGGTTAAGAGTTGCCTCGGTGTGAAGTACCGCCGCACTTTTGCAAGGACACCAAGTTCCTTGCAGCAGCCTTAGCCTTGATCTCAATGAACCGCCCAAAGTTGAGTTTCGAGGATATCTCTACTCCTCACAACTGAAGGCAGTCGGTATAACCTAAGGACACATTCCGAAAAGTAGGAGCCAAGGTAAGCGGGCTCCTCTTGGCGGTGAATAGATACGTCTGCGTTTTAGCGGCGTTGAATCTCACAAGATTTGCTTCGCCCCACTCGGACACAGCCCGAAGTGTGAGATTCACACGAGCCACCATGGCCTCTCTTTGAGACAGAATTTCGTCCTGACTGGCCCTGGAACTTGATAGGTATCTCTCCACCACTGTGCTATCGTCTGCGTACCCATAAATACCGGGCATAAGCAGGTCGTTTATATGCAGCAGAAATAGAGTGGCGGAGAGAACGGACCCCTGAGGAACTCCAGCATTTGTAGCCGTCGTTCTCGATGAACAACCATCGACTACAATGCGGAAAGACCGGTCACTCAGGAAGTCCTTCACCCAGTGGATAAGGCCAGGGGATATGCCGTAAGCTGGAAGCTTGCTTAGAAGGCTAGCGTGCCAGACCTTATCGAAGGCCTTCGAAACGTCAAGGGAGACAGCAAGTGCTTCCCCATTATTATCGACGGCCTCGCCCCATATGTGTGTGGCATACGCTAGAAGATCTCCTGTTGACCGGTTTCGGCGGAACCCGTACTGCCGGTCGCTAAGGAGATCATTCTGTTCTAGATATGCCATGAGGCGTCTATTCAATGTACGCTCCATAATCTTGCAGAGTATGGAGGTAATTGAGATAGGCCGATAGTTGGCGGGCTCAGCACGGCTACCTTTCTTGGGCACGGGCTGCACGTTGGCAAGCTTCCAGGATTTAGGCACTGATCTAGTCTCAAATGAGAGACGGAACAGACGTGTCAATACAGGAGACAACTCCATGTAAATTTATCATATAAACTATATTTGAGAATTTTTTCAGTTGTTCAACTCCTATCGCTTAGCCTGCTGGGGAGGACACTTGACTCTAACCAAAATTAGCACTTTAAAGCCAAATATTTTGCAAACGGACCCCTAATTCCAAAAATGGTCTAAGAAGAAGCATAATATTTTTGGAAGACCTGTTCAACGATACCCCACACTATAGGGTACGCGATGAATAAAAAAATCATCCTCACGTTACCTGTAGGGGAGGTACCCTGAAAAAAAATGTTTTTCAGCATTTTATTCCAATACTCTGAAGTTTTAATAAATAAATATATTCATGCCAAATTACAGCTTTCTAGGACTAAGGGTCTCAGCACTTTGCTCCGGACAGACGGATGGACATGACGAAAAAACTATAAGAGTTCCGATTTTACTTCGGAACCCTAAAAAGATATTATCTAATAATTATTCTTTTGCATTTTCATCATAGATTCGTCGATAACTAGCCTACCTATTAGGTTTATATGATTAGATTCGTGTCCATTACTGGATGTCCATAACTGGGTTACATATGTCCATTACTGGGTGTCCATGACTGGGTATGTCCATTACTGGGTGTCCATGACTGGGTATGTCCATTACTGGGTGTCCATGACTGGGTTTTCGGTGTCCATAACTGGGTAAAAAAGTTACAATTTTTATTTGTTAATTAAATTGAAACCAATTGCAGTAGCTGACGCGTAACACAGCAGAAATGTTGAATAAGTATAGGACTTTACACTTTAAGTACGTTCAGCACCCTAACTTTCACAATATAGGTAAATTTTCACAAATACCACAAATTTGTTGTTAAACTGTCCATAATTGGGGTGTTTACCTTAGGTATTTTATAATAATATACATGAAACAATAAGGACAAGTAAATTAGCAGGTTGAATG
The DNA here is from genome assembly GCA_963932265.1 of Thymelicus lineola. NCBI lineage: Eukaryota > Metazoa > Arthropoda > Insecta > Lepidoptera > Hesperiidae > Thymelicus > Thymelicus lineola. The sequence continues at coordinate 7,030,079 of OZ010685.1, forward strand.
TTTTATTAACGTGTTTAAATTTCGTATTATAATATTTTCTTAGAAATAATAAAAAATAACTAGCATAATTAGCATATTTACATTAGTCTTCCGTATTTTACGACGGGCAAAGAAAAGAATTGAGGCCAAGGTTATTAAAAATACCGTTTAAAATAATTAAAAATACTCTATAAAAAGCATTAAAATAATGTATAAAGTACATATTTAAGTCTTGCTTTTATTTAAGTAACTTGCTTTTGGGAAAAGAAGATGAGTATTATTAAAAGAACCAACCAAGTGCATGTCAGGCCACGCGCAATGTAGGGTTCTGAAGGTGTTAGTTTATCGACTATTACTCATTAACAACGCTAACCTAGCCGTGATAGTTTTCTTTGTAAATTCATCATAATTATAAGCTATTTTTGTGAATTTTTTACCTCCGCACTTGACTCTAAGCAAAATTGGCATTTTATAATAAAGCCGAATATTAAGCAAATGGGTTCCTGAACTGAAGAACAGTTTTGACATACCCATAATATTTTTTAAAGACCTTTTCAACGATATCACACTATGGGATACGCGACGAAAAAAAATCATCCCCACCGTCGTGGATGACTCTCAGAAGGCATACCAGGAGGCGTTCGACATTGCTAAGGCCAAAATGCAACCAACTCACCCCATCAGGCTCGGTCTTGCACTCAACTTTTCCGTATTTTATTACGAGATAATCAACTAACCTGCGAGAGCGTGCCACTTAGCTAATTATGAACTCTTAATTCCAGCCAAATTGGAGTGTAAACGTCAAATTCGTGTTACGAAAGCGGTCACGTGGCACTTTTTAGCCAATCATACGTCGCTTAAAGCCCGAGAAATGAATCGCCTGGAACATGGTTTTATAAAAGTTCATAATAATTAAAAATATAAATAAATTGAATGTATAATTGCAAGTTTAAAAATTGAATGGTTCTTGTATGCGAGGGGGTACCTCGCAGAAAATTTTTGAAGTGAAACTTCTTTAGAATCGTTGTGATTTCAAACCGGATGCAACGGAAAAAACGACAGGTAAGAGACACAAATACAAAAATGTGTAGGAAAGAATGAGACAGAAATATACTCGGCAAGCATGCATATAATATAACTGCTAATTTCGTCGTTGAATTTCGAATTTCGATTCGATTTATTGCTTTTTCATCTCATTATCTTGAAACCAAAATTTTGGAAAGTTTCACTTCTACCACGTGTGAATTGCACACATTTTCTTTTTTTTTCTATATTTTATTCAAAAGATGCTTGCATGAAAAATCTTCAGAAATTATTAATTATTAATTAATTAATAATTAATTATTAATGTACCTAAAGAAAAAAAATACGAAAGTAGTCGTTTAGTTAATACTTTAATTTTGCAAGCAAGTTTGACTATGCGTATGAATAATCAGTTCCTTTTAGCTTGGTTGGATTTGGTATGACTTCGTTGGTCAGTTCCCTATAAGCAGACAGCATGGTATTTCGATTTATTAATAATTCCAGTATTATCTTATTAATAACGCTACCTATTCCTTCACACTTAACACTAGGGTTCACTTGTGTCGTGGGTGCCATAGGTCTCTAGATCAAATCACACTTGTATTACGTTCAGTTAGATCAGAATAGGGTTCCTTGTTAAAAATGATACAGTAGGTAACGTTTACATTTCGTAAAATTTTAAAAGGTTACGAGATTTCAAAGTTTAAACTTAAAGGTTAAACTGTTTACCATCCTTGTATTACACTGTATTTATGTAAATAAAGTTTTTGTTAATCTACCTTGTCTACTTCAAGTAATTAGTTATGGTGAGAAGGTTATTGTTATTTTGTAACGAAATAATATACGTAATTGACGGTAAAAAACACCAAACATAACATTCTTCAAAATTATTAAATGTTTGATTTTCGACTCCCTAATCAAGTTGGTTGTGAGCAGCTTTTTGATAATAAAAACTTCTTGATACAATGTTATTAATACATTTATTTTATGAAAATACTAGCTGTTGCCCGTAGCTTCGCACGCGGAAATTATGCTTAATATATTTGTCCCCTATTTCACCCCCTTAGGGGTTGAATTTTGAAAAATCCTTTCGTAGTGAATGTCTACGTCATAAGAGGAATACGTGTGCGAAATTTTAAGTTTCTAGCCTTAAGGGTTGCCTGTGCGTTGATACATCAGTCAATCACTTTTGCCTTTTATATATTTAGATAATATAGGCACGAGAGCGACTTACCTGTTTATAACTGGCAACCCAATAGTAGTGAACAGAAAAAAGTAAGCAACTCAACATTTCCATATGGTCAGATAGCCATACCGTGGTCATACACCGTCAAGTTTACAGTATGTCGCGTCCAGTCTGCTACAAACTTGACAAGTATACTTGATCGTGTATTATTAAATTTTAATTTAAGGTTATTGTTTTTATCATGCACCATTTACTACGTTCTAAATGACATCACATTTGTCAGTTAGCTCGCTTACACCCTATAAGTAAATATTGTAGTCGCGTAAATTAATCAAGTAAAATTGTCATTACGATCATTACCTACGTCAGCTTTTCAGAAAACCATGGACAGTTGTTTCTCTGAGTTCTTTCCTTTTTCCTTGACCCACTTCCTTACCTAATGTGTTTGTTTAGTACCAAGTACCAAATATAATTGCGAGAAACTTCTAGCTCCGAATGTAATTTAACTTTCCACTCTCCTGTACATTTTCCACCTGAGGATTGAACTTTCTTAACGGCCAATATTCTACGAGACGTCTAATGATATTGTTATGTTATATCATTGTAAATGGTTCTTACATGAACTTGTACTATAGGTTTTTACAACTCATTGGTGTTGAGGATGACAGCTCCACTATTATTTATATTGTTTTATTTATCCTATAAACGAGTGACAACAAGAACGCAGAGTCCTTAATTGTCCATAATTGTGATTTGAAATATAAATATTAAAATATAGCGCCATCTACTCCATAATAGTAACCAGAGTATCTATAATATTTTTATAACCATGTTTACAATATTATAAAACTCGAAATAGTTTTATGTTTTTAATTCATATCAATTATGCAAAAAAGATTTTATTAATAATAATTCCATTGCTAAAAATATAAGGTGTTTCGCTTCAGTAATTTATCTTACAATAGGTGATATGAATATGAATAAAGATTTTATCCGGTTTTGTGTTTAGTATTCAAACTTGTATGTATTTGTAATAAGTTTACTAGCTGTACAATAGCTGTACTCAAAGATTGCATTCATCTATACACAGTCGTGTTTTCTAATTTTAGCTTAGTGAATTTATTTCTTGTGAATTTATAACTGAGAAAATTGGCCAAAATGTGGGCTATAATATTTTTAGTGTTTTTTGTCTCGTTAGTTACATGCTCTGTAAAAAAACCTCGGAAAATAATTAACAGAATACTGTTTAATTTACACTTTTCCATTTTTTATCTGGCTTTCTTTTTCGTGATGGTTATTTGGCCATTCCCAATATTAAATGGACGAACTGTCAGAAACGGAATGTAAGTTATTGAAGAGAAATATTCAAATTTTTTATTTGTAATAAAGATGGGATCATTCAAAACTGATTAAAAGCCCGTCTGGCTAGCTATCACCATCTTGCTCGCCTCAGCCGCCAAATAAAAATATATTCTTTCTTCTTTCTTCTTCTACGCTAACGCTTTGGTCACGTCTTTTGTGTTACGACGGTGTCTGTGTTCGTTTTTCAGCGATTCAAATTAAATTAATCAAAATATTTTTACAGGCAATGGTCAAAATTATTAAAACATATGACGATATTGTTGGGAGTAAAATGGGAAGTCCGGAATGGTGAAGTGTTGGCCAAAGACAGGGGAGCAGTGATTGTTGCCAACCACCAATCGACTCTGGATATTGTTGGTATGTACCAAGTTTTTATATAACAGTTCTATTGTGACTACGAAATAAGGTGCTATAGATAATTACAGGGTGATTTTTGTGACAGTGCTAATCAATAATATATTTTATAGGCATGCTCCAAATATGGGAAACGGCTGAAAAATTGACTGTTATATCAAAAAAGGCGCTTCTTTATGCTGGGCCCGCGGGTCTTATCTCGTATTTTGGTGGCATTATATTTATTGACCGGAGCAACCCAAAGAATGCCTACAAAGAGTTAGAAGAAGCTGTGAATGTTATCAATGAAAAGGTATATATGAAGTAGCTATATCGCATGTAATAATATGTTACTGTTTTAATTCCGTTTAAATAAATAGGAAAAAATAGGTTATAAGGACTACCGCCGAAGTGAAAACTCAAAACAATGATATTAACAAATTTTTCAACGCAAATATAAATAATACAGGTTGAGTTTTTTTTCATAATCTAAAATTTTAACAAAAAAATAACCGATTTCTAATGAAGTAAGTACATCCAATAAAAAAGAATCGTCGAAATCGGTTGGATATTGAGTTATTCGTCCATTTAATTTATCACGCACATACTTAATGCAAATTTAAGACTTATATGCTTTTGACATGGATGCCGTTGTCAGATCTCGATCAAAATGTGACAAGACACCACATGACAAGCACCAACATTAGATTAAAAAAAGAATCATCAAAATCGGTTCACCCAGTCCAAAGTTCTGTGACAAACATAAAAAAAGTACAGTCGAATTGAGAACCTCTTCCTTTTTAAATGACAAAGACGCATGGAAATGACCAGCTCTGCAACCAGTTCCGCTCAGAATAGTAAATACTTTTGTATTATTATCTTTTTTTGTAATATTTTTTTAAAAGATGTACTAAGGAGTTTCTTTAGGCTTTTGTTCTCCTCCATGATAAAGCGCCTTTCCGAAAAGCCAAAAAAATGACGTGCATAAGTGTACCCGTGATACCTTTAAGAATACAATATTTTTACTTTGACTTTAACTTTATGATAATTATATCTGTTATTGTTTGATAAGTAATAGAAGCGCTTATAGCTCGGCAACTTGTGTCGATCCTAAGTGATCGACAAAGTTAAGCTAAAGCGGGCGCGGTCGGTAGTTGGATGGGTGACCGCTAGTGGCAAAAAATTCTTGAGCGTTTCCGTGCTTCGGAGGGTACGTAAAGCCGTCGGTCCCGGTTGTTATTACAAGATAACAGTCGTTAAGCCACGTCGGAGGCCCTCGGGCGGTTTGAAAACTTCCGACACTCGGGTTGGCCACTAACCCCTCCACCAATCCGCACTGGAGCAGCGTGGTGGAGTATGCTCTAGGCTTCCTCAATAGGAGAGACCCGTGCCCAGTAATGGGCTATTAATGGGTTGAAGCCAATACACATAGTTTTGGTTCGCGTAAATATTTTATTTAAAAAAATCACTTAAAATTGTTACTAGAACTTTTGAACTTGAGGCGGAATAGAATTCATTAGACTTAAATCAAAATAGCCGACGAAAGAGTGGAGGAGCTATCTCAATTTAAATTGTCACCACCGCTGGTCAAGTGTTTTTTCAAATGGACAATTCCCTGGCCCTGGCCCTCTATTGCCCTTAACAGCTTCACGAAGATAGAGCGGTAACCAATTATACCATATGCTGCTAAAATATTAGTGACATCTAGCCGGTCAGTTAAGGAAAGGAAAATAAATAAAATTTAATTTCTTTATTTTCTAAGGTCTTAACACGCTCACTGCGTTAGTCAAATTTGATGACTTTCAATGGGTGCGGTATGGGGTCTATTATATCCGAAGCACGAGTTGGCCCTGGTGCGTTGCTGGGTCGAAAAGACCCGTTTGACTTGCATCTGTTTAGGAGGACTTTTCTTTATAGGTATAATGATTATAGCATATTCTTTTATAGCAATATATTGACAGATAAACACTCAATAAAAGGCTAGAATCGTAGGTAGATGCACTGAATGGTTTGTTTGCAAAGAAAGGGATTATCTGTCGGTTCTTTACAACCCGTTATCCGCACTGGTTAGTAAAAATGTCGATAAATTTTTAGTGTTGTGGATGATAAAAAAACATCGATAGCGATAAAATAAATGCTGGTTGAATAATTTTGTATACCAATATTTGTATTCAATCACTATGAGCTATAAAGCTATATGCGTTAATGGTGTGGGTAAATCTGGTGGCTGGAAGTTGATGTCTGAAATTCATAGGACTTGTAATGTGTGACCATTTGACGGGGTAGTATATTACATTATCAGATATTATGTACCTAGTCTGGCCATAAATACTGTTACATAAAAACTTTTCTTTTTTTCAGCTTTTTAATTATTTTGAATTTCCAACACGTATATTATTTTAAAAACTTCTTTCGATTTCGCGACATTTCATATACTTTTTCGTGTTGATTATCAAATTACAATATGGAATGGGGTGTTATAGAAAATAGGATTGCAGTGATCGCCTTGCACAAAGTGTGTATGGAGCAGTCGGTCATATTCCAGACACTTCAAAAGCTTGGTATCAGCCGTATGTTTGTACAATCAACAGATACAACAACACTTCGTCTGTCGAAGACCAGAAAAGATCGGGGCGTGCTGTTAGAACTACAAAGGCTGTTAATGCTGTTAAAGCCAGAATTCGTCGAAACCCCATTAGGAAGCAAAAAATCTTATCGCGAGAAATGAAGATTCCCGCTAGGACTCTGTCGCGTATTATAAAACAAGACCTGAAGCTCGGTGCTTATCGTCGATATACAGGACATGCCCTAAATCAATCTTTACAATTAAAGAGAGTGGATCGATCAAAACGCCTTCTGTCGCGATACGCAGGTTAAAGGCACAGAAATATCCTCTTTACCGATGAAAAAATTTTCACGATTGAAGAACACTACAATAAGCAAAATGATAAAGTGTACGCTCACAGTTCTAAAGAAGCTGCTCAAGTGGTCGGGAAGGTACAACGTGGTCATCATCCTGCGTCAGTGATGGTTTGGTGGGGCGTGTCTTATCAAGGAGTCACAAAACTGCATTTTTGTGCAAAAGGAGTGAAAACTTCAGCCAAAGTGTATCAAGATACAGTCTTGGATCATGTTGTGAAACCTCTCAGCAATACTCTTTTTAAAAATATACCGTGAACTTTCCAACAGGATTCTGCACCTGGTCACAAGGCACGAACTACCCAAGCCTGGCTTGAAACCAATGTTCCGGAGTTTATGAGCTGAAGACTGGCCCTCATCTAGCCCAGACCTCAACCCTTTAGACTTCAAATTATGGTCAGTTTTAGAGGACATGGCCTGCTCTAAACGACACGGCGACATTGAGTCTCTTAAAAAATCTTTGGAGCAAGCAGTGGCGAAATTTCCCTTGGAAACAGTGCGTAAATCCATAGATTCGTGGCCAAACAGATTAAAGGCCTGTATAAAAGCCAAAGGTGGCCATTTCGAATAGAATATTTTTTTTATTTTTTGCTAAGACTTTAATAAATATGTAGGTATAAATTTTATTAATATTACATTACTTCATTTAAAAAAAAGCATTTTCATTTGTAACAGAACTTATGGCTGGACTAGTTATTATTTTTTTGGGAAACATTTGCTTATTCTATTTTTCTTGGGTTTTTGCCCGTCACATGACTTAACAACATTTTCCTGAATCGCTTCATGTTACATTAACTGTCTCTTCATATTTGCATAAAAACTCATCTAACCACAGGGGCCTCACTAGTCCAACTTGCATGTAATCTAGTGCGGCTACCGGGTCATCGGGCATCGGGTCGTTAAGAACCGATAAACGCACTAGACGTACAAAATTTCCTTTCAGTCGGCACCGGGTCGTAAGAACCCGATGTAATTTTTTCGTATTTATATTACCTATTTAACAAGGCAATTCCAAAACACTAACCATCTCATTCGTATTCATACGGAGACCAAAGATATCTGTCCCGCACCAGCGATTGGAACAGTAATTTTTGCCCCGCACCGGAGGAAAGATGACCATCGGATATAATCAACCCGCTACCGCACCGAACGTGTTAAAGTTGTTATAATTGAAGATTTTACAATTATCAAATACCACCTTTGCAAGTTCCGATGAAAATATTAAGCAGGGCATAATAATTTTAAATTACTGCTGAAATTTAATTAAACTTATAATTATGCCGGTTAACATTAAGGAGAATAACTCATTAATTGTCCCATTACCTCCCCGTACACGTGTTTCTGAAAGGACTAAACATGAATTTTCATTTTAGTTAATGCCACGAAACTTTTTTAATATCATACGTCTAAACACTGAGGATTAAAGTTCAATTTTAATTAATATTTATTTAAACGAACTTTGGTTTATTTCACTTACCAACTGGCTGTAAAAAAGAGTTGATTCTTTGTAGAGAAGAGACTGTTAATGTTGATTCTTTGAGCTCATGCCAACCCCTTCTACTCGTTAGCAGACACATTCAAGAACATTATATAGATCTTTCAAATATACGGTTTTCTTACGATATCTTTTCTTCACCAAAGAATTTCGTAATTAAGTTTAAAACAAAGAACTTTGAAATAATAGTAGTGCATAGGGAATTCGCATGCACGTTCCCTGTCCAAAAAATCAACGTTTAAAGCTCTAGTTTCACAATCACTGTTTTAGGTTATTTAAATTTACTAAGGAATTCGATTTACACATACCCTTGTATCGGATCCTTTTACAGGATCGTTGGGTCTCGTTGAACCGTAGGTGTGAGATTTAATTAGCACCTAACCTTAGCCTCATCCCTTCTAGTCCTATAACTTATTGACGTACTTGAGAGCAAGTGTAAAAATGCAAACAACATGTTTAAACTTTAGATAAAACTCTATCTTCTTTATCACGACTATGCAACTGAGTACATGTCTGGAAAATATGTGGTCATTTTCTATTTTAATGAATATAATTGCGTTCTGATATTGACATCATACACGTTTTAACATTGGCCTTATATATAAGTCACGCAGCTATGACTCATCATACTTCATCACAGCTCTCAAGCTCTGATGGATCTTTCGTGTGTGATCAAATCTAAAATGGTAAAGTTCAAAGACAAACAAGGGTGACCTACATAGTTCACAAACATAGTTCAAAGAACGTAGCCACCGGGAAAAAAGCCTCATATCCTTAGCAAGAGAAGTGTAGAAAGCTGTCCAGGTGACAACAACAACAATAAAAACAACAACAACAACAACAACAACTCTTTATTGTACACCAATATACAGTAACATATTATACTATTAATAGATATAATGGTACAACAGGCGGCCTTATCGCTTAAGAAGCGATTTCTTCCAGGCAACCTTAGGGAAGAGGACACTTTAATAAGAGACAAAGTAGTGGTGTACGAGTGCTAGTGAATGAATGAAGTTAATATACAGAATGTTATAAAATTAGAAAGAAGGTAATATAATAGCAATTATAGCGAAGTGGTCTTCAAGCTTATGACGAAAGAAAGTACGCTTTAACTTTGCTTTTAAAAGTATTTATCGATTGAGCACGGCGAATAGGCAGCGGCAATGAGTTCCAAAGTTGAACAAAACCAGGTGACCAGGTGGACAAAAACCTGAAAAAGCAAAAACCAAAAAACAAAGGAATTAAATCTTCCGACTTTTCTGAGATCTGATGTATCCTTTCAAATTATATTATTGTACATTCATGCGTGTTATTATAATGATTTTTTGGCAATCCTTAGACTTCGAAATTATACCTAATAATATTGTAACAATTCGGAAGAGTGTAGTTACCCACAACACAGGGTATTCTAGTGTGGAAACTTCACGTCCTGATAAATTTTTGTACTTTTCTTTTTTTGCAAATAAATTACTATTAATATTTGGAGTCTGCAATGACCAAAAACTAGTTTTAGCATTAGATATAAATAACCACCTCACCACAACCAGATATAAATAACCACATCACCCATGCATTTGGGTAATTTTTAAAAATATTAATAATTTATTATGGTTAGATATTTTTGTAATTAATGAGTTCTTAATTGTTTTTTTCACAGGTGAAAATATGGTTTTTTCCTGAAGGTACGAGAAACTTTGACTACACAAAAATGCTACCGTTTAAAAAAGGTGCCTTCACAATGGCAGTGGCTGCGCAAGTGCCGATAATACCAGTTGTGTTTTCTCCCTATTATTTTATAGACAGGAAAAATTACATATTAAATAAAGGTAATTAAATGCATTAAACATAATTAAAATTTTAAATTAGAATAATAAAGTTTTTGTTTTTAATAATAAAGTTTTTGTTTATGTCAAACATAAAAAATCTGTAATTTTCTGTAATTTTTTAATTAGTAAATTTAATAAAATAATCTGTAATTTATGTTTCAATGTTTAGATACTTGTTTCTTTCTTCTTATTATGTTTGCAGTCTATTAAAAAAATATATACATGATTTTTATGTACCTACCTGTATAAAATACGTAATCATCATGTAATTGACATTTGAGCGTCATATTATCTTGAAAATATTTGCAGGCAACGCAATCATTCGATGCTTAGATGAAGTTCCAACGACAGGTCTGACCATGGCCGACGTTCCCGAGCTGATAGAGCGAGTCCGGAACATCATGCTGGCTGCTTACAGGGAACTCACCGACGAAGTCATGCCAACTACTCCAAACTCCGGTAGTAAGGATAAACACGACAAGCAATGATAAAAAAATAAATAAAACAGGAATTAAAGATCAATGACCTCTAAAGTTGCTATCTTAGGGGTAGTTACCTTCTCAATATGGGATAAAGAGGGCTTTAAACCTTTGCTTTAAACCCTTTTCATTCTATTGTCTGAGTTTAAACCAAAAAATATACCTAACATATGTTTAAGCAAGTCTTCCTTGCTTTGTGGCATAATAAGGTATCC